>JANJGN010000030.1:24329317-24944317 GCA_026770705.1 Isurus oxyrinchus
GGCCAATAGAGGCAGGGGGGCCAATAGAGGGAGGGAGGGAGGGGGCCAATAGAGGGAGGGAGGGGGCCAATAGAGGGAGGGAGGGGGCGATGGGCCTGAGAGAGAGAGAGAGGGAGGGAAGAATGGGGCCGAGAGAGGGAGGGAGGGAGGGAGGGATGGGGACGAGAGAGGGAGGGAGGGAGGGATGGGGCCGAGAGAGAGAAGAGAGAGGAGGGGGCCATAGAGAGAGAGAGAGGGAGGGGCCATAGAGAGAGAGAGAGGGAGGGGCCATAGCGAGAGAGAGAGGGAGGGGCCATAGCGAGAGAGAGAGGGAGGGGCCATAGCGAGAGAGAGAGGGAGGGGCCATAGCGAGAGAGAGAGGGAGGGGCCATAGCGAGAGAGAGAGAGGGAGGGGCCATAGCGAGAGAGAGAGGGAGGGGGCCATAGCGAGAGAGAGAGGGAGGGGCCATAGCGAGAGAGAGAGGGAGGGGCCATAGCGAGAGAGAGAGGGAGGGGCCATAGCGAGGAGAGAGGGAGGGGCCATAGCGAGAGAGAGAGGGAGGGGCCATAGCGAGAGAGAGAGGGAGGGGCCATAGCGAGAGAGAGAGGGAGGGGCCATAGCGAGAGAGAGAGGGAGGGGCCATAGCGAGAGAGAGAGGGAGGGGCCATAGCGAGAGAGAGAGGGAGGGGCCATAGCGAGAGAGAGAGGGAGGGGCCATAGCGAGAGAGAGAGGGAGGGGCCATAGCGAGAGAGAGAGGGAGGGGCCATAGCGAGAGAGAGAGGGAGGGGCCATAGCGAGAGAGAGAGGGAGGGGCCATAGCGAGAGAGAGAGGGAGGGGCCATAGCGAGAGAGAGAGGGAGGGGGCCATAGCGAGAGAGAGAGGGAGGGGCCATAGCGAGAGAGAGAGGGAGGGGCCATAGCGAGAGAGAGAGGGGAGGGGCCATAGCGAGGAGAGAGAGGGAGGGGCCATAGCGAGAGAGAGAGGGAGGGGCCATAGCGAGAGAGAGAGGGAGGGGCCATAGCGAGAGAGAGAGGGAGGGGCCATAGCGAGAGAGAGAGGGAGGGGCCATAGCGAGAGAGAGAGGGAGGGGCCATAGCGAGAGAGAGAGGGAGGGGCCATAGCGAGAGAGAGGGAGGGGCCATAGCGAGAGAGAGAGGGAGGGGCCATAGAGAGAGGGAGAGGGAGGGGCCATAGAGAGAGGGAGAGGGAGGGGCCATAGAGAGAGGAGAGGGAGGGGCCATAGAGAGAGAGAGAGGGAGGTGCCATAGAGAGAGAGAGGGAGGGGCCATAGAGAGAGAGAGAGGGAGGGGCCATAGAGAGAGAGAGAGGGAGGGGCCATAGAGAGAGGGGGAGGGGCCATAGAGAGAGGGGGAGGGGCCATAGAGAGAGGGGGGAGGGGCCATAGAGAGAGGGGGGGAGGGGCCATAGAGAGAGGGGGGAGGGGCCATAGAGAGAGAGGGGGGGCCATAGAGAGAGAGGGGGGGGCCATAGAGAGAGAGGGGGAGGGGCCATAGAGAGAGAGAGGGGGAGGGGCCATTAGAGAGAGAGAGGGGGAGGGGCCATAGAGAGAGAGAGAGGGAGGGGGCCATAGAGAGAGAGGGAGGGGCCATAGAGAGAGAGGGGGGGGCCATAGAGAGAGAGGGAGGGGCCATAGAGAGAGAGGGAGGGGCCATAGAGAGAGAGGGAGGGGCCATAGAGAGAGAGGGAGGGGCCATAGAGAGAGAGGGAGGGGCCATAGAGAGAGAGGGAGGGGCCATAGAGAGAGAGGGAGGGGCCATAGAGAGAGAGGGAGGGGCCATAGAGAGAGAGGGAGGGGCCATAGAGAGAGAGGGAGGGGCCATAGAGAGAGAGGGAGGGGCCATAGAGAGAGAGAGAGAGAGAGAGGTAGGGGCCAAAGAGAGGGAGGAGGGAGGAGGGGCCGTAGAGAGAGGGAGGAGGGGCCGTAGAGAGAGGGAGGGAGGGAGGAGGGGCCGTAGAGAGAGGGAGGGAGGGAGGGGCCGTAGAGAGAGAGAGGGAGGGAGGTGGGGCCGTAGAGAGAGAGAGAGAGAGAGGGAGGGAGGTGGGGCCATAGAGAGAGAGAGAGGGAGAGATGAGGGGCTGTGAAGAGAGAGAAGGAGGGAGGAGGGGCCGTGAAGAGAGAGAGGGAGGGAGGAGGGCCCGTAGAGAGAGAGAGAGAGAGAGAGGGAGGAGGGGCCGTAGAGAGAGAGAGGGAGGGAGACCATAGAGAGAGAGAGAGAGGGAGGGAGGAAGGAAGGAGGGGCCATAGAAGGAGAGGAAGGGGGCCACAGAGGGAGAGGGAGGGGCCACAGAGGGAGAGAGAGGGAGGGGCCACAGAGGGAGAGAGAGGGAGGGGGCCACAGAGGGAGAGAGAGGGAGGGGGCCACAGAGGGAGAGAGAGGGGGCCACAGAGGGAGAGAGAGGAGCCACAGAGGGAGAGAGAGGGAGTTAGGGGGCCATAGAGAGAGAGGGAATTAGGGAGGGGCCATAGAGAGAGAGAGAGGTAGGGGCCAAAGAGAGGGAGGGAGGGAGGAGGGGCCGTAGAGAGAGGGAGGGAGGGAGGAGGGGCCGTAGAGAGAGGGAGGAGGGGCCGTAGAGAGAGGGAGGGAGGGAGGAGGGGCCGTAGAGAGAGGGAGGGAGGGAGGGAGGGGCCGTAGAGAGAGGGAGGGAGGAGGGGCCGTAGAGAGAGAGAGGGAGGGAGGAGGGGCCGGTAGAGAGAGAGAGGGAGGGAGGTGGGGCTGTAGAGAGAGAGAGAGAGGGAGGGAGGTGGGGCCGTAGAGAGAGAGAGAGAGGGAGAGATGAGGGGCTGTGAAGAGAGAGAAGGAGGGAGGAGGGGCCGTGAAGAGAGAGAGGGAGGGAGGAGGGCCCGTAGAGAGAGAGAGAGAGGGAGGGAGGAGGGGCCGTAGAGAGAGAGAGGGAGGGAGACCATAGAGAGAGAGAGAGAGGGAGGGAGGAAGGAAGGAGGGGCCATAGAAGGAGAGGAAGGGGGCCACAGAGGGAGAGGGAGGGAGGGGCCACAGAGGGAGAGAGAGGGAGGGGGCCACAGAGGGAGAGAGAGGGGGCCACAGAGGGAGAGAGAGGGAGCCACAGAGGGAGAGAGAGGGAGTTAGGGGGCCATAGAGAGAGAGGGAATTAGGGAGGGGGGCCATAGAGAGAGAGAGAGAGGGAGGGAGGGGGCCAGTGAGGGAGGGGGCCAGTGAGGGAGGGGGCCAGTGAGGGAGGGGGCCAGTGAGGGAGGGGGCCAGTGAGGGAGGGGGCCAGTGAGGGAGGGGGCCAGTGAGGGAGGGGGCCAGTGTGGGAGGGGGCCATAGAGAGGGAGGGAGTTAGGGGGCCATGGAGAGAGAGAGGGAGTTAGGGGGCCATGGAGAGAGAGAGGGAGTTAGGGGGCCATGGAGAGAGAGAGGGAGTTAGGTGGCCATGAGAGAGAGGGAGTTAGGGGGCCATGGAGAGAGAGAGAGGGAGTTAGGGGGCCATGGAGAGAGAGAGGGAGTTAGGGGGCCATGGAGAGAGAGAGGGAGTTAGGGGGGCCATGGAGAGAGAGAGGGAGGGAGGGAGGGGGCCATGGCGAGAGGGAGGGAGGGGGCCATGGCGAGAGGGAGGGAGGGGGCCATGGCGAGAGGGAGGGAGGGAGGGGCCATGGAGATAGAGCGAGAGGGAGGGAGGGGCCATGGAGATAGAGAGAGGGAGGGAGGGGCCATGGAGATAGAGAGAGGGAGGGAGGGGCCATGGAGATAGAGAGAGGGAGGGCGGGGGGGCATAGAGAGAGGGAGGGAGGAGGGGCCATAGAGAGAGAGAGAGAGGGACGGAGCCACAGAGGGAGAGGGAGGGAGGAGGCCATAGAGAGAGAGGGAGTTATGAAGGGGGCCATAGAGAGAAAAGGAGTTATGGAGGGGGCCATAGAGAGAGAGGGAGGAGAGGGAGGGGGCCATAGAGGGAGGGAGGGAGGGGGCCATAGAGGGAGGGAGGGGGCCATAGAGGGAGGGAGGGAGGGAGCCATAGAGGGAGGGAGGGAGGGAGCCACAGAGGGAGGGAGGGAGGGGGCCACAGAGGAAGGGAGGGAGGGGGCCACAGAGGGAGGGAGGGAGTGCCAAATAGAGGGGAGGGAGGGGCCAATAGAGGGAGGAAGGGGGGTTACGGGGGGAGAGAGGGCGGGTGGGCCGGGGGGAGAGAGGGTGTAATGGGCCGGGGGGAGAGAGTGGGGGGATGGGGCGGGGGGGAGAGAGTGGGGGGGATGGGGCGGGGGGGAGAGAGTGGGGGATGGGGCGGGGGGGAGAGAATGGGGGGATGGGGCGGGGGGAGAGAGTGGGGGGATGGGGCGGGGAAAGAGTGGGGGATGGGGCAGGGGAGAGGTGGGGGGATGGGGGAGTCGGAGGGGGGGTTGGGGGGATAGGGGGGATGGGCGGGGAGGAGAATAGGGAGAAAGTGGGGGGATGGGGCGGGGGAGGGATAGAGTGTGGGGGGATGGGGCGGGGGGAGGGAGAGGGAGGGAAGATGGGGATGGGGCGAGGGAGGGAGAGAGGAGACAGGGTGGGGGAAGGAGGGGACGGGGAGGGAGAGGGCAAAGGGGATGGAGAGGGGGGGACTGGGACAGAGGGAGGGAGAGCAAGGGGGGAGGGGGAGGGAGAGGGTGGGTGGATGGGGTGGGGGGAGGAAGAAGCTGCGTGGATGGGGAGGGAGGGTGCAGGGGGATGGGGGAGGGAGGGAGCGGGGGGATGCGGAGGGGGGATGGGGAGGGAGGGAGCAAGGTGATGGGGCGGGGGAGGGAAAGGGCGGGGGATGGGGCTGGGGGGGAGGGAGACGGGTGGATGGTGGCGGGGGGAGGGATGAGGGCGGGGGATGGGGCGGGGGGAGGGAGAGGGTGGGTGGATGGGGCGGGAGGGAGCAGGAAGTGGGGCATGGAGAGGGAGAGAGCAGGGGGATGGGGCGGGGGGGGTGGTAGAGGGTGGGTGGTTGGGGATGGGGAGGGGGAATGGGTGGATGGGGAGGGAGAGAGGGGGAATGGGGAGGGAGGAGCGGGGGGATGGGTAGGGAAAGAGTGTGGGGGGGGTGTGGGGGGAGGGAGAGAGCAGGGGGTTGGATGGGGAAGGAGGGAGAGAGCAGGGGGGGAATGGGGAGGGAGAGAGCAGGGGGGGAATGGGGAGGGAGAGAGCAGGGGGGAATGGGGAGGGAGAGAGCGGGGGGGGAAATGGGGAGGGAGAGCGCGGTGGGGGCGAATGGGGAGGGGGGAATGGGGAGGGGAGAGAGCGGTGAGCGGGAATGGGGAGGGAGGAGAGCGGGGAGGGAATGGGGAGGGAGAGAGCAGGGAGGGAATGGGGAGGGAGAGAGCAGGGGGGATGGGGAGGTAGAGAGAGGGGGGGATGGGGAGGGAGAGAGCAGAGGGGAAGGGGCAGGAGAAAGCAATGGGGGAGGGGGCGGGGAAAGCCGGGTGGATGGGGAAGATGGTGAGGGAGAGAGCAGGGGGGGATGGGGTGGGTGGGGGGTGGCCGGGGTGATGAGGCGGTGGTGCCAGGGAGAGAGAGGAAGGAGAGGAGGGGAGGGGAAGGAGAGGAGTGGAGAGGAAGGGAGGGCGCAGGGAGGAGAGGGAAGGAGGGAGTGGGAGGGGCAGGGGAAGGAGGAAGGAGGGGAGGGGAGAGGGAGATAGGAGGGGGCGCCGGGGGCGCCAGGGGCGGGAGGAGGGAGGCCCTGGGGAGGGGCTAGTCAAGGTGGGTGGGGCCCCAGTGAGGAGGCAGTACCTATGGACGCGGGCCCAAATGGTGGCACAGCCTTTGAGGGGGGTAGGGTAGAGTGTGGGGAGGGACCTGTGGGGGTGGGGTAGCTGAGTGAGGGGAGTGGCCAGAAAGAGGGTGTGGACTCAGTGAGGAGGGTCATTGAGTTGAGGACCTCAGCAAAGCAAAAGATCAGCGAGAGGGTCCAGAGTGGGAATTCAAGTCTCCGTGAGGGAAAGGGTCCAGCAGGAGCAATGGGAGGGTAGGGGAGCTACTTCAGAGGGGAAGATCCTGAGTGAAAGGAGGGGCCTATGAGGGCATTGAGGGAACTATCTCAATGAGCAGATAACAGAATGAGAATGGGAAGTGCCACTTCCAGGAGGGTTGCTGATTGAGGGATGAAGCCTCTGTGAGGGAAAAATTCACAATGACGAAGAGGTCAATGATGGATCCTGGAGTGAGGGAGGATAACAGCGTGAGGGAGAGGTGTCGGTGACCAGCCAAAGAGTGAGAGGAGTGGTGGTGGTCACAGTGAGGGAGGGGTCATGCAGAGACTGCCTACAGACTAAGGGAGGGCTTCATGGGGAAATTAATCACAAATGGGGGAGTGGGTCAGAGAACTGTATGTTATTATGGGGAAATGGTTCATGGACAGAGAGGGGAATCAGAGAGATGGATCACAGATGGAGAGGAATCATGGGGAATATTAGTCAAAGACAAGTAATAGGGTGATAAGAATCAAAGAGGGATTATAAAGAGTTGGGTGACAGACTTTGAGAGGATTGATGTAGCGACATAAGATCATGGATCCCGAGGAAACATACAAAGTAATAATTGTTTGTTGAATGAGAGCTTCACAGGGATAGAGAGATAAGTGACAATAGACTGGTCATAGGCAGAGCTGTGATGAAAGGGATGGGTCCATAGGCAGAGAAATGATGGAGGAAGTATGTCACTGAGGAGCGTTGAGTTTGGGTCACAGAGGATGTGAGTCATAGACTGAGAGAGGGGTGACTGGGGAGACGCGTTTACAAACTGAGGGACAGGAGGCTGTGCATCAATGAGGGAAGTGGAGGTTAGAGTGGAAAGGGATTTGGAGTAACAAGGAACAGGCGGATAAATGGAAGAGAGCTAGAAAGCTTACAGGTGTGTTTCACAAGTTTTTAGATATTCCAAAATTCTTTACTCAGAGTGGTTAGAAAATGGAATTTGCTACCTTGAGGAGTAATAGAGGTGGAATAGCATAAATTAATTTTAAGAGGAAGCCTAGATAAGTACAGGAGAGAAAAAGGGATAGAAAGATATGTTGATGGGATGAGATGAAGTGTGGGAGGAGGCTCATGAGGAGAATAGCTAAAGCACCAGGAGCGGATGGGAAGCGTTCAAGGATACCGAGGGAAGTGAGAGTGCAAATTGCAGAAGCACTAGTGATAATTATTCAGTCTTCCTTAGGACACAGGGAAGGTGCCAAAGGATTGGAGAACTGCAAACGGAAGATGTGAGTATACGACAGATGTCAGGTAGAAAATACAATTGGGAGTCAGGCTGAATATAGAAGGACCAGAGGGGAAGTGAAGAAAATCATGGGGAGAGCATGAAGAGAGACAGGCAGCGAATATAAAAGGGAATCCTATGATCTTCTATAAGCATGTAAATGATAAAAGGGTGGCAAAAGAAAGAGTAGGGCTGATTAGGGACAAAAATGGGAACTTGCATGTGGAGGCTAGAGAAATATTTTGCATCTGTCTTTACAAAGGAAGAACTTGCTACCCAGGCCAAGGTGGAGAGAGGAGGTAACTGGTATACTAGAAGAACTTACAATCGAGAGGGAAGAAGGTGTTGGAAAGGCTTGTCTTTAAAATAGATAAGGTACCAGGACGGGATGAGATGGCATCCAAGGGTACTGTGGGAAGTGAGAGTGAAAGTTGCAGAGGCACTAGTGATAGTCTTCCACACCTTAGACACAGGGGAGGTGCCAGAGGACTGGAGAACTGCGAATGTTACACCCTTGTTCAAAAAGGGGTGCCAGGATAAGCTGGCAAACTATAGGCCAGTCAGTTTGACCTCAGTGGTAGGGAAACTTCTGGAACCTATAGTAGGGGACAAAATCAATAATCACTTAGACAAGTGCAGGATAATTAATGAAAGCCAGGTGGATTCATCAAGGGAAAATCATGTTTAATTAACTTGCTGGAATCTTTTAAGGAGGTAAGAAGGTTGATAAGGAAACGCTGTTGATGTATATATAGATTTTCAAAAGGCATTTGATATGGTACCACGCAACAGACTTGTGAGCAAAATTCTAGGTCATGGAAGAAAAAGGAAAGTAGGCACTTGGATAAGAAATTGGATGAATGACAGAAAACAGGAGTGGTAAATGGTTGTTTTTCAGATTGGAGGAAGGTTTGCAGTAGAGTTCCTCAAGGATCAGTGTTGGGGAACCCCTTGCTCTTCTTGATATATATTAATGATCTAGACTGTGATATGCTGGGCATGATTTCAAAATTTGCAGATGATAACACAGTTGTCACTGTGATGGGGACCCTTGCTCTTCTTGATATATATTAATGATCTAGACTGTGATATGCCGGGCATGATTTCAAAATTTGCAGATGATACACAGTTGTCAACTGTGATGGGGATACTCTTGAACTTCAAAAGGACATGTTGGTGGCAGATGTCGGCCATAGGTGTATCAGAAGTACTTACAAGGTTGACAATCAACCTGTTTGGCCACATTATGAATGCACCTTTCGGGGCCATGGGTGGGACTCGAGCCTGGAGTTTCTACCACTGTGCTGCAAGACTTCCCTTGCATGAATAATAAACTGAATATTTGCCCGTTTTGAAATGTGCACGACTTCCATCTCTGATTCCTGTCACTGCTGAATGTGCTGAGACACACACCATTCTGTTGTGTTGGGACTACCACTGATTTTCCCCGTATTGCATTCAGGTGTATAGATGAGGTACATGTGGGCAATGCAGTAATTTGGGGGGATGATTGTTACCAAGTTTATTCCCCAGAGTACAACAATGATTCCAATTCAAAAATACTTCATTGGCTGTAAAGTGCTTTGGGATGTCCTGAGATTGTGCAAGGCACTATATAAAAACAAGTCTGCCTTTCTTTGCCTTTCTTTCTATTAAAAGCAGTGATTAAAGCATAAGTTCTTTTTATCCCCAAATGCCTCAAAGGATAATTCCTTACAAAACCATAATATTGAAATCCAGAATTGCTGAACAGTCTGCATATCTCAAATATCTGCCTATTTGTCTGATTGGTGATTCTTCCTCCATCCATTGATCAGTTTTAATAAAGTGTAATCAATTGATGTTGCACTGCCAGTCACAACTTACAATTACTATCAGTGCAACCTACCCCCAGCGAATGTAGCAGACATTTTGTTGATTGTAAGATCAGCTAGTTTCAGTACCAGTTAATAACCTTCAAAGAGAAAGGCACTTTAAAACACTTGTTTAAATGAAGGCACTGCAATGTGGAGAGATGGCAAAGCCTTATAGAACATCAGAATTGGTGGGTAAGTAACCTTCTCTTCTAGTGGTTAGACAGTCATTGCTGCTGAATTTTTAGTCAATTGAATGAACTGTGGCCTAGACCACTTGGATAGGCTAGGATTCATTTATAGTGAATTGACATGGAAAATTAGCGTATGGTCAACTTTGGAGTATCACAGTGACTTGGAGGAGGAAAGAATCAGACAAAGAGTGATCGTGAGATAAATGCATACTTGTGTAACTCGAAGATAATTGAGATACCTGAATTTATCAAGTTGTATCAGAGATACTGTGGATAGTCAAGGACCTAAAGTGTGATTTCTGATGGAATCTTAGAATCATACAGCACAGATGGAGGCCTATTCAAGTGTATATCCAATTCCCTTTTGAAAGTTGCTATAGGATCTTGCTATAAAGTTGCTATAGTCTTTTCCCTACTGACCCTTCTGTCACTCGAAATAGTTTCTCCTTATTTACTCTATGAAAATCTTTCATAATTTTGAACACTCCACTTAAATCTTCTCATAATCATCTTTGCCCCAAGAAGAACAATCCCAGCTTTTCTGTCTCTCTACTAACTGCAGCCTTTCATCTCTGGTATTATTTTAGTAAATCTTTTTTGTAGCCTCTCAATGGCCTTGACGTTCTTCCTAAAATGTGTTATCCAGAATTTGTTTGATCACAATACTCCAGGTGAGACTTAACCAGTGAATTATGGAGGTTTGGCATATTACCCTTGCTTTTTCACATTAAACGTCTGTGAAGCCAAGGATCCTGTATATCTTTTTAACAATACTCTCTGCTTGTCCTGCCACCTACAAAGATTTATATATGTGAACCCCTAGGCTTCTCTGTTCCTGCACTCACTTTAAAATTATACCATTTACTTTACATTGCCTCTCCTTATTCAAAATGCATCACTTCACACTTCTTTGCATTAATTTTTATCTGCCCGTTGTGCATTTCGTTATTTGTCTATGCCCCCTGAAGTCTGCTACTATCCTCCTCATTGGTCACTATATTCCCAAGTTTCAGTCAAGTCCAAGTCATTAATATATCTCAAACAGCAGTCACCCTAATACTGACTTCAGGGGGCACCAGTGCTCATTTCCCTCCTGTCTGAAAAACAACCTTCAGCACTATCTGTTTGCTGTCTCTTGGCCAAATTCGCTGCCACTACCCACCTAATCTGAGGCTCACTCTCCCTTTTACTCTCAGGGCATGCTCTTGCTCTTTCCCTCGCTCTTGGGGGCTTGCTCTCTCTCTCGTTTTCGGGGCATGCCCTCCCTCTCGGGTCTCGCTCGCCCTCTTGCTCTCACCCTGGAACTTACCTTGAAATCTTACCTTCCCACTGTTTTAAACAGCAAATGCCCAGTATGGGCTTCAGGTTTGCTGATGGGTCTATTATGTGGCACTTACTCAAATGCCTTTTAAGTAATTATGATGTTATCAGTATTCCCGTTGCAGTGTAAACACAGGTTTGTGTGCTCAAATCCCACCCCACACACTTGAGCACATGAGTCAGGATGGATGTCTCAAAGCACTTTGCGGCCAATGAAATACTTTTTTTGAATCATAATCACTGTTGTAACGTAGGAAACACAGCAACCAATTTGAGCACAGCAAACTCCTAACAAACAGCAATTAAGTAAATGATCAGATCACCAATTTTAGCAATGTTGGTTAAGGGATAAATATTGGCCACTACAGCAGGGAGCATTCCCCTACTCTTCTTCATAAAGTGCAACAGGATCTTCTGCGTCCATCTGAGACAGGCTTCAGTTTAGTGTTTCATTTGAAAGACAGCACCGCTGTCAGTGCTGCACATCTTCAGTGGCTGCATTGAAGTGTCAGATGAGATTGTCTATAACATTTTGACTTGGTATCAGGAGCGCTATCACTGAGCCAATGCTAACACCTAATAAAAGATTTCATGGTTGTTTTGTTGGCTCTTGTCAAAGTATTGCATTTAATTTGACATGGTGAGATTTGAACTCATGGGGCCATAACTTCTGTGGAATGGCAATCACGGTCAGATTGTCACTTCACTCCTAGTTACTTACCCTGAAATGCAGCTGCAGCTTTCTTGCCGGACCTTCCAACTCAGGCTGGATGAGAAAGTTGCAGTGCAGCATTTAACCAAGGCCTTCAGCCAAGTGCAGCAGAGTCAAAGTTAAGGACGACACGTCCCTTTTTTTACAACACTAGCTTCTGTAAAGCAGGTAAGTATAAAGGCCCAGCCACTTGAGAAGTCAAGGAAAAGGCAAGTGTGTAAGGTGAGTAGGTAGGATGGGGTCTTGGATAAGGGTGGTCAGATGGGAGGGGGCATCAGGTTTTCAGTAGGGATGTGGGGAGGGGAGTCGGAGGTTGGGGAAGTAGCTGGGGGGAGGGGTTAATGGGGGTGGTTGGGGAGGACAGTTGGGGGTTAGTTGGGTTAGGAGAGGGCAGTTTGGGACGGGATGAGGGGGTGGTCAGGGGATGAAGAGGATGGTCCGGAGGGGTGGAGCAGTAGTCAGGTTGGAGAGGGCATTCGGGGGTTGGAGGTGTAGTCAGGGATGGGGAGGGCAGTTGGGAGGTTGGTGAGGGTAGTTGGGTGTGGAGGGGCTTTTGGTGGGGGAGAGTAGTCGGAGTTTGGGGAGGACAGTTGGGGGTGTGGGTGGTTCGGGGGTCCAGTGGGGAGGGCAGTCAGTAGGTTGGGGTTAGCTGGGTAGTCGGGCAATCGGGGGTGGGGGGCATCCCATGAGGGGTTGAGGGGGGTAGGGGGCTAGTTGGAGGGGGGTCGGTTGGGTGGTCTGGAGGTCCAGTGCTGGGGGGGGGCGGAAATGTTGGGGGTGGGTCAGTACTATAGCTCCCCAGGAATTAGAAGCGGTTTTAATTCTTCTAACTTTCTCTGGGTACCTATTGCTGTAAGGCAGATAGAATCATCCAAATATTGCTATGTAAGTTGGAGTTTTGGAGAGTTCCCATTGCAGGGCAATTGCCCAACGGAAGTTTGAACTTCCCGGGCATGGGGACTTCCACAGGGGCGGAGGTGGGATCGTCCAGGACATCTTTGGGGTAAACCCCCCCCCCCCCCCCCCCCCCCCCCCCGCAACTGCTACCCGCCGGGTACGATGCCCCAGACATCAGAAGTTTGATGTTTTTGTTGCTAGTCCAGTACCACTAACCTATGGTGCCTGTTGGAGAGGGCACTGAAACGGGGTTCTGTTGGTAGGTGACAGGAGCATTCTTGTTGAACCACCTTCACAGGGCTAGTTATGAGCATTGGTGTTTGGCATATCATTGAATTGCCTGATTGTTAGGTCTGTAAATTTGAATATTTGAGATGTCTCAAACATTAACAGAAAGTTGTTGTCTTGGCATCGTGGCTACATAGAGCAAAGGGGATGGCATTGAGAACCAAGGAATGGAAAGTATTTATTTTAATTTTGGCTGTGTGCCTGATATAAGCCCTTTTACAAAACCAAGATTTACAAAAGCTGGTAATTGTTGACTTTTGTTTTGTTTGTGATCATGAGTTGCATCATTGAGCCCTAATGTTGACAGCATTGTTACGTTTCTGTAGAACTGAATAAACACTAGCAGTGATGCTGCTACGTCGGCAGCTATGAGGCACCTTCACATTGTTGATTTCCCTCAGTGATGTTGACGACTGTCTTTTTGGCTGAGACCTTAAACCAAGGGCCCGTCCTCTATCTGTTGTGGTGGTTGTAAAAGATCCTATGGCACTAATTTGAAGAAGAACAGGGGGTTCTCCCTGGTGTCTTGGCCAACATTTGTTCCTCATCACAAAAAAAATTATCTTGACATTATCACATTGCTGTTTGTAGGAGGTTGGTGTGCACAAATTAACTGCTGCACCTCCTATATTTTAACAGTGACTATACTTCATGAACTTGCATTTATATAGTGCTTTTCACGACCACTGGAGTCTCAAAACACTTCAGAGACTTCAATAAGTCTTTTTTAACTACAGTCTTAAAATCAAAATGATTTTGATAATGTGCATTAATTTTACACCCAGATAAATTGGTTGCATATTGTATTTTGTTGATATTAAAGCATATTGCATTGGCTATTATTTTTGGTTGTTGTTTTCCAGACCTTCAAAACCATGTGATGCGTCTCCCCCACTTTTGGCTTGATTCTAAAGGCTTTTGAAACTTGGGACTTGTATCATCTAATTTACTGATTATAGATTTACTTTGACTCTTTTTACCTTGATGGAATCTTGCACTGGGTTTTAGAGCCTGATTTTCATGGAGTCAGGAAGATGTCATGGACTTTTAAAAAAAAAGTCTCCCACCCCCATTTCTGACAGATTCAAATTTTGCTGGAAGAGGGAAGGATGTGAATCACACAGGTGGGAAACCTAGACTCAATGAGGCCATTTGAACTTAGTGCTGAATTCAAACAGACCTCATTCTCACTGTTCCAAGAGCTTTAACCTGTGGAGTAGGCGTCATGAATTGATGGAGTAGACGCAAATGCTTGTGAAGGTTGGATAAGATCTGTTTAAGTGTTATGATGTTTTTAAAATCCCTTTCTCTTTAAACTTGGATAAAGCAGGCTTAATCTGTCAGTGAGAGTTTAAATAAAAAAACACCTGCTGGACTGCTTTAATTGACCAGCCATCAGGAGTAGGTTAGAAAAAAACATTATAATAGGTCATTATGAATGTTTCGCTGAGTTTCAAAGCTACAGTTATCTCAGTAAGAGGTTGAGTTCACAGTTTGATTGTCGGTTTAAAGAGGCTATTAAATGATTATCTGCCTCTGAGAGGTCTGAATAGAAGTTTGTTTGCAAAAGAGATTGGACACTAAAGATTTAAAAGCTTTGAATGGGTTTCACAAATGGGAGTTTTTTTCACTCATGTATGTATGAGTGAGAGCTGTATTAACTTGTTAGTAGTTTATTTTTTCCTTCATTTTCACATGGCCTCTGAAGTCTGCCCATGGTGGGTACTGGGTGAGTGGCTATGGAGATGATGGAGGGATATGAGGGGCCAAGGGGGTGGGTAGGAGCATGAGTTAACGTGGAGGGGGCATGGGGATTATGAGGGGGTATGGGGAATGGGTGACAGTGTGAGGGGTTAGAGGGTCTAACAGTGCCTAAAACAACCAGGACAAGGCCCCAGAGAAACAAAGTGGGCCTTTGAACCAGCCTGTCTCTACGTTCATCTGCCCCCATGCCGAAGATCTGCTTCTGGAGTTGGTGGGCCTGACTCAATCCCTCCCTTGGAACAAAGGTTGGGCCTAACAGAGCCCTTTAAACCACGATGGTCTGCCGAGTTGGGAAATTTCCCAGCCTGAGCCAGCTGCCTTGGTAGCAAAAATCTGGCCCTTAATCTTTCACCTAGGGCTCTTACTAAATAAATCCAAAAACACAAATCTGCTTTCATATAGCACCATTTATATAAGCATATAAAAATGATGGACAAATGATGAGTTCTGATACAACTGGGAATCTTGATCCTCAAGGTTCCTCATCCACCAACAGCTGCATAAACTGGGAGAGGCAAAATCCACAGCTAATCGAGGAAAAAGATCTGTGAAATTTGTCTCTGACCCTTGAAAGCAATAAAAATGAGTTCCAGGAGATCACAGTGACCATGAAACAAATCACCAGTACCTACTGTTTGTTCAGTGTGATTTTAGCCACAACTTTCACTCATTCAGCCCCCTTTCAAATACATGCAGTGAATCCACATTTGTTGTACGGGTTGGCAAATCTCTAAGCTTATGTACCATTTCTGCCAACTCCAGCATGATGCCACCACCAAACACATCTTCTCTTCACCCATACCCTGTTGGCATTCTGTAGGGACTGTTCCCTCCTGGACACCCTGGTCCACTCCTCCATCACCCCCAACACCTCAACCCCTTCCCACGTCACCTTCCCATGCAATTGCAGAAGGTGGAACACCTGCCCCTTTACTGCCCCCCTCCTCACCGTCCAAGGGCCCAAACACTCCTTTCGTTGTGATTGTCTAAAATTTGTCATTCTCGCATTTGTCCTGAGTGCAAGATGAAAAGCTTCAACATTTCTCTTTTCAGCAATAATCTGCCGTTTATGAGAATGCATTCAATTCCTTGTTCAATCCAAAATCTGTCTGCCAAACTCGCAGGACTCATACTTTATAAAATTTCCCTGCATGCTTTATATTTGGGAGTAAGAACTGAGTGATGGAAAGGCAAGTTGGATTAGGAAGGGAATTGCATTTTTTATTCAAAATGAGGGAGCTCAGAAGAGGTTGGGGCAAGAAGTCTGAGTTGTAAGGTTGGAGGAGGTTGCAGAGGTAGGTTTGGGAAAGACCACAGAGGAACTTGTAAATGAGGACAAGGTCTTGAATTATTTTGTGAGGAAAGTGAGTGGAGTTTTGAATAAATTGAAATTTGCATTGGAAGGATCTGGAGCTGCTGGTGAGGTGAATATTCCAGCAGTTGAATCTTGAGGTAATTAAGGTATCGATAACAATTAAGTGTTGGTAGAAGCGAAATGGGGTTAGAGTAGGTAATGTTGCAAAATGGGAGCATGTGGTTTTTTTTTGATGGGTGGGAAGTGGGAGTTTGAATTTAAACTTTTGTGTTGAGCGAAACATTGAGGCTGTGCACCATTTTGCTCAATCCCAGGAGGAGGAAGACAGCTTTGGGAACAAGGTGGAATGGATGGCTTTGGTTTTCCTGTCCAGTTGTTTGAAATTCTGGCTTATCCGCAATTTAGGCCTGGATTTTTACCAAGTCGGGATAGCTCAGGAGACCTTTAAAAATGCCGGGCGCATACCAGTTCCAGGATTCCCAACCCCATTTCTGGGCTTTCTGATTTTCACCTGGGCCTTTTAAGGGTGTGAGCCCGTGCCCTGCAGGGCTGACCTGGCCAGATTCATTGCGGGGATAGGCATGTCATACTCCTTCATAATTTTCATGGAGTCAGGCCAGCTTTTTAAAGAGCCGTGGTTCATGGCACCTCAGAGGTGTTGTCAACCATAGTCTGCATAAGGAAACCTTTTGGAAGGTAAGTTCAAATATTCCTCCTCATGCCCCCATGCCAAGCTATGGCCTTCTACCCACCCAATGACCCCATGCCCAAGTATGCTCCTTCACCCACACCCCCATGGCCCTTTATGCTCCCAATGCTAAGGTGTGGTGTTTCTATGCCCACTGATCCACTGTGCACTGTATAGAACCAATGAACCCTATCGTGACAATATGATGTGTAAAAGAACTTTAAAAACAGTCATTTGTTCATAACTTTCTACTATGTTAAAAAATAAGTCTTTTTAGTACAGGGCAATAAAAACATCAATCATCCAGACCCTTTAAAACATGAGTAGCATAAACTGTAAGCACTTGAAAACGCTTAACCTTGTGTAAATGAACATTGTGCGATTGATGACAATTCAAAAAGCCAGAACTGTCCATGAAACAATGTTTTCTTTGGAGCTCAGGTGTTTCAACAGACTAATTGATTTCTGGGCTCTCAGTTAAGCTTCTTGGCTGAGGGCTCACATATCCATTAGAGTACTAAAACACTTGAGCCTGAGAGAAAACGTTGCATGATTGACAGTTATGGCACTCTGATAACTTTCACAATGTTTATTGACTCAAGAGAAAGAGGTTTCAAGTGCTTGCAGTTTCAACAGTTGAAACTTTAAAAGATCAGGATGATTGACACTTCTGTTGGACTAAAGTAAAAAGGAGTTTGTTTCACAAGTGGAAAGTTACTAATGAATGAGTTATTTTTTTTACACACCCTACTGTCACTATAGGGTGGACATGGAAACGCCACAGCTTGGCATGGGGTTGTAAGGGGGTTATGAGGGATCATAGGAGTTGGTGGGGTGGGGGGTGGGTGGGTTCATACCTTGGCACGGGGCATGAGGGGCCATAGGGGCGGGGTGAGGAGCATGAGGTACCATGGATGGGGCAAAGGAGCGTGTTGGGGCGTGAGGGCTGGAGGATCTTTCTGTTTTTATTTTAACTGGGACGAAGTCCCACAGCACCAAGATAGGCCTTTTAAGCAGCCCGCCTCCTCCCCGTGTCGGCCTCCAAATTTTCTCCTGGTCGACTGGCCTGACTACAACCTGCACCCACCCCTGCAGTGAAAATACTATTGTTTCAGGCACTTTCTCCCAAGGCAGACAGACCGAGCCGGGAATTTTCTCGACTCCTGCTACTCGCCTTGAGGATGAAAATCCAGGCCTTTGATGTCAGATAGTCCATTGGAGAAAGTGAAAGTGGTTATGGAATTGAAAGTGGTGGTGGAGAGGTAAAGTTAGGTGTTAAAGGTGACTAGTCGAATTGCATTCCTGTACAAAGTTCTCAGTGAGTGGGCTTGTCAAATGAGGCCCTCACAAGTGGGTGACTTAATTTTTTTTTTACATGGGCTGAGATATAAATTGTTTCCTTTCTTTAGAAATTTAATTTCCTTTCCCTGTTTGTTTCTCCAATTTAACGTCTCTTAAAACTGTGGTCTGTGTGGCTTTTCCTTGTGGTTTGTCCTTTAGCAAGTGGTTCATCTTAGCTGATCTTTTTTCCACCTTGTTTTTAAGCAGTGTTGCTCCCCTGTAGCAACTAAAATAAGGGACTGTTTGTCCATTGGCACAGGTCCCAGGAACACATAATTAATGTAACAGGGCCACTCATAATTACAAATTTATGAATGGAATCTGTATGATATTATAAGAATGACATAAAATTTCCAAATAAACAATGGTGCTAACCATTTGCATTCCCTTCTGCCATGGCTTAGTTGCTGTTTGAAAGGAACCTAAACTGGCGTTTTTGAAAAGGGTGATAGAAAATCTATTGAAAAAGGGTCAAGTGAAAGCTTAAACCATCCTTGGCATGTTGTTGACTGTTACTGTGGGATGTACTATCTGCATGTTGGCTGGTATTTCTTGTTCCTTCCACCACGCCCCTTGCATCTCTCAAATAATTCTTGAACATGTCATTTGTTTGAGAGAGTGTTATTTCACAATGAACTGTGTTTGGGTAAACGTTTGAATAAAACAAATAGAATCAGTAATGCTGAATGCTACATAATTACAATCACTGGAATCATTGCCTTGATATTAAGCTATATACGCCTGTGCTCTTGCTGTGAAGGTTCACTCACCTTTGAAGAGCTACAGGCATTTGTAAGATATTACATAGAAGTTAGAGCATAGACCCAAGCCATTTGGCCCAACTGGTCCATGCCAGTATTTATGCTGTACAAGAAGCTGCTCCCACACTACTTCATTTCACCCTATCAGCATATTCTTCTATTACTTTCTCCATTATGTGCTTATCTAGCTTCCCCTTAAATACATCTGTGTTATTCAGATTGAAACAGCAATGCTTAAATTATTCACTGGGAAGTCTTAAAAAGAAAGAAAATCGGCTAGTTTTTCCGTTCCAGATTGCTTTCCAGTCATTCCTGCTGTAAAATGTCCCTGTGTGCGCAATTGGTGAGGACAACATATGACTTAGTTGTGAAACCTTGCAACAGTCACCTTCTATGTTCATACTCTTAAACACAGCCACCTGGTTCAAGGTTCAGGAGGACCACAAACAAGTATGAAATTATCTCCCTTCATGAAAGGAGAGGAGGAAATTGGGGATGAAAGGTACAGGCTGACCAATGTCACAGTGTTATGTTGACTATGCATATTGGTAAGATACACCTGTAATTGGGTGCTGATGGTGGATTTGCCTACCTCTTTGTGATGTGTAGGGGTGAAGGCTTCTATTCCCTCACATCAGTTTCGTTTTGATCTGTTGACCCACAATAATGAAGCAAACAGGATTTTCAGTCCTGTTTTTGTTTGCTGTAGAAAGGTAGTAGTTTTGAAATAACTTCTACAATGGTCAGCAAGGTCAAGGAAATATGTTTAGCTTTCAGTGACTTTCTGTTAAATTTTTAACTTTTTGTTAATAATCCATTTAAGGTGGTTTGGTATTGGTATGTAGGATCCTGCCACCCCCTAAGTTCTTCATCTCAGTTCTGGTAAAGTACAAACCAGATGGGCTTTGTAAAACTGATAGTGTTGCCAGCTATGGTCGGACATATTCCTGAAGGTCTTGTTGCATGCCTACCCCCTCACACTCCTGACATGTTAAACCTTGTGGCGCCCCACCTTCACATTCCAATTGGATAGTGAATGGACTCTTTGTTAACCAGTTGGGAGATTCTTGACTGCCTCTTAAGGTTTTTCTCCTGGGTTGCTCACGGCAGTGTCTGGCAGATTAAGCTTTAATTCCTGGAGACTTCCAAGACAACCTGTGAGGGTTGGAACCCTACAACGGATGGAGGTTATTAGAGAGGGTTGTCCATCAGCAATGGATTGAGAGCAGAGGAAAGGGAAAAGAGGACTGATGTATACCACAGAGCTACCCCTGGATAAATGCAGTCCCCAGTGTGAATCTTACAGATCCCAAATGTTCCAGCTTCAACCTCTGATAGAATCATGGAAACTTACAGCACAGAAGGAGGCCATTCAACCCATCCTGCTCGTGCTGACACTTTGAAAGAGCAGTCAGCTTAGTCCCGCTTCCCTACCTTTTGTCTTTAAACCTGTAATTCCCTCATCCTCAAGTACTTGCCCATATCCATTTTTAAATTATTAAGGAATCAGCTTCCACCACATTCTCAGGTAGTGTTCTCGATCGTGGCAACTCTCTGACTGAAACCATTTATCCTTATTTCCCTTCTAGCTAATTTGACAATAATTTGCAATCCATGACCTCTGGTTAATGACCCACACACCGGATTAATTTTTAGGGAATAGTTTTTCTCTTTTCTATCAAACTACTCACCATCTATAAAACCTCTGTTGGAACTCCCTCCCTAACAGCACTGTGGTTGTACAACACCACATGGACTGCAGCAGCTCAAGAAGGCAGCTCACTACCACATTCTCAAGGGCAGTTAGGGATGGGCAATAAATGCTGGCCTAGCCAGTGATGTCCACATCTCATGAATGGATTTTTTTAAAAAGTCACCTCTTAACTTTTCCTATCCCAAAGAGAACTGTCCTAACTTTTTAACTGATGTGTTTCATCCATGGTAACATCCTGGTAAACCTTCTCTGTACCCTTTCTAAGGTCTGACAACTTCCCTGAAGCGTGGTGCCCAGAATTGTCCACAATACTCAGCTGAGGCCCAACCAGTGATTTATAACATTCATAGAATGGTTACAGCACAGAAGGAAGCCATTCAGCCCATTGTGCCCATGCTGGTCCTCTGAAGGAGCAGTTTACTTAGTGCCACTCCCCTGCCTTTCCCCTGCAGCCCTGCAAATTTTTCCTTTTCAGATAATGACCCAATTCCCCTTTGAAAGCTTTGATTGAACCTGCCTCCACCACACTTTCAGGCTGTGCATTCTAGTTCCTAACCACTTACTGTGTAAAGAAGGTTTTTCCTCATGTCGCCATTGCTTCTTTTGCCAATTATCTTAAATCTGTGCCCTCTGGTTCTCGATCCTTCCACCAAAGGGAACAGTTTCTCCCGAGCTACTCTGTCCATACCCTTCATTATTTTGAATATCTCTATTACATCTCCTCCCAGCCTTCTCTTCTCCAAGAAGAAGAACAGTCCTAACTTCTCAAATCTTTCAATGTAACTGAAGTTTCTCATCCAGCTCACCATCATCTTCTCAAGGGCAATTAGGGATGGCCAATAAATGCTGGCCCAGCCAGCGAAGCCCTCATTCCATGAATGAATTTAAAAAATGTATGGTAAAGGGTCAAGCTAGGAACTGTCTCCATGCTTAGGTCTATACCCATCTCTGCTCAACACCACACTGCCCCTGGGTCTGGGTCATGTGCCTTCTTACATCACTGTGTGGGTGGTACCATCCCACATTAACCCTATATGTGCCAGACCCTTATACTCAATCCTCATCATGGTTCAGCAGTTCTAGCATGATCTCTTTGCTTTTATATTCTATACCTCTATTTATAAGCCACAAATACTCCATAAGCTTGTTTAAACACCTTGTAATCTTGCCCTGCCACCTTTAGGGATTTGTGTATATGAGCATTGAGGTCTCTCTGCTCCTCTGATCTAAATAGAGTTGGCAGTGGGGCTGCTACTGTAAGTCAGAATTCCCACTTCTTCGAAGAAGTGTGTGTGCAAATATTAGATGAGGATGGGACCTAGCTCAGCTATGATGCTTTAGATAGTTGAAATGACTACCAACGTTATCCAGTCTGACGCATAAAGGATGTCAAAATGGCAAGGTGCACCAAGACATTTCACTGTCAGTGGAACTGTCTCGGCAAAACTGAATGCGAAAACGAACTGCATGAATGTACTAGGAGATCTGGTGCTGAGAGATAACATTTCAGTTTTTACAACATGCATTGCTGAAGTGATTTCTGAGGTGATGTGAGTAATCTTCTGCCTTTTTGCCAAAAAATAGTGTTTTGTTTGAACACTTTTTTAAAAATGTTAATTGGCTTCAGACTACCATAAATAATATAACACAATTGTTGTTTTGGGCTGAATGAATCTGCATTGTTAGTAAACTGACTTTTTTTCATGGTGTGATTTTTTTTTTGGAAATAGTATGACCTTGAAGGTTTTGACCAATACTGTAATACATTCTTAACTTATTACTGGCACAAAATGTTAGAAAATATATTTCCATTGAAGGGTAGACATCTGAAATATGAACTTAGTTTTTTCCCTCTTGAGATGCTAAAATACTTGCCGTGTGCTTCCAGCATTTTCTGATTTTGTTTCCAGATTTCCAGTACATTTTCCCCCGCTTTGCTGTTTGATTTGTGCAAGTCTACCCTCAGTACAAAATACTAGTGATGCAAAAATTATTCCCACAGTTCAAATGGTATAAGTTTACAAAAGGAAAAGAATGGAGACTAATTTACTACAAATTTAAGTGTGTCTAGCCCTATCCGCCTACTGTCCCTCCCCCTTTCCTGATGCTCAAATTGCACTTTAAACGTTGAAGGTTCTGATTTAGTAAACTTGTCTGTTAAGAAATGGTTGTATTAACTGTATTTGTATCCTGACTGCTTGTTTGCTTGCTGTGGTGTTTTACATTTATTAAAAGGAATACCAAACAGTAGGTAAGAGAAATTCAACTACATACACAGATTGATCATTCTTTAAAATTTCATTGTAGGAAACTGGATGGAAAAATTAGTGATATGGACTTTACTTTGTGTTAGTTCTCGTGTTTAAAAGTGCTTCTTCTTGGGATTATTTGATACAGACTGCGACATACCTCTGTAATTGCAATGCTAAAATGTGGACATGTGGATCATGTTACAAATTTTCTGCATAAACCCATTGACCTCGTTGCTTGGATTCGTTGTTTAGAGCTTGCAACTTTTACAGCTTAGCAATCCATAGGAGAATACAGTGGAAAAATCTGAATGAGAGGCTTGTAGCAAAAAAATTCTGTCTCTAGTGAGGTATGAATTGCTCTAACTGGCTAAGAGGGATCACAGTGAGAATTTGACTTTAGTCAATCCAACACCAGATCATTTAGAAACCCTAAATTTCTCCGCTACTTTTGTCCATAAGATATTGATGCTTGCTGTAGTATGAAACCTCCCTCAAGTGGCTATTGTGCATGTGTGAGCCTCAGCTGGTAGTGTAGTTAACTGGGCTCTTCAATTATGGGACCACCCATTCGTAGCCCAAATCTTCACTTGATACATGCAACTTCAGGAATGGCAGGATGCACTGTTTGTACCGATGCACTGTTTGTACCAATCCACCCCCTCACTTCTCATTCTGCTGCTGCTGCTGATCTCAGCCACTCCACTAATAGGGAGGTGCTGAACACAAGCCACAATTGGACAGAACATCATTGCCTCCCAGTAGCTGGTTCAAAGAGGGTTGGAAGATTTGGAATAGTTTTCTCTCTGAGCTACAGGTGGAAGGTGGTCCGTGTATCCAATTGGAGGGTGTGAGGAAACAAAACAGTGCAGAATAATTTAGTTATTAACTCTTGGTCCTGGTGACCCCAGGAATGGATCATTAAATTGGCTAACATGTTGCTGAGCCATCCACCATATCAGAAGAGCCGAACAACATCTCCCTTTATTGGGGAAGAGCCATGCTGGTAAATGTCAACAAAGTCACTATATTATCGATATGAAATAGGGTAGCAAAGTTGAAGCCATGCAGTGTTGCTGGCTGGCTTTATTCTGTTTCCGTTAGCTTACAGTCTTTGGTTTTAGCTCAGCCAGGTTTTGTAAAATTGCACCAATTATATATAGCATTCTTTCACCACCTGGATTTTGAAATTGAGAAATCTCATTGAACTGCAAATGCCATGCTAAGATTGAATAGTGTAAAAGAGGTAAATCAGGAATTAGTTTTTAGACCATAAGACATAGGAGCAGAAGTAGGCCATTTGGCCCATCAAGTCTGCTCCGCCATTCAATGAGATCATGGCTGATCTGATAATCCTCAATTCTACTTTCTTGCCTTTTTCCTATCACCCTCGATTCCCTTACTGATTAAAAATCTGTCTATCTCAGCCTTGAATGTACTTAATGACCCAGTCTCTACAGCTCTGTGCAGAAAAGAATTCCACAGATTGACTACCATCTGAGAGAAGAAATTCCTCCTCATCTCTGTTTTAAACGGGCGCCCCCTTACTCTGAGATTGTGCCCTCTGGTCCTAGACTCTCCAAGAAGGGGAAACAACCTCTCAGCAACTATCCTGTCAAGACCCCTAAGAATCTTATATGTTTCAATAAGGTCACCTTTAATTCTTCGCAATTCCAATGAGTACAGGCCCAACCTACTCAACCTCTCCTCCATAAGAAAATCCCTTCATACCCGAGATCAACCAAATGAACCTTCTCTGGACTGCCTCCAATGCCAGTATATCTTTCCTTAGATAAGGGGACCAAAATTGTTCACAGTATTCTAGGTACAGTCTAACTAGTGCCTTCTATAGTTTTAGCAAGATTTCCCTATTTTTATACTCCATTCCCTTTGAAATAAAGACCAACATTCCATTTGCCTTCCCTATTACCTGTTGAACTTGTATGTTAGCTTTTTGGTATTTTGTGCATAAGGACTCCCAAATCCCTCTGTGCTGCAGCCTTCTGCAGTCTTTCTCCATGTAAATAATATTCAGCCCCTCTTCTTCCTGCCAAAGTGCATATCCTCACATTTTCCCAGATTATATTCCACCTGCCAAGTTTTTGTCTACTCACTTAACCTGTCTATATCCCTCTGTAGACTCCTTGTGTCCTCCTCACCACTTGCCTTCCCACCTATTTTTGTGGCATCTGCAAACTTGGTGATAGTACATTCACTTCCCTCAGCTATATCATTAATATATATTGTAAATAATTGAGGCCCATCACTGAACCCTGTGGCACTCCACTGGTCACAGATTGCCATCCTGAAAATGCCCCTCTTATCCCAACTCTCTGTTGATCAGTCAATCCTCTATCCATGCTAATATACTACCCCCAACACCATGGGCTCTTATCTTATTAAGTAGCCTTATATGTGGTACCTTATTGAACACATTTTGGAAATTAAATATATTACATCTGTTGGTTCCCCTTTATCTATCCTGCTTGTTACCTCCTCAAAGAACTCTAATAAATTTGTCAGGCATGATTTCCCTTTCATGAAACCATGCTGACTCTGCTTGATTAGATTATGTATTTCTAAATGTTCTGCCATATAATAGACTCCAACATTTTCCCAATGACAGATGTTAAGCTAACTGGCCTATGGTAACCTGTTTTTTGTCTCCCTTTTTGAATAAGGGTGTTACATTGGTCGTTCTGCAATCCTCTGGGAATTTTCCAGAATCTAAGGATGCACCAGTGCATTCACTATCTCTGTAGCTACTTCCTTTAATACCCTAGGGTGCAATCCATTAGGTCCAGGGCACTTATCGGCTTTTAGCCCCATTAGTTTCCCTAGTACTTTTTCTGTATTGATAGTTATTGTATTTATTTCCTCCCCGCCTTTTGCCCCTTGATTATTTAGTGTTTTTGGAATGCTGTGAAGACTGAAACAAAGTATTTATTCAACTTCCCAGCCATTTCCTGGTTCCCCATTATTTCCCCAGCCTCATTCTCCAAGATTCTATGTTCACTTTGACCTCTCTCTTCCTTTTTATATATTTAAAGAGGCACTTAGTTTCTGTCTTTATATTACTTGCTAGTTA
Organism: Isurus oxyrinchus; assembly: GCA_026770705.1. NCBI lineage: Eukaryota > Metazoa > Chordata > Chondrichthyes > Lamniformes > Lamnidae > Isurus > Isurus oxyrinchus. The sequence goes on from JANJGN010000030.1 coordinate 24,354,680, forward strand.
AACCTCAAAGTTTATTTTCTCCCTCTTTATAATTTTTTTGGTCATCTTTTGTTGGTTTTTAAAACTTTCCCAATCCTCTGGCTTACCACTAATCTCTGCCACATTGTATATATTTTTTTTCAATTTGATACTGCCCTTAACCATGGTTGGTTTATCCCCTTCCTTGAATCCTTCTTCCTCACCGAAGATATTTCTTTGTTGAGAGTCATGAGCAATTTTCTTAAACTTCTGCCATTGTTCATCAACCGTCTCTTCTGCTAAACTGCTTTCCCAGTCTACTCCAGCCAACTCTGCCCTCATTCCATTGTAATTATCCTTATTTAAGTTTAGTACAGTTGTTTCTGACCCAAGTTTCTTACCCTCAAATTGAATGTTAAAATCTACTACGTTATGGTCACTTTCCCTCTCATGCTCTTTAAAAGTCTCACACTCTTCTCACTGTTAAAGGCCCCGCTCCTCTTGCACTCGCTCCCTTTAAATGACTACACTGCTTCTCTCTCACTCTCACCCTGTAAATGACCCTGCTGTTTCTCTCACACTCTCACTGTAAATTACCACACTGTTTCTCTCTCACACTCTCGCTGTAAATGGCCCCACTGTTTCTCTCACACTGTAAATTACTCCACTGTTTCTCTCACACTCTCACTGTAAATTATCACACTTTCTCTCTCACACTCTCGCTGTAAATGGCCCCGCTGTTTTTCATTGCCAAGCTTTATATATTTCCGGTTGGTAGTACTGTGGCACAGCCGATGGTAAATGCTGAGCTGTTCAAATCCCAAAGGGAAACAACTGTCAGCTGTTTTGCAATTTGTATAAATTTCGAGATGCGTGCCTTGAATTCAGTAGTAACAAGACCACCAGATCATTGATTTCTTACAAAACTAATTAAACTTTTATTAATAGAAGAAATGATTTTAAGCACACACTTAGATCTACAAATTACTACTGTGATAACTTCTAAATCACCTAGTTAATCTAACTCCTAGTTACACTTTTCATTAAGTCAACAATAAGACAGATAGATTTTAAAAGACCCGGACAAAGAAACATGATACCTGAACAACCCAATTCAACGTGAGTTTTCTTAACTTCTTTTCTTTGTAGACAGCAACTTGAGGCTTAGATGCTGAAGGCTTTTCACACTTGTTATGTCTTAGAATGCCTTCCCTTGTACGCAGCCTTCACTCCTTTATATATATTTTCCCCTTTGAATGCAAATTCCCATTGTTTAATTATGTCTTTGGATTTTACCTTTCCAATAATAAAATCTATCATAGTACCAATTTTGTCAGTAACCTTTGGGAAAAATAAACGCACTGTTTCTTAACTTCTCCTGGCTAGGTAATATTTCACTCCTTCTCTTTGAATTCAAACTAATCTGGTTTATTTAAAAATGCATTTGTTCCCTTTACACCTTCCATCCTAAACCTTCCCCCAAGTTTACCTACTTCACATTTCAAACCTACCTTATCATGTTATATCAAAGCCTTCAGTATAGCTCCCTTTAATTCAGTTAAGCGTGCGCACATGCACACATGTGCACACACACAGACATAGACCTATAGACTCTACTATTACTCTACAATAAATTCCAATAACATTATGAAAATTATTATACCCTCCTCACAGTAGCATTCTGAGTTAGAGTTGTAGGTTGAAGCCCACTTTAGGATTCAAGCAAATAATCTAAACTGACACTGCATAGTGCTGCTGACAAAGTGCTACCTTGTCAGTGAAGACATCCTTCAGATGTGACACTAAAACAAAGCCCTATCTGTCTGTTCCGGTGGATCAGGTGGACATTTAAAAAGCGGGAGTTCTCCTGGGACCCAGGCCAACATTCATTCCTCAAACACCCGTACGCAATGTGGATTGTTTTCTTCCATTTCCTTGCGGTTTGTGGGATCATACTGTGTACAAAATGGTTGTCATTTTTGCCTGCATGACATTCTTTGATGGTCTCTTTACCTAAAAATTATTTGTAAACAGAACTTTACTGAACAACATGCTATGTGTGAAATAATCTTTTGTCTTTTTGAGATCGGTTTGTTGGCCTTGCATTTTACTCTGCAGTTTATTTTAATTTTACTGATCATATTCAGCAGAACCGGACAATTATTTGAAGTCTGATTTACAGCTGTGCATATTTCTGGCAAGTTTTAAATGTTATCTGCTTGTGCACACAGCTGCGCTCCAGTAGTGACTGCTCTTCATATCTGTGGTTAATTTTAAAAACTTGCTGACACTCCTCCTATCAAACGCTTTTCCTGGCTATAACCTCTCACCTAGTTTTCTCAGTCAAATGCCTTGTCAGCGTAGTGCACCTCCCTCCTCAAACTACGTTGACTCTGCCTTTTGGCAAGCAGCTCATTCTGTCCACGCTGGAGCTACGAGACTACTGTAAACTTTCAGTACACTATAACTTTTAGTTTCAGCCTTCAGCGTGCATTCGAGTGACATCCTAAACACCAGTTGGAGTTCACAGGGTACTATATGTTCTGCTTTTGTAAAGTTGTGTATTTTTTTTTATCACTAACAAGCATCCTGAATTAAACTACCTGATTTAGATTGAAGAGAGATAATTAGATGATATGATTTGAAGCTGTATTTATTGTGCTTTGTTTTACAGAGAACTATAGAAAATAGAGATAATCTAGCTGTTAATGAATGACAAGGCAGTGGCTCTAAACTGATCAGAAAAACTGCCATTTGTTAACGGATCTTCCTCATTGCCTTCAGTCTCTGCCAGCCCTCTATTGTTAGCTGTAATGTTCTGAAGATCATAGATTCAAGGTTATTATGGAAAAGGACAAGGATGGGCCAGAAATCAGAGTTCTAAATTGGGGGAAGGCCGATTTTAATAAGATATGATTTGGCCAGAGTAGACTGGGAGCAGCTACCTTTAAGTAAATCTGCATCAGAGCAGTGGGACTCATTCAAGAAGGAAATAGGGAGAGTACAGGGCCAACATATTCCAGTAAAGATAAAGGGAGGGACCAACAAATCCAGGGAACCCTGGATGTCTAGGGTATACAGGACTGGATAAAGAGGAAAAGGGAGACTTATGGCAGATACCGAGGGCTCAAAACAGCCGAAGCCTGAGAGGAGTGTAGGGGAGAACTTAAAAAGGAAATTAGGAGAGCAAAAGGGGGCATGAAAAAACATTGGCAGGTAAAGTAAAGGAAAATCCTAAGTTATTTTACAAGTATATTAAGAGCAAGAGGATAACTAGGGTAAGATTCCAATAACATTAAGGACCACAGTGGTAATTTGTGTGTGGAGCCGGAAGACGTAGGTGGGGTTCTAAATGAATACGTTGTGTCAGTGTTCACAAGTGAGAGGGATGATGTGGGTATGGAAATCAGGCAGAAAGACTGTGATATAATTAAAGAAACTAGCATAGATAGGGAGGAGGTTCTAAGTGGCCTGGCAGGCTTAAAAGTAGATAAATCTCCAGGCCCGGATGAAATGTATCCCAGGCTGTTGAGTGAGGCAAGGGAGGAGGTAGCAGGGGTGCTGGCAATAATTTTCAATACCTCTCTGGCCACAGGAGAGGTGCCAGAGGACTGGAGGACAGCCAATGTGGTACTGTTATTCAAGAAGGGAGGAAGGAGTAAACCAAGGAACTACAGGCCAGTCAGTCTAACATCAGTGGTGGGGAAACTATTGGAAGCAATTCTGAGGGACAGAATTAATTTACATTTGGAGAGGCAGTGTTTAATCAAGGACAGTCAGCATGGTTTTGTTAAGGGGAGGTCATGTCTGACCAATTTGATTGAATTCTTCGAAGAGGTGACCAGGTGTGTAGATGAGAGCAATGCATTTGATGAAGTCTACTTGGACTTCAGCAAGGCTTTTGATAAGGTCCCGCATGGGAAACTGATAACGAAGGTAAGAGCCCATAGGATCCAAGGCAATTTGGCAAATTGGATCCAGAATTGGCTGAGTGGCAGGAAACACAGGGTGATGGTTGAATCTGCATTATAGGAAGGATGTGATCGCACTAGAGAGAGTGCAGAGGAGATTTACCAGGATGTTGCCTGGGTTGGAGAGTTTTAGTTATGAGCAGAGATTGGATAGACTGGGGTTATTATCCCTGGAGCAGAGGAGACTGAGGGGGGACATGATTGAGGTGTATAAAATTATGAAGAGCATAGATAGGGTAGACAGGAAGGAACTTTTCCCCTTGGTGGAGGGACCAATAACCAAGGGGCATAGATTTAAGGTAATGAGCAGGAGGTTTAGAGGGAATGTGAGGAAGGTTTTTTTCACTCAGTGGGTGGTGTGAATCTGGAACTCACTGCCTGAAAGGATGGTAGAGGCAGAAACCCTCAAAACATTTAAGAAGTATTTGGATGTGCACTTGCTATGCCATGGCATACAATGCTATGGGCCTAGTGCTGGAAAATGGGATTAGAGTAGTTAGGTACTTGTTTGACCTTCGCAGACTCGATGGGCCAAAGGGCCTTTTTCTGTGCTGTAGACCTCTATGACTCTGTGATATTCATTGGTTAATAGGGAAGCCTGTAGCCTGACCTCAAAAATGGTTTCCTCTGCCCTCTTCTCCCTGGCAACGTGATACACATTAGCCTTGTATTTTGGCAGAAATGCTGCTTAGCTATCCTTGATCCCAAGGCCTTTTCATCTTAGAAGTACATGGACAGTTTACAGCACAACTGTTTACAACCCAGTACCTTCAACAGATTTCTGGGACATGGTAAACTCAGAGACTACTGCCAAGTGTAAATACCTTGCGCCTTCTTCTCAGTAAATCAATCTAAACCTTCCTTTTATCTCCAACAATCAAACCACCCTGGCATACTTCAGAACAGGCCACATGAACCCCCTTCATTTACCTGAAATTTAAAGCCGCAGACCCAAAATACAGTTATGAGGTTCAGAAGATTATTATAATAGTGGATTAGTTGCACATTTCTATCGCATCTCCTGTTTTTGGGGGCTATTCAATTTGGCTTCCCTGCTGTGGAGGGGTGTCTCATAATAAATGCCTTTATAAGCGAAGAACAGCTAAAAGGAGATAAACCATAGTAAGAAATGAGAAGCCATCATGTGGTTCCAACCTTTACCGTTGCACTTCCTTGGAAGTTCAGGAGCTCACTAAGCCAGAAATTGCAAAGCAATTGAAAAATAGCAAGCACTCTACTTTCCTGTGTTGTCAGGATTTTCCCTTGATGGTTATGATCTATATTTGTTCAGTGTATTTTCAGTTTACTTCCTGTGGAACAAGTAATTTTATTTGGTAAATATTTCCGACATTACAACAGTGACCAGATTTAAACAGCAGCCTGTCAGCTTCAAAGCATTTTTGGACGTCCTGAGGCTGCAAAAGGTGCTATATAAATGCAAACTTTTTAGCTTTCTTTCAGTAATTTTAATTGGAAAAACTAGATATTATTCTAAGCTGCCATTTGCCATTTTTAAAATGGCTGTATTGGGCAGGCTGACCATAAGAACATAATTAACGGGGAGCAAGAGTTGGCTATTTGGCCCCTCGAGCCTATTCCTCCATCCAATAAATTCACGGTTAATCTGAATGTGTCCTTAACTCCAATTTCCTGCCTGTCCCCCATAGCCCTGGTCTCCCCTGTAGACCAGATGTATTGTAGGATGGAAACCAACAATTAACTCTTCCCACAACAGTTTTGAAAACCGAACTTTTCAATGTGGCAATTTATGACTTCAATGTCATTTTCTAATTTAGGTTTAAGCAACAAAATTTGGAGTGAATAAAAAGGTTTATATTTATTTATCACCTTTCATTTCCTTAAGATGTCATAAAGTAACTGAATTGATTTTGAAGTGTAGTTCCTATTAATTTGTAGGCAGCCAGCACAAACAGTTAATCTGACTTAGTGATTATGAGGACTATTGGCCAGGACATCATCTCTTCTCCAAGTAGTTTTGTGGGAGCTTGTACATTGAGCTGAACAATGACTTTGATTTAATGTCTCATCCAAAGGGTAGAATGAAAGATTGCATTTATATAGAGCCTTTCACAACTTCTGGATGCCCCAAAGTGTCTTCACCAAATAAGTGATTTTTGAAGTGATGCCACTGTTGTAATGCAGGAAAAATGGCAGCTAGTTTATGCATAGCAAGCTCCCACAAACAGCAATGTGATGATGATGCATGCATCTGTTTTTGTAATATTAATTGAGAAATAAATATTGGCCAGGACTCTGGGGATAACTCCCCTGCTCATTTTCAATGTTAATTGTACAGCAATTTTGTTTAATTATATGCAGGTGGGGGCATTTTTTTTGGTTTTTCTTGAGCACATATAAAGAGACACTTACTGAAACTAGTATGTGATTAAGGCTAAGAGGTGCATGCTTGTAATGTTATACTCGATAAATAAATACACGACTGAGTAAAGATTGGTTCCTGTATCATCCTTCACCAACTGGCTTTCTGGAATATGGGATCTTTTACACCCACTTGAGGGGGCAGATGGGGCCTCAGTTTGATGGCTCATTCGAAAGAATAGCAACACTGACAGTGCAGCACCCCCTCAGTGCTCCACTTAGATTTTTTGTGCTCAAGTGTTTGAAGTGGGACTTGAACCTACAACCCAAAGGACTGCATTGAAGTGTTTCTCTAGATATGTGCTCAAATCCATCACAAGGCTTGAATCAGTGGCCTGATTCAAAGACGAGTGGTGCCATCAAACCAAACTGAAATGTTTGGATTACTAAGGCAAAGTTTATATGCTGATGGGGAGGACGTTGGAGGAATATTCCCTTCCGGAGAGGTAAATATTTAGACACACGAAAGTTGGGGTGAGGGAGGAGATACTCAGCTAACAATGCATTTGAGTTTTTAAAAATCCAATGACCTTATTTTGCAGTAGTTGGCCCAGTCATGTTAAAGCATTAGGACAGTTAACTAGGTATGTTTCGCTTTTGGCTTTTGTTGAAGTCAAGCCAAGGACAAGGCGTGCCTTTCTAAAATAGAGACTGATAGATATTTTGGGAGCTATGGTATCATAGGGAGCTGTGGTTTATGGTTTAACTAGTGCAACGGTAGTTTGCTAGCATTCTGCTAAAGCAAATTTATTGAAGCAGTAGGTCATATAATTAACACAAAATGTTACACATAATACTGATCTTGAAAGACTTGGCCTGCCAGCTACATTGTTGAATGTTATTTTGCCTACCTCCTTGCTGATATTGCTTGATGTAATAACTTTGTTCTTCTGTTATCTAAACTTAGTTTTGATTCTAAAAACATGTATTTCTGGTTACTCCCAAAGATAAATATGTAATCATTGCAACTGCTGTTTTTCCCTCTTTCTCAAGTTTTTTTTCCATTATCCTTTTAAATACTTATAAAATCAAATGAAACAGACTAGGAGACCAGAAGTATTACGGTGGTGACAAGTATAGGGAAGCTGCAACAGAGATTCCAATTTTTATCATGCCATCAGAACTTAACTGTACTCTGTAATGATCCAGCTGCTTTAATACAGAAATGCTGCAATTCACACTGGTTTTATTGAAAAGTTGAAAGTGTGAAGACTGAGGAGAGGAGGAGGAGGGAGAGTCTTAAATTTATAAATTATACATTTTTAGTTTTCAGTCAAGCAAAATTGATTTGTATGTGTCACTGGAGTTGCAGTCTTTTGGTGCCATTAACAAGAGCTACTTGCTGGGCAATACATTGTTCAGATTGTAATGTAGACTTCTGCAAGGTCAATTAAACAAAGCTTTTTTCAGATCCATTTCCACTCAACTGGAGATAAGGTAATAATGCAGCTAATTAAACTCAAGATAAAGTAAAATAATGTTAAAGCAGCTACCTGATGAGTAGTGGTATTGTCACTGGAGTGGTAATCCAGAGACCCAGGGTAATGCTCTGGGGACCCAGGTTCGAATCCCACATGGTGGAATTTGAATTCAATAAATATCTGGAATTAAAAGTCTAATGATGACCGTGAAACCATTGTTAATTGTCATAAAACCCATCTGGTTCACTAGTATCCTTTAGGGAAGGAAATCTGGCCTACATGTGACTCTTTAAAAAAAAAAAATGCCCTCTGAGCAAGGGCATTTAGGGATGGGCAATAAATGCTGGCCTAGCATTAAAAAAAAATGAAGGCATATGGACCAAAGGGTTCCAGGTTCAGTTCCTGGCTGTGATAGCCAGGGGAGGGCGGGTCTAAATCCCATTGTGACTCCTCCCTTGGTCACATAGCAGGCTCACTCATCCCATCCAGATTGCAAAGTGCTACCTACGGATTACCTTTAAGAGGAAAGAGGGGGGAAATAATAATTTTGATGTAGATGGGGGAATAGGGAGAGATGGTCAAAACAGTGACTGGTCTTAACTGGCTTGAATTATAGCCGAGAGAAAACCCTAGCACCTTGAAGACTTTTAAAATGCAATCTATATTTAATTTGAATTACTGCTAAATTTGAATTTATTTTCTGGGTCAAAAATACTTTGAAATAACAAGAAGCAAAATTTTGCCTGAAATCTGAAAAACTGGACACGCTCAGCCGGTTAGGTAGTATCTGTGTAGAAAGGAAGGTAGAGTTAATGGTGCAGCTTTATGACCCTTTGTAAGAACTGCAACATGTGCGGCTTAGAAGGAGGGGCAGAGAGACAGGGAAAAGGCAATTGGGACCATACAAAAAAGTGATCATGTACACAAGTAAAAACATATAATTAAAGAGATGCCTAACGTACAGAATTGATAATGTAATGTGAGACAATAGGAGATAAAATGAGATAAAATTAAAGAAATAAAATATATATTCGAGACACAGCAAAAATGTGAATGGATGCAGCAGAATGGCAGATGGGGAGGGTAACACTGAGAAAGCTCCATGGCCATAGTAGTGTGATGGACGTTAAAGGTTGACATCAAGGTTGCGAACACCTTTCTGGCCTTGTCCCGATACAGGATCCCATCCCAAACACTATCCCACTACCTCCCCTATTCCTGGAAATGCTGGTGCACTCACCCCAAGTTACCAGCTGGCCGAGAGAAAAATGGGAGCTATGGTTAAGCTCTGACATTAGTAAAGTCAGTGTTATGTCCAAAGAGCTGCAAAGTGCCAAGTAGAAATTTGAGGTGCTGTTTCCTGCGCTTGAGTTGTGATTCACTGCAACAGTGTAGGTCAGAGTGGGGGCTGGGTTGGATAATTAGAGTGGCAAGGGCCTTACAGATGTTTGTTTCACCATTGGATGTGGATAATTGCTGGAGAAAATAATGCTGGTAGTCCACAAATGATTTTCTTTCGTGCACAGAAGGCAATGTGCTGGGTATGAAAGCACCACATAACATACACAGACCTAAACACAGTGAGGTCTGTATATTTTTAGGGAACTAATTGTCTTTATAGCAGAAATATGATCCTTGTGAAGCTGTCTGTGACATGTACTACTATGGAGACTCAGCCATATAGCTGTCATCTGGGCAGCTGCCAAGCTACACTGCATAGTACAAGGGCGAGATTATAGGGGAAATTTAAGATTATTTCTTTGTATGAGCCTCCTCTTTAATATGGTTTCATATTTTCTGTATTCATTCTGTTTATAATTCTAGTTGCTCACGCACTTTCTTAATTAAGGTGGCAGTAAAGCTTTCAGCTAAATTGGCTGAATGATTTGCCTGAACCTCTCCTAACCCTTACCATCAAGCCTAACACCGCACGAGTGTAATGTTTGCTTTTCCCTCCCAGCTATCCTTGTCGCGCCTCTTAACAAGATTACTAATTTATGTTGAATTGTTTAGTTTTGTACTATGGACCCAGTACTCACTTGTGGCAAACCTTTCCAGTTGCCATAGAAAGGAAATTTTTATTTTTCCGTCTGCCTGGATTCCACCCTAGTGTCAGAATTGCAAAACTATAATTAAACTGGTTGCAGCACCATTCTCTGCCTGATGTCATTTATATATCACCATCATCATCATCATGTGTGCTCTGCCCAAAGGCAGACCCTAGGATTGTAGCCTTCTCCATGTCTCTCTGTCTTGTGCCAGTCTTTTCATTTTCCAATCACTCCCTTCAATTTTCAAGTCATCCAACATTGGATACAGCTGTTCCTTCCTCTTCCTCTTTTTTCTTGATTCTTCCTTCCATAATGTCTCTTACAAGTCCATTTCCTCTTAAGATGTGCCCTATCCAGTCTCTTCACCTGCTCACATTCAGCAAATTTCTTTGTTCGTTCCTTCTCCTCAGCACTTCATTTGTTATTTTTTCTGTGCGAACTCACATTTCAAAGCTATTTAGCAATTATTTAGTACTTGCAAAGCATCTGTAGATGGAAACTGCAACAAAGCTAAGAACAAGGATAGCAATGATAAAGGCTATATTTAGTAAGAAGAGAGAGTTGCTAACAGGAAACACAACTCAAGAAGCACCTTGTAAAGAGCTTGATTTGGAATGATGTTTTGTATGGACTTGAGACTTGGACCTTAGAACGAGGAAGTCAAATTGCTAAATAGCTTTGAAATTTATATACTGTAGATGATTATTTTGGTTGTTTGATTGTTTAGTGTCAAAGAAGCAAACTGCTAACTTGTGAAATGTGAGAGTTTTTATTGCCAGTTGCAACTAATTGCAAAAAGAGAGGTGTGAAACAACTGCTTGAAATGTAGATAATGGTCCTTGTTTTGGCATCGTAAAGCAGTATAGAAATCACACCTGAAACATTAACTGTCTTGTTCTCAACACACACGCAGGGTACCGCCTGTCCTTCTGAGTGTTCCAGCATTTTCTGTTTTGTTTTGATTTCCAGCATCTGTAATATTTAACTTTTTGTTCACACTTGTGATATGCTGCTTGTGGCCTACCACTACCGTTCCTCCTCACTTATAACCCTTGGCACACCTGCTGTTTATGGTATGGCTGTACCTGTAGCTGAACTACTTGCTAGTTTTGGAATGTAGCCAGGGTTTTGGGGTGTGGTGGTGGGGGGAGTTATGGCAGAGGGAGGCGGTGGTAAGAAAATCTATGTTAAAAATTAAAGAGTCTGTGAAACTAGGTTTTGAGAAAATCGCTGTGACCCTGAGCAGAGAGTTAACATTGTCCCTGCTTGATTTTCCCATGCTTTTGTCTTGAATTTTCTGAAATAGATTATTTTCAGCAGTGTGAATGTCAAACTTGCTGCCACTTGGGGGTGGGAGGCTGAAACAGATTGTTGTATTAATGAGGGAGAGGAAATATCCTAGAGGATACGTGGCAGGGTGGAAAGAGGTAATTAGAATAGTATATTAGTAGTCCTAGTATAAACACCAGCATAGGCCAGTTAGGCTGGTTAGTCTGTTTCCATGCTGTAGAGTCTGTGCGTTTCTGCTGTAATTGCTGCTGACGTTCCAGTGCTGCTTTTGATTAGGTTGCCTATTTGAAAGGACGCTGTCAGTGGTCGATGTGGGAAAATATAAAATTATGCTTGCCTGAGCAAAAAAAAATTTTAAAAGTAGTTGAAGGAATAGGAAAACTGAAGCCAGGAATAGATGGCCTCCATAAACATATGCAATGGTGCCATCCTCCATTTTTGTTTTGCAGGTGGTAACATAACGGGAGAACATGGCAGAAGCTCACCAGGCCGTCGCATTTCAGTTCACAGTCACCCCAGAGGGCATTGACCTCCGACTCAGCCATAATGCATTGAAAGAGATCTACCTCTCGGGCATCAGGGCCTGGAAGAAAAAATGCATCAGAATCAAGGTGAGTGTCTTCCATTCAAAATCAAGTCTAGCCACAGATTGGACTCTGCTTATGAGTAAGAGAAGGACAAGAACCTTAACCTTAAGTAAGTCTATTACAGAGGTATGAGAGGGGTGCTGGCTAAAGTTAATTGGATAACTAGACTAAAAGAAATGGAGATAAATGAACAGTGGGAAACATTTAAAGAAACAATTCAAAAGGTTCAACAAAAATACGTTCCATTGAAGAATAAAAACTTAGCAAAAAGTCCCATCTGTGGTTCACTGTGGAAGCTAAGAATAATATTAGATTAAAAGAAGAGGCTCACATTTTTAAAATTTTTTCGTGGGCATTGGTGGCTCAGTTAGCATTTATTGCCCATCTGTAATTGCCCTTGAGAAGGTGGTGGTGAACTGCCTTCTTGAACCACTGCAGTCCATGTGGTGTAGGTACACCACAGTGCTGTTAGGGAGGAAGTTCCAGGATTTTGATCCAGTGACAGTGAAGGAACGGCAATGTAGTTCCAAGTCAGGATGGTGTGTGGCTTGGAGGGGAACTTATATGTGGTGGTGTTCCTATGCATCTGCCATCCTTGTCCTTCAAGGCTGTGGAGGTCGGGTTTGGATGATGCTGTCGAAGAAGCCTTTGGTAAGTTGCTGCAGTGCATCTTGTAGATGGTACATAACTGCTGTCACTGTGCGTTGGTGGTCAAGGGAGTGAATGTTGAAGGGGGTGGTGGATGGGGTGCCAATGAAGCGGGCTGCTTTGACCCCGGGATGTTGGGATGAGGGATTCAGCGATGGTAATACCATTGAATGTCAAGGGGAGATGATTGGATTCTCTCTTGTTGGAGATGGCCTTACTCTGGCACTTGTGTGGCTCAAATGTTACTTGCCGCTTATCAGATCAAGCTGGAATGTTGTCCAGCTCTTGTGGCATATGGACACGGAATGCATCAGTATCTGAGGAGTTGCAAATAATGCTGCATGTTGTGCAACTATCTGCAAACATCCCCACTTCTGACCTGATGATGAAGGCAAGGTCATTGATGAAGCAGCTAAAGATGGTTGGGATTAGGACACCATCCTGAGGAACTCCTGCAGTGATGTCCTGGATCTTAGATGATTGACCTCCAACCAGCAGAGAGCTTTCCCCCTGATTCCCCGTTGACTCCAGTTTTGTTAGGGCTCCTTGATGCCACACTTGGTCAAATGCTGCTTTGATTTCAAGGGCAGTCACTATCACCTCGCCTCTCGAGTTCAGCTCTTTGTTCCATGTTTGGACCAAGGCTGTAATGAGGTCAGGAGCTGAGTGGCCCTGGCGGAACCCAAACTGAGCATCTCTGAATAGGTTATTGCTGAGTAAGTACCACTTGATGGCGCTGCTGATGACCCCTTCCATCAGTTTGCTAATGATGGAGAGTAGACTGATGGGACAATAATTGGACAGGTTAGATTTGTCCTGCTTTTTGTGGACATAACATATCTGTGTAATTTTCCCCCAGAAAACAGTATAAAAACAGCAGTAGCAAGTCTGAAGGTTGAGAGTATTTAAGAAACCAGCAAAGGGCCACCAAAAGTTGATTAAAAAAGGAGAAAAATAGAATTTGAGAGTAAACTAGCCAGAAATATAAAAACAGATTATAAAAACTTTTTATAATAAGGAAGAAAACTAAAATAAACATTGGTCTCTGAGAAGCAGAGACGGGAGAAATTATCATGGGGAATGAGGGAATGGCAGAGGCATTGAATAAATATTTTATGTCTGTTTTCACAGTAAAAGATGCAAGTTTTATACCAGAAGTAGATGGTAACCAATGGGCTAAAAAGAGTGAGGAAATTAATATCAGTGGAGAAAAAGGATTGGAGAGACTTAAAGGACTAAAATCTGACAAATCCCCAGGACCTGATGGCCCACACCCTTGGGTTCTAAAAGAGATAGCTGCAGAAATAGTGGATGCATTAGCTATGATTTTCCAGAACTCCTTAGATTCTAGAACGGTCCTATCGGATTGGAAGTTAGACTGCTTTTAAAGAAAGGAGGGAGAGAAGAAACTGAACTCCAGGCCAATTAGCTTAACATCAGTTTTTGGGAAAATGCTGGAATCTATTGTGAAGGTAGTCTTAACAACGCACTTAGAAAAGCATAGTATGATTAGAACAAATTAACATGGTTTTACTGAAGGGAAATCCTGTTTGACAAATTTGCTAGTTTTTTGAGGGTATAACTAATAGAGAGGAACCGGTAGATATAGTATTCCTGGATTTCCAAAAGGCATTCAATAAGGTACCGTACAAAAGATTATTAGGCAAGGTAAGGGCTCATGGTGTTGGGAGTAATATATTTGCATGCATAGAGGATTGGTTAATGGATAGAAAGTAGAGAGTGGGCATAAACCAGGCTTTTTCAAGTTGGCAGGCAGTGAATAGTGAAATGCTGCAATTTACAATCTATATTAATGACTTAGATGAAGAGACAGAGAGTAATGTATCTAAGTTTGCTGATGATACCAGACTAGGTGGAAAGGTAAGCTGTGGGGAGGACACAGAGAGGCTGTAAAGAGAAATAGACAGTTTCAGTGAATGGGCAAAAAAGTAGTAGATGGAGTATAATGTAGGGAAGTGTGAAGTTATTCACTTCGGTCATAAGAATAGTAAAGCAAAATATTTTTAAAAGGTATGAAACTTTTAAGTGTTGATGTTCAATGATACTTGGGTGTGCTTGTACAAGGAACACAAAGTTAGCATGCAAGTGCAGCAAGCAATTAGGAAGGCAAATAGCATGTTGGCCTTTATTGCAAGAGGATTGGAGTACAGGAATAAAGAAGTCTTGCTACAGTTGTACAGGGTATGGAATATTGTGTGCATTTTTGGTCTCCATGTTTAAGGAGGGATATACTTGCACTGGAGGCAGTACAGCGAAGGTTCATAGAATTGATCCCTGGGATGAGGGGGGTGGTTGGCTTATAATGAGAGGCTGAGTAAATTGGGCTTATATTTCCTGGAGTTTAGAAGAATGGGAGTAGAGCTTGTGAAACCTACGAATTTCTGAAGGGGCTTGATAGGGTGGACGCTGAGAGATTGTTTCCACTGCTCGGGGAATCTAAAACACGGGGGTACAGTCTCAGTATAAGGGGGCAATCATTTAGGACTGAGATGAAAAGTTACTTCACTCAAAGGGTTGTGAACCTTTGGAATTCTTTGCCCCAGAGAGTGTGGATCTCCATCATTGAATACATTTAGGGCTGGGATAGACAGATTTTTGGTCTTTCAGGGAATCGAGGGGACCTGCTATTTCTTATGTTCTTGTGTTTTAGGAAATAATTCATCAAGACAGTAGAGGTAAAAACATTCAGGTTGCTCAGAATATGATTCCAACCGGAATGGGATAGTTGATGTACTGCTGGATTATGCTTTGAAAAGCCTTTTCCCACATGCAATAGCAAAGGAATTTTCACTCTTCCCACATCCTCCATTTCAACCCACAACCTGGAACCTACATTATCTCGTAGCCAGTTATGACATTATTCACAGAGGTCCCTGGAAGGGGGTCGGTCAGCCTGATCTCTTAGGATGACGAAACCAAAGAAGAGAAAAATAGAAAATAAGTAATAATTTAGACAGGGACCCTGCTGTATTTGAGCTGTTACTGCCCCATGATAGGGCTTTTGTGAGGTTTTCTGTATCCAGTGTAATTTTCTATAAATTTTTACTTTTTAAGTAGGCTTGACAAACTTTTTCGTCTGGGGTAGGGGGAGTGGGGGCACATTTCAAAAATGTTCTCACTCAGCAAATTTTGGAAAGATAAAGTTTGGCACAACATTAAACATTTTCCAAAAAAACTGAGGTTTGAAGTGAAAAAACTTGCTGAGCAAAAAAAAGAGTAATAAATAAAGATGAGTATAATACAATGAGTGTAATAGGGTGAGGGTGTGTGCGCCTGGCTCACTCCCAGTCTCAGGGTGCTTACTCACTCACCTGCACCCACTGTAAGAGTGGATGAGTGTGCACGATGGTGTGTGTGGGTGAGGCTGAAGGAGAACCCTGATCCTAGAAGCAAGCCAGACTTAGGTATACACTCTGGCCCGCACATACACTCCCCTTACACACTCCGTCACCCCCTCAAACTTTCCTCCAATCTCTCATTCCCCCCCGCGCGCTCCCCCCCCCAAACGCTTGCTCACTCTCTCTCACAGTCTGCATTCACTCACTCACTCAGTCAGACGCCAATGGGCCCCACAGCCCAGCACCCGCACTCCCCGGTCCCGGCTCCTCGGCTTTCCGTCAGCAAACGCAGGAGAGAGTCAGCCTGTGATTGGAGGAGCAGCTGCATGCAGAATCTTTCATTCAAATTTACCTTTTTGACTGGAATTTTGATAACGGGCTCTGGGGGCCACATAGAGGGGCTTTGTGGGTTTCATTCGGGCTGCAGGCTGTATGTTGGACCAGCCTTTTTTAAAGTATTGAGAAATAAAAGGTTAATTGAACATTATATGTAATATTGGAAAATTTTATAAGGTGCTTTTTTTCTTCCCAATATAAGATTAGTATGTGACCTAATATAAGCTCGTGTACAGAAAGAGACAAGCTTCTTCCCTGCCGACATGAAAGATTTTTTTTGATTGAAAACAAAGTGTTAAGATTTCGTTTTGCTTTCTTTTTGCAGAACAATTTTGCGAGTGGTGTTTACCCTGCTAGCCCATCCAGCTGGCTTTTTGTGGTATTGACTGTAGTCGGTACCATGTATACAAGAGTCGACCCCTCAATGGGAATGATAGCCAAGCTTAAGGACCACCTGCCTCTAAGGTGAGCAATTATCAGTAACTGGTGAGACTGTGACAGGACTTGGATATGGTCTTCTCTTGAAAGGTTGGAATTTTCTGACCCTTGGACTCCAGTTATCCTTGGTCTATAAGTTTAAAAAAAAACAAATTAAATTTCTCCCCCCATGATCCAACAATGAGATTTGTTAAGAACGGATATGCATTAAACTTCTCCAGTTTGCCAAGCCTGGAATATTGTGTCGGAGATACAGAATATGGTTTAGAATTAGTGTTCATGTTTTCCAACAAATCTTGGCACTCTATTAAAACACCTTGGGACATATTACTACTTTAATGGCATGATATAAATGCTAATTGTTTTGTTGAATGCTATCACTGCACTGAAACACACAATGTAGGAAAAAGAACACTGCCCATAATAGTTCAGATATATTAGAAACTGGACACCAAGAATGTTTGTCTGTTAGACAACAACCTTCCTGACTCAGTATGCTGTGAACCTGAGTGTTAAACATGATTTAAAAAAGTGTTTTACCAGTGCATATCTTTTTGAAACAATATAGAAACACAAAAATTTTAATAAAAGCACAAATTAAAATTTTAACATACTTACATGTTATAACTTTTTTTTATTCATTCATGGGATGTGGGCGTCATTGCCCATCCCTAATTAGGCAATTTTGTGGTGGGTCTGGAGTCACATGTAGGCCAGACGGTAGAAAAGGTTGGCAGATTTCCTTCCCTAAAGAGCATTATTGAACCAGATGGGTTTTTACAACAATGAACAATGGTTTCATGGTTTCGTTTTTATTGAATTCAACTTCCACCATTTGCCGTGGCAGGATTCAAACCTAGGTCCCCAGAGCGTTGCCCTTGGTCTCTGGATTACTAGCCCAGGGACAATGCCACTATGCCATTGGTTCTCCTGGACAATCAACAATAGTGATGTGCAATGGTAGTGATATGGGACTGAGGTAAGGATGTGGCAATAGCAACTTATATATGTGTGCATTTATAACACAATAAAACGTCCCAAACCATTTTAACAGAAGTGTTATCAAACAATGTTTGACACAAAGCCACGCAAGGACAGGAAAGAGGTGGATTTCAAAGAACGTCATGTAGGAGGAGAAAGGAGTAGAGAGGCAGAGAGGTTTAGGAAGTGAATTCCAGAGCTTAGTGCCCAGGCAGCCAAATGCATGACTACCACTAGTGGGGCAGAAGAAATAAGCATTGTGCAAAAGGCCAGAATTTGAGGAGTGCAGATATAATAGAAACGTGTAGTTCTGGAGGAGGTTACAGAGATTGAGACATGCTACATTATAGGCAGCTCTTAAGAGACACGATAGAGACTTCAGCATGATCAGGCTACATGCTTAATCTTGTGGCTGAGAGATGGTATGGGATGAAAGTAGAAAAGAGAACGGGACCCCAGAAGGTAACCATGAATCAATGTCCTGAATTAAATTCCACAAATGTCAGTTGGCTCAGTGGTAGAGTGTGTACAATCGTGTGTCACCTGTTTTTCATTCCTTTGTGCTATTATGTACACTTGTCTGCATAAGTTTCATCTGCTCTTGTTCTGTCTACTTAAATATTTTGTCCAACTCATTCCATTATTCCTAAGCTTTCTCTTGTGATTTCATTGCCCCTCCTAGTTTGCTATTGTGTGGAAAATCGCCAACTTTGCATTGAGCTTTCAAATTCATTTATTTTTCCATGAATGTAAATTAGTAACATGAGCAATCCCAATACTGAGCTCCATGTCACTCTTAGTACTTCACTCCTCCTCACTTGGAAAGAACTCTTTCAACGAGTACATGTTTGCTATCCTACTGCCAATATCTTAGCCTCTCCTGGGGTTTGCTCTGAATCCTCATGGCTTTGAATTTAACTGGTAGTCTTGTGTGGAGCTTTGTCAAAAGCCTTTTGGAAGCCAGGGCATTCACAGCATAGGGTTGCACAAT
Source organism: Isurus oxyrinchus (assembly GCA_026770705.1). Lineage (NCBI taxonomy): Eukaryota > Metazoa > Chordata > Chondrichthyes > Lamniformes > Lamnidae > Isurus > Isurus oxyrinchus. The sequence continues at coordinate 24,373,111 of JANJGN010000030.1, forward strand.
AACCCACATTTTACAGTGGCCAGGCATAAAATTTGCACGATAAACGTCGGATGCAGGTCAGTCAGTTAATCATAACAAAAATAGAGACCAAAGGGGTCATTTTAAGCGAATCCACTGTTCGGGAATCTGGGCGCAAGGCTTGTTTTACACCCTACCTGAGGTTCCTATGAATTGAAGCAATAAAACAACTGTTTCATGGCCACTTCTAAGGATACCAGCTATTGATTTCCAATATTTTTTTTAGCTAAATTCAATCTCTCAAACTGCCATGGTGAAATTTGAATTCTCCTTCTGTGGATTACTTGTCTAAGTCTCTGGACTACTAGTCCAGTAACACAATGACTAAACTACCATTTCCTAAAGATCCCATGTCATTGTTTGGAGAAGAGTTCTAGTGTCCTCATCAATATTCCTCTTAACCAACCCCTAAAAGACAGATGAACTGGCCTATGCTGCTTGTGAGAGGCTGCTGTGCACTATGTACTACATTTCCCTTTAAACCAGCAGTAACAAATTTCAGAAGCTCTTCATTGACTTTGAAGTACGTTGGGATGTCCTGAAAAATTCTTTAATTTTCTTATTTTACAACTTTACTTTAATGTAATGTACTTTTGTTTGTCTTTTATAGAAGATACTTGTCGCACCAGGGTCAAAGTCTGGTGAGTGCACTGCTGTTTGCGACAGGCCTGTGGCTGGCACTGATTTTTGTGATGCGGCAGATCCTCAAAGCCCTCCTCTCCTACCATGGCTGGATGTTTGAAGAACACGGCAAAGTATCCACTACCACTAAAGTCTGGTTTGTAAGTGTTGAAACATCACTGCATTAAAATATAATTCTTCGCCTTTTCTTCCTCTCATGTCACTATACCTGCTCTTGTGAAAGTGCTGACTGCTTGCTTGGGATACAGTTCCACTAGCACCTTGTTCAAGTGGCCATGAGTGAGCATGACCATGAATTGACAATGATTTTCAACCACGGGAGATATAAGAACAAGAATAGATCATTTAAACCCTCAAGCCTGTTCTGCTATTTGGTGAGATCATGACTGACCTGTGACTGAATTCCTCATACCCTAAATCAAATGCTGTGGGCAGGTTTTGTGGAGGATGGGATTAGCCTTACCTGCGATGGCTCCTGTGGGTGAGTGCTAATACTGGCTGATTTGTGTCTGATATGTAAAAAAGCTGAAAACAAAGAAAACTGCGGATGCTGGAAATCCAAAACAAAAACAGAATTACCTGGAAAAACTCAGCAGGTCTGGCAGCATCGGTGGAGAAGAAAAGAGTTGACGTTTCGAGTCCTCATGACCCTTCGACAGAACTTGAGTTCTGTCGAAGGGTCATGAGGACTCGAAACGTCAACTCTTTTCTTCTCCACCGATGCTGCCAGACCTGCTGAGTTTTTCCAGGTAATTCTGTTTTTGTTATGTAAAAAAGCTACTTGGGTTTGAGTGGATCCTCAGAACACACAGATCTGCACCTCAGAAGGATTCAGTCCTTTGGGAAAGTATGTGAGAAAACGGGAAAGGATGAAAAATAACTTGTGATTCACATTTCTCTTTTAGACTCTGGTGAAGATCTTCTCGGGACGTAAACCAATGTTGTACAGTTTCCAGAACTCCCTTCCACGTCTGCCTGTTCCATCTGTAAATGACACCTTAAGAAGGGTAAGATTGAAGAGTTTTTAATAGCCAAGCAAAATCTTAATTTTGGCTGGCTGTGAGGCAAGAGAAAAATACTTGAAACAACGCTTGGCCTATTCAAGGATGAAGTCTAGGAATCATTAACGAGAGCATCTTTATCTCTGGCCTTTGAGGATAAATGAGATTTTGTTGGTGTATTTGTGAGAAACAGCAGGAAGTTACATAACAAGTTACAACTAGAGCAAGGGTCTGGAATTAGGACAAAGCGAAGTTGAGTTGGGGCAGTTTAAGTTTTTCTGTTTGCTATAGTGGGATTTTCCTTATTGATCCATTTTTAATGTAGCAATTTTCTAGCCTTACTTATGTTGTAGTGATGCACTCTGCATGTCATGAAATTGGTTTATGTTTAGAGTTCCCTTCTATCCCCATCCCCCCCAAAAACAAGCTACTGATGTTCTTTTTAAATAAAAGACATTTAGTGATGGTAATAAGTATCTTTTTGCCAAGATGACGGAGTACAGCTGGTTCGGAGTGTAATTACTGCGAGTTTGGTGGGGAGGGGAGGGAGGTGCTCTTTGCTTTTTCTTTCTCTGCCCTTCTCAGCCTCCAGGAGACCAGGAGTTGAAAAGCTGCACAGGAGGGCAGAGTTTGAAAAAATCCAAAAGTGACATCACAGGAGAAGTATAAAGTCATTGTTTGGTGAGAAACTGCAGTTAGGGAGGGTAGCTGAAAATTAGAAAAATACATTATTTATAAAAGAAGTAGCTACTTAGATTTAAGTAAGAAACACAAGCAATGGGGAAGTAAAGTTAAGTCAAGGCCAGGTAAAATGAAGTAGTATAAGTAAACCAAAGTAAAATAAAGTTAATATAAGGGAAGCAAATTGAAGCCATGACAGGACAGCTCAGTCATGTGGAATGTGTGCCCTGTAATATATGGGAAATCATGGATGCTACCGGTGTCCTAGATGACCACATGTGCAGGAAATGTCACTGGTTGCAGAAACTTAAGCTCTGAGTTTTGGAGCTCGAGGGACAGCTGGAGTCACTGTGGCGTGTCTGTGAGGCTGAGAGCTACATGGAAAAGCACATTCAGAGAGGTGGTTACACTGCAGTTTAGGAGCATGGAGGCAGAAAGGGAATGGGTGACTGTCAGGCAGTCCAAGAGAACTAGGCAAGTAGTGCAGGAGTCCCCTGGGATCCCACTGTTCAATTGGTCTTCAGTTTTGGATACTGGTGAGGGCGTTGGTAGTGCAGTCAGACCCAAGTATGTGGCACCATGGGTGGCTCTGCTGTACAGGAGGGGAGAAAGAAGAAAAGAAGAGCAGTAATGATAGAGGATTCATTAGTTAGGGGAGCTGACGGGGTTTCTGTGGCCATAGATACGACTCCAGGGTGATATGTTGCCTCTTTGGTGCCGAGCTCAAGGATGTCACATTCTTCTAGAGGAGCCTCTAAAGCAGTAATCTCAGGATTACTCCCAATCCCACGTGCAAGTGAGTGTAGGATTAGGATAATTGAGCAATTGAACATATGGCTGAAAGCTGGTGTAGAAGAGAGGGCATCAGATTTCTGAGGCATTGGGGCCAGTTCTGGGGAAGGTGGGACCTGTACAAGCCAGATGGTCCACACCAAAATAGGACTGGGATGAATATCTTCGCAGGGAGATTTGCTAGTGCTGTTGGTGGGGTGTTTAAACTAGATTGGCAGGGGTGTGGGAACCTGAGGGCAAATTCAGAGCAGGAAACGGGAGATAAGGAAATTAGTGACCAACTCTGAAAGACAGAAGAAGCACAGGTTAAAAAGTGTACAGCCCAGGAATGTGGCAGTATTAAAAGGTATATATGTAAATGCAGGTAGTACAGTAAATAAAGCTGATGAGCTGAGGGCACAGATAGACACATGGCAGCATGAAATCATCGCTGTAACGAAAACTTGGCTTAAAGAGTTAAAAATGACAACTCAGCATCCCTGGATATAGAGTTTTCAAGTAGGATAGAGGGGGGATAAAAATGGTGGGAGTATAGCACTATTGGTTAGGGAATCAATTACAGCTATGGGGAGGGATGATATACTAAATGAAGCCTCAAATGAGACCATATGGGTTGAGCTCAAATAAAAATGGGCAGCCACGCTGCTAGGTGTGTACTATAGACCCCCAAATAGTGAGAGGGAGTTAGAAGAACAAATAAGTAAGCAAATTTCTGAGTACAAGAACAGTAGGGCAGTAATAGTTGGAGACATCAACTACCCTAATATCACTTGGGATACAAACAGCGTGAAGGGCATAGAGAGCACAAAATTCTTGAACTGCATTCAAGAGAACATTTTTTAGACAGCACGTAACAAACCCAATGAGAGGGCACACAATTCTAGATTTAGTCTTAGGAAATTAAGCTGGACAAGTGGATGAAGTAGCAGTGGAGGACCATTTTGGAGATGGTGACCATAATCCAGTTAGATTAAATAGAGATAGAACAGGAGTAAAAGTTCTAAATTGGGAAAAGAGAAATTTTACGAAGCTGTGAGTTGAATTGGTGAAAGTGGACAGGATACAGCTGCTAGAAGGGAAAACAGTGTCAAATCAATGAGAGGCATTCAAAAGCAAGATGCTAGGGGCACAGTGTAGACATGTTCCCACAAAGAAAAAGGGTGGTACTGCCAATTCTAGAGCCCTTTGGTTATCCAGAAGCATACAGGGTAAGATAAAGCAGAAAAAACAAGCTTATGACTGTCACAAAAAGCTTGATACTGTAGAAAGCCTAGAGGAGTATAGAAAGTACAGGGATGAAGTAACTAAGGAAATTGGAAAGCAAAGAGAGAATACAAATATGGTTTTGTTAGGGTAAGATTGTGCCTTACTAGCTCAATCGAATTTTTTGAGGAAGTAACAAGGAGGATTGATGAGGGTAGTGCAGTTAATGTTGTTTACATGGAATTTAGTAAGGAATTTGACAAGGTCCCACATGGTAGATTGGTCAGAAAAGTGAGATCCCATGGGAAATGGGAAAGTGGAGAGTTGGATCCAAAGTTGGCTCAGCGACAGGAAACAAAGGATAATGGTCGATGGATGTTCTTGCGAATGGAAAGCAGTTTCCATTGGCATTCCATATGGCTCGTGGTTGGGGTCCTTGCTGTTTGTTGTATATATTAATAATTTGGACTTAAATGTGGGAGGCATAATCAGGAATTTTGCAGATGGCCCAGAAATTGGCAGTGTAGTTGATAGTGAAGAAGATAACTCTTGTCTCCAAAACAATGTCAATGGTTTGGTTGAGTGGGTGGAAAAGTGGCAGATGGAATTCAACCTGGAGAAGTGTAAGGTAATGCGTTTGGGGAGGGTAGAGAAAGCAAGGGAATACTCAATAAACGGGAGGATATTGATGGGGGTAGAGGAAGTGAGAGACTTTGGAGTGCATTAAGGTGGCAGGACAGGTGGATAAGGTGGTAAACAAACCATATGAAATGCTTTCCTTTATTGGACAAGTTATTTAATACAAAAGCAGAGATGTAATACTGGAACGGAATAAAACGCTGGTTAGGCCACAGCTGGAATTTTGTGTACATTTCTGGTCACCACATTACTAGAAAGATGTAATTGCTCCGGAGAGAATACAGAGGTTTACAAGAATGTTGCCAGGGCTTAAAAATTTCAGCTATGAGGAAAGATTGGATAGGCTGGGGTTGTTTTTCTTAGAACTGAGGAGGCTGAAGGGTGACTTAATTGAAGTGTACAAAATTATGAAGGGCCTGGATAGAGTAGACAGCAAAGACCAGTTTCCCCGAGCTGAGGGGCCAATTACCAGGGGGCATAGATTTAAGGTAGAAGGATTGGAGGGGACATGAGGAAAAGCTTTTACACCTAGAGGGTAGTGGGTGTCTGGAATTCACTGCCCAAATTGGTATTCGAGGCTGAAGTGCTGAGCTCATTTAAAAGGTACCTGGATTTGCATCTGAAGTGCTGTAACCTGCAAGACTATGGACCAGGTGCTGGAAATTGGGATTAAAATGAGCGGCTAGTTTCTTTTTTTTTTTCTTTTTTTGGCCGGCGCAGACACGATGGGCTGAATGACGTTTTTCTGTGTGTAACTTTTCTGTGGTTCTATAACGGTGCAGTTTATTTAAAACGTGTGCGTAATGCATTGAGGGCCGTAAAATGAAGTGCAGCATGTGGATGCAATAGCAGGATACGGGCTGAATATATTTGCATTAATTGTCATTATAGAAGATTGTAAATTTGGGAAGCACCTTGATGCGTTACATACTGGGAAGGAAGATGTAGGACCAAAGTGCCCCAACAGCATTGAATGTGTGACCTCAACATAATGCTGAGCTGGATGGTTCTTTTGCCTATTTGTGTACACTGCGAGGTTGTTTCCCCTGACTGGGGAATCTAGAACATGGAGGCATATTCAGGATCATTTAGAATCTGATGCAGAGAAACCTATTCACTCATACGGTCGCAAACCTTTGGAGTTCTCTTCCCCAGAGTTTGTGGTTGCACCATCTTTGAGTATATTTAAGGCTGAGATGGACAGATTTTTGGTCCCTCAGGGAAACAAAGATATGCGGAGCAGGCGGGAAAGTGGAATTGAGGCAGAAGATTGGCCATGATCATATTGAATGGCGGAGCAGGCTTGAGGGACTGTATGGTCTGCTCCTACTCTTATTTCTTAGGCTCTTAAGGGGCATGTTTTATTAAATTTTTACTGTCTTTATTAATTTTTTAAACAGTACTTCAGTCTGCCTCGGAGATTGAAGCGTTCTTTCTCGTGCATGCGTGAACTACACATGAGACCTAGCTTGCCCTCCCAGCCCCGCCTGCACAGGTAGCAGTGCTGCCCTCACGATCTACCTAGGGCAGGCCTTAATTGGCCTGTCCCGTGAAATCACGGTGTGGAGCTGATCGCTGGCAGCTGCCGGCTTCTCAACTGCCCCCGCTAAGGGCAAAATCCTGCCCAGTGTGTTTATTTTTCCCAAAGATCACTGGTAAAATTGGTACAATGATAATTTTTCATGATCAGGGAGGTAAAGCCTAAATGTATAGTGAAACAATGAGAATTTGCATTCAGTGGGGAAAATATGAATAAAGGAGAGAAGGCCGTATGTAGAGGCAGGCATTTTAAGATCTAACAAGTGTGAAAAGCCATCAGTATCTACGCCTCAAGCCGCTGTCTACAACAAACTGAAGTTCAGAAAACTCACTTTGAATTGGATTGTTCAGGGTATCATGTTTCTTTGCCTGGGTCTTGTACAATTTATGTGTCTTCCTGTTGCCTTAATGGAGGTGTAACTGGGAGTCAGATTAATTAGGGGATTTAGAAGTTATTATAGTAGTAATTTGTAGACATATGTGTGCTTAAAATAATTTTTCATATTAATAAATATTTAATCTAGTTTTGTAAAAACCTATAAGGCTCGGTGGTTTTATTCCTACTGAATTCAAAGCCCGCATCTCAAAACAATCAAATTGCAAAAATAGTTATGGCAGTTGTCTCAAGTTTTCCTCTGGCATTTGAACAACTCGGCATTTACCATTGGCTGTGCCATAATACTTGGTGACTTTAACTGTCATGAAGCTATTAATATATTATTATATATATGTATATATTATTGGAAAATATTTTTCTTTTAACATAGAGGTTTAGTCTGTGGGTGTGTCTTAATTGAATTAAAGCCAGCTAGTCTGGGTGCTTTGATGTGTACTAATTTTGAAATGTAATCAGAGAGTTAGAGTGCATTTGCATTTTTGAATAGAGCATTCAAGAAGTGGGGTGAATTCTGGCACCTAGCTAGCAGAGACCAACAATAAAATTAGCACTATGAAAAGGGTTTTATTGTTAGAGAGGTGAAGTTCAAAGTGGTTGGTGATACAATGAGAATTTACATTCAATGGGCTGTGCTAGGTATAACAAGACAACCATTTTGTGTGTGTAGAGAAGAGGCAATGTAAGATCAAAAGCAGCTGTCTCCACAGGAACCAAAGTAAGAAGAACCTTATTTTGAATTCATATGGTGAATTTTGCCTGGTGTCTGGTTAAGCCTATGGGTTGCTGTTGCCTTAACCATAAGACATAGGAGCAGAAATTAGGCCATTTGGCCCATCAAGTCTGCTCCGCCATTCAATCATGGCTGATAAGTTTCTCAACCACATTCTCCTGCCTTCTCCCCATAACCTCTGATCCCCTTACCAATCAAGAACCTATCTATCTCATTCTTAAATACACTCAATGACTTGGCCTCCACAGCCTTCTGCGGCAATGAATTCCATAGATTCACCACTCTCTGGCTAAAGAAGTTTCTCCTCATCTCTGTTCTAAAAGGTCTTCCCTTTACTCTGAGGCTGTGCCCTCGGGTCCTAGTTTCTCGTACTAATGGAAACATCTTCCCCGCATCCACTCAGGCCTTTCAGTATTCTGTAAGTTTCAATCAGATTCCTCCCTCATCCTTCTAAACTCCATCGAGTATAGACCCAGAGTCCTCAAACGTTTCTCATATGTTAAGATCATTCTCGTGAACCTCCTCTGGACCCTCTCCAGGGCCAGCACATCCTTCCTGAGATACGGGGCCCAAAATTGCTCACAATATTCTAAATATGGTCTGACCAGAGCATTATAAAGCCTCAGCAGCACATCCCTGCTTTTATATTCTAATTCTCTCGAAATAAATGCCAACATTGCATTTGCCTTCCTAACTACCTACTCAACCTGCAAGTTAACCTTAAGAGAATCCTGGACTAGGACTCCCAAGTCCCTTTGCACTCCAGATTTCTGAATTCTCTCCCCATTTAGAAAATAATCTATGCCTCTATTCCTACCAAAGTGCATGACCTCACACTTCCCCACATTGAATTCCATCTGCCACTTCTTTGCCCATTCTCCTAACCTGTCCAAATCCTTCTGCAGCCTCCCCGCCTCCTCAATACTACCTGTCCCTCCACCTATCTTTGTATCATCTGCAGACTTAACCAGGATGCCCTCAGTTCCTTCATCTAGATCATTAATGTATAAAGTGAAAAGTTGTGGTCCTGACACTGACCCCTGCGGAATTCTACTGGTCACCGGCCGCCATCCTGAGAAGGACCCCCTTATCCCCACTCTCTGCCTCCTGCCAGACAGCCAATCTTCTATCCATGTTAGTACTTGCCTCTAACACCATGGGCTCTTATCTTACTGAGCAGCCTCCTGTGTGGCACCTTGTCAAAGGCCTTCTGGAAGTCCAAGTAGATAACATCCATTGGCTCTCCTTTGTCTAACCTACTCGTTACCTACTCAAAGAATTCTAACAGATTTGTCTAGCATGACCTTCCCTTGATGAAACCATGCTGACTTTGCCCGATTTTACCATGCACTTCCAAGTATTCTGAAATCTGATCCTTAATAATGGACTCTAAAATATTACCAATGACCGAGGTCAGGCTAATTGACCTGTAATTTCCAGTCTTTTGCCTCACTCCCTTCTTAAATAGGGGCGTTACATTAGCGATTTTCCAATCCTCTGGGACCCTCCCTGACTCGAGTGATACCTGAAAGATCACTACTAACGCCTCCACTATCTCTTCAGCTATCTCCTTCAGAACTCTGGGGTGTAATCCATCTGGTCCAGGTGATTTATCCACCTTCAGACCTTAAAGTTTTCCTAGCACCTTCTCCTTGGTAATGGCCACCATGCTCACCTCTGCCCCCCGACTCTCTTGAACTTTGGGGATGTTACTCGTGTGTTCCACTGTGAAGATTGACGCAAAGTACCTATTCAGTTCCTCCGCCATTTCTTTGTTCCCCACTACTACTTCTCCAGCGTCATTTTCCAGCAGCCAATGTCCACTTTTGCCTCTCTCTTACCCTTTTATATATCTAAAAAACTCTTGCAATCTTCTTTTATATTACTGGCTAGTTTACCCTCATATTTAATCTTCTCCCTCCTTATTGCTTTTTCAGTTGTCCTCTGTTGGTCTTTGTAGGCTTCCCAATCCCCTGGTTTCTCACTGCTCTTCGCCGCATGGTATGCTTTCTCTTTAGCTTTTACGCTGTCCCTGACTTCCCTTGTCAGCCATGGTTGCCTCGCCCTCTTGCTGCTTCTTCCTAGGAATGAATTTTTGCTTTGTCTGCCAAATTACTCCCAGAAACTCCTGCCATTGCTGTTCCACTGTCTTTCCTGCTAAGCTTATCTCCCAGTCAATTCTGGCCAGCTCCTCCTTCATGCCTCTGTAGTTGCCTTTATTCAACTGTAATACCATTACATCTGATTCCAGCTTTTTCCTCTCAAATTGCAGGGTAAATTCTATCATATTTTGGTCACTTCCTCCTAAGGGTTCCTTCACCTTAAGCTCCCTTATCAAATCTGCCTCATTACACATCACTAAATCTAGAATTGCCTGTTCCCTAGTGGGCTCCACCACAGGCTGCTCCAAAAAGCCATCTCATAGACATTCCACAAATTCCTTTTCTTGGGATTCACTACCAACTTGATTTTCCCAGTCTACATATTGAAATCCCGCATGATCACTGTAACTTTGTCTTTCTTACACACCTTTTCTATCTCCTGGTGTATCTTGTGCCCCACATCCTGACTATTGTTCAGAGGCCTGTACATAACTCCCATTATGGTTTTTTTACCTTTGCAGTTCCTCAATTCTACCCACACAGATTCTACATCATCTGACCCTACATCATTTCTTGCTATCGATTTCATTTCATTTCTTACTAACAAGCAACCCCACCCCCTCTGCCAACCTGCCTATCTTTCCGATAGGATGTATATCCTTGGATATTTCGCTCCCAGTCCTGATCCCCTTGCAGCCATGTCTCCGTAATGCCCACCACGTCATACCTGCCAACTTCAATCTGCGCCACAAGTTCATTTACCTTATTTCGTATACTGCGTGCATTCAGATACAACTCCTTCAGTCCTGTATTTCCCGTCCCCTTTCTCATTGTCGTCCCTTTATCTGATGTGCTTGAAGTTAGATTCCTAGCCCTTTCCAAACACGCTGTCCTATTTTGTGTTCTGGAGACTTTAATAGCCTCTCCTGGGCTCTCCTTTCTTTTAGTTTTTTCATAATTTTCCATGAAGTTGAATCCACCCCCCCCCCCCCCCCACCCCCGCGAACCTGCTGCTTTGTTTCCCATTAGTCATATTTCTTGGAGTTTTACCCTTCCCTCCCCCCCCCACTTTCTAGTTTAAAGTCCTGTTGACCACCCTATTTACCCTTTTCACTAGAACATTAGTCCCAGATCGGTTCAGGTGAAGACCATCCCAATGGTACAGATCCCTCCTGTTCCAATACTGATGCCAGTGTCCCACGAAATGGAATCCATCATTCCCGCAGCACTCCTTTAGCCACGTGTTTACTTCCCTTATTCTTGCGCCCCTATGCCAATTTGCACGTGGCTCGGGTAGTAATCTGGAGATTATAACCCTTGAGGACCTGTTCTTTAATTTAGTTCATAGTTCCTAATAATCCCCAAACAGGTCCTCTTTCCTTGTCTTACCTATGTTATTTGTCCCGACGCGGACCACAACAACTGGATCCTCCCCCTCCCTCTCCAAGGGAGTCTTTCAAGCCGGTCAGAGATGTCCCTCTCCCTGGCATTGGGCAGGTAACATACCATACGGAACTCTCGATCCTGCTTACAAAGGATGCTATCAATTCCCCTAATTATAGAATCCCCTACAACCACCACTTGTCTTTTTGCTCCCCCCTCTTGAATGGCCTCCTGTGCCACGGTGCCGTGGTCAGCTGGCTCATCCTCCCTACAACCCTGTTCCTCATCCACACAGGGACCAAGTACCTCGTACCTGTTGGACAAGGCCAAGAGCTGAGGCTCCTCTTGTCCTGAACACAGGATCCAATGGAGATTAGCTTGGGAATTTGTTAAAAGTTATGATTAGTAATTTGGAGCCATGTGTATATATTTAACTTGTTTTATTTAATTATATAAAACCTCTTGAGAACTGGTGGTCTGATTCCTGAATTTAGAATTACATCTCAAACATAACACACAAAATTTTAGGTTATGACAGTTGTTTAAAGTTTCCCTCTGGGATTTTTAAAAGGCAGATCTTTTATACACTTTAGTAAGTGTCCTTGAAATATATTCATTTTTCCCCCTATTTTCTCCCCCATTTCCCTCAAGTTTTTGGAGTCGGTGAGGCCTCTGATGAATGATGAGGAGTTCCGACGGACAAAGGCCTTGGCAAAAGACTTTGAACGGAACCTGGGACCTCGGCTGCAATGGTATCTTAAACTCAAGTCTTGGTGGGCTACCAACTATGTGAGTTCAATGCTGTATTTTCATTAAATAATGCCATTTAAAATATCTGTCTAAATATTTTTTCACACCAGGGTCTGTATGGATTAAAACCTAATAGGGCTGTTTTGAGTTAAAAGCAGAAAGTACTGATTCAGTCCTATTTGACTGACTCCAGCTGAGGCTGCGAGCCTTTGTAATTAGAGCTGTGCAAGCTTTTGATTCTTTAATTAATAGAAGATCATGGAGAAACTGGGGTTATTTTCCATAGAGGAGGGAAGATTGTGGAGAGATTTGATAGCGATGTTCAAAATCATAAGGGTTTTGATAGAATAAATAAGGAGAAACTGGTTCCATTGGAAGGAAATGACACAGAATTAAGGTAATTGGTAAAAAGACAAAAGGCAATGTGAGGGGAAAAAAATGCAGTGTGTTGTTATAATCCACTGCCTGCAAGGATGATAGAAACATATTCAGTGATAATTTTTTATATTGAATTGGAAAAATCCTTATGGGAAAAAAAAACTTTGCAATGTCATGGAGAAAGAGCATAGTGATGGGGATCTAATTAGATAGCTCTTTCAAACATGAGAAATAGGAGCAGGAGTAGACTGAACAGCCCATCGAACCATTCGATATCCACTCCACTTTCCCACCTGCTTCCCATACCCCTTCATTCCCTGAGACCAAAAGTCTGTCTATCTCAGCCTTAAATATACTCAATGATGGTGCATCCAAAAACCTTTGGGGGAGGGTATTCCAAAGAATCACAATTCTTTGAGTGAATAAATTTCTCCTCCTCGTCAGTCCTAAATGATCGGCCCCTTTTTCTGAAACCGTGCCTCCCTTGTTCTAGATTCCCCAGTCAGGGAAATCTATGGCCAGGATTTCCTGGTCAGCGAGCAGGGTCGGGGCACATTCACCGCCACGTAAAATGACATAGGATGATGTCGGGCGGAACTCGTGAGGTCACCCCGCCTCATTTTCAATTTTCAGGCCGGCGGGGGCTCAGCCGAATCAGCTGTGCGCCCCCTGACCTGCCAAGGTTTATTGAGGCCATTGACAAAGTAATTAAAGTAATTAGTGGACCTGCCCGTCCAACCTTAAGGTTGGTTTGCAGGCCTGGAGCCCTGGTGGGCATTGGAAAAAGCATGAAACATCATCCACAGGTGGGATGAGGTTTCATGTAGGTTTTTAAAAATGTAATAGAAGTGTATTTAAAAGTGATGGACATGTCTCAATTCATGTCACATGAGGGGACATGTCAGGTAAAATTTTTTTTCTTTTTTTTTAAGATTTTTTTATTGTGGAGCCGATCTCCCTGAGGCAGCACTTAGCCTCAGGGAGATTAGTGTCATACGAAAGAGCGCACTCTTGGCTCAAGGAATCCCCACAGTCCGCACAGGGAGCATATTGCGGACATCATGCTGGGTGGCCCTTAATTGGCCTGCCACATAAAATGGCGGCGCGCCCGATTGGAGGCGTGCCCGCTTCTGAACTCTCCCCCTCCCCTTGTCTCAGAATCTACCCTTTCAAACCCTTTCAGAACCTTGAATGTTTCAATGAGATCACCTCTTATTCTTCTAAAATCCAGAGAGTATAGACCTGATTTAATCAGCCTCTCATCATAGGACAACTCTCTCATCCCAGGGACCAATCTAGTGAACCTTTGCTATACCACCTCCAATGCAAATACATCCTTCCTTAAATGTGGAGACCACAGTTGGACACAGTATTCCAGGTGTGGTCTTGCCAAAACCCTGTACAGTTGTAGCAAGACTTATTTATTTCTGTACTTCAATATCCCCTTGCAATAAAGGCCAACATGCCATTTGCTTTCCTAATTGCTTTCTATAACTGCATGTTATATTTTACGAGGACACCCAAGTCTCTCTGAATATCAACATTTACAAGTTTCAAGTTTTTTAAAAGATATTGCTTTGCTATTCTCTGACTAAAGTGAATAACCTCACACTTCCCCAGATTATACTACATCTGCCACCTTGATGCCCACTCGCTTAACCTGTCTATATTTCTTCGCAGCCTCTTTGTGTCCTCCTCACAGCTTATATTCCCATCTGGCTTTTTATAGTCAGCAAACATAGATACATTTATCTCTGTCTCTTTGTCTAAGTCATTAATATAGATTGTAAATAGCTGATGCCCCAGCACTGATCCTTGTGGCACTCCACTAGTCATAGCCTGCGAACTTGAAAATGCCCCATTTATCCCTACTCTTTGCTTCCTCTCTGCTTAACCAATCCTCTATCTGTGCTAATACATTACCCTAACTCCATGAGTCCTTACCTTGCCTAATAATCTTTTGTGCGGCACCTTATCGAATGCCTTTTGGAAGTATATTATTTTTCAAAATATTACATCTTTTAGTTCTCCTTCATCTACCCTGCTAGTTACATCCTCAAAAAAACTCTAAATTTGTCAAACAGGATTTCCTTTTAGTAAAACCATGTTAACTTGTTTTAAGCATACTTTGCTTTCATCATACTATGCTTTCCTAAGTGCATTCTTAAGACTTTCTTCATAATAGATTCAAGCACTTTCCTGATAACTAATGGCAGTAACAAACTAACTTGTCTGTAGCTCTCTGTTTTCTCTCTCCATCCTTTCTTGAGCAGCAGTGTTACATTTTCTAGCTTCCAATCTGATGGGACCATTCCAGAATTTAGGGGATTTTGGAAAATCATAGCCACTGCATCCACTATCTTTAGCTATCTCTGTTAGAACCTCAGAGTGTAGGTCAACAGGACCTAGGGATATGTCAGATTTTAGTCCTTGAAGTTTCTCCAGTACTTTTTCCCTGCCAATATTAATTACTTTAATTTCCTTATTCTTATCAGTCCCTAGATTACCCTCTATTTTTGGCATGTAACTTGTGTTTTGTACTGTGAAGACAGGCACAAAATATTTGTTCCATGTCTCTGCTATTTCCTCATTCCCCATGATAATTTCTCCTGTCTTTGCTTCTAAGGGACTAATATTTACTTTAGCTATTCCTTTTCTTCTTATTTACTTGTAAATGCTCTTACAATCTGTTTTTATATTCCTAGCTAGTTTATTCTCATGTTCTATTTTTTTCTTTTTATCAACTTTGTTGGTGGCTATTTGCTGGTTTCTAAAACACTCTGAATCCTCAGACTTACATCTGTTCTTTGCAATATTTTAATCCTATACTATCCTTAAACTCCCTAGTAAGTCATGGATGGATCTTTCTCGCTGAGCTTTTGTTCTTCAATGGGAAGTATTTTTGTTGGACATTTTGAATTATTTCTTTCAATATTTCCATTGTTTACTGCCATACCTTTCAGTCTATTTAACTAATCAACCTTAGCTAGCTCTCCCCTCGTTCCTATGTAATTAGCTTTAAGTTTAAGTTTAAGATTTTGATGTGTGATTGGAGTATGTTGTTTTCAAACTTATGGTAGAATTCAGTTGTATTATGATCACTGTTTCCCAGTGAATCTTAGTAAATTACAATGACATTCATTGCTAATTAACCCTCCCTCATTGAACAATACTAAATCTAAATTAACTTTATCCCTAGTTAGTACCAAAACATATTGCTCCAGGAAACTATCACAAAAGCATTCTACAAACTCATTTTCCAAACCACCTTTGCCAATTTGATTGGTCCAGTCTATATGAAGATTAAAGTTCCCCACATCTATTGCAATGCATTTCTTAGAGGCTCCAATCATTTTTTGTTTAATGCTCTTTCCAATGGTATAACTGCTGTTAAGGGGCCTATAAACTACTCCCAACTGCATTTTCTAACCCTTGCTATTCCTAATTTCTACCCATACTGATTCTACTTCCTAATTTCCTAAGCCAAGATAATTTCTCACTAATGACCTTGTGTCATTTTTTATTGTCAGGGTTACCCCCGCTTCTTTTCCATTCTGCCTGTCTTTTTCGAAATGTTGTGTACCTTGGAATATTTATTTCCCAATCTTGGTCACCTTGTAACCATGTCTCCATAATGGCAATTAGATATAAACCATTTATCTCGCTTTGTGCCACCAGCTCATTTATCTTATTGTGGATGCTCTGCACATTCATATAAAGTGACTTCAATTTTCTTTTTTTTACCACTATTCCCTGCCTGGACCTTACTGTCTGATGCATAATTATCATTAAACTCTCTGTCCCTTCCTGTCCAACTCAGCTGGTCTTTAACCACATTCTTTTCCTATTGCCTTAACTTTTATTTTTGGATTTCTAAATCTCCTTTCATCTGAATCCTGCTCTCTGTTAGTTTAAAGCCATTTTTTTTCTATTCTGACCATATTTTTGGTGCAAGCTAATGTTTGTACGCCCCTGTTGCTACCCTTCACTATTGCCTTGGCCTTTCTCTTTTAACTTTCCAAATCTCCCCTCATGTGAACCCTACCCTCCACTATTTTGTTTAAAGCCCTCCTAGTTATATGATTCTCTAGGGCACTAGTCCCAGCGCGGTTCAGGTGAAGACTGCCCCAACAGTGCACCTCCCTCTTTCCCAGCACTGGTGCCAGTGCCCCGTAAACCAGAACTTAGTTCCCCCACACCAATCTTTGAGCCATGTTTTCAACTCTCTAATCTTATTCACATGTCAATTTTCTTGTGGCTCAGCTAATAATCCAGATTTTATTACCTTTTGAATTTAGCCCGTGGCTACTCATACTCCTTCAGCAGAGCCTCTTCCTTAGTCCTACCTAACTCACCACGACAACTAGATCCTTCCTCTCCTATTCCAAGTTCTTCAACCTGAAGAAGATGTCCTTAACTCTGTCACTGCAGGCAATATGGCCGTCGGAATTCATACTCTCATCTGCAGAGAACTGTATCTATTCCCCCTAACTATACTGTCCCCTATTCTACATTTGAGGTTTATAAGATTGTTATGTTTTGGAACTATGTCTTTAATTTAAGGTAAAATGAAGGGGCGCACAATGACCTGTCCTGAAGTCTGCCTGACAGCAAGCCTGGGAGTTTAATTATTAGAAATTAAAAGGGGCCCAGATTGTTTTATTAAGAAGATGCAAGGTGATTACACTTGAAGACAATGGCAACAGCCTGTGTGCTAACTGTGAATCTCCAAAATCCCAGAAAAGTGTTGAGAATGTCATGTTATAAATAGTTGCCCTTCATACTGTTCGTTTACCTCCATGATTAAAGAGAGTTGGGGGTCTCAAGGATAGATCATTTCTACCTACATACAAGGCCCATATGATTCATGTTTGAGCGGCAACGGGTCTAAGGTATCTCTGAATATTCACAGACAACACTAGTGTGCCAGGTTTCGGTTGAGGGAGAGCAGCTATATGCAGCAAGAGGCTGTGGTTCACCGTGCAGGAATGAGGTGGGAGCTCACAAGTGGATTGAAAAGACCAAATTCATAAGAAGTAAAAACAAAGCTGGAAGATTTGCATATCTTGCACTCAAGGAATAATCTCCTGGGGCGTGGGGTGGTGGTGGGGGGAGTAGGTGGGGAGGGGGACCTCACCGTGAAAGACAGTTCTGAGGTTAACAGTTCCCAGCTGAGAAAGGAAAAGAACAGAAGTAAACCCCTGGAAGTTAAGAATCATCTTGAACTGGTTCCAGAAAAATTGAATGTCTACTTAAAGGCCAGTGTAAAGTATATCATTGAAGTGTGTTTTCAGTTAAGCTGAAAGGAGAAGGGGAATGTCCTGTTTTGTGGTTTAAAGTATAAGTTGCCGACAAAGATGATAGTTAGTCAACAGTGCTTTTTTGTATTACAGTAAAGGTCTTAAACAGGAAATCTTGTCATGTCATCCTTTCAGCTATCAACTGGAAGTTTGAATTCTTTTTTAAAAGTTAACAGTCTTTACGGAGATCATAACACCTACTACAACTACATTCCTTTTTACTCCCCTAGCCCCCTATCTTCAACA
Source organism: Isurus oxyrinchus (assembly GCA_026770705.1). Classification (NCBI taxonomy): domain Eukaryota; kingdom Metazoa; phylum Chordata; class Chondrichthyes; order Lamniformes; family Lamnidae; genus Isurus; species Isurus oxyrinchus. The sequence continues at coordinate 24,390,912 of JANJGN010000030.1, forward strand.
TGAATGGCTCCCTGCACCACAGTGCCATGGTCATTTTGCTCAACCACCCTGCAGTCCTTGCTCTTGTACACACAAGCTGCAAGAACCTCAAACCTGTTGGACAATTGCAGGGACTGAGACTGCTCCATTGTTGTTTTCTGGGTACTCATATCTGCCTCACATGCAGTCACGCCCATCTGACTGACCCAATCAGAAGTATCTAGCCTGAGGGATGTGACTGCCTCCTAGAACAAAGAGCCCAAGTGACTTTATCCCTTCCTGATACATTGCAGTGTCCAAAGCTCAAACTCCAGCTCGTCAACTCTGAGCCAAAGTTCCTTGAGCTGCTGACTGCGAATGTAGTTGCCGTGGATCACACTGGTGTCCTCCAGCTGTAACACTTCGTCTGCCCAGCTATCTTTATTGTTGTTTTATTTAACTAGTTATGTTTCAAGTTTAGCAATATCACTCAACTGCTATCCATAGTTATATTAAATAGTTTAACTGGTTAAGCTATAAATTTAATGTAATACTTATATCTTCTATTATTTAATGCAATACTTATAAGCTTTGTCCTTGAGCAGTGAGTGCAGAGGGTGGCTCTGTGTTTTGAAGTTTTAAATTCTTTCTTTAATTGATTGTTCAGCAAACAAATTCTCTGAACAGAAGGAATGATGCAACGAATGTAAAAGGATTTTTATTGAGGGTATTTTACCACCATGTCATTGACCCATTCCAGTACTGGCATAAACTACTACCTCCATTTTGAGTGCTAAAATCTTAAAACTTACCAACCAACCACTTAGCTGTTCACCTAATTAATGCCTTTGAACACTCACCAGCTACTGGAGGCCGAATAATGGTATAAAAAGCTGCACCTCCTTTCCCCTCTACACTGAATTCCCACCTGCACCCAATTCCCAAGTTAGCACTCGTTCATCGTCATCTCCTTCTGTGCCGTATAATTTTATACTTCTAACAGATCAGGATCTGTACTCATATGAGTTGGGCCATTTTTAAGCTATACGTTGTTAACTACAGGAACTGAACTAACCATGATGGTTGAGAGATTAAGCTTTGTCCTTGAGCAGTGGGTGCAAGACGGTGGCCCTGTTTTTTGAAGTTTTAAATTCTTTCTTTAATTGATTGTTCAGCAAACAAATTCTCTGAACAGAAGGAATGATGCGGCGAATGTAAAAGGATTTTTATTGAGGTTATTTTACCGCCATGTCATTAACCCATTCCAGGTGAGCGATTGGTGGGAACAGTACGTCTACCTACAAGGACGAGAGCCAATCATGGTCAACAGCAACTATTATGCAATGGTGAGGATTTCTTATGAATATCATTTATGGGGTTCAGCTTGAAGTTGGTTTAAATTTGTGGGGCCAAGGCTCAAAGGGTAGGACACCAAGAAGAGGGAATAAATGAATTGGGAGTTGCTGGTTAGAACATTGACTACCAGTCAGATGTTAATGTTCTTTTTAATGTTGACTGGCAAGAGCAATTGCTTTCTCAGCCCCTTCCCCAGTTTCCTTGCTCCTGCTTTGCAGGTACTAATTCTTGGGGTGCCAATGGCTCCGTGAGTACCTGCAGTCATCACCAAATGTGGCTATTCTTCATGTTAGTCCTGAAAAGTGACTTTTGGACAGGCTCGTAGTGTCACCTAACACTCCTTTTAACCGTGGGTGGAGGGGGCAACTGGCTAGTGATGGAATGACAGCCTTGGCTGGTTTATTTTTTTTCTTCCCTCAATTAAGGTTTCTTTAGTTGCCACACCTGAAACCAGCCAACTCGACAGAGACCATAGATTGAACCTGGGACTTTTGTGGTTTTTATCGCTCAGCCTGGCCTCTAAGCCATGGTGGGGATAGAATTGTTCAGTGTGCTGTCTTTAACTGGGAATAATTTTTTCCTTCTGACTTCAGGATTTCTTGTATGTGACTCCGACAACAAGTCAGTCTGCACGTGCCGGTAATCTAGTCCATGCTTTGCTCCTTTACAGACGGCGACTTACTTATGAGGAAATCCAACCGGTAAGCACTTAACCTCTGTGGTGACATTAGTTAATGATGTACCTATGTACTCTTGCACTATTGCAATGACTGACTAGATGTTTGAAGGGCAAACCTTTGTACTCTGAACAGGGAATAGCAGGAAACGACTTCTGCCTGAGTTGCAGGGTTGCACTATCTGTGCTAGATTTTCTCTCTCAGTTCCTTCCAGTTGCAACTCAGAAATACCTACCTGAAACTTCATGCTCTTATCTCCCAGCCTGCTTGAGAACTGGTAATATTCCACCCTGACTAACCCAACTAACAGTGAATAGACAAGCTATCACATTGGCAGGTGTTTCCTGGGATTGCGTGCTAAATGGCTGGGGCAACCTCTGGCCATCTCCCCTCATGAAAGTCTCAGCTATTATAATGGCAGGGCTCCACTAATGCCAGTCATCCTTTTTTGCCAGTGACCATTTTAAACATATGAAACAAGGCAAAGAGTGTTGACAGGCTGATGGATCATGAAGAGCATAGTAGAAAAGCCTAATACTGTCCCCACTTGATGTTTAAACGTACTGGACTAGGTCCTCCTCAGTCTTTATGGATCAGTTGAACACCCCCTTTACCAGCCGACTCATCTGGAAATGTTAATTTCACATGTTAGTATCAATACAATCAGATACTGTGCAGTGAATAAACTATATTGTCCTATATTTTTGCCTGCATTGCCCATCGGAGGACTGGATCAGCTCTTGCTGGGGTAGGTGAATCTCACTAGGTTTTGAAATTATAAATTGTAAGGCAGAACTTTCTGCCTCTGACTAGGGCATAATTATTAATTTGCTTATCAAGCAGGATAAAAACAGTATTAAAGTTAGGACCTTGGATTTATATCAATAGTTCATTATAATAAGTTTCCAGTTGTGAGTGGCGCTAACTGGGGGAGGGGCACACTACATTCCAGTCATGGTCATGTACTGAGGAATGGCAAAATATAAAGGATGAATTAACGTGTCCTATTCTTGCACATCTGTTGGCAGTTAGTTATAGAACAGATGCCTTGAAACAGGTGGCCCACCCAGTGCTATCTGTCAGGAAGGAATGGTGGCATAGAATTTAGGGGAAAGGATCATCTGTTGCTGTGCTGTAAATTCTATGTAATTCTGTTTAGGAAGTGAACATCAGTGGACTATATGACTGGAAGGCATCACAGTCAGGGACCACCATCTAATGATCAGGAATTAATTGAAGCTTTTAAACCAGCAGTGAATTAAGCAATTGATTAACAGCATTATTTTTTAAACATGCCTCTCAACTTTTAACTCACCTTGCCTTTCTTTGTAGGTCCCTCATGTATGCCACCCTCCTGTCTCCCAACTGAGGGCTGGTACCAGGATTAGAGCCTGGGCTGTGTAGCCTCTGGTTTGTCCTCTCTGCCTAATGGTGCCAATGAGTTTAGAGCTACAAGTGTGTGGGAATTTATGGGCATAAGCGGTATATTTTTCAAATTGAGAGAGCGCAAGTAATGGCCTTGCTCCCAAGTGCCTCCAGTGCCAGTGCAGCAGGATCACGGTAGCTTATTGCCTTCACTTAGTGTCTCCTGCACTGGGCCTCAAGCTAGATCTCTCTGATTCAGACCTGAGTCCTACTACTTTACAATGAGTATTGCAACTCATTAACCTGTTGTATCAACCAGTATGCTCATTTTAAATTACAGCTTAGATATGCTATATTAAGTAAAGGGTTGCTATTTTGTTTTTTTTGCTTTTTTAAATTGATGTCACAAAATAGAGGATAAACTAATTCGTAATTTTTTTACATTTTTTTTCCCTTCCAAACCCTGCCCATTTATGGTGTGAAATGACTTTTTCCACCTCTTAATATCTGACCTTACCTCCGTGGGTCATGTGTGTTCCCCCAACCCCCCACACACCCACACACACACTGTTTGGGTGTAGAGTACTCTACCAGGGTTCCCAATACCTCTGTGTTCAGCACAGTGGGAACGAATGTTCAACACGACTCGACTGCCAGGCGAGGAGACAGGTAAGATTGAAAGGCTGTTGTTGCAGGGCTGCTTGTAACTGCTCGGGGCCGGAGGGGGGGAATACTGGCCACATGTCACACAATTGACGATTCGACAGCAGGCTTACCAATACTGACGAATTAATCGAAAAGGAACTAATCAAATCATATTGGAAAACAATTAATCAGACCTCTAGTTATGCTACAGAGCAGCAGGTTATATTCCTATATGATGAAGCATTGGTTATAGAGGTGTTGTCACAGATCGGTGCTGAACAGTGACCAGCAGTTCCCCAGGAAAAGGGTCCCATTCTCTCTCTTCACCCAACATACTTGAGGCATTTTCTCATATGGTGTCAATTGTGAAACTGTATTTACTGAGTGGAAGAGGCCTAGAATCTGGACTGGTTACCTCTGCAGGGATGGGGCCAGCTTGGTGGTTTACAGGATGGGGCTGCAGATGGATTTGGTGCAGGGGGAGAGGACAACAGCCTGCATTGATCTATTGCTCAACACCAGAGAGTTGCATCTATTTGCTAACAACCCTCATATAAGCACTTGAATCATTACTGAATGCACTGCTAAGTGCAACAAACAGGCCATGCACACCAAAGAAAATTGAGAGGGAACATTATTTGGCAGTGTTGAGTTTTGAGCGTCTGAAACATTGCAATGGCTGACATGTTGCAAACTGTCCTGCATAGATCCTTCTATTGTCATGGGGACAGATGCCCCATCATATAACTGTTGAGGAAACAGGCTTAGCATTACAGCTGCTGGAAAGTATTAGCAAGGGTTAAGTATGAGACTGTGCTCCTTTTTATCTAGGGTTAAATCCGGTTGTGATTGCAGAGAAACAAGTAGGTGATGCCGAAGCTTAAAATCTTCACCTGGATGTGGGTGTCCTGGTACATGAATTACAAAAAAGTTAGTATGCAGGTACAGCAAGTGATTGGAAAGGCAAATGGAATGTTGGTGTTAATTACAAGGGGAATTGTGTGTAAAAGTAGTGTTGCTGCAGCTGTACACAGCCTTAGTGAGACTGCATCTGGAGTACTGTGGACAGTTTTGGTCTCCTTACTTAAGAAAGAATATAATTGCATTAGAAGCAGTTCAGAGAAGGGTTACTCGTCTGATTTCCGGGATGAAGAGGTTATCTTATGAGGAAAGATTGAACAGATTGCGCATATACCCATTGGAATTTAGAAACCTAAGGTCCTGAGGGGACTTGAGAGGGTGGATGCTGAGAGGATGTTTCCCCTTCTGGGGGAGTCTAGAACTAGGAGACACAGTTTAAAAATTAGGTGTCTCCCATTTAAGACTGAGATGAGAATTTATTTCTCTCAGGGGTTCATCAGTCTATGAAATTCTCTTCCTCAGAACGGAGTGGAGACTGGATCATTCAAGACTGACTTAGTTAGATCTTTGATCGACAAGGGAGTCAAGGGTTATGGGGGAGCAGGCAAGAAAGTGGAGGTGAGGCCACAATCAGATCAGCCATGATCTTACTGAATGGCGGAGCAGACTTGAGCTTTAGGTCTACTACTGTTCCTAATTCTTGTGTTCTTGTTCATCGAACCATCATCCAATGGTGAATGGTGGGCATTGATGTACTTAAGAGGGTAACAGTGACACATACATAAGTGTTAGCAAGCTGTATGTGAGAGTGCTGATAATCTGCTGCCTACCTAATGAAGGCCCAAATCTGTAATTGTCTTATGAATAGTTTGTGACTATTCACAATTGGTTAGTGGGCTTATCTTGGAGTTGAGTTGACTCTGGGCAAAAGAAAGATTGGAGCGTAAACAGTTCTCACACAGATTCTTAAGAATATAGGCAAAAAAGTGGGCCATTCAGCACCTCAGCCTGTTCTTTTATTTAATTTAGGCTATGGTTGATTTGTATCTTAACCATCCACCCACCTTGGTTCTATAATGATATCCCAAGGTACTTTTGATGTTTGACCAAACAGTCAAACTCACTACCCAAATATGGAGAAATTTGCAATCAGTTCCAGCTAATTCTGAATGCCAACACCCAAAATGCTGGGATGGTCCGAGCTGGACAAGCAACAGGAAGTTGTGGTGTTTTTTTTGGTTGTCGAATGATTTCATGTGGGCTGAACTCGTATTCACATTTGTAACCCCTAATGCTTACTTGGCAGTCCTTGCTATTGCCAACCTGCAACTATGCTTTCTGGATGGAAGTAAGTGTGTTATCTCTATGGAGAGAGAATGTGCACCACACAAACAAAGACCTATCTCTGTAGATTTCTGCAAAGCTTCTGCAAAAAGACTTAATAGTTAATATTATTATTAAAATGTTAATAGTACAGCCGCACATCTGATTAAAACATATATGATCCTGAGGAAACTTGATCAAGTGGATACTTCCTCTTATGGGGGAGATTAGAACTAGGGGCACAATTTAAGAATAAGAGGTCTCCCTTTTAAAACGGAGACGAGAAGAATTTTTTTCTCTCAGACGGTCATTTGTCTGTGGAATTCTCTTCCCCAGAGAGCAGTGGAAGCTGGGTTATTGAACTTATTCAAGGCTGAGTTAGATTTTTGATAGACGAGAGAGCCAAGGATTATGGGGGTGCAGACAGGGAAGTAGAATTGAGATCGCAGTCAGATCAGCCATGATCTTATTGAATGGCAGAGCAGGCTCAAAGGGCTGAATGGTCTACTCCTGCTTCTAACTCCTATGTTCCTATTGTTATGATCCCAACTGATGTTAATACTGAACAAGTCAGATCCCACAGTGAAACCTGGCTTGATGGATCCTAACTTTTTTTTTAGAAACCATGGAGGAAAGTTATTGAACAAATTCACAGGAGTCTGCTGATGAACTTTTAACACACACAATAAAATATTTATTAAACAAAAAAAAAAGATTATATTACACCAGACAAAGAGGTTGGAAAAATCTCAATGCAAACACAAGATGATGATTCAAATATTTACTATTCATTCATCCCAGCAATATCTTTACAGGCACATACAAATTCAGAAAGATAAACCAATTTACAATATCTGTCTTATACTCTAATATTTAGGGTAAGTATGAGACACAGATGAATTAACAGGTGAACTGTGCTCAAACGCACCACACTCCAAAGTAAATGACAGATACCACCAAAGCAGATTCCATGGATTTCTCAACAACCCACCCCTGATGTTTGTCACATTGTGAGCCAACCAGTCTCACTGAAATTTAATCTTTCTCACGAGGTTTAAAATCTTCACATTTGAAGAACTCGCCTTGGAATTCTCTCCAAATGTCACTTCCATTCAGATGGCTGCAACAATGGCTCACCCCGCAGGGTTTCAGTCTCACCTTCTGAGATTCCTTTCCCCTGGATCTCCGAGTACAATCAAACTTCACCATCTAAGCACAGTTTCAGAACCTCGGCTGTGCCAAGCAGAACACCACTGCTCCAAAAAGCCCACAGCACAGAGTTACCAATCTTCGGCTGCCTCCTTGGATCTTCAGAGCTTCTCTCAAGCCTGCTTCACTTCAAGTTTACTCCTTCCAGCTCTGTCTCCTTAACTCGGAGCCTATTGCTCGTCTCCTTTCTTTTAACTTGACTTTTGGAAACTCTTTCTGATTTCTGTCTTTGTCCCTGCCTGGGACTTCCTTCTGGCACCTCTCCCTGTTCCCCTCCTGTGCCCTGCTCCCTGGGGCACACTCAACACAATGGGTCTCCATTATTAGGTCACCTGACCTTTTCATGCTGTTCTATTACTTTTCCTCTGTGCGGATGTTTCCCAGGCTAAAGAACAAAAAGACATGAACTGCACGTGTGCGGCCATTTCCCGACTGGCGCATGCATGGAAGGCCCACAGCTCACCAGGAACTGAAGTTCTCAACCCCCAAAGTTAAGCATTTGAGTTTCATCACATTATGCAATTGTGGCATTTTTGTTGAGCAGATTAATGCTTGCAGCTAATACTGGTGCAGCTAAAGGGCTTGAGACTGCATTGTAATCCAGTACGAATTGCCAGCAGGGTGACCAGGGAAGAAAAAATCCACTCACTGCCAACTAGTCAGAGAGCATTAAAAAGAAATCTTCTAAAACAAACAAAAAACCTACATTTTCTAGGATGTTGTCAGTGTTAGGCAGTCGCTGTTGAACTCCCAAATTGTGTGGCATGCCTGGATGGTTAATGCTCTCTTCATGCTTCTCACAGCAACATTCTCACTGGGCCTTGGGATCCTGTTTGTGCCTCGGTGGAATCTGTTCCCTCAAGTTCTCTCCTTTTTTTTTGTTGAATAACTCTTAGTGAAGTTTCCTGTTACATGTCTTCTTTGAAACGTTTTTCCTGTAACTTAAAGTTGTGTGTTTCTTTTTCCTCACTATCTACTAAAATCATCATTGACCCATCAGAGCAATAGGTCTCCTCGAGGGTACCCAAACCTGTTACCAGTCCAGACCTGGGAAAACTAAATATTTCAATTCAAGGTTTACACCATGTTGGCACTGTGAAATGACAAGACCAAGCTTTCACACACACGGCGAACGTACCTCTCAAACTTATAATGGCCCACTGTGGAACATATCTTTTCCTTCCCTGGTGCTCTGATTGATTGAGGTGTTAACACTTCAGTTTTCACTGGTGGTTGTTGACTAAGCAGTAACAAAGAAAAGCCCCAGGCAGCAACTTTTCAATCTAATTTGTAAATAGATTGATGAGGATCAATTCTGAAACCACTGTCTAAAGCTACCTTTTTGTGTGTGTAAGAATGTGTGTTTGTGTGGGATTTGTATTTATTTTAAATATTTTATTAATTTCATACCTTAACGCATTCACTTTTGATGCAGTATCACTGATTGGAAAACCCAGGCTTGAGTTTTTTTCTAACTCTCTAAATTATTCCTCAGGTTAACATTTTGAATGGAGATCATCCATTGGACCTTTGCTAAATGTTGTCCAGCCTGAAACGTTAAAACTATCATTTTCATTCAGTTTTTGATGGACTTCCATTTATGTTTCATCATTTGCACTCTTTTAATCCTTACAACTGAAAGGAACAGTCAGAGCAGAACTAGGTGGTGCATTGGCTGTCATTTCATACCGCCATTTGGGAGACCTCTGCTCAGTTCCAAGCCCTTGGCAAAAGTCAGCTGATCATTCAACACTAAAATTGGCAGCACAACCCAGAGAAACCACAAGGAAAGGTGAACTTAAAAAGGAAAGTGCCATGTGGTTCAGTAGAAGGGTTCCCTTCTAAAATTTAAGATGATTTATCAGAGCAGTTGTTGAAGATTTGTGCTCCATGCAACCTCCACTGCACTTGAGTCAGTGAGTGTTCGTTGCTGGGTGCACAGGGTTGGAAAATGCCCAGTCATCCTGCAGTAACTGATATCCCCTACCACAAAATTCACCATAAAATTCTTTTGATTGCTTGAAAAAGATATTAAGTAATCTTACAACCATTTTGGACCAAGCTTTTTAAGGATTCTGAATCAGGTAACAAAGTTAAGATTGACAAAACAGATTCTGTGTTGATCCCATGTCATCCCTATCTGAATTGTCTCCATATTACCAAGTGGGGAGGGGCCAGTTCATCATTACTCTGGGGAAAGGTTTCTTCTGTTCACTAGTTTTTAGCAAAGTTATCAACTTGGTCTTTGTCAATAACTTTGTGATCTTGCGGCAAATTACATATGAAGAAATGTTCCCATCTGCTTCCTAAATTTTGCACTTCAGTCCCTGTCGCCCATTTTCAATTTTGTTCCTCCACGTTCCCACATCTTATTAGAAGGTTCACCTCGTGGGCACATGTCCCTGGTACCTCGAATGACCAGAGTTGTGATGTGTTGATTGTCTCTATTTATGATCCTATGGGTGGAAGAATCTGAGCTTTTTTTTTTTCCTCTTTCTCTCCTGTATTATAGGTGTGTTGCTTGCAATTTCTTTGCATGTCCATGTGTTATTCTTTCCTGTTTTTTTCTGCCTCTCTTCAGCTATTGATTCGAGGTGTTGTCCCCATGTGTTCTAACCAATATGAGAATATTTTCAATACATCCCGCATTCCAGGTGTAGAGTCAGGTACGATGTCAATTCTTTTCTGCAGCTGAGAATTTTAGCTGATAAACGTTGTGCTGTGCTTTCACTGGGCTCTCAGAGCGAATGGGCTGTGAGGCGTAGCTGGAGGCTTGAGCCTCTCAGTTCAGCTGCTTAGAGTCACGGCATAAAAGGCTACCTTGAGAGTCTCAAGACAGAGACCTTTTGGAAGGATTGGTGTTGCAGCCTGCTAAGGATGCTTAGAGGCAGAGGCCTTTCAGTCTTATTGTAAAGAATCACTTCTAAATGCTTAATGGTGTTAGAAAGTGCCTTGATCCAGAAGCATCTCACTGTTGCTGGTGAGGGTACTGGCTGCAGCTTACCTAAAAATTGAAGCACCTCAGCCCTGCTGACACCTACTTGATTACAGAATGCTAAAGATCGAAGAAAGTCTCTTAGCTTTGCTGGTGATGTTCAACGATTTAATCTGCCACGAAAAGTATCAAGCATCAGCCTCTTGGCTGAAGGAAGTTTGGGTGGGTATTTGCTGTACAAAGTACTCCCTATTCTTAAAAGAAAAGCAAAAACTCCTTTCCACCGTAATATATTTTTTGGCCTGTGAGTACCTGTCACTTTGGATCTCCTCTCATGGCAAGCTGCTCCGTAATGTAAGTTGCTGGGACCGTGGCTTAAGAGGGGTTCCTGAGCAGTTTCATTGATTTTAATGGCCTAGGAGTTTAATCTGGAAGCACCTGCAAAGGGTCAGTGCTTGGTTCAGAAAGTTACAAACCCATACCTTTCCTCCTTTGCTAACTCATTAGTTTTCATTTAAAAATGAAACAGGTTAGTTTTACTCACCAAGCCTGTTGAATTTGCAGACCAGTTACAGCACCGTGTGGACAGCAAGCACATCGTAGTCTATCACAAGGGTCGTTATTTTAAGGTTTGGGTGTATCAAGGTGGGCGCCTTCTGAATCCCAATGAGCTACAGGTACAGTTCCAGTACATCTTGGATGAGAATTCCTCACCTCAGCCAGGTGAGAAGTATCTGGCTGCGCTGACTGCAGGAAACAGGTGAGAGCTTTAGACTTCCACTTTTTTAAAATTACCAGTTCTCTCCCTGCTCTCTGGGGATGCTGACACATCCTGAAGCATGGTTCCCTGGGAGCTGGCAAGAATTTGGCACATCATCAAATTGCGCGATGAGTGTCAGTGGGCTATTCAGCTGAGGGGGACATTGTAACTTAACATCTTATGTTCCAACCAAGTAGCCCTTTGATCTCTGTCCTCCAGAACTTCCTTCTTCATTCTCTCCACAGTACTTTCCACTTCAGCCCTGCAAACATTTTCGATTTTCCCTCAGCATCATGCAGCTTTTGAGATGTACTCCTGCCAAAGAAATACATTGTTTTTGTTACTTTATTGGGATATCACTTTTTGATTTTATCCTGTGCTGTTAACAACTTTATATTGTGCTGCCAGGAAAGCTCTCCAGTAGCTTCAGAGTAATCACTGCATTTTCTTATCCCTAGCTCCTCCACATTGAGGTGCATCATGCCATAGCCAGCAAGATAGCTGAACAGGGACCTGATTCTGAAACTGTGTGTTGCTCAGGGATTAATATACCTTCCAAATTGCAGAGCCAAGGCTGGTTGCAAACCATGAGGAACTGCGGGTGCACAGTGTGGCCAGCCCATTCTGTCCTGCATTTTGCCCTGCTTCTTGAGCTTCAGCCTGAGCCCACCACAACATTAACCAAGTGCCTCATAACATTATCAGGTGGGAAAGAACAGGAGGAGATTGTAGTGTTATGACACAGCTGATGGTAAATGCTGAGTTGCTCAAATTCCAGAGGGAAACTTGAAACAACGGTCATAACCAATTTTTGCAATTTGTATGTTTCGAGGTGCAGGCTTTGAATATAATAAGACCACTGAGCCTCAAGACGTTTTTTATAAAACTAGTTAAACCTTTATTAATTAAAAACTTGTAAGCACATACATATGTCTACAAATTACTACGATAATAACTTCTAAAAAAAAATCCCCAAATTAGTCTGACTCTCAGTTACACCGCTGTTAAGGCAACAATAAAATACACAGGTTTAAACAGACCCCTGGCAAAGCACACTCTGGGTAATCAAATTCAAAATGAGTTTCTTTCAGCCCTAGGTCCTTGCAGACAGCGACTTGAGGCTTACAGGCTGGAAGCTATAGATCTTAGAATCCCTTCTCTTTTACAAACAGCCTTCTCTTTATACATATTTTCTTCTTTGAATGCAAATTCTCATTGTATCACTAGGTTTTTTTGAACTGTACCTCTTAGAACCATAGAAAAGTTGCAGCACAGAAGGAGGCCATTCAACCATCTTGTCCATGCCAGCCCTAGGACACCCAGGTGCCCTTTCTAACCCCACCTTTCTGCACCCGGCCCATAGCCCTGCAGCTTACAGCACTTTAGGTGCAGATCCAGGTACTTTTTAAAAGAGTTTTTCTTCTAACAATAAAATGCTTTCATAACACCAATTTTATTAGTAAGCTTTGGAAAAAGTAAACGCATTGCTTGGCTTTTTCTGGCTAGGTGTAATATTTTAACCATTCTTTTGAATGGTTTATTTAAAAATGCAAATTTCCCCCTTTACACTTCACCTTGGATGTTCCCTACGTTTACCTAATTGACATTTCAAACTTACTTCTCTTCTATACATCAAAGCCTCTAGACCAGCTGTCTTTAATCCAATTAAGACACACACATACATGCACACACAGACACCACTAGAACTCTATTTTAAAATAATTTCCAATAACATTATAGACATTATTGTATCTTCTTGACACCTCCCTCCTTATCGAAAAATGAGCTGTCATGATTCTAAAAGACAGCTTTGTTTTTATTAACCCATTTTGCACTATCTCCAATACTTATCTATATACTCACATCACCAGATGCATTAACATAATATATATACAAATTCTTGGTATCAACAGAAATCATGCAAGTTCAGTGTCCAGGTTTTAAATGTCCAATTTTTCCTTTAAGCTTCAAACTCTTGATAACACAGTTGTAACATGTACGAGCAACATGTATAATCTGTAGATTAAATGGTTGCAGTAATGGACTCCACCTGAATAGCCTTGCACATCTGTCTTGAAATTTGACCAGAAACTTTAAAGGATAGTGGTCTGTATAAACAATTGTTTCTGATGAATTGTTTGCCACATAGATTTCAAAATGCTGCAATACTAACACCAAACCCAATGTCTCCTTTCCGATCGTTGAATATCTTCTCTGTTGTGCATTCAAATACCCAATCAGTTTTTCAGTTCTAGTGTTGTCTTCTAGTAACAGCACGGCCCCAATGCCTATATCACTTGCAACAACGGAACTTAAATTGCTTGGCATAACTGGGTACTGCCAAAACTGGTTTCATAGTTAATACAGTTTTCAAACTGCCAAATACCTTCTGACACTCCAGTTCAGTCCGTGGAGCAACCACACTGCTAAAATTTGAAACAAATTTCCAATAAAATCCACTCATGCCCAGAAATCTCAAAGCTTCCTGTTTTGTTGTAGGCACTGGGAAATCCACAATAGCTTTGGCATTCACAGGCGTATTCTTCATACTAAATGGTATGACTTTAAACTGATATAGTCCATTTGGTGCCACAAAAGCCGATATCTCCTTTGCTGTCTTTGATAATGGTTCTTGTCAATATCCTTTTATGAAGCAATCTTTGTGATAAATTTTGATTGTCCTGCTTTCTCAATACAATCCTCCATCCATAGTATAGGACACGAAAGCGCTTTTGTTACCGCATTCACATTTCAATAGTCCACACAGTCTTTTTGTTGCATCTGATTTCAGTACTAGTACAATAGGCAAACTCCATTTACTGCAGTTGGACTCAATGATATGCATGAAGTCAATTTCTTTCTGTACTTGTGATAACATTGCAGGATTTAATCTATAAGATGTTGCCTTACTAAAGATGCAACTTGTACAGACACATCATGTATAGCTAAATCTGTCACCCCCAACATATTTCTGCAAATAGCTTTGTATGACAGCAATAGCTTTTCCAAATCACTTTGACACTTATCTGGAAGGTAACTCGACATTAAATTTAAATTTTCAAGATCCCTCTCATTATCCTACTTGATTAGGGGAAGATCAATTTCAAAACATGGCAAAAGAGCTGAACTCCCGAGGTGAGGTGAGAGTGACTGCCCTTGATGTCAAGGCAGCATTTGACCGAGTGTGACATCAAGAAACCCTAGCAAAACTGGAGTCAATGGGAATCAGGGGAAAAACTCTCCACCGGTTGGAGTCACACCTAGCACAAAGGGAGATGTTTGTGGTTGTTGAAGGTCAATCGTCTCAACTCCAAGAAACTTGGCTGGAAGAGTTCCTCAGGGTAGTGCCCGAGACCTACCCACTTTCAGCTGCTTCATCAATGACCTTCCTTCTGTCATAAGGTCAGAAATGGGGATGTTCACTGACGATTGCACAATGTTCAGCGACTCCTCAGATACTGAAGCAGTCCATGTCCAAATGCACAAGACCTGGATGATATCCAAGCTTGGGCTGACAAGTGGCAAGTAACAATCACGCCATACGAGTGTCAGGCAATGACCATCTCCAACGAGAGAGAATACAACCATCGCCCCTTGATGTTCAATGGCATTACCATCACTTAAATTCCCACCATCAACACCCTGGGGCTTATCATTGACCAGAAACTGAACTGGACTAGCCATATAAATACTCTGGCTACAAGAGCAGGTCAGAGTCTAGGTATTGTGCGATGAGTAACTCACCACCTGACTCCCCAAAGCCTGTCCACCATCTACAGGGCACAAGTCAGGAGTGTGATGGAATATTCCCCACTTTCCTGGATGAATGCAGCTCCCACAACACTCAAGAAGCTTGACACTCCCCAGGACAAAGCAGTCCCCTTGATTGGCACCACATCCACAAACATTCACTCCCTCCACCACCGATGCACAGTAGCAGAAGTGTGTACCATCTACAAGATGCACTGCAGGAATTCACCAAGGCTCCTTAGACAGCACCTTCCAAACCCACGAGCACTACTGCCTAGAAGCACAAGGGCAGCAGATAGATGGGAACATCACCACCTGGAGGTTCCCCTCCAAGTAACTCACCATCCTGACTTGGAAATATATCGCCGTTCCTTCACTATCGCCTGGGCAAAATCCTGGAACTCCCTCCTTAACAGCACTATGGGTGTACCTACACCACATGGACTGCAGCAGTTCAAGAAGGCAGCTCACCACCACCTTCTCAAGGGCAACTAGGGATAGGCAATAAATGCTGGCCCAGCTAGCGAAGCTCACATCCCGTGAATGAATTTTAAAATTCCTGCATTCCTACTTCAATCTACTATCACTAACACCTCCTTTTGGTCCTCTTCCCTGTAAGCACATACATATGTCTACAAATTACTACGATAATAACTTCTAAAATAAATTCCCAAATCCATCTGACTCTCAGTTACACCTCCGTTAAAGCAACAGTAAATCACACAGATTTAAACAGACCCCTGACAATGCACAATCTGGACAATCACATTAAAAATGAGTTTCTTTCAGCCCTGTCCTTGCAGACAACGTCTTGAGGCTTACAGGCTGGAGGCTTTAGATCTTAGAATCCCTTCTCTTTTACCTACAGCCTTCTCTTCATTTCTATATATTTTCCTCTTTGAATGCAAATTCTCATTGTATCACTTAAGTTTTTTGGACTTTACTTCTTCTAACAATAAAACTATTTTATAACACCAATTTTATTAGTAAGCTTTGGAAAAATTAAACACATTCTTCAGTCTAGGTGTAATATTTCACCTATTCTTTTGAATGATTTATTTAAAAATGTAAATTGCCCCCTTTACACTTCACCTTGGAAGTTCCCTATGTTTAACTAATTAACATTTCTAGACCACCTGGCTTTAATCTAATTAAGCCACACAGACACAAACACCACTAGAACTCTATTTTAAAATAATTTCCAACAGCATTATAGACGTTATATCTTCTTGACTGTAGATTCAAATTATATGAACCACTAGAGTCACATTGATCAGAGAGATTTCAATTATAATTGCTTTCTGTGCTGATTTAGCAGGTCTTGATTGGGCGGATGTGATAAAGTGTAGTTGGCCTCAATGCTCCTGGACTAGAAAGGTCAAAAGCTGCCAGGGTTCCAACTTCTCAACACTGTTCAGTGACCTGTCTTACAGTGTATGTGGAAGTAGAGCGGGACTCAGGAAGGTAGTCAGTTGGGTAGCAGCTGGATTTTGCAGTCAAATATACTGAGCTGGATTTTCACCACCATAGCGGGTAACTTGAGCGGGGAAATTTCCCAACTGGGCAGATGTGCCAGTCTAAAGGATCCCGTTACACCCAATTTTCACTCTGGGGAGACGGAGCTGAATAGAGTTGGGCTCATGAATCCCAGAAGTAGATTAAAGGTGGCCACGTACATGGATGAGTACCCAGATGGCTGGTTAGAAGATTTGCCTTGGTTCTTTGAGGACTTAGTCCAGTTATTTTAGAAGCTGTTATGCTCTTGAGCCTTCACCCCTTAACCTCCCCCCATCCACTCCTCATGCCCCCTACCTGCCCACCATCCCCCTTCTTTGTCACTTCATACCCTATGCCACCTCCATAGCTACTCACCCAGTGTCCACTATGGACAGGCCAAAGTAGTCATGTAGAGATGAAAAAAATAAACTTAAAACAATCTAATAGAGCTCTTGCTCATACACACTTGAGACTAAAAAAAAATTATCTAAGACTCCCATTCATGAAACCCATTCAAAGATTTTAAATCTGCTCGTGTTAAATCACTTATTAAAAAAAGAAACAAACGTCTATTCAGTAACCACATCAAAGACAGCTAATCCTTTAATAGCCTCTTTAAACTGTCAATCAAAATGTGAACTCAGCACACCCCCAACTGAGATAAGTGCTTTTGCAAGCTTTTGTAACTCAGCCAAGAATTCATAATTACCTCAGCTGTCATAACAGCCCTTAAGAAATAGCAAGAAAGCACTATACTGAAACTGCAGGAACAGATGTTGATTTCTTTTCTAACCTACACCAAATGGCTTGTCAATCAAAGCTATTCAGCAGAGGGTATTTTAAACCCTGACAATCTCTGCCTCTTATTCTTCCATGTTTAAAGGGCTGTGGATTTTAAAAATACTTCAGATCATGACACAAACAGACCTTCTCCGCCCTTCAAGAGCGTTTGTCTCTACTGTTTGTAAATTCGTGAATCCCATATCTTGGGTTAAAACCTTGGAACACTGAAAGTGGGGTGGGTCTGTTTGGACTCAACACTAGTTTCAAATGATCCTGCTGAGTTTGAATTTCCTGCCTGCGTGATCATGCTCTGCTCCCTTCTGCCATCAGCAAAAATAGGATCTGTCAGAAATGCGAGCAGGACTTCAACATTAAGTTCCCACCTACTATTTTTAAAGGTCTCAGGAGTTGGCCTGATTCTGTGAAAATCCGGCCCACTCTTGATAGTCAACATTTTGGCACATGCATGCAGAATAATGACGATTGAACAAGAATGATGGAAGGTTGCCTGCACTTATGAACCAGAATTGCTATTCATTAATAGTTTGGGGAAATAAGGGAGAAAAGTGGGAAGAGTATTGACGTTATTTGTTTTGTGTTCTGCTGCTGAGCAGGGTTCCCTGGGCTAAGGCCCGGAAATCATACTTAAGCTCCGGAAAGAACAAGACGTCACTGGACAGCGTGGAGAGAGCAGCATTCTTCGTCACTTTGGATGATAGTAACTATGATTTATTTGTGGAAAACCAGGTGAAGTCACTGGATGAATATGCCAAGTCACTGCTACATGGCAAGTGCTATGACAGGCAAGTGTTTATTTTATAGATTTATCTATAGTAGAACATAAAAATATAAGAAATAGAAGCAGGAGTATACCATGCTGCCCTTCAGGCCTGCACTATCATTCAATCAGATCATGGCTTGATTCCCTCAGAGTCCAAAAATCTGCCAATCTCAGCTTTTAATATATTCAATGACTGAGCATCCATAGCCCTCTATGAGGTAGAGAAGTTCAAAGAATACAGATACACATGTTTCTGCTTTGTGAGTACCTGTAATGTGGTAAAGAAAACTGTGGCTGTGTTGCTTGTTAAAGTAATGCATTGGAAAGTTTATTTTAAAAGAAAGCAACACATGTAATTCACTGTATCTTTACAGTGCAGAAGGAGGCCATTTGGCCCATCGAGTCTGCACTGGCTCTCTGAAAGAGCATTCCAATTAGCCCCACTCCCCTGCCTTATCCCCATAACCTTGCACATTTTCTCTTTTCAGATAGCAATCCAATATTGAACATGCCTCCACCACCTTTTCAGGAAGTTTGTTCCAGACTCCAACAACCCTTTGGGTGAAAAAAGTTTTCTTCACATCACGTTTACTCCTTTTGCCAATTATTTTGTATCTGTACCCTCTAGTTCTTGATGTTCTCTTGAGTGGGAACAGTTTCTCACTATTTACCCTGACCATACCCCTCAGGACCTTGAATACCTCTATCAAGTCTTCCCTCAGCTTTTTTTTCTCCAAGGAAAACAGTCCCAACCTTTCCTACCTATCCTCATAGCTACAGTTCTTCATTCGGGAATCATTCTTGTGAATCTCCTCTGTACTGTGTCCAATGCTTTTACATCCTTCCTCAAGTATGGCGCCCAGAACTGGGTGCAGTACTCCAGATGAGGCCTCATATACAAGTTCAACATGACCTCCTTCCTCTTGTACTCAATGCCCCTATTAATAAAGCCTAAGATACTATATGTTTTATTAACTGCTCCTTCAACATGCTCTTCCATCTTCCATGACCTATGTACATATACACCGAGGTCCCTCTGTTCCTGCACCTCCTTTAGAGGCCCTCCCTTTATTTCATACTGTCTCACCATATCTTTCCTGCCAGAATGAATCACCTCACACTTCTCTGCATTGATCTTCATCTGCCACTTGTCTGCCCAATCCACCAGCATGTCTAAGTGCTTTTGAAGTTCAACACTATCCCCATCACAGTTAACATTTCCAATCTTCACGTCATCTACAAGATTTGAAATCATGCCTTGTATTCACAGTCTAGGTCATTAATATATATAGGAAGAGCAAGGGTCCCAACACTGACCCCTGAGGAACTCCACTATAAATCTTCCTCCAATCTGAAAAACAACCATTTATTACTACTCTCTGTTTCCTGTCACTCAGCCAACTTCTTATCCAAGTACCTACTTTCCCTTTTATTCCATGACCTAGAATTTTGCTCATGTCTGTTGTCTGACACTGATTAAACTGATCTTTTGAAAATCCATTAACTCCACATCAACAGCATTTCCTTTATTCACCTTCTTAGTTACCTCCTCAAAAAACTCCAGGAAGTTAGTTAAACATGATTTTCCCTTGATGAATCCACCCTGGCTTTCCTTAATTATCCTGCACTTGTGTAAGTGATTATTGATTTTACCCCATACTATTGTTTCTGGAAGTTTCCCTATCACTGAGGTCAAACTGACTGGCCTGTAGTTGCCAGCTTTATCCTGGCACCCCTTTTGAACAAGGGTGTAACATTCGCAGTTCTGCAGTCTTCTGGCACCTCCCCTGTGTCTAAGGAAGACTGGAAGATTATCACTAGTGCCTCTGCAATTTGCAGTCTCGCTTCCCTCGGTACCCTTGGATGTGTCTCATCCGGTCCTGGTACCTTATCTATTTTAAGTAAAGATTGTAGGTTTTTCTAGGCCAGGATTTTACAGTCGCCGCGCAGGGGCTGGCCCAACATACCGGCACATAAAATGACGCACGATGACATCAGGCGTGCATCCTGATGTCATTACGCTGTTTCGTTCGGCTGGAGTCGGCTGCGCGCCCACCGATATTTAAAAGGCCATTAACAAAGTAATTAAGTTCAATTTTACACTGCCCGTCCAACCTTATGGCTGGCAGGCAGGCAAAAAGGCCAAATGGCCTTCACGTTTTTTAGGAAAATACATCCATGAGCGGGATGAGATTTTCTAAAACTTTTACAACTTAAGTAAAATGTTTCTATGAAAAATAAAAACATGTCCCATCTCATGTGACACAGTCACATGAAGGCACATGTTTCAGTAAATTTTCATTGTTCATATTTTTTTAAATAATCGCTTCAATCCCCCTGAGTCACGGAGCTGCCTCAGGGAGATTGAAGCGCTCTTTCGTGCTGGACCCAACTCCCCCCCCCCCCCCCCCCACACACAGGACCACTCGCAAGTTACGCTGGGCAGGCCTTAATTGGTCTGCCCGCGTAAAATGGCAGTGCGGAGCTGATCGCGGTTGGCTTCGCAACCATTTCCAGCGAGCCCGCCCAACGTGGGAAAATTCTGCCCCTACTGTACCAGTTACCTTCCTTCTCACCTTGGCCTGGGTAGCAAGTTCTTTCTTTGTGAAGACAGGTGCAGAGTTTTTCTCTAGACTCCACATGCAAGTCCCCTTTTTGTCCCTATTCGACCCTATTCTTTCTTTCACCACCCTTTTATTCTTTATATGCTCATAAAAGGCCTTGGGATTTCCTTTTATGCTTGCTGCTAGCCTCTTTTCAAGCTTTATCCTTGTTTTTCTTATTAGTTTCTTTTCCCCTCTGGACCTTCTATATTCAGCCTAAATCTCCATTGTATTTTCTACCTGACATCTGTCGTATGTGCACTTCTCCTTTTTCATCTTTACCTCTATCTCTCTCGTCATCCAGGGCGCTCTGGATTTATTTGTCCTATCTTTACCGTTCAAGGGCATATACCTTGGCATTGCCTGCAATACTTTTTCTTTGAAGGTGGCTCAATGTTCAGCTACTGTCTTTCCTGCCAACATTTGATTCCAACTCACTCAAATCAGATGCATTCTCATCCCATCAATGTTGACTTTCCCCCAATTAATTACCCCTGCTCTGGATGCTTTCTGCCCTTTTCCATTAACCTAAACGTTATGATACAATGGTCACTGCCCCCTAGAGGCTCCTCCACTGATTTTTGATCCACTTGAGTCAACTCATTCCCCAGAACCAGGTCCACAAGTACATGTCCTCTCATTGGACTGGAAACATACTGCTGTAGAAAATTATCTTGACCCCATTCCAGACTTTCCCGCTTATTCTGACCCTATCTGGTGACTTACTGTGGCTACTCTAATTCTGTCAAGCTCTCCAAGCATTCTGCCTACCTTGATGCAAATTTCTGATATATCCTCGTTATCAGTTGATACTTCATTACTTTCCATTGCCAGTTTTTCTTCTCTGCACTCTGAATTTTCCCCTAGGTTCCCATCCCCTGCCAATGTAGTTTAAACCCTCCCTAATAGCACTAGTAAACCTCCCAGCGAGGACACTAGTCCCAGTCCTGTTAAGGTGGAACCCGTCTTTGTACAGGTCCCACCTGCCCCAGAACCAATCCCAATGCCTCAGAAATCTAAAACCCTCCCTCCTACCCCATTTCTTCAACTACGTGTTGAACTGCTCAATCCTCCTATTCTTATGTTCACTAGCACATGGCACTGGGAATAATCCTGCGATTACTGCCCCCTTCCTAATTCCCTAAAACCTGCTTTCAGGATCTCATTCCTTTTCCTGCCTATGTCACTGGTCCCAAAGTGGACCACGACCTCTGGAGGTTTACCCTCCCCCAAAAGGATGTCCTGCAGCTGCCCTGTGACATCCTTGACCCTGGCACCAGGGAGACAGCGTACCAGCCAGGAGTCATGTCTACAGCCGCAGAAAAGCCTGTCTGTTCCCAGATCTATGGAATCCCCTGCCACTATAGCACTTCCACACTTCCTCCTCCCCTCCTATGCAGCTGAACCAACTGTGGTGCCATGGACTTGGTGCAGTCTTGCTGCAGTCCTCTGAAGAACCATCTCGCTCACCAGTACCCAAAATGGAAAAGCAATTAAAGAGCGAGATCGTGCAGGAATACCCTGAGGCGACCTGCCTCTTTCTCTTAGATGCTCTGGCGGTTACCCATTACCACTCTGCTTGTGTACTTCTTTTCTGCGGTGTGACCACCTCTCTAAAGGGGCTATCCATGTAATCCTCAGCCTTGCAGATACACCACAGTGACTCTAGCTGCTGCTCAAGCTGCACAACTCACAACTCAAGTTTCTGCAGATGTAGCCATTGAGGGCACTTTGTGCCTGTATGACATCACACATCCTCAAAATGCATAT
Organism: Isurus oxyrinchus; assembly: GCA_026770705.1. NCBI lineage: Eukaryota > Metazoa > Chordata > Chondrichthyes > Lamniformes > Lamnidae > Isurus > Isurus oxyrinchus. The sequence continues at coordinate 24,413,185 of JANJGN010000030.1, forward strand.
TCGACATGGCCGAGCTATATTGACATACATTATTCTTTATATAAAGCATTTGCTACAATATTTACTAATTTATTTTTATTATTATCTTAAGTTGGAATAATTCCATTGTATACAATTCACTGTGTTTATCTCAGTCTTGCCTCTTCTTGCACTGTTTTAACTCTCTGGCTCTGCTATCAGTCTCGCCCCTTCTCGCATTCTTTTAACTCTCCATCTCTGCTCTCAGTTTCACCCCTTCACGCACTCTTTTAATCTCCGGCTCCGCTATCAGTCTCTTTTAACTCACGGCTCCGCTCTCAGCCTCGTCCCTTCTTGTGCTCTTTTAACTCTCTGACTCAGCCCTCAGTCTCGCCCCTTTCTGCGCTCTTTTAACTGTCCGGATCCACTGTCAGTCTTGCCCCTTCTTGCGCTCTTTTAGATCCTGACTCCGCTGTCAGTCTCGCCTCTTCTCCCACTTCTTTAACTCCTGGTTCCGCTCTCATGTATCCAGAAAACACTTTTTTTGACTCTTGTTGTGCCATATTTATCATTTTTTTCCCTCACATTTTTCTCTTTTTACATTTTGCACTTTTACACTTCCAGCTGCCAACCTGCTCTTTGTATCGGAACTTTCTAACATAGTAGAAGCTACTGTTGACTCAAACTACTCATCACCTTGAAAGCTCTGACCTAAGCCTTGGCCAAGAGAATGATTCCTATATGTTGATCCACTGCTGATCTTGCCCATGTTAAGTATGGTTGTTTCTAAAATCTTTGAGGTGTTGCCCATTGTAATTCTAAACAGGTTAGCTTTGTCTGGCCTTCCCATCGGAGTTATGTCCCAGCTGTTTATTTCTTTCTCGTATGCTGTTGCCTGTGCGCTCAATGCTGTAGATAATTGCTCATCACTCTTTCCATCTGCTCAGGCTGCTAACTAAAACTGTTGTTTGTTCTTTTCTCCCATCAGTGACCTTCTCAATTTATCATCTGGTCTTAACCACTTTGGTTTTTACCGATTATTTCAATCTACAGTCATCAAATTCCTTCATGTTTGGCACTCACGGCACATGCAGTCTTCATAACACTGAATTGGAGTACGTTGATCTCCATAAAATGCAATGGGCCAATTAATATTCTTTTACAAATCAGTTCTTTATGTCTCTCCGAAGCCAATTAACAGCTTTCTACTTTAGTTCTTCAAATTTGCTTTATTGCCAAACCCGTGACCTCTACCATCCAGAAGGACAAGGGCATCAGATGCATAGGAACACCAGCACCTGCAAGTTCCCCTCCAAGTCACACAACATCCTGACTTGGAACTATATCACCGTTCCTTTACTGTTTCTGGATCGAAACCTTGGAACTCTCTTCTGAATAGCACTGTGGTTGTTCCTACACCACATGGAGTGCAGTAGTTCAAAAAGACAGCTCACCACATCTCAGGGGAAATTAGGGATAGGCAATAAAAGCTGGCCTTGCCAGCGATGTCAATATCCATGAATGAATTTAAAAAATAAACATTCTTAGTCAAAATATCTCAAGTTAAGTTTCCATATCTCTACCATTCCCAAATTGGCCTTGAAGCTTGGATTCCTCCCTTTGCGCCAAGCTAGTGAATCACTATAAAGCTAAAAATTTCTTATGCCATTTCCCTGCCAAGGATGCTTCTCTAATGCTTCTGTTGTACTCTTATGATGAGATACAATGGCTTGTCTTTTAACAGTCTAACTTCTCTGACCACTAGACTCGAACCCTCCACTTCTATGCTTGTCGCTTTTCTGAACTTCCCTCTCATTCCTCCTAAACTGGAAATCTTTTGTCATACATACACTTCCTTCTCCCTGCATCCCTGCTGTTTTAACTTCTGCCTTAACAGGACTGTAAAGCTGTCAAATTCTTTGTCTTCCTCAGTCTCGTTTAAAATCTTCACTTGGTCTTACCTAATCAAGAGAGACTTGCATTTATATAACACCTTTCAAAGCTAAGGATACCCCATAGTGCTTCACAGCCAATGAAGTATTTTTGAAGTGTAGTTAACTGTTATAATGTTGGAAACCTATTGTAGCCAATTTGTGCACAGCAAAATGCGATTGCCAGCAACTAGATAAGTAAATAGATAATTTGTTTTAGCGATGATGGTTGAGGAATAAATATTGGCCAGGATGCCAGAAGAAATCTTCAGCTCTTTTTCAGATAGTGCTATGGGATCTTTTACATCCATCTGAAATATGCCACCCTTAACAGTGCAGCAGTTCCTCAACATTGTGCTGCAATGTCAGCCTACATTATGTGCTCAAGTCTCTGAAGCTTTAACCATCGACTTTCTGACTCAGAGGTGGGAGTGATACCACTAAACCAAAGCAGATTTACTTAGTGACCTACTATCTCTTTCATTATTAGCCCAGATGGGGTCTTGCACTATAGCCCATCATCCAGGTTTATGAATGAAGTAGGAAATATTGACCATGTCATGGATAAGAGAGCTTCAGCATGTACTGGTGTTACATTGCCCAGTATGCTGGGCTAAGATTTACTTGGCAAAAGCTTTAAGGGAAGTAAGAAAGAATTTGAAAGCAAGTCACTCAGGAAAATTGCCTGTCATCTGTCTTTGAAGTGACATTGGCAGAGGTTTGGATAAAGTTGCATGGCTATCCTGAGTTAGAGAATGGAACATTGTACAAGGAGGAAGAAGCCTAAAATGTGTGTGTGTGTATATACACGATGCCACAATCTTTAACAAGTTTAAATGAATACTATAATCTATTGTTTTCCTCCAGGTGGTTTGATAAGTCATTCACTTTCATTGTATTTGCAAATGGCAAAGTGGGATTAAATGCAGAACATTCCTGGGCTGACGCACCAATCATAGGACATCTGTGGGAGGTAACAGAACTATTTTTTACTCATTGGAAACTTAAGCACAGTGTCCTAACCAAAATATGCAGCTGTGTTTCCTGAATAATAAATTAATTTGGGTGTTTATTCCAAAACAGTTGTACAAGCACTCTAGAATACAGCCATACAATAATTTATCACTGATTAATTTTACCATTGTATGAAGAATAATCTTCCTCAAAGAAAATAATCCAAATGAAAAGAAGTAAACTTTCGTGTCAAGGATGTCAAGCCTTTGGAGTGGGTGCAGAGGAGGTTTACTAGAATGATACCAGAAATGAGGGACTTCCATTCTGTGGAGATGCAATGGAAGCTGGGTTTGTTTAGTTGAGGCGTTCAGAATTATGAAGAATTTTGACAGAGTAAGTAAACAGAAACTATTTCCGTTAGATTCCAAAGGGAGGATCCACCATCCGTGGTTAACTAAAAAAGTTAAAAATCTTATCAAAGTTTTTAAAAAAGCATATAATTGTGCAAATATGGATGGCAGGAATATAAAAAAAGCAAAGAATGACTAAAAGATTAATAAGGAGGAAAAAATTGGAATACGCGAGAAAGCTAGCTAGAAATACAAAAGTAGTAAGGTTCTCTAGATATTTTTTAAAGAGAGTTAACAAAGTGAGTTGGTCCCATAGAAAGTGAGTTTGGGTAATTTTAATAATGGAAAATAAGGAGATGGCAGATGAATTGAACAGATGTTTTACATCAGTCTTTATTATGGAGGATACAAGTAACATCCCAGAAATAACTGTAAACCAGAAAACGGAAGGGAGGGAGGAACTCAAGATAATTACAATCACCAGGGAAGTGGTACCGAGCAAATTGTTGGAATGGCAGGCTGACAAGTCTCCAGGTCCTGATGGATTTCATCCTCGGGTCTTAAAAGAAGTTGCTATTGAGATAGTTGATTTGTTGGTTTTAATTTTCCAAAATGCACCAGATTTGTGGAAAGTTTCGTTAGATTGGAAATTAGCAAATGTAACTCGTTTATTGAGAAAGGGATGAAGATAGTTTAACATCAGTCAAAGGGAAAAAGTTAGAAGCTATTATTAAAGATGTTACTTAGAAAAATTCAAGGTAATCACGCAGAGTCAACATGGTTTTGTGGGAAATCTTGTTTAACCAATTTATTGGAGTAGTTTGAAGAAGTAACATGCGCTGTGGACATAGGTTAAGTGAGTGGGCAAAGATCTGGCAAATGGAACATAATGTGGGAAAATGTGGAATTGTCCATTTTGGCAGGAAGAATAGAAAAAAAGAAGCATAGTATCTAAATGGTGAAAGATTGCAGAACCCTGAGATGCAGAAGGATCTGGGTGTCCTAGTGTCCTAGCAAAACGTTAGTATGCAGGTGTAGCAAGTAATTAGGAAAGCTAATAGAATATTATTGTTTCTTGTGAGGTGAATTGAGTACAAAACTAGGGAGGTTATGTTTCAGTTATACAGGACATTGGTGAGACCACGTTATGAGTACTGTATACAGCATTGGTCTCCTTATTTAAGGAAGGATGTAAATGCGTTGGGAGCAGTTCAGAGAAGGTTTATTAGACTAATACCTGCAATGGGTGGTTTGTCATATGAGGAAGGGTTGGACTGGTTAGGCTTGTATCCACTGGAGTTTAGAAGAGTAAGAGGTGACTTGATTGAAACATATAAGATCCTGAAGGGTCTTGACAGGGTGGATGTGGAAAGGATGTTTTCTTTTGTGAGAGAATCTGGAACTAAGGGCCACTGTTTAAAAATAAGGGGTCGCCCATTTAAGACAGATGAGAAGAAATTTTTTCTTTCAGGGAGTCAATAGTCTTTGGAACTCTCTTCCTCAAAAGGCAGTGGAAGCAGAATCTTCGAATATTTGTAAGGCAGAGGTAGATAGATTCTTGACTAACAAGGGAGTGAAAGGTTATCAGGGGAAGAGGGGAATGTGGAGTTGAGCTTAAAATCAGATTAGCCATGATCTTATTGAATAGTGGAGCAGGCTTGAGGGGCCAAGTGGCCCACTCCTGCTCTTAATTCATATGTTTGTATGTATTAGCAAGAGTTCCACTAACCAGAGTTCATAGATTTAAAGTAACTGGTAAAAGAGCCAAAGACAAGTAGTGAATTTGTTTCATGCAGCAAGTTATGATCTAGAATGCACTACTTGTGTAACTCAACCACTCACTCCTGACCTCATTACAGCCTTTGTTCAAACATGGACAAAAGAGCTGAACTCCCGAGCGTGGTGTGAGTGACTGCCCTTGACATCAAGGTCACGTTTGACCGAGTGTGACATCAAGGAGCCCTAGCAAAACTGGAGTCATTGGAAATTGGGGGAAAACTCTTCGCTGGTTGGAGTCGTACCTAGCACAAAGGAAGATGGTTGTGGCTCCAGGACATCACTGCAGGAGTTCCTCAGGGTAGTGTCCTCGGCCCAACGACCTTCAGCTGCTTCATCAATGACCTTCCTTCCATCATAAGACCAGAAATGGGGATGTTCGCTGATGATTGCGCAATGCTCAGCACCATTCGTGATGCCTCAGATACTGAAGCAGTCCATGCCCAAATTCAGCAAGACCTGGACAATATCCAGGCATGGGCTGACAATTGGCAAGTTAACATTTGCACCACACAAGTGCCAGGCAATAACCATCTCCAACAAGAGAGAATCCAACCATCACCCCTTGATGTTCAATGGCATTAACATCACTGAATCCCCCACTATCAACATCCTAGGGGTTACCATTGACCAGAAACTGAACCCCACTTGCCATACAAGTACTGTGGCTACAAGAGCAAGTCAGAGACTAGGAATCATGCGATGAGTAACTCACCTCCTTACTCCCCAAAGCCTGTCCATCATCTACAGGGCACAAGTCAGGAGTGTGGTGGAATGCTCCCCACTTGCCTGGATGAGCGCAGCTCCCACAACACTCAAGAAGCTTGACACCATCCAGGACAAAGCAGCCCGCTTGATTAGCACCACATCCACAAACATTCACTTCCTCCACCACCGACGCACAGTGGCAGCAGTGTGTGCCATCTACAAAATGCGCTGCAGGAATTCACCAAGGCTCCCTAGGCAGCATCTTCCAAACCCACAACTACCACCATCTAGAAGGACAAGGGCAGCAGACAGATGGGAACACCACCGCCTGGAAGTTCCCCTCCAAGTCATTCACCACCCTGACTTGGAAATATATTGCTATTCCTTCACTGTCGCTGGGTCAAAATCCTGGAACTCCCTTCCTAGCAGCACTGTGGATGTGCCCACACCACATGGACTGCAGCAGTTCAAAAAGGTAGCTCACCACCACCTTCTTAAGGGCATCTAGGGATGGGCAATAAATGCTGACCCAGCCAGCAAAGCCCACATCCCGTGAATGAATTTTAAAAAACTTTCAAGAGAATTTTATAATATATATAGGAAATATCTGCAGGGCTATGGGGAAAGAGCAGGGGAATGGGACCAGTTTGATAGCTATTTCAAAGAGCCAACACAAGCATGATGTGCTGAATGGCTTTTCTTCTATACTGTATGATTTTAAAATTCTTAGTATTGTGAAGTATTGTCTTTTTTCTCGATCATGGCCTTTATATGAGTTAGCAAAGCAGTTAGGGTTAGGGGCTTTTAGAAGGAGACTTTTAAGCCAGAATTGTCGGATTGGACCATTCAGGTTGTGAATGGAAAAGGAGTACAGGTGGGGTTTTGAACATGTTTGACAATGAAGATCTGCCTGCCATACTTTGCAGGATTATATGGCATCTAGGTGAAAGCATTTTTCCATGCATAAAAATAATCCAATTAGAATTCACCGGCTATAATTGTGCATGTGTGCTCAAGGCAGCAATAAAACTCTTGACCTATTGCACATGACTTGGTTTTCCACTCTGTATGGATAGCAAAATGGTACTGAGTACAGACTTGCAACAGAAACACACCATTTTAATTGTAGCACTCAAAATACCTAAACAGCTATACAAAACACAGATATATATCTAGACGTAAAATGTCAAAAGACCAACTATTTAAAAGTCATTGACAAATTTAGTTTGTTCCAGCCAAATTAAAATTCTCATTCAAAATTACTCATCGCAAAATATCAGAAGAATATTGCAGGAGGTGGCTTGTGTTGAATAACTGAGTAAAACTGAGTTTAACAGAAAAGACACCTGTGTACCAAGGGAAAAAAAAACCTAAGGACAGCTGAAGTATTCCACCTTGTGCAAGAAGGACCTTGATTCTTCTCCAGTATTTTTCTGGTAAGTTCATTATTTTTTGAATCCTCTAATACTTCAGATATTACTGTTTCAACTATTGCTATCAAATATTGAATGACCAATTCTTGTAGCTTTTACTGTCCCTTCCTGGCTGTAATTATACTTGTATTCTTGTGGATCTAGCAATTTGTCCACTGGTAGTGATTTGTATATTTCACGCAGAAAGGTTATGTCAGAAGCTGATGTGGCTGTGTTTATAACAAAGCGATCTGTAAATTTCAAGGCTGCAAAGTAACCTTTTTGAGTTGCTTTTAACCAGCCAGAGACTCCCACTATTAGAAAAATAGAAGTTGCATTGGTATAGCACTTTATCAAAATATCTCAGAAAGCTTCACGCTTTTGAAGCACACTGATTCTTGTTCTGTAGGTGGAGTGGATAGTGTCTTGGGACAGCAGAGGAACACAGGAAAGTGAGAAGTACAGAATGGGAAATGAAGATAATAAAACACAATGTGGTACATCAGGTTAAAAAGAAAAGGGGACAAATTGGAAGAGGGAGAATCTCTTCTGGATGTTAGCTGTAGCAAAATTGTATATGACTTTGCTGCACCTTGTGCATGGAGGAAATCTTCCCCAATGGTGAATGTCACAGATAGAGTCATCAATTTAAAGCTACACTTAAAGAGCTTATCTCAGTTACATATGGTTAACGATTGCAATATTAAAGGTCCTCTGTAACTCAGCACAATGTGCAATAAAGTCATATACAATTTTGCTACAGCTAACATCCATAAAAGATTCTCTCTTCTATTTTGTCCCCTTCTTCTTTTTAACCTGATGCACCACATTCTGTTTTATTATCTTCATTTGCCATTCTGTACTTCTCACTTTCCTGGGCTCCTCTGCTGTATTACCTTCATATTAGAGTTTACTTCTGCACTATAATGAAAGGTTTGTTTCAAATTGTATGACTCTGGAAGACTACAGTCACTTGCAGATATCATTGATTTACAGGCTAAAGCGCATGCAAATATTCTTGGTCTATAAATCAGTTTGTTTTTCATTAGTTCACTTAGTAACGTTCAACATTTTGACCAAATTTTATTGTTTTGACTGAGTGATGCAATAACTTTCCCTCTTTATCTCCACAGATGGTTCTTCCACATGTGTTTGAACAGCAGTATAATATTGTGGTTTCAGAAATCTCTTTCCCATATACAGAACTTGGTGTGGATGTGCAACAAAGTCTTTGCAGTGTAAAATCATTATTTTTTTAAAGTTAACTGAACATACTTTTTTTTTAAATAGTTGAATAAAGCTTTGTATTGATCACTTCTTTATCCTGTGTCGTCTTTCATTCACTGTGTTCTCATTTCAGTTGCATTTTGCATATAGGAGCTCCAGCTTGGTGGTACAGCATTATGCTTTGGCAGTTGTTTTTTTTTGGAATGATCTGTGCCACATGCCCTTCTTTCATTCTGTGTTCCCTGCCATTTGTTCTGCTTTGTACCATTTTAGAAATTAACATAACTCTATGTCAAAAATATAAACTATCAAACCTACATTTTGCAACGATGAACCAAAGTAAACTAGGCTAGGATCACTTAGTAGACCAGAAATTCGGTAATGATATTGTTATGTTGGTTTTCTGTTTAATTTAGGGCCTTCGCTAAAGCTGCAGCTTTGATTCTACAGTCACACACTGCGAATGTGCTGAGAATATTTGTGTTTGAAAAAGAATAAAGAACATCATCTTGCATTTGTTTACATTTTTAATGTAGGAAAATGTCCCAATGATAACTTGCAATTCTTTCTGATGGAAGAGTTAAAAATGCACACTTTTCTAATTAAGTTGACCCAAGTTTCCAATCTTTTTTTAGTCATATGGTACCTTGCAGACAGACACATGCGTTGAGCACCTGGATACAATTCAGTACTGACTGGTTATACTTGCCACAAGGTTCAGGTTGCTCCTGATAGGGCAAAAGGTGGGATTTTAGTTAGAAAATTATTGGACAAGGAGATTAGGTCACTGTGGCTGTTTAGTAGGCCCTTGGGATGCTTCCAACTTTCTGTTCATTGAGTGGCCTCAAGTTCTGTTTGTGGGAGCATGAGAGTCTTTGGGAGGGTGGAGTTTGGGTTGAGTACACTTCTAAGAAGGACATCTGTCTTGAGCATGAGGTTTGCATGAAAGGTAAAATCCCTAGCAGTCTTTGGTGCTGTTCTTCACAGTGAGCTTCAAGCTGTTAAATCATGGAATCCAATTCTGTTCTTGACCAACACGTTTGAGCAGGAGCCTCTGGACAGCAATCGGGACTGGAATCCTGACTGATTTTTCTTTCATTCCCCTTTATGGCCCCAGTGCATACTGGCCATTTTTGGCATCCCTATTGCTGCTCTTGTTCAGATCAGCTAACCTTACTTACCAGGGTCTGAACCTGGTACCTTCTGAGTTGTGCAGCTCAGTTCTGTTGTGACTCAGTAAACCATCAGAGAATTTTGAAACAGTGGGCATTTGTATTTGCCAAATAAATAGTGTTGATAATTCAAACTGGTTGGTTCTGCCAAGAGAACACACTTCAATTTACCATAAAATTTACTAATACCTGGATAATTCCTCCAGTAATATTGTAGTCTTGTGAAAATGTGTGTCATAATTTGGGAGAGGCGAGTTAAAGGTGAGGTGTTAAAAACTGTTTTGTAAAATATACATTTTTTTAATGAACTGGACAGAGGTGTTAGTTTTACTCTGTGTTCAGAGATTAGTTCATGCTTTTCTAAATAATGCAGAACAGCTTATTTTCTACTTATTTTTCTCTGATTTCTAGTTATTTTTCCCCTCATAACTTTCTTGTTCTGCATCTTTGTTGTTCTACAGTATGCATTGGCCACAGACTGCTTTCAACTGGGATATGATGATGAGGGTAACTGTAAAGGTGAAGTAGATACCACTCTGCTACTACCACAGAGACTACAATGGGACATCCCAAAGGAGGTGAGACATTCTTCTTCTGCTGCATTATTGACAATTAAAACTTAACAGGGCTTCTTCAGCAGAGCTTCCTAAACCTTCACCACCCAGAAAGGAACAGGGGCACATGAGGACACAACTACCTCCAGCTTCCCCTCCTGACTTAGACATGTATTGCCTGCCATTCCTTCATCATTGCTGGGTTAAAAATCCTGAGATTCCCTATCTGACAGCATGGCGAGAGCACCTCTACCATACAGACTGCAGAGGTTCAATTAAAAGGCCCACTACCACTTCTCAAGCACAACTCAGAATGGGCTATAAATACCAACCTTCTCAGTGACTCCCAAGTCACAGGAATGATTTATTTTAAAATGGTTTCATTTTTCTTCACACTTCCGACATAAACATTTTTCCCTCCTCCTCCCCTGAAGATTTGGCTTCTTACTGTGTTTAGTTCCACTGGTGCTAAAGTGGAAGACACTGGATAAGCAATCAAGTGGGATACTGCTGATAGGCCTTCCCTGAGCTAGGGGTTTCGCTATATGTGGGCCAAGCCCTGTTCACGATTTCATCTGGTGTATATATGCACATCTTCCAGCAGAGGATCACCAGTAAAAGTTCAGGATTGGGAACGCAAACAGATTTCTTTCCTTCAGGGTGTTAAGACCAATAATAGCACCCCAGAATGAGATCACTGAACTTAGGAAAGACTAAAGATCCAACCTGGAATCTTGTGAATTGTTTATGACTCGATGATGTGGGTTTTACCCTCAAAGCAATTCAGTGTGCTTGGAAGAAAATCTCACTGTCTAAATAAGAAAGTATTTGCTTGTAGTGACTGACCATAATTTTTTTTTTGAATGCCTGCTTTCACAGAACCACAGAATTGTTATGGCGCAGAAGGAGACCATTTGGCCCATCATGTGTGCACCAGCTCTTCAAATGAGCAATTCCCCTAGCTCCATTCACCTGCCTTCTCCCCTGTACATTATTTCTTTTCAAATAACAGTTTAGTTCTTCGTTGGATGCTTCAATTGAACATGTCTTCACCACACTCTCAAGCAGTGTATTCCAAACCCTAACCACTCACTGCGTGAAAATGTTTTTCCTCATATCACTATTGCTTCTTTTACTAATGACTTTAAACCTGTGCCCTCTGATTCTTGATCCTTTCACAATTGGGAAGGTTCTCCCTACCTACTCTGTCCAGACCCCTCATGATTTTGAATACCTCTATCAAATCTTCTCTCAGCCTTTTCTCTACGTAAAACCATCCCAACTTCTCCAATCTACCTTAATAACTGAAGTTTCTCATCCCTGGAGCCATTCTCCTTTATCTTTTCTGCACTGTCTCCAATGTCTTCACATCCTTCCTAAAGTGTGGCACCCAGAACTGGACGCAATACTCCAACTGAGGCCAAGCTGGTGATTTATCCAAGTTCACCATAACCTCCTTGCTCTTGTACTCTATGCCCCTATTAATAAAGCCCAGGATACTGTATTTATTAACTGCTCTCTCAACCTGCCCTGCCACCTTCAATGTATTATGCACATACACCCAGTTCCATCTGCTCTTGCACCCACTTTGGAGTTGTACCTCCTATTTTATAATGTCTCTCCATGGTCTTTCTACCAAAATGAATCGCTTCACATTTCTCTGCATTGAACTTCGTCGTCCACTGTCCACCTGTTCCATCATCTTGTCTATGACCTTTTGAAGTTCTACACCATCCCCCTCACAGTTCACAATGCTTCTGAGTTTTGTATCATCCACAAACTTTGAAATTGAACCTTGTACACCAAGTTCTAGGTCATTAATATATAACAGGAAAAGCAAGGGTCCCAACATTGACCCCTGGGGAACTCCACTACAAACCCTTCTCTAGCTCGAAAAATATCCATTAACCGCTACCCTCTGTTTGTTGCTGCTCAGCCAATTCCATATCCATGCTGCTGCTGTCATTTTTATTCCATGAGCTATAACTTTGCTCAAATATCTGTTGTGTGCACTGTGTCAAACGTCTTTTGGAAGTCCATGTACACCACATCAACAGCATTGCCCTCATCAACCCTCTCTGTTACCTCTCAAAAAACTCCAGTAAGTTAGTTAAACGTGATTTTCCCTTAAGAGCTCTATGCTGGCTTTCCTTAATTGACCTGCATTTGTCCATGTAACTATTAACTTTGTCCTAAATTATTGTTCTAGAGGTTTCCCCATCACCAAAGTTAAACTGACTAACCTGTATTCCTGGGCTTATCTTTGCACTATTTTTTGAACAAGGGTATAATGTTTGCAATTCTCCAGTCCCCTGGCACCACTCCTGAGTCTAAGGAAGACAAAGTTTATGTTCAATGCCTCCACAATTTCCACCCTCACTTCTTGCAGTATCCTTGGGTGCATCTCATCTGGTTCTAGTGCCCTATCAACTTTAAATATAGATAATCTATCCAATACCCACTCCTTTTCAACTTTAAACCCTTCTAGTGTCTGAGTTACGTCCTCTTTTACTATGGCCTGGGTAACATCATCTTCCTTAGTAAAGACAGATGCAAAGTATTCATGTAATACCTCAACTATGCCCTCTACTTCCATGTGTAAATTCCCCTTTTGGCCCCTCATCATCACTACTGCTCCTTTTACCACCCTTTTACTATTTAAATGCTTATAGAAGACTTTGGGATTTCCTTTAATGTTAGTTGCCAGTGCCTTTTCATATTCCCTCTTTGCTTCTTCCCCTCCCCTCTGAACCTTCTATATTCAGCCTGGTTCTCAGTTGTAGTTTCTACCTGACATCGGTCATAAGCATATCTTAATTTCCATCTCCTTTGGCATCCAGGGAGCTCTGGATTGCTCGCCCTACCTTTGCCTTTCAAGGGAATATATCTTGAATGTGCCTGAATTATCTCTTTGAAAGTAGCCCATTGATCAATTACCATTTTTCCTGCCAACCTTTGACTCCAATTTATTCAGATCATATCTGTTCTTATCCCTTTGAAGTTGGCTTTTCCCCAGTTAATTTTTCTTACTCTGGAAAGTTCTTTCCCATTTTCCAAAGTAAGCCTAAACTTTATAATACAATGATGGAAGATGGTTGTGGATATTGGAGGTCAGTCATCTCAGCTCCAGGACATCACAGCAGGAGTTCCTCAGGGTAGCGTCCTAAGCCCAACCATCTTCAGCTGTTTCATCAATGACATTCCTTCCATCATAAGGTCAGAAGTAGGGATGTTTGCTGATGATTGCACAATGTCCAGCACCATTCGCGACTCCTCAGATACTGAAGCAGTCCATGTCCAAATGCAGCAAGACCTGGATAATATCCAGGCTTCGGCTGACAAGTGTTAAGTGACACTCAGGCCACACAAATGCCAGGCAATTACCATCTCCAACAAGAGAGAATCTAATCATCGCCCCTTGACGTTCAATGGCATCATCATCACTGAGTCCCCCACTATCAACATCTGGAGTTACCATTGACCAGAAACTGAACTGGACTAGCCATATAAATATTGTGGCTACAAGAGCAGGTCAGAGGCTAGGAATCGTGTGATGAGTAACTCACCTCCTGACTACAAAGCCTGTCCGCCATCTACAAAGCATAAGTCAGGAGTGTGATGGAATACTCCCCACTTGCCTGGATGAGTGCAGCTTTCACAACACTCAAGAAACTTGGCACTGTCCAGAACAAAACAGCCTGCTTGATTGGCACCACATCCACAAACATTCCTTCCCTCCACCACTGACGCACAGTAGCAGCAGTGTGTACCATCTGCAAGAATTCACTAAGGCTCCTTTGACAGCACCTTCCAAACCCACGACCGCTACCATCTAGAAGGACAAGGACAGAAGATAGTTCGGAACACCACCACCTGGAAGTTCCCCTCCAAGTCACTCACCATTCTGACTTGGAAATATATCACCATTCCTTCACTGTCACTGGGTCAACATCCTGGAACTCCCTTCCTAACAGCACTGTGGATGTACTTACACCACAAGGTCAGCAGCGACTCAAGAAGGCAGCTCACCACCGCCTTCTCAAGGGCAATAAATGCTGGCCCAGCCAGCAAAGACCACATCCCGTGAGGGAATTAAAAAAATTGATCACTGTCTCCTAAATGTTCTCTTTCATCAACTTGGCCCACCTCATTTCCAAGAACCAGGCCTAGCAGTGTCTCCTTTCTCGTTCAACTGCTGAAGAAAATTTCCATGAACGAGTTCTAGAAACTCTTCACCTTCTCTGCCCTTAACACTAATAGTATCCTAGTCTTTATTTGGATAATTAAAGTCTCCATTATAAGTACTTTGTAATTTTTGCAATTCTCTAATTTCCTTGCAAATTTGTTCCTCTACACCCTTCCCTCTAGTTGTGGCTTATAGACTACACCAAGCAAAACGTTAATTCTCTTCTTCCTTATTAATCAATTTTCTGTTTCCTCTCCTTCCTAGTTGGTTTATTATTAGTTGTAAATTGAACAATACAAAATCTCACAGCAGCAAAACAAATCCTCTCAAGTGTACTATAGCAAGCGGGTTTCTGAGATACCGTGCTCTTCACTTTATACCCATGTGGCCCAGCTGCTGGCCTGGCTGTTGAAATGGACTTGACCTCCTGTCAAGGCTATTGGGCACCTTTCCTCAAGCTATCCACCAGATTCCGCTTAAGAAAGGGAAGGCCACCATAATATAGCCACTTCCATGAGCCTGTAGTGAAATACCTGTGATTAAAGATCTATCACTGCTAATGGTATTGGCGGGAACAATTTGAGCAGATGAATTGAGTGTCACACAAGAAAACATATCAGATGTATTGAGTTACTACACTAAAGGGGGAAAATAATATTTGTAATGAGTGGATTGAGTCAGCTCAATAACAGCTCTGTTGCTGGTTCTATGTAAAACTGATTTTTTTTCCCCCTCCCTCAGTGCCAAGACGTGATCATGCATTCGCTGAAGGTAGCACAGAAACTGGCTGACGATGTTGATTTCTATGCATTTCCGTTCACTAAGTTTGGCAAAGGTATGATTAAGAAGTGCCGAACCAGCCCTGACGCCTTCATACAGATCGCACTGCAGCTTGCTAACTTCAGGGTAAGGACAAAAAGTAGAATGTTTAGCCAGAGGAGCTATTGCCTTGCCAATGGGGATTGAGATAGAGTTAAGATAGGAAATAAGGCAAAACACAAGGGTTCAAGCTAGTTGCTGGTGCAGTTTCAACAGGGAGCCCGTGTTCTAGTGTTTCACGGCTATACAAAGTGCTGCAGAATTCAGCTGTGGCTGCATAATTACTGCTGTTTTTCAGTTTCTCTAACTTATTTTACTGAGGAAAAAGATTAACATCTTTTTATATAAAACGAAGAAAGTATTTGCCTGATTCAGAACCACTTCTCTTGCATTAGTGCTTGGACAATCAGATGGCTCGCTTCGACAAAGAGAAACAGGAAAATGGAAATAAGATGCTGTACCAGCTTCCTCCTCCAGGCATAGCTCCATTGCTGCACCAGAGGAAATCACTGTATGTGTGACTGCTACAGAAACTGGGGAAGATTGTGGCATAGTGGTAATGTCATTGAATTAGTAATCCAGAGGCCCAGGCTCATGCCCTGGGGACATGGGTTTGAATCCTGCTCTGGCAGCTGGTGTAATTTAAATTCAACCAATAAAATCTGGAACATAAAGCTAGTCTCAGCAATAGTGACCACGAAACTAGCAACAACTGTTGTAAATCAAAACCCATCTGGTGCACTTATGTCCTTCAGAGAAGGAAACCTGCCATCCTTATCTGGTCTGGCTTACATGTGACTCCAGACCCACAGCAATGTGGTTGACTCTTAACTGCCCCTCTGAAGTGGCCTAGCAAGCCACTCAGCTCAAGGGCAACAAATGCTGACCTTTGCTGGCAACGCCCACATCCCATGAAAGAATAAAGAAAAGAACATTCGATGGGTTTTTTTGCCTTGTTTGTTTATGGTTAATGTTTATCAGTCAAAATTGCTATTACACATTCCTTAAGACTTGAACATGTCACAGGGATAGAGTAGATCTACCATAGCTCCACTCCTCAATCTCAATACAACTTAGGATTTGTAGAGCAGCTTGATCGAGAGAAACTAAGTGTTGAGTGTAGGCAGGAAATTGCTCCCCTAACATTGCTCTTGGGTGGTGCCTCACTCCTGTGATTTGTAAGACCCTAGACCCTACACCAGTTCATTGTTCCCCAATGAAAGTTTCCATTTTTCTTGTTGCTTATAGTTTGTAGCAAACTGCAGCCCCTCAGCAGCAATGGGTTAGATTGGATAGATATTGGACTATCAAACACCCTGTCAATCAAACTAGCCTGTCCAGCATTTTTTTTTTAAGGTTTCCCAGTTGACTAAGTGTGTCAGCTCGGTTGCACTGGATAGCAAACCCCGAGTGAGTAAGCTGTCCTTTTCAGGGCAAGCAAACAAGAAAAAAGCTGTGTTCTTCAGATCACATGTTAACAACAGTGACTACCTTCTATGCCCCTGAAAGGCCATGCAGAGAGCAAACAAATCAGGCAAAAACAAACAAAAACTTTGGTGGGTAAGGGACTAAGGCAACAAATAAAAATCTTACTCAACACAAGGTGTGTCCCAGGTGGGCTGTATGCCCATTAATACTGATCCATCACCTGTACCAGAAGCAAACCCAATGCATAAAATAATGGACAACCAAGTGTGAGTTATTTGTTAAAGTATAATAGAGTACATTTGGTTTATATATAGAAAAGTAGAATAGTATAGTGGTTATGTTACTGGATTAGTAATCAATAATTAGTCCATTAATTAATAAAATGCTGTGGAATTCAGCTGTGGCTGCAGAACTACTGCTGTTTTTCAGTTTCTCTAACTTACTTTACTGAGGAAAAAGATTAACATCTTTTTATATAAAACAAGAAAGGACTAATTATCCAGAGACTAATTACCGGAGACATGAGTTCAAATCCCAGCTGGGGAATTTAAATTCAATTAATTAAATCTGGAATAAAAGGTTAGTATCAGTAAAAGTGACCATGAAACTACTAGATTGGCAAAAAAAAACCACCTGGTTCACTAATACCCCTGTAAGAAAGGAAACCTGTCATCCTTACCTGGTCTGGCCTATATGTGACTCTACACCCACAGCAGTGTGGTTGATTCTTAACTGACCTTTGAAGTGGCCAAGCAAGCTGTTCAGATGTAATCAAGAAGGTGGCTCATCACGGCCATGATGGGCAATAAATGTTGGCCTCATCAGCGATGCCCACATTCCGAGTGAATAAAAAATTGTTAAAAAACTGAAACACCTCCCCCAAAACAGATGAGTGGGATTATGATGCATGGAGGATGCACAGAATGAAGAAGACCCAACTTAGCTTTTTCCACTCTGCATCATCCTCATATCATAGCAAGATAGAAAATTAACTATAATTTAGATTGGGAGGAACTTGCAACAAAGCCCAGATATTGAATCTACCAAATGCATTACAGTTACCTTTAGATAGTGATGTTTAATAAATATGTCTCGATGTTTACTGTTGCACAACCAATTAGAACCTGATTAAGAAACGGTGGATCATGTGGAATCTCCCATAACATGCCCCCTGGACAGCTTGCTTGCAAGTCTATAACAGTGTGAGATGCACTCATCCATCTATTTGTCTAACGGCTGTTTAGTTTTCAGTTTGACTTGAATTCTGCACTGCATCACAAGAATGAGCAACTGTCTAGACTGTCAAATTGGCCTGTGCCAGACATGCAGTGAAATAAATTTCCATTTGCACTACTTCGTTAGATTTCAGCTTGCAACTCATTCCCAGGTAGCTGTTGTTACTCTATGCAAAAAATACATCTTCTTTAAGATGGTTTTACTCATTTGAACCCCTTGATTAAATTATAGTCTGTTATTCACTGTTGTATGAATCATCTGCACCCACTCCATAAGATTCTAACCTGTAACTCACTGACAGACGTCCATTATTCAATACATAAAACCATTGTTTTTAAATTGGAGGCCCCAGATCCTAAGAGTGTGATATCACCAGATATCGGTCTGTTTCATCAGATTTTTGTGTTTGTTGACTTACTGATGGGTTATTTCTGTTGCAGTATACTAATAATGTTTTCAGCAATTATAGCTCCTTTCCTTTCAGTAATTCACTATTGGCTATCAATTATCGACAATCCATCATTCTACAAAGAAGTAATCAGAACCTCACAATTAGTTTGCAGCCTGTAACTTCCTCTTGGGGAATCTATTCTATTCATAAATCAATGGTTAAAGAATAATTTATTAAGAACCCCCACATTTACACTACTTTTGATTCTGCCCTCTGAATACTATCCTCTTTTCATATGTACATGCACAGCTCACAATTTCTTTTCTATCGATCTTGTTTCTTCCCCATTCTCTCATGCTACCTCCAAATTTTATCTCTCTGAACCACAACTCGTTGCAATTCCCCTTACACAGCTTTTTTTTATCGTTTAATTTTCCCTCTCTCCACATCTTGTTTCCCTATGTTTTCTTTTCTAATATCACCCTATCTCAACTTTGTTCTAGATACATTTCTCCCTCTTGTTTTTCTGCCTCTTCCTCCTCATCCTCCATCTCCTGCTTTCCCCACCTGTGCATACCCCTTCATTCTCACTACCCTTATTTGCTGCCTTCTCTTTTTTCATTCCTTAACCCATTTGCAATCAATCCCCCTCAGCATCTTTCTGTATCTCTTGCTGTACCCCTCTCTTTCTTCCTTTTAATCCATACTTTTTTCATTCAATGTCTCACAGTTACCACCCCAGTCTTTTTTAAATGAACATACGATGTAGAAATCTTACACCTAAATGGAGCAACTTGATACTTAACAATTTACACTTTGAACTGTGCCTTCGATCCAGACCCCACATCTTATACTGTGAGCTGTGCTGTGATTGACTGTAGCGCTGTGCTACTTTTGGTTATCTTTCCCAGGTCTACAATAGGTTATTCCATACCCTGAATTAGCTACATAAGAATTGCAACCTGACAGCAAGATAGCTCTGCACTTGGAGCCTGCATCACCTTTACACCTCCCATGGGTGAATCCAGACACAGGAAGCTAATTATAGTACAGATATTTAGGTTTAAGAGCTGGGAAGTTGAAGAACACCAACTGGGACAATTTAACTACTGATGTCAACTACTTGAATACTTAAACTTGATTTCAATGTGTCTCCCATTCAAACTCCTTGACTGAACACCAGTTTGTGTTGCTATTATATTGTATTATTGTCATTGTTCTCTCACTCCCTCTTAGCTCTTCAGTTAGGTTCCTTCCTGTATTGTTGGTATCTGTTCTTCCATTTATAAACTGTCTGCCTCTCTTCCCCGATTCATTCATAATTGGAACAGATAACAGCATTTTCAATGATTTGAGTACTCCGTTGTATTTTCCACAAATAGCTGGTAAACATAACTTGTCTGTTTTTTTTAAAGAATTGCTTTATATAATAAAGGGAGCACTATATTTACAATACCTTAGGCTTGTGTTTCAATCGGTAGCACTCTTGCCTCTGAATCACAAGGTTCCATATTCAAGTCCCACTCCAGGGCTTGAGCACAAAAATCAAGGCTGACAGTCCAGTGCAGTGTTTTATTTTTTATTCTTTCATGGGATGTGAGTGTCATTGGCAAGGCCAGCATTTATTACTCATCCCTAATTGCCCTTGATCCAAGTGCCATGCTAAGCCATTTCAGAGGGCAGTTAAGAGTCAATCCCATTACTGTGCCTCTGAAGTCACATGTAGGTCAGACCAAATAAGGATGGCAGACTTACTTTTCTAAAGGGCATTAGTGAACCAGATGGGTTTTTACTACAACTGATGATATTTTCATGGTCACCTTTACTAATTCCAGATTCTTATTCATTGAATTTAAATTCCACCAGCTGTTATGGGTGAATTTGAACCCATCAGCATTAGCCTGACCATTTGGATTACTACTCTCATGACATTACTACTACGCCACCATCTCCCTATCTCTGAGGGAGACTGTCAGAGCTGCCATCTTTCAGATAAGACAGTAAACCAAGGCCCCATCTGCCTGCTCCAGTGGATGTAAAAGATCCCATGGCACTATTTCAAAGAAGAGCAGGGGAGTTATCCCTGGTGGCCAATATTTATCCCTCAATCAACAACACTAAAACAGATTATCTGGTCATTATCATATTGATGTTTGTAAGAGTTTCTTGAGGGTAAATTGGCTTCTGCATTTCCTATGTTACAACAGTGACTACGCTTCAAAAAGTACTTCATTGGCTCTAAAGTACTTTGAGATGCCCGGTGGTTATGAAAAGCACTATGTAAATGCAAGACTTTCTTTTTACATATTTTCTTTGCTTACTTGGCTGCAGGATAAAGGTTCATTCTGCCTGACCTACGAATCCTCAATGACTCGGCTGTTCCGTGAGGGGAGGACCGAGACTGTGCGCTCGTGCTCGGTTGAGTCATGTAACTTTGTGACATCCATGGAGAGTAACAAGTTTTCGGTGAGCAGGGGTACTCTGCATTTTAGGGATGTGGCAGGAGAGGGTGATGAGGGGTACTGTTCACTTTAAGGATGTGGCAGGACAGGGTGATGAGGGGTACTATTCAGTTTAGGGATGTGGCAGGGGAAGGTGACGAGGGCTACTGTTCAGTTTAGGGATGTGACAGGGGAAGGTGAGGAGGGGTACTATGCACTTTAGGGATGTGGCAGGGATGGGTGAGAGGAGTTGGGAGTATAGCTTCTCATTTTAATTCAAATGTAATTTTAACAACCTTAGTATGAATAGAGAAAGGCTACTTCCACTGGTTGATGAGATATTAATGAGGGGGTCATCAGTTGCAAATTCTGACTGAAAGTGAAAAGAAAGGTTAGCAGGAGTTACTTTGTATAGAGGCTTATTGTGGAGATTGGAATGTTTTACCATAGAACATGGCTGAAAGAGAGACCATTGCTTCAATTAAAGAAAATGTGATAAATATTTGAAGCGGTGGAATTAGTTTTGAATTGCACTCTCAAATTGTTGGCACAGACACAGTGGGGCAAATGGTCTCCCTCTATGCTATAGTTCTTTGAATTCCCAGCCAAGGGGTCACAGGTTTTAATTTCTGAGGAAGCCCATTGAATTGTCACTTGCATTGCTGGTTTGCAAAACTTAAATTTCCAACAGCAATGATAGGGGAGCATTTCGCTGTGTTAATACACACCAAAGTTGTCTATGCTGTTAAATAAAAATGCATTTCACATCCGTCGCACGGGCAAAATGGGCAGGCGGGCAGGCCACATTTTGCAAAACCTCATCCAAGGGCAGGATAAAAATGTTCAGCAGCATTGCCAGTGTGAGTAGTGAGGTGTTTAGGAGATTGTTTGTTTGCTTATTTGAACTTGACAGTTCCATCTCCATTCTGAGCTTCATTCTTAGCATTTCTAGGCTTAATTTCAGGACTCATTGGTGTCTCCAAGGCCCCCAGAGGATTTGACCGTGTGGACCCTTCCAAGTTTCAGACAGCTTTCTGTGACCCTGGTAGTGAGGATTGTGGTCTCCGCTGGTGGCACCTCCTCTAAAGAGCAAGAGAAGGAAGAGGAAGCACTGCAGCTTCCAGGGGAGTGACCTGTGGGAGGAGAGGTGCAGGCACAAGGGGTGCAGGGCCAGCAGGTAATCCAAGGCGGAGGGGCCACAGAAGACAGGCAGTGATGCAGCTACCTCAATATGTCCGAGATGCAATGCCGAAGGAGGCTCCGCCTCTCCAGGGAGACTGTGACCTCCATTTGTCAGATGATTGGGCCTGAGATCACTTCCAACTCTGTGGGTGGAAACCCATGGCAGTGTCTCATAAGGTCACAGTGGCCCTCAACTCCTATGCCTCCAGCTCTTTCCAGGGGTCAGTGGGGGATCTTTGTGGAGTGTTCCAATCAGCTGTCCACAGTTGCATCAAGCTGATGACAGAAATTCTATTCACACGGGTAATGACATTTATTCATTTCCATATGGACGATGCCAGCCAGGCTGACTGAGCGAGAGGCTTTGCAGCAATTGCTGCGTTCCCCACATCCGGGCTGCAATCGACTGCCAGCATGTGACCACAAGGCGCCAGCAGGTCAGCCAGCTTCATCAACAGGAAGAGCTTCCACTCATTGAATATCCAGATAGTGTGTGACCACAGGACGGAGATTCTGCAAGTCTGTGCAAGGTACCCTGGCAGCTCCCATGATGCTTATATTCTCAGACACTCCCAGATGCCGTGGCAGTTCAGTGCTCCAGCCCGACTGGATGGATGGCTGCTCGGTGACGAGGGCTATCCGTTAAAAAGGTGGCTTATGACACCTCTCTGCCACCCAAGAACAGAGGCAGAGCAGTGTTATAATAGGAGTCATGCCTCCACAATGCGTTTCTGATGCCTGGACTGTTCACGGGGGGGCACTACAATTCCCCCTAGAGCAGTGTCACTGATAGTGGTTGCATGCTGCTCTCTCCACAATCTGGCACTGGCAAGGGACCCACTGGAGGAAGAGGAACTTGATGCAGCTCCACAGGCCACAGATGATGAATCCAGTAGTGAGTCAGAAGAGGAGCCCGGTGAGGAGCACGGTGAGGACGTGGTGGCCGACCTCTGTATCCTTCAGGGAGGCAGAGACACCAGGAACGCCTTGGTCCAATGCTCTTTCAGCTAGGCTGCCAAAGATCTGCTTCCACTTCATCCCAGATGTCTGAAATGACCCTTTCATTTGAACTCAAAGTCCACTCAGTACCTGTGCAATAAAGTTTAGAGCCACTCATGTCCAACATTAGATACTGGCGTGCCCTGCACTAAAATAAGCAGAGGTGAAGCATACTCAGGCCATTAGGACAAAACCAAAATTAATCTCATTTTGACAATCCAAAAAAACTAACGTCATCTTCTCTGGTCTTAATTCCCAGACCAGGAAACATAAACAAATCATTACACAACAGATCACCTGTGATCAGTCCCTTTTGTGCTCAGGGTGCCTTAAACTTACGTTTGAGTGCTACGACTTGGCATGCGCTGTCTCCCCCCCCAAGCCTCACTGGCAGTGGCACTGGAGGTAGCCTGCTGACTGGTGTCTTGTTGGCCTTGATAATCTTGGCGGTCGTCCTCTGGCCAGTGGTGTCTCTGTTGGCCCTGCCTGGGACGGAGCAGCTAGTGCCATGGCAGGCAACTCCTCAGTCATCGCAGCCTCAACAGATGCCATGGTAACTGGCAGAGGGACAGGGAAGCTGCTGCCATCATCCAGAGCACCCTGAGAGGGGCCAGCAGAGACGACAAGCAGCTCATGCACCAACATGAGGTCACTCTGGACCTCCCTGTTTGCCATTGATGGACGGGCACCTGGCTGGTATACTGGGTGCCTCATCCATCTCCCACACTGGCACTGAGGTCATTGCTTGTGTGAGGGCTTGCAGGCCCGAGTGCAACCCCAGGAACCTCTGATTCTGTTCCTGGAGCTGCCTCTCCGTGAGAGTTGCCACTCTCAATGGAGGAGGCTGTGCGCTCAGCCATGAGGGTCAACGCAGTGCTCATGCTCTGCATGGACTCCTCCACAACAGAGACTATGACATGCAGACCCTCATGGATCTCCACCAGATCCTCCCGCACATCCTGCTGGACATCCAGCATCTGCCGCCTAATGGACGACTCCAGAGGCTCATTTTCTGCCTTCGACTGAGCATCGTCATGGCCTCCAGCAGTGCTCCACATTCTAGCCGAGGATCGTAATGCTCACCAAGATCCTAGTATTTGCACTGGTGCCTGGTTCAGAGAGCGGGTGTGATGCAGTTGCATGTGAAGCCTGATGGTCCTCTAGTGTCAGGGGTGGCTCTTCAGGGTCCTGCGATCGAGTCTGTGCTGGCGAATTTAAGGGAGAACAACAGCATGTCATTAGTTTAGATCATCACATTGTTACTGTGCATGCCAGGCACCCTGGTGAGACAGTTGAGATCTGCATCATGGTGCCATCATCTTTCAATGATCAATGGGGAATCAGTTTTATGGCTCCCATCAATGATGAGACTTTACAAGAATGTTTATACAATCCGAAACTCTCACCCCTGTGCACTGCATTTGTACCCTTGTCTGACACCCCAACCTCTCTGCGGCTGGTTGACTGAAGTGTGTAGCGCCTCTCGAGCTTCAAGGCGTCCTGCTCAAATCTGGATAGGATTACGAGATTTGGGGTGTCTCTGCCTGTCCGGGACCATTCGGTGTTGTTATGGGCCCTCTTCTCCTGAAAGGACAGAGAAGCGTAGATTAACCCACTCGCTACCTTTAGCGCCATTGCAGCCTGGCCAACCCCACCTGAGGAACACCTTGCAGGGCACACCCGAGCCGTGCCCCTCGAGTCGCAAGGCACTCATTCCAAGCAGCCAGGGCTCACCCCCTTGGCTAGCTCCGGTGTCATTGATAATTGGCACTCAGACTCCTGCACCCCCTGAGCTCCATGGGGGGATGGCCAAACCATAACACTTCAACGGACTGATCCATGCCAACATGATACTCACCCTTCCTGAGTGCGGCAGGTCGTTAAACCTTTTGCGGCACTGTACCCATGTGCACCGCACAACCTCGTTGGCTGCTGACCTGCGCTGCCACCGCCTCCCAAGCTGTTTTTGTTAGGTGCAGTGGCCTCCTCCTCCTATCTCTGGGAACAATGGTGTCCCTTCTGGCAGCCACCTCCTCTAGGAGAACCACAAGGCACTCATCTGAAAACTGGGAAGGCCGAGTGCCCACCCAACCTGCTGTCCCGCCTGGCATCTCCAGCTGTACTTGATGCCATAACTTCAGTGTTCACATCACAGAAGATACATTCTTCCCTGGCAAGGGGCTGCCTGTGCCGTTTTTAAACTGGCTGCTGGGTCACCATTGGACCTGGTGGCCGGCAGGCCCCCGCTTGCCCCTTCCCAACCATTGGGAGGACGTGTTTTGTGCTGGGCAGGCCTTAATTGGCCAGCCAGCGTGAAATCACGGTCAGGGTCTGATTGCAGGCGGTGGCCTGTTTCCCCACCGGTTGCGCCCGCCCTCCAAGGGTAAAGTTCAGGCCCATATATGGAATGGGTCATGTTATGAACCGCATGAGATAACCATAAACCAACATAACCAAATTTACTGAATTACCCCCAAATGAAGAAATTACTAACAAGATTTCACTTTTTGTAACTTTTACTTTAACATGAATCAGAAATATGAGTTAACAGGTGCATGATATTTAAAAAGGTAAATTTCACCTTAAGTAATGGATACGACAGAAATGCATTTTACAGGACCACAAGCACCCACATCACTCCCTGCACAAATGTGGCACTATGTAGCTACATAGTTCCGTAATATGTTGTTCTTTAATCACACACGGTAGGTCACGAGTCCTATCCAGCAACAGCTTTCACCTTTGAGTTTCTCAGGTATGGTTATAATCAGCAGGGAACACTTCTACGAACCCTCTCTCCATTGGGTCATGAGAGTCCCGATGGTGTAGCTTTTCAACCGACCAATCAATAACACTCCAGTTCATGGTTTGGAACTCTAACCCCGAGCCTTCTGGCTTAGAGATGAGAGGACTACTAACAAGCTGATAACTGATGCAGTGGTTATGACCTCTGTACTTGGCCTTGGTGCCTCCTTGGATAGAAAAGGGAAAATCAGTCCCCCCTGCTCCTGATTATTATCAGTATCTCTTACTGCATTTGTGGCATCAGATTTGAGTAGGATCAGGCCTGGCTGATGTGCCCCCTGCAGTTGAACAGCCTGCAGATACTCACTGTCAGAAGTCACCTGTCAAGGATGGCTACATGGACAATGTAGCTGAGAGTGTCGAATAGCTGTGGAATAGTATTCCAGCAACAACCATGCCTGGTTAATATGAGAAGCATATGTGGGACAATACTGGGCAATTTACTACAAGAAAGAAATTCTTTACTTCTCAGGTAATGGTTTTTGTTACCGCTTTAAAAATTTAGATAGCAATATTTTTAAACATGTTCTCTTTACAGGTTGATGAATGCCTAAACCTATTCCGCATTGCTGCCAAAAATCACCAACACATCAGCCGACTTGCCATGGTCGGACGTGGTGTTGATCGTCATCTCTTCTGCCTCTACGTGGTGTCCAAGTACCTGGGAGTCAATTCACCGTTCCTTCAAGAGGTAAAGCATTGTTCACTCCAGTTTAGGGAAATATGGCAGGTTGCAGTAAGCCGAGGCTTTGTATCCATATGTCACAGCAGGACTGGTTACTCATCTCACCATTGCCAACCAACAGGGGTGCTAGGTGTAAACAAAAAAGAGGGAGAACACAGAGCTCACTCTGAATTCTGTGTCATTCATCCCAGTAACTACGCCAGCAGCACAATAGATTCTGTGGCGCAACTCATGTTCTTGTCCAGTTTGCAGGAAGTCAACGTTGAATTCAAAGTGTCAAAAGTCAGTGTGATAAGGATCATCTCTCACGAAAGCAAAATACTCCAGTTGTCAGAAATATGAAATAAAATCAAAATGCCGGAAATACTCAGCAGGTCAGACAGAATCTGTGCAGAGAGATGTTTCAGCTTGATGACCATTCATCAGAACTGTTCTGAAGCATTGGGTGGGATCTTTTGTCCTCCCCTGTGGCGAGTTTGGTGGCAGGGAGGTGGTGGGTGTGGACCCTGCGGCCTTCTTGCCCACTGCCAGTTCAGGCCTGTAAGCGATGCCTACTTAAGGGCCTCACCGCTGGTATGAAACCAGTGGCGGGCAGGGTTGGGGCTTGTCATGTGGAGATCACAACAAAGCAAACCTGTGGGCATTGCTTGCAGGCTCCTGGGGCGTGTGGGTGAGGTCTGTCTGTTTGAGGGAGCTGGCATGGGGAAGGTTGTGGGGGGGCCCACTGAGCCTCTGCCCTAGCTGCCATCCCCTGAGACCCTCACCCAGAATCCTCGTCCCACCATCACTCACCTGTGCCTGGGTCCATTGGTGATCCTAGGCCTTGGGGGGGGGGGGGGGGTGGTGGTTTGTACGGGCAGCAGCCACTGCCTCCCCTGGTGGTGGTGCTGCATTCAGTAGAGCTGCCAGCCTCTGATTGACCAGCAGCTCTCAGCAGCGGGATTTCTGCCCCCCAGGGTCTTTGATCTCTTGGGAAGTCCTGTCAAGTGCCTGAGTGGAACAAGATACAGCAAGCCTTCCCAGAAAGCGGCAACATGGGGCTATCAGTGGCTCTCCAGCCGTTAGCCGAGACCCCAGTTACCTCCACAAGATTCCGCCTATTAATTGTGTTTCTCTCTCTGCAGATGCGGCCTGATCTGCTGTAAATGAAATGCACAGATTTAATGAATACAGTAGTATTAGTTAGTTACAGAATTTTCCAGAGCTTAATTTCATTTCATTGAAGCGGCTGATTCTGTGTAGTTATCAAGATACCAAGGCATGAAACTAAGTTCCATATTGCAGGTCCAATGAGGTTGAAAAAAATAGAGGAGGTGCTGGGATAAACTGGGAAGCAGTGATTAGGTGACAGCAAGTTTAGGTTTGATCGTAGATTATGAGAGGAAGGGAAGACCAACCGAGAGCAACAAAGGTGAGGAGATAGACCAGCTTGAGGTTCTGGAAAAGAATAAGCAGAAGTGCAGGACAAGGAGAAGTGTCTTGATTTGAACCCAGTGTGAATGAAGGATGTTTTTCAATTGCTGGATTGTCATGGTTGAATGGTCTCTTGTGCATTAAAGCAGTCCTCTTGTAGATTGTCTCATATAAATCTAAATGTGGATTTTATTTTAGGTGCTTTCAGAGCCATGGTGTCTCTCAACAAGCCAAACACCCATCCAGCAAATTGAACTGTTCGACCTTGTGAATCATCCGGAATACGTCTCCATTGGAGGAGGTTTTGGCCCAGTGAGTAACTTGACTTCTTCGTTATTATGCTTAATATTTTTCATTTACATTCTCAGTTCCCTAGACCCCGGTGTACGGGGCACAGTTTCAAAACTTACGGATGATACAAAACTTGGAAGTGTTGTGAACCGTGAGCTGAATAGTGTAGAATTTCAAAAGGACATAGACAAGTTGATGGAATGGGTGGACAAGTTGCAGATGAAGTTTAATGCAGAGAAATGTGAAGTGATTCATTTTGGTAGGAAGAACATAGAGAGGCAATATAAAATAAAATACAATATAAATGTAAAGTTCTAAAGAGATGCAGGAGCAGAGGGACCTGGGTGTATATGTGCATGGATCACTGAGGTGTCAGGATGGGTTGAGAGCACAGTTAATAAAGCATACAGTATCCTAGGCTCTATTAATTGGGGCATAGAGTACAAGAGCAAGTAAGTTATGTTAAACTTGTAGAAAACAATGATTCGGCCTCAGCTGGAGTACTACTTAGAGTTCTGGGCACTACACTTTAGGAAAGATGTGAAGGCATTCGAGAGAGTGCAGAAAAGGTTCATGAGAATGGTTATGGGGAGAAGACTAGGTGAAATGCTCGTTTGGAGAGCCAGCACATATTACACGACAGGCCAAAAGGCCTCATTCTGTGCTGTAATGATTCTGTGATTCTCTCTCTCCCTTTCACATTAGTGTAAGATACATTACTTGCCCAGTTGAGACGTGAGTGATCTTTTTAGGTCTGTGGCAATTACTCTATTGAATTGGCCAGGTTAGTAGACTTAGGAGCATAGAATGGTATGTACAAAGCCCAGGATCCGGTATGTTTTTTAAACCACTCTCTCAACCTGCCCTGCTGCCTTCAATTGTTTATGCACATATAGCCACAGATCCCTCTGCTCTAGCACCCCCTAATGTTTATATTCCCTCACCTCATTTTTCTTAACAAAATGAATAATTTCACACTTCTCTGCAGCAAATTTCATCTGCCACTTGCCCACCTGTTCCACCAACCTGTCGATATCCTTTTGAAGTTTGACACTACTCTCCTCACAGCCCACAGTCTGTATTTGAGTGAGAATATTGCTTTTGTCTTAAATTTAACAGTACTATGTGCTTATATTGTGTTGTAGCATCAATAGGTGGTGCCATGTATTTAGAAGGTTATATATACTGAACTGTGCTATAGAGAGCAGTTCATCAATAAAAAGACATGAAAATTGTTCCACCTCAGCGACCCTGAGGTAGGGAGCAGAAGAAGGCAACCAAAGGTTCCAATTCCAGTCACTAGTCTGAAATTTCTGCTGGAAAATGCACATGTGAGGACATCAGGTAAAATCAGGAATGGGCATCACTGTGAGGTCCCCACTGGTGGTCGACACTCTGCCTTGGCCCACAGATGAAGAATGCGCATTTTGGCAAACTCTCAGGGCAGTGTGGAAACATACCTGCAAATAACTGATAGTTGAGCAGGATGTGATAACAACAGAGGTAGGTTCAGTGGTGGAATACGCAAGGAAATGAAGAGACAGAAATAAAGGTGCTGGACTGGAGAATGGCAAAGTTCATGGAGATAAGATTAAATTTAGCTGAGCAGAGAATTCATGCATATTTTATAGGGAAATACAGCAACATGATAGAAAGTTGGCTAATGGACAAGAAGAGTTAGGATAAAGGTGTTTTGCTGGATTGGAAAATAGGTAGGAATGTGGTATTTCAGGATCAGTGTTGGACTCCATTTTATCATGGGTGTGTATAAATGATTTGGATGGAGTTTGGCAAGCAGAGAGGAGGACTGTAAAAGACTTCAGGAAGACGGAGACAATTTGTGGAATGGTGCAATTTAATATAGCTAAACAGGAGAATAACCTTTGCTGAAAAAGAAGCATGGAAAGGGCTGTGTACGCAACAGAAAGACACTGAAGGGGCAGGTGAACAGAGATAATTGGGAACTCAAACACTTAACTAGTTCGATACCTGGAATGAGTGGGCTGTCTTATGAGGAAAGGTTGGACAGACTGGGCTTGTTTCCACTGGAGTTTAGAAGAGTGAGGGGTGATTTGATTGAAGTATCCAAGATCCTGAATGGCCTTGACAAAGTGGATGGTCGAAAGGATGTTTCCTCTTATGGGTGAGTCCAGAACTAGGGGGCA
This sequence comes from Isurus oxyrinchus, assembly GCA_026770705.1. Classification (NCBI taxonomy): domain Eukaryota; kingdom Metazoa; phylum Chordata; class Chondrichthyes; order Lamniformes; family Lamnidae; genus Isurus; species Isurus oxyrinchus. The sequence continues at coordinate 24,443,268 of JANJGN010000030.1, forward strand.
CTGTTTTAAAATTAGGGGTCGTCCTTTTAGGACAGAGCTGAGGATAAATATTTTCTCTCGGAGGGTTGTGCAACTTTGGAACTCTGCCTCAGAAGGTGGTGGAGGCGGAGACATTGAATATTTTTAAGGCAGAGGTAGATAAATTCTTGTTAGGCATGGGAATCAAAGGTTATCGGGGGTAGATGGCAATGTGGAAATCGAAACACGAAGATCAGCCATGATGTTATTGAATGGCGGAGCAGGTTCGAGGGGCTGAATGGACTACTCCTGTTCCTATTTCTTATGTTCTAATTGTTTGAAAGTGCAAATGAAAAGACTGACAGTATTTTTGGTTTTAGGAATACAGGATTAATGAAGTGATGATAAATTTGTACAAAGCGTTGGTTGGGCCATTCTGCACAGTGTTAAGGAGCCCTGTACAGAAAGGTCAGACAATATATAGCAAAGATTTGTTTAGATGATGCCAAGGATGAAAAACTATGGTTAAAAGGGAACACTTGAGAAACTGGAACTATTTCTGCTGGAGTAGAGAAGGCTAAGAATTTGTTTTTAAATTTTGAAGTGCTTTGATAGTTTGAATAGGAAAATGCTATTTCCTGTTTGGGAGTCAGTGACAAAGGATCAACAATTTAAAATAGTCATTGAGAGTGACGAGAGGGATGAGAAGAAATCTCTTTAGGCAGAAGATTATTGAAGCATGGAATACTGTTTACACAAAGATTGAGACAGAGCCCAAAATTGGTAATTCCCCCAATTGGGAAAATCGGTAATCGTTTGAAGCAGAGAAAGTTACAGGGCCACAAAGGGAGCACAGGACAGTAAATTTAAACTTGGATTACTCTAGTATGGGGATTATGGGCAGAATGGCCTCCTGTACTGTAAATTTTTGTGGTTTTAACAGTTATTATTTTTAGACAATGAGAGGAAAAAGATTAGAAGCATGACATTTTCACAAGTTGTTTCTTAATAAACACTTTATTCCAATTTGTATCTGTTAGCAATGAAAACACATATTCACACCAGATTAGGCATGCCCTCATCTAATAATTATTTGGAATTAGTCACAATTTTCATAAAATTATGTTGGATCCTGTGGAATTATATTATGATCTGCCTGGTCATCGCAAGCATAATTGTGTCTTGTCTAAGAGAATACTGTGGCTACAAGAACAGGTCAGAGGCCAGGAATTCTGCAGTGAGTAACTCGCCTGACTCCCCAGACCTTGTCCACCATCTACAAGGCACAAGTCCAGAGTTTGATGAAATATCTCCACTTTCCTGGATGAATGCAGCTCCAACAAAACTCTTTTTAAAAACTCAGCATCATCCTGGAAAAAACAGCCTGCTTGATTGGCACCCTATCCACCACCTTAAACATTCACTCCCTCCACCTTCGATGCACAGTGGCAACATTGTGTACCATATACAAGATGCACTGAAGCAACTCAGGCTCCTTCGATAGCACCTTCCAAACCCACGATTTCTATCACCTAGAAGGACAAGGGCAGCGGGTGCATGGGAAAGCCACCACCTGCAAGTTCCCTTCCAAGCCACTCACCATCCTGACTTGGAAGCGTATCACTGTTCCTTCACTGTCACAGTCTCAAAATCTTGGACCTTCCTCCCTAACATCAGCATTGGTGCACCTACACCACATGGATTGCAGCAGTTCAAGAAGGTGGCTCACTGTCACCTTCCCAAGAGCAGTTAGGGGTGAGCAACAAATGCCGGCCTTGCCAACAACTCTCACGTCCCACAAAAGAATTTTTAAAAACTTGTTCTTTATTCTTCACCCTTTTACCCTAAAAAGGGGTACCTGCACCATGCCCTGGTTGGAAGGACTGACAGATGGGCTGGTCCCTTAGCTTTTGTCAATGTTACTCAGTACGCAGCTGCTGAGGAGAACACTCCGTGGACAAGACTGATGTTGGAAAGTTGATTGCAGGGCAAACTCAGATCCCAGCGGTGGCACAGAACCATATGTAGAACCTTCAGTGCATTACATGGCTGTGATTAGTATTCTAACCACTGCATTCATAGATAGACTTTTTTAGATAGGGTCTCCTTGCAGAGACTCCCTGAGAATATCCTGCTGACATTAATATTTGAAGAATGTTTGTTTGAGTGAGGTACCACGGAACTGTACCCTAGGAAGAGTTGACATCTTTCCAAAGAGAAGGTATTTAGAAGTTATTTGGCTAATCACATCTGCTTCTTTGTCAAACCATAGTGTGTGCTGGATTCTCCCATGGTGCGTTTATTGACCTCCTATTGGGTATGCTAGCACAGTGGTTATATTACTGGACTAGTAATCCAGAGACTTGGACTAATGATGTGGAGACATGAATTCAAATCCTGGGGAAATTTGAATTCAATTGAATTGAATTAAATAAATCAGGAATAAAAAAACTAGTATCAGTAATAGTGAGTATGAAATTACTGGACTGTCATTAAAAACTGATCTGGTTCAATAATGTCCTTTAGGGAAGGAAATCTGCCATCCTTACCTGGTCTGGCTTATATGTGACTCCAGGTCCATAGCACTGTGGTTGACTCTTAAGTGCTCTCTGAAATGACCTAGCAAGCCACTCAGTTGTGCTAAACTACTGCACTTGCAATGGTTCAGGAATGCAGCTCACCACCACCATCTCGAGAGCAATTAGGGAAGGGCAGTAAATGCTGGCCAGGCCAGTGATGCCCACATCCCACTCATGTTGTATAGTTTATATCTCAGAACTATGCAGCGATGACTTTAGTTTCTATGTGTGTAGGAATTTTATTTACAGTGCTTTACACAATGCTTTAAAATATCTACTCCTTGCTTCAGTTCTGGCTTCTGGCTCTTTTTACAGCTTTACTTTTTTTGAGTCCATACCCAGACTTAATCAGTTGAGCACAGTGAGCATAGATCAGTTACCAGACTCTCATGATCAAACACAGAACAACTGAACACTACAGAATGCATTTACTCCCACCTGAGGAGGAGCATTTAGATGTAACAACCAAAGGAAGTTTTTTTTTTCATTTAAAAGTAAGAGGTTTGTATTATTGAAAAAGGAGACATGTCGAAGCTGTTCATCTTGCACTCATCAGGACACTTTGTAAGAATACCAGTATAAGGGGAAAACGACAACTTATACTGTATGAGAAGAGAATGCTGATTGATTGGCAAGTTGACTCTGGTAGAGGCGTTGCCATGAAGAATGCACCAGTGATGGTAACTAACAGTTAACTGCCAAGCATTGTTTGAAATTTAAACCAGGCAGCTTGACAATGATTGGTCAAGGCATTGCCCTGAGGAATGAGTCAGCAAATGGTTGTCACTTATTTTGCCTAAACAGAATAAGTGACAGATATTCGTTGACTCAGTCCTCAGGGCAATGCCTTGACCAATCAAGGTCAAGCTGTCTGGTTTAAATTTCAAACAATGGGCGGAATTCTTTGTGCCTGCTGTAGTTGGGTGTGTCTGGCGGCATGCGTGGACAATATGACAAGAAGGCTAAAAATCTGGTTCACGGCGTTGTGAAATCAGTTAGCAATGGTCCACCCTGCCCGTCAGTGGCATCCCGTGATTCCTGCCATTGGATGTCGGGAACCTCATTGTAACACACCTACTTAACATTATAAGGCCAGCCCGCTGGAATCATCTCCCCATGTTGGATTGCCTGCCCACATCCGTGTGATTGCCACATCACTTTTAGGGGGGCTCTTGGGCAAGTCTCTACCTACCAGACCAGCTGTAAGATGGGGGTGTCTTCTCAATGTCTGTAGGGCTTGCTTGGGGAAGGGAGAGACATGGCCTCAGGCAAGGAAGAAGCTGCAGGGCAATGGCTGAACTAGGAAGGGAGGTATCCCAGGGTGTGTGTGGGGGCGCAGGTTGATCTGTGCAAGTGGCCTCAAGATGGTGAGGACTGAGAAGGCAATCTCCAGAGGAGGTCAGGTCAGATGTAGATGTGAGGATGTGTATGATAGCGTGAGTGCTGATGTCCTTTGAGCTGGCAGTGAGTGAGAATCTAGTGAATGTATGATGGGCTTGTGAGTGGGTGAGTTTAGAGTCATGAGATTGTTATCTTACCCTGGCAGCACGGATGAAATAATTCATCCTCTATCTGCATTGGATGGCCAACTTCTTCTGTGCAGTATTGACACTGATCACCACTGCCATTGCCTCCCAAGTCGGAGTGGTAATGCTGCTACCTCTCTTGCAGCCAGAGTGGCTGTAGAGGATGTCACGGCAGGCCTCCACGGCGTTCAAAAGGCGCTCGAGGGATGAGTCACTAAACCTGGGGGCTGCAATTTCCTTGCCTTTTGGGCTTGTGTTGTCTTTGCAGCAGTCCTGGGCTGGAAGCACTGAGAGGTGTGCATGTGGCTACACTTTAAATGTGGCGCCCGGGGTGATGAAGCAGCAAGGCGATGGAGTAGCGGGCGAATCAGAGCCTGCCCGCCATCCAAATGCCGTGCTTCCCAGAAATGCATGATTAATGAGGCAGGATTGGAGCGATACGGCATGAGAAGTCACCATTACAGCCGATGGGTAAAACATCCTTTTTCCCACCCGCTACTGCACTTTGGGCAGAATCGTCCCAGATTTGCACTATGTTTGGCAGTTAACTTGCCAACTAATCAGCACTTTCTTCCCATACAGTATAAATTGTTGTTTTCCCCTTATATTAGTAAGCTTGCTAACTGTCCTGCTGAGTGCAAGATGAAAAACTTCCGCATTTCTCTTTTTTCAGCAAAACTCAAGTTCTGTTCTACCAAGCTATTAGAGATTTTATTGCTGCAATAAATGTGGTTCAGTTATTGACTTGACAACTCACTAAATTGGTGACTCTGGCTCTTTGTTGCTTAGGTTGCAGATGACGGTTACGGTGTTTCTTATATTATCGTCGGAGAGAATCTCATCAACTTCCACGTCTCCTGCAAAGTCTCCAGCCCATTAACGGTAAAGCCCCAGTGCACACTCCTTACTTACCTTTCCCTGAGTTTACTTGTGTGGGAAGAGGAATTATGCTTCCATCCAGCATTCAAAATCTGACGTTTGGAGAATTTATTTGTACTCTGCAGCTTGCTGTTAGTATGCTGGGTTCATTGATGGAGGCAAAGGAATGGTCCCAATGTAGGTAGAGCCATATGGTATTAAAGCGGACTGAAGCTTGCATGTGCTGTCCTACGAGGAGATGGGAATCAGATCTGCGCCTGGCGTTCCGGTGTGCCGGGGTAACAGTTCCAGTTTGAAGCCTGTAGAGTAGAGGCAGAGCTCACCTCAGCAATCAATTACTTGTCTTGGTAAAATTCTACAAAAGAGATGGAGAGGCAGAAGGATTTAGCGAAGGAATTTCAGTGTTGGGGTACACAACTGCCAATCGTGGGGGAAAGAGAGGAATGCACAAATTCAGAGAACAAGGGGACAGGTTGTTGGGCTAGAAAATTAGAAGTACAGAGGGGTAATGATTTAAGCTCAAAGTTGAGAACTTGTAATGTAGTCAGTATGTCTGGACAAACTGAAGAATATGTATTAATTTTAATTAATTGGGTTCAGGTAGACATACAGAGAAACCACATTCCCTATAAGTGCAGACCACTGAACTACACTTACCTACACAAAGGAAATAAAAGATGTACAGTTCTAAAATTATACTGACTAAATCCTTTCTCCTTTTGCTTTCCGAAAGGACGCGCATCGTTTTGGTAAACACATCACCGACGCGATGTCGGACATCCTCGCACTCTTCAATTTGGATGCGAAAAAGCCCTAAATGTTGTAATTCTACCTGCCTGACACAGCAAAAGGGAGGGAAAAAAACACTGAGGATCCCGCACACCCAAAGTTGCTTGAACAATTCGTTCTGCTAAAGGACTTGGCGTGCGTATGCACTGTTTTCTTTGTGTCAACTTTCATTATTTATTCATTTGTGTCAAGGGGCTGATTTTAAATTAAAAAAACAAAAAGCAACAACAATGCAAAGGAAAGGGACTTACCGTTGGAACTCTGGTGTGTGGAAGAGACAGGGCTTGAACATTAACATTAAAAAGCTGTTTTCTCTGTAAAGAATTAAGCTATAACATTTTACTCTTCTAATCATTCTCTGTTTCCCTGCCAGAGTTGCACCATGTGTGCTGCTTTGGCATTGCATGCCTGTGTTTTGTTAAACTTGGGATATGCTGCAGAGCTGCAGTGAACCTCCAAACCTAACCTAGAGACTAGGGGGATACCAGCATCTGGGACAATCATCAAAATGGGAGCAACCGATTGGCCCTGTATAGGCTGAGTGTACCAGGTCTATAAAGCCTGGCTGAGTGGGGTGGAGAAAAGATGGTCAAAAAGAAAAAATTTGCTGCAGCTTTCTTTTTGAGGGCATTGATGACCCAGGGCTCCTTAGTACGTCATCTTTTCACGTGCCTTAGATCATTATTGAGAGAGAAATGTTCCATTCAAAACCCCCTGAATTAATGGAGATTAAGGGGGTCCCAGGTTCGATTGCGGCACACACCCCTTGTTTCTAGTTGCACAGAACTTTCAAAGTATGGCAGAGGAGAGCATGAATGCAGAACATCCAATCACCTTTACTGGACACAACACTGTATTTCCATAAAAGCTTGATTTTTGAACTGGGATACAACTAACACTTGAAAAATACTAATGCTCATGGGGACAGTGTTGCCCACCCCCGGCCCCGATATGCTACAGTAGCAGTGTCACGCACATTGGTGCCACCTTTGGTTTGTATTCGGCAATCAGTGATCAAGGCTTGTCTAATGGGCAGGTGCTCATCTGGCAGGGGGAAGGGGAATGAATTTCATCAGTGAGATAACAGAATTTACAGATAGTAAAGTGAAGAAGTTGGACTCCACTGAACACACTGATTCCATTTATCATTGAAATTACTGCACCTGTCCCATCAGATATTCCTCTTCCATTCGCTAGGTACTGAATCTGTATTATGGCATTTAACAATGAAAGGGGAGATCTCTTCTCCAATCTAAATTCAGTTAGAGCCCATTTTCGTATGCAGAAAATTAGCTTCACATTTAGCCAACCATCAAGCCCAATTATTTGGACTTCTATCCTGGGAAGAAACAGAAAGCTGCATCAAACTCGATTATTGTTTCCAATTGCGAGAAAAACTTCCATGCTATTAACTCAGCTTTGGACTCCTGGCAGGTGTTTTTTTTTTAATTTTGGATTTTCTCTATTTGTGGTTAATCTGTTTTCGAGTAGAATCTTCTAAAGATTGAAAAAAAACATTCTCCCCCACGAGTGCCATCTTTTATCCCAACAATAGTCTCTTTTCTTTAAAAATCTGTTAAATTCAAGCTCTGTCTGTTGAAGCTGGTGCCTTTAAATGCAGTTATTAAAGATAGAATTGATTTGTTTTCATTAAACTGGACCTCTGGTTAGCCAGCTTTCCACTTCTCCAGGATATGGACAGCCCTCGCTTCTCGCAGCCTCTGTACGAGAGCTTCATTGGGACGACCTGATGGAAATTAAATCTATGCATTTGACCCCAATTGGAATAAAATTCGCTGGGAACTGAAAGAAAGCTGTCTGGGGCGGGGGAATCCTGAATTGAGTAAGAAACAGCTGTTAAGACAAATCAGTCGTTATATTTTCGGGTGGGTGAGCGCCCTAAGAATTGTGTGCACCTTGCCCACTCCTGATCACCCTGTGCAGCAACATTGTAAATGCATCTGTGAAGATTTCCACCATTTGGAGTTTTTGACCAAACTCTAAATGCTTGTTTCACAAAGGCACATATAATGCTACCCATTAAAATCAAAGGAATTCCTGCCCTCCCCTGACACTTTATAGTAGTGAAGCTGAGATGCCATCTAAAAATCGTACACCCTGATCCTGTGAGCCATTTGTGTCCTCACCTCTGCGGAACTAATCTCACCACAGCCGAGTCCCAGGGCTAAAACATTTGTGAAGAACTGGCTAACCGGAAGCTGGGTTTAAGACCATGGTATTTATAATGTATTTGTATATATTCTATTAAATGAACAATTCCATGAAGCCATTTACTGCAAGACACTAAGACTGGCAGGACAGCAACACCAAAAAAAAACAATGAAATAGAAGCTGGGAGTCTTGAACACTTGAAACAGGTCGACACGTGTGGAATTAAGAAATTATTTACGAATGATCAAATGACAATCACATTTAAAATAACTTACCAAGAAATTTGCAAAATTTTAATCATAGCCAAAAAAATACCAAATGAAGACCTTGAATCTCAGTAGGGATTGAAAAGGCCCCTTTTTATTTGAAAAGAAATAAGTGAGAAGGATTTATTTTGGCAAAGTGTATTTTCCATTCTCTCCTTCTGTCTTCACCATTAGGAAAATGTATTGCACAATCATTTTACAAACATTGTTTAATTTATATCTCTGACGGTGCAATCGAACCGTGCTTGTCCCGAGCACTACAGCAGGGACACAACACTGCTTAGGCAGCGTGATGCACACCAGTGCAGTTCAATATTCCTTCTTGCCATTACCAGTTTCAAGACACAGCACATGAAGGCATACATTGCTGGTCCCTACTAAGCCCCGTGCTTCTGTTGTCAGAACGTTCACGTTAAAAGGTATATAAGCGGGTCTTCTCATGTGCTAAATGTCAGCAGCTGATCCGCATGAGCAGGCTCCCACTCCAAAAGCTCTTGTTGCATACCGAGAGAGGTGAGAGCCTTAGCTCAGGAGCATGAGGAAATTTTAAAAAAGGGTCTCCCAGTAAGCGAGATTAGTGGTGGCATTTTCCCATTCTATTTCAATTAAATCCTGATCAAATTCTGACAAATATTTGACACGGGGAGGTTCATTTATACGAGTTGATCTGATTAAGCCATTGTTTATATTCAGTTATCTAACTGGTCCACTCTTAATCTGACCTAAAAAATTGAAGTACAATTTGATTTAAAGCTGTGCTTGTAACTCTTTTCAGCACAAACAAATAAACTAAATTAACAAAATCAGGGACAAAGTAAAAGGCAGCCCCTTAAAGGGAAACTGCAAAACAAGAAACAAATTGTAACTGCACATTCCAGATATTGTGGTGGAAAGTGAACCAAAATTAAACCAGACCTCACTTGTGATGCAGCTGGTGTGTTGCAGTATTCTCCAGTCATACCATCCCAGTAAAACTCCCCTCTGCGTTTTCAGTGTTAGGGTGTGATCTTTACCAATATAAAATAGAATAATATAGGGTTAGGATTAAACAGTTAGCAGATTCAAGAGGGTAAGGACCATGTTTGAGATCAAATTGCAGAGGATTTCTGACTTATTACCAAAGAGCAATGTAACTGAAGGACCACGTTATATGATTACAGTTTTCAGTCACATGAGCACTTACTTACCTCCATTGTGCATCTCTGGAACGAGTGTTTTTGTGTCAGATTTCTACCTTTATATTATGTTAACATTTTACTGTTGTAAATTGTGTCCTTAAATCATTATAACTCTCTTAACCTTTTGTGGGACAGTGATAACCTAGCTGAATGGGTTAAATTGAAGCAGAGTTTTGACCCTGTTTTAACCCGTACATTTCCCCAGTGGAAAATCAGAGCACAAAAGTTGGTGATGTGTACAGGGAGTCACAGAATATCCGGTGTGGGTGGTAGCGATACCTTGTTACCACAGTAAGGTGCCATAGTTCAGATACCAACCATGTGCAATATACAGCATCCAAATACCACACCAGTGCAGGATGGTGTGGATTGGGGTGTTTGGCCATCACAGTTGTAGAAATTTCTATTCCTCCTCCAGCCTCAGGAAAGGAAATGTAATCACTGAGAAGGTAGCATAGTGATTGTTTTCTGATGTGACTTAGTACATTCCAGAGACTTCCACTAGCAATCTCCTCGGGGCTCCTCCTGATTTGGCTGCTGCATTGACCCTCTCACACCCACCCCCCACCCCTAGGGAATTCCAAATGTTCCTGCTGGGAGCCTTGGAAGAAACGATAAAAGTCAGAGCCTCAATGCCCTGCTTCAGTGTAAGTGTGGATTTGCAGTTGTCAGATGCAGAGTAGAGTCAGTTGGGTCACACTCTGTTTTTTGGTCACTATTATAACCAGGGTTCAAATTGCTTGTCCCTTTCCTACCTTCTCATTCTTCTCTTTGGCAAACAGTGTGAAACTGTTGGAAAGAATTGCTGCCTGATCAACAGTCCCAGAGGTTCTCCGTTACCTGCGCACGGTGCACTGATATCGCAGGAGGGTTTTGGGGTCTCCCATACAATAGGGAGAGTGGGCCTATAAGACACAAGTATCTGTGAATTCAGAGCTGCAGCTCCAGTCTCGCTAGTCCCGTTTGGAGTGGAGTTCAAACCCTGCAGCTTCAGACTCAGAAGCAGGAATGCTCTCAGTGGGGACGGAGTGCATATCCACTAACTTGACTGACTGCTTCTACCCTGTGTTGATAGCTTCAAATTTATTTAACTTAAAGCTGCTATAACCAAGGATGAAAAGCTATTTGAAAATGTCCCATGGTCAGCCAGTCCAAGCTGCGTAGACCAGGCCTGTCACAGATAATGATCGCAAGCCCCTGCTAAGTTAGCTGATCTCAGCCAGGCTGGTGGAACAGGGATGAAAGGCCACCTGGCTAATGAGCGGAAATGTCCATTTAGTTATCAGCCAGTGGCTGCTGCTGGAAAATGCTTGTGTGTGTGTTGGGGGGGGGGCCTGTGTGTGAGTGTATATGTGTGTCTGAGCACATGTGTGTCTGTTTCTGTGTGTCTGCATGCCTGTGGTATGTGTAGACCTGTGTGTCTATCTGTGTGTATGTGTCTGTGCCTGTGTCTGCTTGCTTGTCTGTGCACGTCTGTATGTGCCTGTGCCTTGTGTGTGTGTGTGTGTGCCTGTGCCGTGTGTGTGTGCCTGTGCCGTGTGTGTGTGCCTGTGCCGTGTGTGTGCCTGTGCCGTGTGTGTGTGCCTGTGCCGTGTGTGTGTGCCTGTGCCGTGTGTGTGTGCCTGTGCCGTGTGTGTGTGCCTGTGCCGTGTGTGTGTGCCTGTGCCGTGTGTGTGTGCCTGTGCCTTGTGTGTGTGTGTGTGCCTGTGCCTTGTGTGTGTGTGCGCGCCTGTGCCTTGTGTGTGTGTATGTGCGCGCCTGTGCCTTGTGTGTGTGCGCGCCTGTGCCTTGTGTGTGTGTGTGCGCCTGTGCCTTGTGTGTGTGTGTGCGCCTGTGCCTTGTGTGTGTGTGTGCGCCTGTGCCTTGTGTGTGTGCGCGCCTGCGCCTTGTGTGTGTGCGCGCCTGCGCCTTGTGTGTGTGCGCGCCTGCGCCTGGTGTGTGCGCGCGCCTGCGCCTGGTGTGTGCGCGCACCTGTGCCTGGTGTGTGTGCGCGCGCCTGTGCCTGGTGTGTGTGCGCGCGCCTGTGCCTGGTGTGTGTGCGCGCGCCTGTGCCTGGTGTGTGTGCGCGCGCCTGTGCCTGGTGTGTGTGCGCGCGCCTGTGCCTGGTGTGTGTGCGCGCGCCTGTGCCTGGTGTGTGTGCGCGCGCCTGTGCCTGGTGTGTGTGCGCGCGCCTGTGCCTGGTGTGTGTGTGCGCGCCTGTGCCTGGTGTGTGTGTGCGCGCCTGTGCCTGGTGTGTGTGTGCGCGCCTGTGCCTGGTGTGTGTGTGCGCGCCTGTGCCTGGTGTGTGTGTGCGCGCCTGTGCCTGGTGTGTGTGTGCGCGCCTGTGCCTGGTGTGTGTGTGCGCGCGCCTGTGCCTGGTGTGTGTGTGCGCGCGCCTGTGCCTTGTGTGTGTGTGCGCGCGCCTGTGCCTTGTGTATGTGTATCTGTGCCTTGTGTGTGTGCCTGTGCCTTGTGTGTGTGTGCCTGTGCCTTGTGTGTGTGTGCCTGTGCCTTGTGTGTGTGTGTGTGCCTGTGCCTTGTGTGTGTGTGTGCCTGTGCCTTGTGTGTGTGTGTGCCTGTGCCTTGTGTGTGTGTGTGCCTGTGCCTTGTGTGTGTGTGTGCCTGTGCCTTGTGTGTGTGTGTGCCTTGTGTGTGTGTGTGTGCCTTGTGTGTGTGTGTGTGCCTTGTGTGTGTGTGTGCCTTGTGTGTGTGTGCGCCTGTGCCTTGTGTGTGTGTGTGCCTTGTGTGTGTGTGTGCCTTGTGTGTGTGTGTGCGCCTGTGCCTTGTGTGTGTGTGTGCGCCTGTGCCTTGTGTGTGTATGTGCGCCTGTGCCGTGTGTGTGCGCGCGCCTGTGCCGTGTGTGTGCGCCTGTGCCGTGTGTGTGCGCGCCTGTGCCGTGTGTGCGCGCGCCTGTGCCGTGTGTGCGCGCGCCTGTGCCGTGTGTGTGTGTGCGCGCCTGTGCCGTGTGTGTGTGCGCGCCTGTGCCGTGTGTGTGTGCGCGCCTGTGCCGTGTGTGTGTGCGCGCCTGTGCCGTGTGTGTGTGCGCGCCTGTGCCGTGTGTGTGTGCGCGCCTGTGCCGTGTGTGTGTGCGCGCCTGTGCCGTGTGTTTGTGCGCCTGTGCCGTGTGTGTGTGTGTGTGTGTGTGCCTGTGCCGTGTGTGTGTGTGCCTGTGCCGTGTGTGTGTGTGCCTGTGCCGTGTGTGTGTGTGCGTGTGTGTGTGCCTGTGCCGTGTGTGTGCGTGCCTGTGCCGTGTGTGTGCGTGCCTGTGCCGTGTGTGTGCGCGCCTGTGCCGTGTGTGTGTGCGCGCCTGTGCCGTGTGTGTGTGCGCGCCTGTGCCGTGTGTGTGTGTGCCTGTGCCGTGTGTGTGTGTGCCTGTGCCGTGTGTGTGTGTGCCTGTGCCGTGTGTGTGTGTGCCTGTGCCGTGTGTGTGTGCCTGTGCCGTGTATGTGTGTGTGTGCCTGTGCCTTGTGTGTGTGTGTGCGCACCTGTGCCTTGTGTATGTGTATCTGTGCCTTGTGTGTGTGTGTGTGCCTGTGCCTTGTGTGTGTGTGCCTGTGCCTTGTGTGTGTGTGGCTGTCAGGATCAGGCTCAGCTGTGATGCTCTTTACAGTTGAGTAGTCTGTTGATCCTCATTCTTGGCATACTCTTGCAAGGCATCTGGAAGGCATCTGACACCCATGGAACTGTATCCCAGCATTTAGTCGGTGCCCTCAAGAGAAAAGGGGTCTTGAGGAGCTTTAACAACTTCACCCTTTTCGGTTAATTATTTTTAAAACCTTGCAGGTATTGTCCCAGTCCCATGTGCCTCACCTCTTGTGTTTCTTAATACATTATCACCTGGGCAGGTGCCTTTGACATAAGCCATTCCCTACGCTTCACGCTGCATAGAATACTGAACGATAATTCACCACTCTATGCACTAGAAACTGGGTATAATTTCCCATAAGTATGGTCCGTTCTTCCATAACCCTCTCGTTTAAATCCCAGTTCCAAACTTGTAGCAGCCTATTTGTCTCACACACACAGCAATCTTAAAACACAGCAAACTAAACAGTAAGAATTTCCCCACATTATTAAGAGTCCAGTCTATAATATCTTCAAAGGGATAAATTCCTAGATGGTGAGGCGATTTCAAGGTTCATATTTTACTGGGCTTGTATTTCTGTGGTTTGACATGCTCCTCTGCCAAGTGGGTGCCATTGTTGTTCATGTTGTCTGCTATCGCCATGCATGTTTATCATCACTGCTGTGACTTATTCCTGATTGCAACTCCCAGCTCTCTTTATGTGGGAGTGAAGTGGGAACAACAGGAACAAGTGCAGACTTTTTCTTTCAAGTGCATTTTGAGCCGAATATTTTTAAGATAATGCAACAGAACATGTACAGGAACAAGCAGCACACTCATGAGCACATGACGAGCCTGGACAGAGCTGCAGCTGTACAAATGCAATGTCAGATGTTGTGCATAATACCCACTTCTTTCAAGTGGGAACGGGTATCTCAGTTTGGTGCTCTCGTTTTCCATGTCATTAGAAGAATTGTCTGTCTCCTATGTTGAATCGTGTTAGTTGCATTATTGGTTGTTTTTTATTCTCTCACTTCTTTTGACATTCATTTTGTTTTTTTTTTGTAAATGTCTATGCAGGTATCAATGCAATCAGTAAGGGACACTCAGAAGTAAAATACCAATTGCCTGAAACTATCCGTCTCCTGTCTTTTTATTATTTGTGGGTGCCATCTTGGGTTTGATGATATGTAGAGGTTTCTGAGTGTGGCCATTTAATGTGAGTATGGAAGAGTGTGTGTGTGTGTATTTATTTGAAAGTGTCTGTATATGTCTGGTTGGCTAAGCGTACGCATGTGCGTGTGGCGCCGACTATAATTGTGGCCTGCATTTTTGTGGAGTCATGGAAACTCAATGGACCTTATAGCAGGTGGGACCCTGACCTGGTAGTCCTGCCCCCATTTTCGCCAGTAGAGGAATCATACATGAAGGAAACCCAAACTCAGCAGCACCATCTGAACTCAGTTCGCTGTAGCAAGGGCCTTAACCTGCAGTGTGGAAGTTACAAATTTTTAGAGTGGACATCAAAGCTCATGAAGGATGGAGAACGTCTGTAGGACTGTCAAGCTGTGAAATCATTTAAATCCCCAGCCCTTAGAAATAAAAAAAACAACCTGCCTGTGTCATTGAGGTTAAAAAAAAATCTGGTTTGGCAGTTATAATAGTTGTTTGTTGACATTACACTAAGGGCTATCTTTATGTCAATGCTTGGCTGCTTTCCACAATCTATAATTATGCCAGCAGGAGATCCTAGGTTTTCACAGTTTGATTGACAGTTCAAAGATATTATTAAAGGATTAACTGCCTTTGATATGGGTTATGAAAGCAAGTCTGTTTGTTTTCATAATAGATTAAATACTTTGGAGCATTTAAAAGTTTTGAATGGGCTTTCATGAATGGGACTGTTTTCTTATGTAGTGAAGGCTGTAATCGATATTTAGCACTTTGTTTTCCTTCATTTCAACATGACTGCTACGATCTGCCCGTGGAGGGTCTATGGTCCAGGAATGGCCAATCGGTTGGCATGAGTTCACATTGGGGGCTTTAATGGGCCATTCACATGGTAACCAAGGCCTCGAGCTCCGCTCCCCGCACGCGTTTGCCCCCCCTCTCTCGGCCTTATTCAAAAAGAGAGGGAGACAATAAAAAAGGAACTATAGGCCAGTTAGCTTAACATCCATCATTGGGAAAATGTTAGAGTCTATTATTAAGGATGTAATAGCAGAACCTTTAGAAATGCATAAAATTATCAAGCAGAGTCAGCATAGCTTCAAGAAGGGGAAATCATGCCTGACAAATTTATTGGAATTCTTTGAGGAGGCAGCAAGCAGGATAGATAAAGGGAAACCAGTGGATGTAATATATTTGGATTTCCAAAAGGTGTTCAATAAGGTACCGCACATAAGTCTACTTAATAAGATAAGAGCCCATGGTGTTGGGGGTAGTATATTAGCATAGATAAGGATTTGCTAACTAATAGAAGACAGAGAGTTGGGATAAGGGGGGTATTTTCAGGATGGCAACCTGTAACTAGTGGAGTGCCATAGGGATCAGTGCTTGGGGCCACAATTATTTCCAATATATGACTTAGATGAGGAAAGTGAATGTACTATTGCCAAGTTTGCGGATGACACAAAAATAGGTGGGAAGGGAAGTGGTGAGGATGATACAAAGAGTTTACAGATGGATATAGACAGGTTAAGCAAGTAGGCAAAAAGCTGGCAGATGGAATATAATGTGGTAAAATGTGAGGTTATGCATTTTGGCAGAAAGAATAGAGCTGAATATTATTTACATGGAGAAAGACTGCAGAAAGCTGCAGCACAGAGGGATTTGGAGGTCCTCGTGCATGAATCAAAAAACAAAATACAAGATCAGGTAATAGGGAAGGCAAATGGAATGTTGGCCTTTATTTCAAAGGGAATGGAGTATAAAAATAGTGAAGTCTTGCTGAAGCTACACAAGGCATTAGTTAGACTACACCTAGAATATTGTGAACAGTTTTGGTCCCCTTGTATAAGGAAAGACATACTGGCATTGGAAGCAGTCCAGAGAAGGTTCACTAGGTTGATCCTGGGGATGGAGGGATTTTCTTATGAGGAGAGGTTGAGTAGGTTGGGTCTGTACTCATTGGAGTTTAGAAGAATGAGAGGTGACCTTATTGAAACATATAAGATTCTTAGGGGGCTTGACAGGGTAGATGCTGAGAGGTTGTTTCCCCTTGTGGGAGAGTCTTGGACCAGAGGGCATAATCTCAGAGTAAGGGGTTTCCTATTTAAGACAGAGATGAGGAGGAATTTCTTCTCTCAGACGGTAGTAATCTCAGGAATTCTTTATCGCAGAGGATTGTAGAAGCTGGATTATTAAGAATATTCAAGGCTGAGGTAGACATTTTTAATCAGTAAGGAAATCAAAGGTTATTGGGAAAAGGCAGGAAAGTGGAGTTGAGGATTGTCAGATCAGCCATGAACTCATTGAATGGCCTACTTCTGCTCCTACATCTTATGATCTTATTTGGACTTGAGCGCATAATCTGAGTTGACACTCCTGTCTGGAGCTGAGGGAGATCTGAATCTGGTCGGAGGTGCCCTCTTAAATGAGCGTTAAACAGGTTTGCTCAGCTGGAGACACTGCAGCTGTGTGCAAACTGGCTGTGATGTCAGCCTAAGTCATAGAATGGTTACAGCACAGAATGAGGCCATTCAGCCTGTCATGTCTGCACCAGCTCAGTGCCAGAGCAGCTCAGGTAGTCCCAACTTCCCCATTGCCTTGCAAGTTTTTTCTCTTCATATAATTATCCAATTCCCTACTGAAAGCCACAACTGAATCTACCACCACCACATTCTCAGGCAGTGCATTCCAGATTCTAACCACTCGCCCTGTAGAGAGGGGTTTTCCTCCTATCACCTTTGGTTCTTTTGCCAATTACAGATTCACAGAATTGGTGCAGTGCAGGAGGCCATTCGGCCTTTCATTTCTGCACCAGCTCTTTGGATGAGCAATTCAATTAGTGCCATTCACCACCTTCGCCCTGTAACCCTGCACATCCTTCCTTCCAGATAACTCTCTAATTCCATTTTGAATGCTTGTGTCACTTTAAGTCAGGAATTATCTGCATGGTTCTCCACCCTTCCGCCAATGAGAACAGATTTTCCCTATCAACTCCAGACTCCTCATAACTTCTGAGAAACAGCCCAGCTTCTACAATCTTATCCACTTGGAGCTAAGAAACAATACACTAGGGCGCTTATTATATAGGCCTCCAACTCGAATGTAATTTTTTGAAGGGGAGGGTTCAGGGATGTCCTGAGCTCTGCAAATTCAGCTCGAAGGGGTTTTTGCAGGATCCAACAATGGTAGCTTTTTCTGGCAGTGCCGCCGGGGGGAGCCCGTCAGCCCCTGGCGTCGCCAGTTTGATTGACAGCCGAGGAGAGGGAATGGGTGGGGCTATATTCGCGCGTGCGTAGTAAGAGCTGATCGCTTCCAGACCGTCAGAATTATACTACGCAGGCGCAGAACGGCGACATTGTTTTTTTCAAAACCTCACCACGCCCAACGTTGAATAAATAATGTTTAACCAAGAAATAATTAATAATGTTTAATCAAAAAAATCAATAATTTTTAATAAATAAATGGAAATTAAGAATCCTAAATTCTGTAATTGTGAATTCTTATTCTGAGAATAGGGGGACGATATCAACGGACGTCTAGGGCCCTGCCCAATCGGGAGGAAGGATGTCACGTCAATCATCCATAGGAGGCGGGGCGAATGCTGAAAGGCTGGGATGGTCTCCTATTGACGAGCGAGTGGCCCAATGGGGGAAGCGAGCTTTGCCGATCGTACCAATGAACGGGCACCCCGGGTGGGCGGGGATATTCTCAGATTGACGGCCCAGTGGACCAATGGGAGAAGAGCAGGCTGCGGATCGCACCAATGCACGGGGTGGTGGGCGGGCTTGCCGCTGGCGGCCAATAGGAAGGGTGCAGGCGGGGCGACGTCCGACAACGACTGGGGGGCGCGGGCCAATGGCGGAGCGGGGATTGGTCACTGGTCCCGTGAGGTCATCAGGCGGCGCCGCGATTGTTGGTGCTGGCGGCGCCGGAGGAGGAGGAGGAGGAAGGGGTGAGCCTTGGGGGGCGGGGGTGGTGGGTAGTGAGAGAGGAGGGCGGTGGGAGTGAGAGAGGGGGCAAACGCTTGCAGGGGAGCGGAGCCCGAGGCCTTGGTTACCCCTCGCTGATTAATCCTTATTTGCAAAGCGCATGGAACTTTCCAGAAACGAGGGTCCGGGGGGTGGGGGAGGGCGCTCTGGGGTGGTTGTAAGAGTAAAATCCCTCCCCCAGCCCAGCCCAGCCCATCCCATCCTATCCCATCGCTATTGCCCTGGTAACCAGTCCCCCCCCTCCCCCCCCCCCCCCCCCCCCCATTGAAAGACCATGGGGAATGGTCACTGTGGGCAAGTTACAAGCCCGTCCACCTGGAACACGTCCGTCCTTTTTGTGCCTTTCCTCTGCTGCTCAGCTGTGTGGCGGAGCAAAGAGATTGTATTTGGGCGCCTGAGTTGCACCCATCAGCTACTGCCCAAGGGAGAAGAAGTGATCAGTGAAACAAAAAAAGGAGTCGGCGGCTTTACCTCAGGGGTGGTGGGGTGCGGCTGGACTTTTAATTCTTCCATTGCTCTGCTCCTGGATTTCCTTTCGAGGAAAGACTGGGCCTACACTCACTGGAGTCTTTAAGAATGAGAGGTGATCTTATTGAAGCAAAAAATGATTCTGTGGGGACTTCACAGGGTGGATGTTGAAAGAATGTTTCCCCGATGGAGGATTCTAGATTCCTCCATCAAAGTTTAAAAATAAAGGGCCTTCAATTTAAGATGAAGATCAGAGGAATTTCTTCTGGGGGGTGTTGGGTGGGGGCATTATTTCTTCATTCTTCCTTTGTCTTAAGATGAGCTCCAGCTTTCTTATAGCTCGCCCAAGTGACTAATTCTGGATGGTGAGTTTGTGTGGACTGTCTCAGTTGATGCCATCCTTGCCCAACACCCACACAAAAGTCCGGCAGGTGTTTGTTTAAATGTGGCCCTGGCCCCAATTTGCGATGTTAAAAGCTGGTTGTACCCTAGCTGCGATGAGCTGATGCCATGTTGAATGCAGCAGGTCTTGACTTTCAGTTGCATGATCAAAGCCAACTGAAGTGTGTGCTGCTTTCTTACTCTGGGACGATTGACTCTCAGTATACATACCCTCTTACAACACTGGGAGCTGTAGCCTTCTACTCTGCCCTCCTACACAAGGTCCAAATTGCCAGGCTGAAATTGTGAAGCACATTGAAGTCTTGTGAAGGAGACAGCTGAAGTCACAGTCCTTCTATGCATGTTATATAGAGTGAAACTTGGCAGCTTGTCACAAGCTTATTTAGGTCATGGAGTATATTGTTTATCAGAACATAAAGAGTTTGTTATGTTAACCATTCATGCCTTGGCACTGAGACCATGTCAGTAATTTCAGCTACATTGATGGCAGCCTTTAATATTGACACTGCTAACAGTGCTGCTGAATTCTGAGAATGTAATTCAAACAACAGACTTGACACTATCATTAACCATTAAGATTGTTAATCACACCGCTGATTGATTTGCAGCCTAGAACCAGATATTTCTTATTGTAAGGTTCAGTAATCTGGCAGTAGAACCAGTCACTGACACAGGTCACCCTCAAAAAAAGACTGCTCACAAAAAGTAAAGCTTCTGCTGTACCTGTGCAGGTTACTGTGTACACTCCTGGAGTCTTACTGTATCTGTGCAGTTACTGTGTACACACCTGGAGTCTTGTACCTGTGCGGTTACTGTGTACACACCTGGAGTCTTCTTGTACCTGCGCCATTACTGTGTACACACCTGGAGTCTTCTTGTACCTGTGCAGTTACTGTGTACACACCTGGAGTCTTGTTGTACCTGTGCCGTTACTGTGTACACACCTGGAGTCTTGTTGTACCTGTGCAGTTACTGTGTACACACCTGGAGTCTTGTTGTACCTGTGCAGTTACTGTGTACACACCTGGAGTCTTGTATCTGTGCAGTTACTGTGTACACACCTGGAGTCTTGTTGTACCTGTGCAGTTACTGTGTACACACCTGGAGTCTTGTACCTGTGCAGTTACTGTGTACACACCTGGAGTCTTGTTGTACCTGTGCAGTTACTGTGTACACACCTGGAGTCTTGTTGTACCTGTGCAGTTACTGTGTACACACCTGGAGTCGTCTTATACCTGTGCAGTTACTGTGTACACACCTGGAGTCTTGTTGTACCTGTGCAGTTACTGTGTACACACCTGGAGTCTTGTTGTACCTGTGCAGTTACTGTGTACACACCTGGAGTCTTGTTGTATCTGTGCAGTTACTGTGTACACACCTGGAGTCTTGTTGTACCTGTGCAGTTACTGTGTACACACCTGGATTCTTGTTGTACCCGTGCAGTTACTGTGTACACACCTGGAGTCTTGTACCTGTGCAGTTTCTGTGTACACACCTGGAGTCTCATTGTGCGTGTGCAGGTTATGCGTACACACTTGGAGTCTCATTGTACTTGCCTACTTGCAATGCCTCTGCAGGTGCATATGCACCTGGAGCCTCGCTGTTTGTGCAGGTGAAGCCTTGCTGTACGTGTGCAGGTGTGCGCATGGTCCCACTGTCTTAGTGCAGGTAAATATGTATACATGGGGCTTTGTCCCTACACACATTTGCATGTGAGGCTCCTCTGTGCTTGTGCAAGATATGTTCAAGCAGTTTGTTATAATCCCAACAGATGCTTGGCCCACTGATATATTCCTGTAGGACTGTCTGTCCAACAGGGACCCCAGGGCCACCAACAAGCTGAGCCCTGGGAAACCAGCCATGAAGCCAAGCAACTTGATCCTATTTCCATTTGGTTCTTATTTCCTGCATTGTCTTGTTTAAACTTTACAGCCTTGAAAGTGCAGCTTTTAATGCTGTGGAATTAATCTTGTATTGGAACACCATGATCATTAGTTTCAGTAGCTTGAGATGGAGGCAGATTACAGGATCTGGACTTAAATTTTATTTGTGACGACCCCCTCCCCCCCAATTTTTCCGAGGAGTGGCCACAAATGCAAACGCTTGAAAAAACTCACTGGGCAAAGGACGCACTGGTACCACGTCACTGAAGAAGCAAAAGTTTTACGTTAAGTCCATGTAATAATCTACCCGTTTGTTGGATTCCAGGTCGCAGGATGGAAGGGGAGGTCAGTTTAGATTCAGTCTATCAAGCTGTTCAAGCTTTGTACCATCATCCAGACCCACAGGGTAAAGAGAGGGCCTCAGCCTGGCTGGGTGAATTCCAGAAGTCGGTAAGTAAGCACTTCACTGAATCATGACCTGATCTTAGATACATGGGCCAGATTTGCATTTAGTGCTTTGCATATTGCAGTTAATCAGGAATGAGCTCTTACCTGCATTACATTGACACAACAGGATTCCATCACTGTATTCTGACAGCTAGAATTCCCTCTATTCTTTTCTGCTCAACACTGCCTAGACATTGGTGGGTGATCTGTTGGAGGCCTTCAAGATTATGAAGGCTTCTGATAGCTAAACAATGATGGGTTGTTTCTAGTGGGACATTTACTAGAGGAGACAAGTTTCAGTATCGCAATGCGTACACAAGTTCAGAGCATGGCCGTAATGTGAAATTGTCTTGTCACAATGTCGAAGCAGAGTCTATCGATTATTTTAAGTAATTCGGTAGCTGTTTAACAAAAGAATATTAAAGGGCATGGGAGTGACCAGGATAGTGGGAATAGATGAGTGTCATCCAGTAGAAATCACTGAACTGACTAGCCATTGGTATGGCTGCAATGATATTGTTTTAGCTACAAACACTAATTTCCTAACAGAACACTATGCATAACTCAAATGAATATACTTTTTATAGGCATATTTACTTAATACACACCTATTGCCATTTACTGTGCAACTTTGCAGTTTTCCCCTTTACTGGATATTGGAATTTTGGTGTCAGTTTATCAGAGATAGCATGCCTTAGTGCAGCACAAACATTAATATTAATTCATATCAGACCCACTGCCCTCCCTACCCGTATTGAGATCACAAGCCCAACGATGGAGCCTATTACTCATTTTTTAATTTATTCAGCAAAAATGAGCTTGTCATCATCCGGGCTGTCTGTGAACTACATGTGGATAGTGGCTCACGTACTTAGAGGGAGACGGTGGTATAGTGGTCGTGTAACTGGACTAGTAATGGTAATGCTGTGGGAGCATGGGTTCAAATCCCACCATGGCAGATGGTGGAATTTAAATTCAATTAATAAATCTGGATTTGTATCATGTTTCTCCCAGGATGTTGTAAAAACTCATCTGATTCACTAATGTCTTTCTGTGAAGGAAATCTGCTACCCTTAACTGGTCTGGCCTACTCGTGACTTCAGAGCCACAGCAATGTCCTAAACTGCCTCTTAACTGCCCCCCGCACTGCCTCAGTTCAATAGTAATTAGGGCTGGACAGCAAATGCTGACCTTGGCAACATTGCTCACATCCTATGAAAGAATTTTTAAAATTACTGGACAATGCTGGATTAAAGCAGGTGACACTTGGAGACAGCACATGTTGACAATCCTAACAGAGATGGCTAGATTGCTTTGTGCAAGACTATATTACATCTGTAACTAGGTTCAACACTGCATCTCCTCCCAAAGTTTATTGTGTCAGGAGAATGTGTTGAACTGTTAAATAAATGCTGGCGATATAAAGACCTGTTGCTGGTGATGGTTGTGCTGGGGACAATTTGAATTGAAATATCACAAAAGTGCATTACAGTATTGAAGTCTTGTTGACTAATGCTCAACCTCTGTCAAATAGTCTACAACAGACTATTGACATATGAGGTGAAGAAAACCCCTAGTGCTGGAAAGTTCTGGGAACCATAGGTCCAAAGTCACCTTCTCCCAAGCTACCTCATATCTCGACATCATTCATATACTGTCCTGCGGCATGAAATTTTCTGAAAGATGTCTATCTAATTTATATTTGAATAAATCAATGCTAACAGCTTCCACTGTCTCCCGAGGATATCTTGTTTCATTACGGACTTGCTGTCAATGTTTTGAAAAAGCTAACCAACTTCCTGTTGTTTCTCCTTGGCCAGATGTTTTCGTGGCAGATATCTGACCAGCTGCTGCGGCTCCAGCGTGACATCGAGTCGTGCTACTTTGCTGCCCAGACCATGAAGATGAAAATCCAGTATTCGTTTTACGAGCTGCCCCCAGGGATGCACTTGTCGCTCCGCGACTCTCTGCTCACACACCTGGAGTGCCTGAAGGACCTGTCCCAGGCCATCGTCACACAGGTACAGCAGGGAGTGAGCTCAACACTTAACCAGATGCTTGAGTGGGTAAGGGTCCGGCCTTTGCACCTCTGGGTCCCAGACCAACCTCTCTCCATCCCACCCCCTTCCCTTTCTCTCCATCGCTGACATGCAGAAGTGGAGCTCCACTGGTGTCAGTAGCCCTTCCCTGTTGCTGTTCCTCGTGGGTGGGCCCAAGATAGTATCGGCAGCTTCTGTGAGCCCGAGGGGCATTTTCCTAAAGCCCAATCCTAGATACAGACTCTCTCACCCGCAGAGAGAAACACCAGTTTTGCCATTGTTGGGAACGGGAACCCTAATTGATCTTTCCCCTCCCTAGGCAGCTTGGCACAACTGCCGTGCTGTAAGATAACTAACTCATTCCAGATCGTGGATCGAGTTTGGAATTTAGCAGTGTGTATGGCCGAGTTATACACCACACAGTGCTATTGCTCACCGGGGGAAGAGAGGCCTCCTCATCTTTGGCTACTGGCCCTTCATAAATCGAATTTATGAAATACTAATCCAGCCGAAACTGTCCTCACATTCGAGGCTCACTAATTTTGCCAAAGTTGCTGTTTCAGTATTCTGATATGTTGGCTTGTTTTGCTGCAGATTGCAAGACCCAGATTCCACCTGAAGGTTGGCGTCCTGGCATCATTTCCTCTCGGCCTTGCTCTGGCCAGGTTATTGTAGTGCAGTGCTGAGCAGGTGCGCTATCTAGTTGACAGAACAACATTGAAGTTACGATATGGAAACGAGCTGTTTGGCCCAACCAGTCCTCCACGTTAGCAGTCCGAACCCTATGGACCCATTCCGTTCCTATACCCTTTTATTCCTGGTTTCCTGCAACAACAACCTGCCTAATCTTAAATGTTGCCGCTTCTTTGCTTCAATCTAGTAATGCATTATATAGCCTCTCAAGCATTTTAACAGAAAATCTGCTCTTGCACTCTTGTTTTAAATCTCATGCATTTAAGCTTGTGGCTGCCCTTTTGTTTTGGACCCTTTAATTACTGGAAACCAGCAGTTGGTATATAATGTGGCCTGACCCTTTATAATTGTAAACGCCTTCATCAAATTATCTCATCCTTTTTTTAAAATTCTTTCACGAGATGTGGGTGTCGCTGCCAAGGCCAGCATTTATTGCCCATCCCTAATTACCCTTGTATTGAGTGACTTGCTAGGCCATTTCAGAGGGCAGTTTAAGAGTCATTGCTGTGGGTCTGGAGTCACATGTAGGCCTGACCGGGTAAGCATGGCAGATTTCCTTCCCTTAAGGTTATTCCTGAACTAGATGGCTCTTTACAACAATCAATGATAGTTTCATGGTCACCATTACTGAGACTAGCATTCAATTCCAGATTTTATTAACTAAATTTAAGTTCTGCCAGCTGCCATGGTGGGATTTTAACCCATGTCCCCAGAGTAGTAGCCTGGCTCTCTGGATTACTAGTCCAGTGACATTACCATTACACCACCATCTCATCTCTACTATAACCAAAAAGGCCACAATTTTCAAGTCGATGTTCATATTTTGTCATATCAAGCAGAATCCTAGTTAATCTGCAGTACTGTCTCTCTTCCCTTTTGGGGAGAAAGTGGCAGAGTGATAATGTCACTGGACCAGAGGGGAGCCCCGTGCCATCCACTTTGGCCCCAGAGGCCTAGGTTGATGCTCTGAGGACATGGGTTCAGGTCCTACAGTAGCCGGTGGAAATTGTATTCAATTAATGAATCTGGAATATAGAGCTCGTCTCAACAATGGCGACCTTGAAACTACCATCGATTGTCATATAAACCCATCTGGTTCATTAATGTCCTTTAGGGAAGGAAATCTGCCATCCTTACCCGGTCTGGCCTACACGTGAATCCAGACTCTCAGCAATGTGGTGGAGTCTTAACTGCCCTCTGAAATGGCCTAGCAAAGCCACTCAGTTCAAGGGCAATTAGGGATGGGCAACAGATGCTGACCTTACCAGCGACGCCCACATTCCATGAAAGAATCAGCAAAAATAAACCCTGTAGAGTCCAAATCAACACAGACAACTCCAGTTGTTGTCTTAGGATGCTTTCTAGAAGTTCATATTACCTCTCCATCTTTATATTCTGTACATCTTTTCATAACATCCAATATTCTATTAACTTTTTTTTAAATGGCATTTAGGTGCTAATGTAATCTGAACAGCTGCTGTTCTTGATCGTCCCGCTTTCTCCCCTCCCCCCTCACCTTCACAGTGTAGTTACTGTTTTTGCACAGTATACCACCTCACTTCTTCTGATATTGATGTTGAATTCAATTTGTTATTCTTTTGATCACTCTAATAATCACCTCATCGCCTCTTTTAACTTTTTCTGGACCTCAGAATTGTTTGCTTGGCCTCCCTGTTTCATTATTATCTGCACATCTGGGTGCTGTTTCCTCTTGACCTGCCTCAAGCTTGTTGGTGCACACGGCAAACAAAGCAACCCCAGGTTGGGGGGGGAGCCCCGTGCCTTGCTCTCTCACTCCCAACCACTCTAAAGGCTGTCTTTAATGCCTAAGAATTTCAGAACTAGGGGACACAAATATAAAATAGTTGCAGATAAACCCAATAAGGAATACAGGCGTAACCTCATCGTGCATGGTGTAGTTGAGGTAAACAGCATAGCTGTATTTAAGGGGAAGCGAGGGAGAAAGAAATAGAAAGGTTTAGTAATTGGTTTAGATAGAGGGGTGGCAGAGGCTTATGTGCAGCATGAGCCTGTTATACAGAATAGCCCGCTTCCATGCTGATAGTACGTAATACCCACTCTTAGTTCCTCCCTTCCATTATATTGGATTGAAAATCTATTTGCTACCCCTTCTCTTTCAATCACCCTTGAATTGGTTCCGTTAGTCTCCTAGGTGGTACCAGATGACCTGAACCTGAATTTTAATGGAACCTGATAAATGGCACTGGTCCTTAGCCAAGAGCATCTGAAAATGCAGGAAAGTGTAGAGCAAGTTGGAAGAGATTTACAGCAGATGGTTGTTGCTTCTGCAGAGAGTTGATGCAGCAAGTGTGTGCTGGTGTTTAATTGTATAGCAGTTAGGTATTTATGTTCAGGTGGCAGAGTAACTCTGGAGGCACTTGTACTCCTATAAATAGGAACAGACTGAAACTGCGGTGATTAAGGTTTGGAGGTGCATGCTTGTAATGTGTATCACCGTAAATAAAAGATTATAAAGTGTATGACAGTCAGCCTCCAGTTCTCTCCTTCACTGCCTGGGTTTTTAGGAATAGAATATTGGGGTCTTCGGGGACACCACTGATACTTTTATCAGCCGGTCACTCTGTTATAGGGTGTTGGTCCCAGTGATGTTCAAAGCAAAACACAAAGTGAAATATTTGTGACCTTCAGCCCTGAATGTGCAACAGAAGTGCACCAGTGATTGAGCCCAAATATTCTCTCCCTTGTGGTGTTTTTATTAACAATAATTCCTTGCTCTCTTGTCTGTTTGGATCATAGCTGGCCCTTGCTGTCGCAGACCTTGCCATACAGATGACATCATGGAAGAGCTGTGTCCAGACACTAATAGAAAAGTGAGTGTGTTCTTGTATTTTGATGGAATGGGGATATAGTAGCCTTGTCATTACAGACTAGAGGCCTGGACTAATGATTCAGAAAAATAAGTTCAAATCCCGCCATTGCAGCTGGGGAGTTTAAATTCACTTAATTAAATAAGCCTGGAATAAAATCTAGTATCAGCAGCAGTGACAATGAAACCCATCTAGTTCGCAAAACTACCTTGGGAAGGAATCTGCCACCGTTACCCAGCCACATGTGACTCAAGACCCACAGCAATGTGGTTGACTACTTAACTGCCCTCTGAAATGGCCTAGAAAGACGCTCGGTCGTATTCGAGAGCACAGCTCTTCACCAACTTCTCGAGCAACTAGGAATGGGCAATAAATATCGGCCTTGCCAGTGATGCCCATATCCTGTGAATTAGTAAGTTAAAATGTTTTCCCCTGCCAGTCTTCCCACCTCTCCTCCCTGCCCTTCTCCCTACTCTTGTGGTTGCCCACGTGTGCTTTTAAAAAAACTGGAATGTTCAGCTTTGCTGTGGTTAGGCACCTGAGGATGCTGGAAGGATTGAGACTTCTCACTTTTATCATTGATGCTAATTAGGCATGAATTTGCTGTGCATCTGTTCCTTTTTAGACAACACGGATGGTTTTCAATGGGGCGAATGAGACGCTCGTGATGCGCAGCCAACTTGAAGCATAGCCATGTCAGATTATAGTTCCTTCTGCACTGCCCCATCTCGTTAGACGCAGAGAAAAGCTCCAAAATGACAGTGAAATGCTTTATCCCTAACCTTGGAGAAGTTACCTTCTCAGGCAGAAGGGTCAAAATTTTCTATTCTTGTGACCGCCCTATGTAAAATTGACAGTTCATCAACGTGAAGCAAGACCATTAGCATCTGGAAAAAATAAATCATGTCAACCACTTCCAATACATTGTGCCTTTAACACAGAACTCAGTACCCTGTGGAGTGACTGAAGTGCATAGCATATCAACCTTTCTCTTAAATAAAGCAGAAAGGAATAGAAGGTTATGTTGATGGGATTAGATCGAATGAAGTCAGTGAACGTTTTTGTGTGAAGCATAAACACCAGTTGGACCAAATAGCCTGTTTCTGTGCTGTATGCACTACGTAATTCCTACTCTCTTTCCTCCCTTCTGCTAGCTGGATATTAAATTTAATTAATTCCAGGCACTTTACTGAGCTGTGAGGAGATTGAACAAGGAACCAGAGAAGGAAAGACTTGGTGGGGTGACCAAGGTTGGGTTCCCTCAGATGTTATTGGGCCACCTTTCTGTTGCTCCTCTTTATCTCCACGTTATTGCGAGTTTTGTGTTGTGGAGTGGTCCATGGGAGGTGGGTTGAGGTGTCCTCGGTCTCATTTTGCATGGCTTGGCAGAAGGGAAAGGTTTACCATGCTCAGTCGTCAATGCTGAATCCAAATCTTGGCCTCAGAAGATGGCCTGGCAGGATGCAGTGTGCTTCTCTGTTCAGATTCCCCAGGACTGTTTTAGCCAATAATAATAACTAAAAAATGCTGGAAATACCCAGCAGGTCAGGCAGCATCTATGGAGAGAAAGAGTCAATGTTTCAGGTCAAGGTGACCTTTCATCAGAATGTTCTGTTCCTGTCCTGTTCTGATGGAAGGTCACCTTGACCTGAAACGTTAACTCTGTTTCTCTCCATCAATGCGGCCTGTCCTACTGAGTATTTCCAGCATTTTTTTTGTTTTTATTTCAGATTTCCAGCATCCGCAGTACTTTGCTTTTATATTTGTGCCCCCAGACCTGCTCTCTGCTTTGGCTGTTTAAAGCAGGTGCGATTGATCTCACTGCACATGCGGTGTCTCCTAGGTACGGCAATGACGAATCTGCGCTACCGTTCCTGCTGGAGATTCTGACGGTGTTGCCAGAGGAGGTGCACAGCCGCTCGCTGCGAATTGGCACCAATCGAAGGACCGAGGTCATTGAGGACTTGGCTTATCACGCCAGCATGGTGATCGGCTTATTGGTGAGCCACTGTGGGGAGTGAATTTCATTGAACTGTGGTACTTGTCTCTGTGTGCAGAAGAAATCAAGATACCTGAATGCCTGACCGGTCACCATTAGTCACTTGCCCTCTCCTTTAATATGTTGGCTTTTGGGGCGCAGTTCCACAGACACTGGTATCTTGTCCATGTAGCCACTCTTACACACAAGCCAAAGCTGTGAAATGTTGGCAAACGTTTCAGCCAGTGAGTGTCACAGTTCAGCTCTATCCTGTCCTTACCAGAAACCCAAGTGCCTGGGCATTCTGCAGAAATCCTTAGACAGTGATCGGTAACTGCATCCTTGATTAATTCTGCACCAAGACCAGTTCCAGTAGACCAGTGCTTCCCAAACCTTTCCCAGTGTAACCCTATTTTAATGCCTCAGAATTCGTACGTTCCCTGGAGTGAAAATTTTGGGGGGGGTACGAAAGCTGTTGGGAGCATGGGAGGCTTCAGTTGTGAGTGAGGGGAGGGGAGAGAAACTTCAGTTGTTAGGGGCTGGGGAAACGGGGGTTGAATGTTGGCAGAATTGATGAAAAAGTGGGGATTTCCGTCAGAAGAAAACAAGCACCTACCTTTTCACAGGCTTTTGTTTTTTATGCAGCAATCAGGCCTCAGAGAGCAGCCCTTTGGGCCACACCCATCAATAGAAAGAAATGCACAGATTTAAAGGGGCCTCACAGTTGTCAAATCTCAGTCCGAGCTCCACCGCAGCCGTTGCTCCCTTGGAGTTCGCGAGCCTAAAATCCATCACGACCCACGGATTGGGTAATCCTGCAGTAGACCATCCAATAAGCATGCACGTTGTCAAGCACCACCCCGCCCAGTGATCGTTGGCTCTCCTTTGTCATCACATTTGTGCCAAATGGTGGCTCCAATGATGCATCTTAAACCAAACCTTGGGTATCTAAGGAGGAGTGGCTGAAGACTGACCAGCTTCATTTCACCCTGGACCCTCCATGTTGGCGACAAAGTGCTATATCTGGATTGAGTTTAAATACAGAATTCATGGCCGTGTGCAAAAAAAAATACTAATGTTATATCCGAACAGAACTACTATCTGCAGATTTAATGTCTTACTATTTGCATTATGTATAACTCGGGTGTGGTGTTCAAAGGTTAATGGAGACTGCAATAGTTTTGATCACTGAAGGGAGATGGGGAGGAATTTCTCAGCTATTTTTTTCCCCTAAACTAACTTGGGTTTTTCATCTTCATTGCAGCTCACGGGCAACCACGTGATTTCAGGTGGGGCGGGGAGTGTATATATTGCGATGGATGACATCACAGTTGTGTGGGAGAGGTGGAATGGACCAGAGAGGGTCTTTTCCTCTTCATCGGTAATCATCTGTTTGTATGGTGTCAGCTTTGGGAGACAGATCAGAGGTTAATGGACCTTGCTAGAGGCTGGTGCTTCTCCTTTAACCTCCCCCCCAAAACATCTGTTGCCAGGAAACCCTTTAAGGCGTTGAGTGGTGCAAGTGAGTTTTATTGAGACGAAAACAAAAATTCTGGAAAACCTCAGCAGGTCAGGCAGCATCTGTGGAGAGAGAATCAGTTAACGTTTCAGAGCTGAAGAAGAGTCATATGGATTCGAAGCGTTAACTCTGCCTTTCTCTCCACAGCTGTTGCCAGACCTGCTGATTTTGTCCAGCATTTTTTGTTTTTGTTTCAGATTTCCAGCATCCGCAGTATTTTGCCTTTATCTTAGTGAGTTTTATTGAGGTTGTGTTTTGTGAAATTTGACTTTGTACATGGGAATTTTTCAGACAGCCTACATGGAACGCTGCAGTCACGATGAAAAGTTGATGATTAAAGTCTTCCGATGCCTCATGAGCTGGATTAACCTGGGCATCCTGCACACTGATCACATTGCCAACAGCCAGCTACTGGTGGCACTCTTCCAGGTCCTTGTGAGTATGAACACAACAACTAATCATCTACCTTAAGTCACAACACAAGAGTTCCGGTTTTAGTTGGAGAAAAGTCCAGCACCTCCACGACTTTACCCATCTTTTATTCTGTGCAGTTCCCTTCACTCTGCTTCTTTTGAAGTCTCTGACCTTCTCTTGTTTTTTTTCTGTATCCTTTAATGGGATGTGAGTGTCGTCAGCATTTGTTGACCATCCCAAATTGCCCTTGTACTGAGTGGCTTGCCTGGCCGTTACTGAGGGGCAGTTAAGAGTCAACCACATTGCTGTGGGTCTGGAGTCACGTGTAAGCTAGACCAGCTAAAGATGGCAGATTTCCTTCCCTAAAGGACATCAGTGAACCAGGTGGGCTGTGGGTGCAGTTCCGTAGAGAGCAGTCAAGAGCAGGAACCCTGAGTTAGTTCCCCTCTCTACAAAAAATGGGTGCCAGGGCTGATGTAGCGTCTGAACAGTACTTCATGCCCGTGTGATCTGGTCACTCTGTATAGACTGAGGAATGAACCTGGGACCTACTGGTTGGTATGGCAGTACCTTTACTCATAAGGCCAGGCATGTTTCTTCCATTGGGCGTTGTGCCATCCACATCCTGCAGCTTGGGGAATTTGTGCCCTTTGGCATCATACCATTCTTACCCAGCATTTCCTTGGCCCCTGTTGTAATCTTTCTTGATTGGAACTGAGCTCAGGATTGTTTACAGCCTCCGTGTCTGTATTGATAATGCCTTGCACCTTTAGCTACGTGTTCTGCATCGGCTGAACAGTCATGGATTTGAACAGGAAGAAATGAATTAAGCTCTGGTTAGAGTGGATGCCCATGGTTTGCTGGAATGTGGGTTGGATGAGTTGGCCAGAATGTCATTGTACTTGGTTATTGAGCAAATGTCCAGTGATTTCCCCCGTGTAAAGTGAGAAGCATTACCAAGCTATTCCTGTTCACTCCTCATTGCCTACTGTCCTTTGACAGCTAATCTTGGCCAGTGTGACCAGTAGGAGACTGATCTCCTGCTCAACTATTCACTAAACTCCTGCTGGAAGGTGAATATGCAGACATTGGCGGGGAGGACTGATGCACATTGTTGTCAAATAGTCTGCTAACACTCAGACATGAAGAACAGACATTTCAGCAAGTTAACTGAGGGAGGAAGGGGACTGGAGGAGAAATTCCAAGAATCAAGATGCTGAGGAGGAGAGAAAATAGGGAGAAAGTGAAATGAGCTCTTTGGGAAGGGAGCTGCCCCAGAAGGAGCTTATTACAATTAGCAACACTGCGAGGGAGCTGGGCTGTTGAAGAGAGAATTATTAGTCCTAGTTGCTGCAGCTTTAAGAACTGCCCTTTCTTCCTTCCACTCCTGAAGGCTCTGACCTTTGTGCCATATTTCATAATGTATGGGCTCATTCTTCACGTGTGAGTCTAGGCTGGTTATTGTAGCAGACTATTTGACCGTGCAGTGCAATACAGCAGAACCTGATGGCCTTTTGACCCAGTACACTCTCAAGCGACCAGAAGTGGAACAAACCCGAGCTGTAGGTTCCAGCTCCAGCACCACCCCTCAGCCTAAACTACTGGAGCCAGTGTATCCACCGTGGCCAGGTGTGATCAGCCAGCTCCACTTGGCCTGGGAATCGAAACTGGGATCTTCTGTTCTTTGTGGCACAGTGCTGCACCTGGCAGTTTTACATGCTGACAAGGCCAGCCTTTGTTTTTTCTGTGACCAGGGGCCAAGGAAATGCTGGGTAAGAATGGTATGATGCCAAAGGGCACAAATTCCCCAAGCTGCAGGATGTGGATGGCACAACGCCCAATGGAAGAAACATGCCTGGCCTTATGAGTAAAGGTACTGCCATACCAACCAGTAGGTCCCAGGTTGGCATTCTGGTGGCTTTGTCCTGCCAACCTGGGAAACTTGTGCCCATTGACATCATCCTTACCCTTGGCCTGGCCTCTGTAATGTTTAACTCCGGATGTTTTTATCAGTGTTCCAGTTTGTTTGTGGTCTCACTGACTGCGTCTGTACTGAAGTTGCCTCTAACAGAGCTTTGCTTTGTCCTCTGTTAAAGGAACACCCCTATTCAAGAATCTGAAGGGAAGGCGTGGGTTTAATTCTGCTTAGAGAAGGGGCCTATTGTAGGATACAACATGTGGTAACGTCACTTTGGTGGGGGGAGGGGAGGAGGCATTCATCAATGATTGGATGGTTCTACCATGTGGATGAAGGATTGTCCTCTTGTTGATCCGGTTCAATT
Organism: Isurus oxyrinchus; assembly: GCA_026770705.1. Taxonomy (NCBI): domain Eukaryota; kingdom Metazoa; phylum Chordata; class Chondrichthyes; order Lamniformes; family Lamnidae; genus Isurus; species Isurus oxyrinchus. The sequence continues at coordinate 24,476,292 of JANJGN010000030.1, forward strand.
CCATGGCGGGTAAAGCGCCAGGGTTAGGCAGGGGGTGCAATTGCTGGAGGGCCCGGGGAATCAAGGAAGACAAAGTAGGGTCTCCATATCGTGACTCCATTTGAAAATTAGCTGTGGATCTCCTCCAGTAGGTTATAGCAGTAAAGGAATTGTTCACTGTAGCACTAACTCCATCCAGATTAAAAGGCTCCTGTTTCAATTGCTGATTTGTGCAGAGGTGACTGATCTCAAGTTCAGGCTTAGCCTGCTGCCCAGGTTAGTGAGGGTGAAAAAAGCCTGCCAGGGTTCCTGTCCTTCAGAAACTTATTCAGAGAGTACATGTGGTGTGAATACCATGCCTGGGACATTCCCCACTTGTTCACAATGGAGAGTCTCCCTGATCAGTTGCAGGGGGGTGTGGTATTTGAACAGGCACCCCACCAAGTATCAACACCCTCACAAAGAGACAAATGCTTTGGGAGGAGAGGGGTAATGACTTTTTTGTGATGTATTATTTTTGTTGAAATGGTGTGTTTACATCTTTAAGAGGATGGAAGCTGGCAAGAAAACCACCCACCTGTGCTGAATAGTTATCAGTTATGATCATTAACGCTAGGCACAGGGGCTGGGTAGTAGTTAACCTGGATCAGAAAGCCATCTCCCTCCTGCCAGTGACTGTCAAGCATGGACGCTGTAATTGTTTATGAAATGCATTGGAGTGTTTGAGATGTGATCAGGCATGCGATAAATGCAAGTCTCTATTTGTGTGTGTTTCTGAGTGGAATATAATGTTCAAGATAATGAGACTGTAATGCCTGAGAAATATTGAAAGAAAAACTATCCCTGACTTTCAGAGGCACAACCAAACATCCTCAAACCTGCACGAGGTGGCGAGTGACTGCGTGTGTGCAGCACTGTATGCAGTGGAGGGCTTGCAGGAGAGTCTACGGCTGGCACTACAGCTACAAGAAGGGGTGACAGCACTGGAGGAGGCTTACCACACTGCAGTCGCTTGTGAGGACATGGACAAGTACGTTATAGTTAGGTTTCACACTCAACTTTGGCTTGGGCATGTGATGGTGTTAGAATGTCTTTGTGAGGATCTCCTTGGGGGATCTGATGGTTAAGGCAGCGAATACAGCCTAGATTTGATCTCTTTGCTGGATAAGCTGATGTCATCCAAGGCTGTATTTAGGCCATGTATCTATTGAAATCGCTCCCAGTCAGTGACTTGGAGGGAAGGTGGATCTTGTGGCAGGACTCGCAGCAGTCTATTTTACAAAAAGCAAAATCTATTTAAACAGTGCACTACGGCAAAGAGTCTCTACAGAGTCTATTTAAACAGGGTGTCTAGGAAGTAAAGCAAGCATAGCTCATGACTGAAACTGTAGCAAAGTTTCTTGATAAAAGCAGGTTTATCTATGTAGCAAAATGCCGAGTGGAGGATACTTATACATATTTTGTGTGTAAAATGAATCGCAGTCACTTACAGCAATGCAGTGTCCAGGCATAATTGATGGTGGTGAGGGGGGAATCACTCATTACTTCCATTCTGACCAGGAATAGTGGTGTTATATACTGCCAGATTTAGGGGTCCTGTGGTAAATCTCAATGTTCTTGTGGCCAGCGAGAGATTATTCTGGTTTCCTGCTTCCAATCTCCAGCTGGTCATTTCTGCCGGAACGTCCACAGACCTGGATATTGGGGGAGGCCCGCATTGGGTGTTACTGTGATGCCCATGTAGGTGAGTAGCTGCACAGTCAAGGTTTACACGTGAAGCCTGGCCAGAAGCCTGGATATTGCAATGAGCGCTACAAACACTCATGGACCCCACTGCAAATCACTACCATCAATCGCAAAGCATTTAGACCTCTTGCAAAGCATTGCTAGTAACTCTGGTGCATTCCCACTTAAGAAATGGGAAAAGTTAATCCAATCAAAGTTGTTTAATTTCAATAATATAATTATATGTTTTAAAGAATTAAATTGTCATTTTGCTGTGGCATTTGTTTGGCTTAATTAAGTTTTGCCCTTTTTTTGCATGAAAGGTGATTTCAAAGTATCAGGAATCTCGCGATAAAAACAAAACTGCGGATGCTGGAAATCCAAAACAAAAACAGAATTACCTGGAAAAACTCAGCAGGTCTGGCAGCATCGGCGGAGAAGAAAAGAGTTGACGTTTCAAGTCCTCATGACCCTTCAACAGAACTAGGTGAATCCAAGGAGAGGGCCCCTCTCCTTGGATTCACCTAGTTCTGTTGAAGGGTCATGAGGACTTGAAACGTCAACTCTCTTCTTCTCCGCCGATGCTGCCAGACCTGCTGAGTTTTTCCAGGTAATTCTGTTTTTGATCAGGAATCTCTAGCCCACCATCACCAGTTAGACAGTCCCAGCTGCCGAGTGCAGAAGCTCAAATGTAGTGTTAGAGAGGGCTAACATCCGGTCAACCTTGTGCCAACACCTTCCAGGGTGGCACTGACTGATGCCATCTTAGTGGCAGCTACTGCCCTTTACCCAGAGGGTGCTTTAAATGCAGAACTTGCTAGTGCATTAGTTGAGGCAAATAACTTAAGATGCCCTTAAGGGGAAACTAGATAAGTAATTGAGGAAGAACCGAATAGGCGTGCTAATAGGGTTAGGTGAAATGGGGTGGGAGGAAGCTCGTGGAGCATAAACACCATTACAGACTGATTGGGCTGAATGGCCTGCTTCCATTCCTGTACACTTCTATGAATTTGCACAGGCCTTAGTAGGTAAAGATGATTCCATTTTGCCTCGAGCATGTTTAAATCCTGTTCAGATATGTTTTAAACTGTCCATAGTTCAAGATAAAATCACACTTAGGTGGTTGGTAAGTTAATTGGAAAAGTTACTTTGGATTTGCATAGAAAATGGAGTGAAAGCACATTTCTAGGGGCCAAGAAAAACGGGCTCTACTTTCCATCTAACCAATGCTTTAACTGTACTTGTGAAAGCACTTGATGGGATAGTACAGAGTTTTATTGTGTATCTAACCTGTGCTGCAGCTGACTTGCAAGTACTTAAGGGACAGTTGAGGGAGCCGTTGTACCCGGGTATCGTTTTTGAGCTGAGGCTTTCTGTATTCCAGGGCATTGAACTATTGCCGGATTTTCACTGAGCTGGCAGAAACGCTGTTGGAGATGGTTATCCGTTCACCGGGACAGGGACTGGGTGACCTCAAAACACTTAACCTTATCTTAAACTGTGTCGGACATGAGCAGTATGAGGTGAGTTTAGTGCCCAGTCAGTGCAGGTAGCAGTGCCCGTATATTGAGACCAAAGTTCCTTCTAAACTGTTTAACCACACAGCAAGCCAAAGTCCCCGTGCAGGCATGCACAAGCCTGCCCCTTTAACTTACTGCGTATGCACAGCTTCGCAAAACAATTTATGAGGGCTGTGCACAATCAGAAAAAAGTTAGTGTACATCGGTAACGACTGTACACTAGTTGGACTCTTCTGCTCCTGTGTGGGTTTCAGGCTCTGCGCATTCCATTACTCCCAAAACCAAAGTGCCGAGTGAAACACAAAGTAAAAATGCAATCAGTCATAGGATGAGGCCGAAAACTAAGCTTTTGAATTGTGCTGCTATATTGTCCTTGAACTAGCCCTTCCTACCAAGCATATGGAAGCCTGCCTCAAAATTAAACTGTAACCTCTAAACCAGACCCAGGGTAGCTACTGCGGCACCCTCACTTCTGAGCAAGTTAATTGTGGGGATCAAGTCCCAGAGCAGAGACTTCAGCACAAAATCTTGACTGACACTTCATTGCAATACCGAGGGAGTGTATGCACTGTCGGAGGGTGCTGTCTTTCAGTTGAGATGTTAAACCAAGGCTCCGTCAGCCCTCTTGGGGTGATGTAAAAGATCCCATTGCACTATTATGAGGAGTTCTCCTTGGTGTCCTGGCCAATATTTATCCCTCAATCAACATTGCTAAAGAAGATTACTTGTTCATATGGTAGTGCTGTTTGTGGGAGCTTGCTCTGCGTAGGTTGGCTACCGCTTTTCCTACCTTGCAACAGTGACTGGACTTCAAAGTATCTTATTGGCCATAAAACACTTAGGTCTTGAGATCGTGAATGACGCTACATAAATGAGCGTTTTCTTAACGTAGGGTGAGCTTTACTTTGTATCTAAGCCGTAATGTGTCTGATCTGGAGTGCTTTATGCTCTCAATAAGAAAAGTGAGAAGGATTCTGTTTTCTAGTGGTTAAAGACCATAAAGAAATCTTCAAAATTATGCAAAAATAAAAGGTAAGTTTGGTCTTGATTGTTAGTTTTTCTAAAGTACTGTGTTTGTGCAGGTGGCGGAGATCACGTTCAATTTCTGGTATCGGCTGGCCGAAACACTCCACAAGATGAAGGACCCCTCAGTGAACCAGATCTTCCGGCCATATTTCCAGAGACTTACTCAGTCCCTCACCTTCCACTCCCAAATGGATCCCGATCACGTATGTCTCCCTGGATACATAAGCGTTCAAGTTGGTTAGTGCATAATAAGCCCTGAGCAATGGGAAAAAGATGAAGAGCACCACTCCCAAAAAAGTGTAACACCTTCAATGCTAATTACCTCTGCCAAGATTGTTCAATGTATTCCTGCCTTTTAACCACTTTAAGGTTCCATTGTTTGCATTGAAGCAGCTTGGAGAAGGGGACATGGTAGTCTTGCAAGAATTAGCAGGGTCTGATCTTGGGATCAGTATTGATGCCCTTTTGATGAGTAAATGGGCTTCGTGACGTGGGCAGTAACCTTTCCCTTCACAAATGTAGGTTCAGATTCAGTCCAGACTGTTGGGGGTGAGAATTTCCTGTACGCTGTTAGCTATAAAGCCCTTGTATGAATTGAGTTTAGTCTCAGCCTAGTTTCTTTTGGACTTGGGCCCACTGCACAAAACCAACTCTCATTTGACATTGAATTGGCAAACTTGCCCGGGGTCCACAGGATGGCTGGCGTAGGAAAAGGAATAGTATCATAGTGGTACAGTAATGGGAACTTTGGCTCTGTGCTGAGGTATATTGTTGAGTCTTGTGTTGAGGAAGCTTTACTTTGCTTCTCTGGGTGCTATACCTACCTGAATGTGCTCAATACACTGGATTCGTGGAAATCAAAATTCCCCAATGCTAAAACTGTGAGCAGGAAATCCACCTAATTTGATTTGAAAAATATTTTTGAAAGATCAGATTATGGTACAGACCAACGACGCAGACATTATTGGAGGTGGGATAGTTGGTGTTCTTCATGCCTCCCATTGCTGTCTGCCGTCAGAAGTCAAAAAAGGTGCTAAATTGAGATTTTTCCCCAGTTTAGAGATTTTGAGGTCCAGTATGATGTGTATTAGCTCAGCGTGAACTCTGGTAATGGTGCTGACTGAATTGTTTCTGCAACAGGAGGGAGTTCTGGATGAGACTGATGACTTTTTCGAGTTCAGGCTACGGGTCTCCGATCTTCTGAAAGATATTATATTCCTCATCGGAGCTTCAGAGTTCTTCTCACGGGTGAGTAAGGAACAGCCTTCCCAACCTTGCAGTCAGAAAGAAAGCAAAAGTCACCCAATGAATAAGGACGGACGTTCAACGCGTTCATTCAGACACCCTCCCCAACATCGCAGTTATCCCACTGTTAAATCCCTGAGCCACCCTATTTAGGTAAAAACAAAAACTGCGGATGCTGGAAATCCAAAACAAAACAGAATTACCTGGAAAAACTCAGCAGGTCTGGCAGCATCGGCGGAGAAGAAAAGATTTGACGTTTCGAGTCCTCATGACCCTTCAACAGAACTGTTGAAGGGTCATGAGGACTCCAAACGTCAACTCTTCTTCTCCGCCGATGCTGCCAGACCTGCTGAGTCTTTCAGGTAATTCTGTTTTTGTACCCTATTCAGTCCACTCTAACCACTCTTTAAGTGACTGGTATCAATCCAAAATGTGCCTTTTCACCATTCCCACTGTGTGTTCAGAGCAATTTTGTGAATGAATGTGGTGAACTTGCCTGTCAATTGTATTCTTCTTTTCCAGTTGTATTCTACACTGAAGGATGGCAGCCCAGCCTGGGAGGAGACGGAAGCTGTGCTTTTCATCATGACTGCATTGGTCAAAAACCTAAACCCGTGAGTATGAAATCTGTGGAGCTGCTCGGAGCCTATTGTAATGCAGTGAGAGATTGAATTGGTTTTACTTGTGGCCTGTCCTGGGAGGAAGGAGCTGGCAGTTAATTATGGGTTTCATTTACAAGTAACCCCAGCCGCCTCATTCCATCAAGCCATTCATCTCTAGGATGGTGGGAAGTTGTTGAATTTGATGCATCTTATTTTTAATCTTGTAGGATACAGTTCCTCAACTACTGGTGGTCGCCAAGCATGCAAACCCAGATGGTGACAGCCAGGGAGGGTGTTGCACCTGAGCTTAGTGTCCTGTTTCCCCCCATCTGTTTTAACTAACATGCACACACATACAGGCAAAGATCACTGGATAGTGAAGGGAGACTAGAGTACCGAGATGAGGCAACTCAATTTTTCCCACTCTTTTTTCCCATTTTTCATTTTCTTTCCTTTCTTGGGTATAATGCTGGATGTAAGGTAGAATCCACCTCCTAGGCAGTCCTTCTGGATCGAGGATGAGTTGTTTCCACTCAGGCGTGATGGGATCTGAGATGGCTGATTAGCCCAATTCCACATGCAGGGAGATGGTGCTTGAAGGGCTGGGTTGATGGGTTGTTTGGAGGTTTGTGTGCTCCGTCCAACACCTTGACTTTGCCCCTGCAAGTTCCTGATGACGTATCTCGATGTGTTCCGTGCCTTCCTGAATGAGCCTCCTCCATTTTGATTGGTCACAAGCCAGGGTTTCCAATGAATCGGCAGGCCTGTTTGACCTCATCAGGAATGCTTTGAGGACGCCCCTAAAGTGTTTCCGCTGTCCTCCTGGGTGTCTCCTGCCATGACCGAGTTCAGAGTGGAGCCAGGTGTCAGGCAAACAAGCAAGACGTCCGGAGCTGGTTTTGAGTGAGTAGCGCCTCAATGCTGGACAAGCTGGCTTGGGAGAGGACACTGTTGTTGGAATGCCTTTCTTGCCAGCAGGATAGAGTATACTGCGATTTACATACTGATCCTGCTCAACCTGCCTACCTCCATGTGAGCAAACACCTTTCAGATGGTGCAAATGTTGACCACGTTGAAAACTCACCGTGTGGACAATTGTCTTGACAGAACCACAAACTATTAGGAGACATTTCCAATCTTCATGCCCTGACAATTTGTTGGTGAATAAGCCTGGGATGCGGAGCTGTTTGAAGCAAGTCTCCTGTCTAGGGACGGTGTGTGATATGGATGGACAGATTATGGGGATATACATGGGGAGATAACAGAATTTCTTTTAAAGGGGAGGAATGGTGCTTAGTTTTTAGGCACGCGTTACTTCACGGAATAACCTGACCCTCCAAAGTTCTGTCCATTCAGTTCCCCAATTTAGTACAGATTAGTCTGTCTTTGGTTTGATCCCTAATATATCTAATGTTGGAAGAGACGCCAGTAATTCAGACTCTCACTTCTGATTGCTAGCCATTGACTCTGAAAAAAGAAGTATTGTTGGGTGAGAGTAGGACTGGACTTGCCTGTGGGACTACCCGTGTTCAAACATCCTGCGGACACTCACTATCCAGCCTTATGTCTGAATAATGGCTACTTGGCTGGTATGCTGAAGGGTGCAAGCACTTGTAGGACAATACCCCAGGAGGAGTCAACGCCTTCAGGAAACTTTGGGAGATTGGGAAGCAGAGTCTGTTGAAGGAGGGGGAAAGCATTGGAAGGCTGCAGAGTGAAAATAAAAGCCTGCTTAGGAAGTTGTTCTGGCGTTAGTTAAAGCTGTTTTGAGTGTCAGGTGTAGGTGGGATAAACTGGCTTGACATGTGTCCCATTGATCTGCAAGTGTGCATGTTGGTGACATTAATTCTTGCATCCGGTGAGCTCAAAGAACTTAAGAAGAAAACCTTTGAAATGAAGAAAATTGATCTTTTCCTTTTCATTTAGGGAAAAGGAGCAAAGGCTGGGAGATGTCGTTCAGGCAGTGATCAGCCTCCCTGACAATACACACTTAGCGGTGCAGCATTCTGGAGTCCAATTGTTGGGTGAGATGGGGGAATACATCAACAACAACGTGCAATGCCTAGGTCAGTATGGAGTTCTCTTTGCCCTCCCCTGGTCATTGATTGTCCCTTGTGTGTGCAAGACGCATTGCACCTGAGTCAATACCAGGCTTGAGGTCATTCATTGAGAGGGATGTATCATGTTGCAATGACTTCCATCCTCCTCTCTGGCTCCTTAACCTACGTTTCCCTGCTGACGCATGGTCGAGCAGGCAAGTGACATGTGAAGAATTGAAGGGACTGTATGTGCTTGCTGCCCCTTTATTGAATGCCTTGTATACAGCTGCACTTGGAGCTTCTGTGCCTCCCTTTGTGTGCATTTTGTAATTGTGTGCCAAATTAATGGTGTGAGTTCCTCTGAAGCCACTCCCAGCCTGTCTGATTAAGGCAGTGACTAACTGAGCCATGCAGACTAGGAAATCCCAAGTGCGATGACTGATCTGTGCCAAGTTAGCAAGAACAATAGTAGGATGTTACAGTTGTTCTTGATGCTCCTGGCTCAAATTGATTAGAGTATTCCGTCCTGGTCACTGTCCAGGAAATTGGATGTGTGCGTTCAAGGTCATATCAGATTGGCTTTGATTTCTCCAACCCCTCCCCACAACACCCTGCCATGGTCACATAGCATGCTGGCTATTTCATTCATGAAGAATGGTCAAAGAACCCCGAGAGTTACTGGTGCCTGGGAAGCTATCTTCATGTGAAAGGAAGAACATTCAGGATTAATTAAATGGACGTCTTGGTCAAAATTTTGCACTTCACTAATTTTCATCTTGAGATGATCCATTACAATGCTGGCTTTACTAGTTTTGGCTAAAGTGTCTAAAGAAGGCAGGCTATTTCTGAATGCTTCAAGCAAACAATGAGGTCGATCAAAGTCCTTGGTTAGACTGTCCTGTTGCCTACGGTCAATCACAATCTTCCCGTCGTGGAATGTTTACACTCGATTCCCAGGGTGAGTTGTAATCACGAGTAGAAAGTTCTTGGCTGTGCAAGAGCAGGGAGTTCTCAAATAGCTCTGCCTCATAATCTTCCCTCAACCCTAAAAATAACAGATCAAGTAGTCTGTCATCTCACTGCCTTTGCACTTAAATGCTGCCAGATTTGCTTACATAACAAATCATGATTTTCCAGCAATTAATTGTATGTGATGCACTTTAGGCATCCCAAGAGAAAGGATAAGGCACCGTATAAGTTGCATGTTATCTCTCTTTCTGTCAGCCCCCTTTCACTTCCCACAGTCCAAGAGCATCGTGGCAATTTGCAACACTCCACTTCTCTGGTTCAGATCATTTACCACAGCACGTAGCACAGGCTGACTGTGAACTTGCTGGTTCCGACTCAATGCTAGGCTACAAAGCACACTTTACCTCTCAGCCTAAAAATCCCTCCTATTCAGCGTTGTTAAAGATTGTAGTTGCTGATCTAGGAGTAAAGCAATTTGGGGGGGGGTGATGATTTATCGCTTCTGTTGTTTCCCTTCACAGAGCCGGTGCTGAACTTCCTGACTCAGCGCTTAAAGCAGAAGGAATTGGCCAACGCCGCGGCCAATTCGATCCAGAACATCTGCGCCATGTGCAGTGACGCAATGACACAGCACTTTGAGGGACTGCTGCAGGTCGCCTCATCCCTGGACGCCCTCCCCATTTCGCACGACTCCTCCATCGGACTTCTCCGAGGTACAGTAAGCGCTGGAGATCTCTTGCTTTGGTAAGCAGCATGAAACCGCCAAGCCTCACTCAGGACGTATCCTAACTCGTGTGAGTGCAGCTCTGGATGATGTGCGCTGGCTGCATTCGTCCACGAGAGAGGTGTTAAATTTAGATAATCATTAAAGTGAAAGCTAAATACTGCCATTGCTGGAAATCTGAAATATAATCAGAAAATGCTACAAACACTTAATCAGTCAGGCAGTATCTGTAGAAGGGGAAATGTTTCCGGCTGATGGTCTTTCATCAGAACTGGATTAAGTCCTGGTCATGGACCTGAAACACTAAGGCTTTCTCTCTTTACAGATACCTGTTGGGTTGAGTGTCACCAGCATTTTCTGCATTATCTTTCCCTCAGCCTTTTTGGTTAATATTTTCTGATCTGTTTCAGTTTCCATAATGTTGTTGACTCTAGACTCAATTGCTGTGCTAATGCTTTAAATATAGGGCAAAACTGTACTTGAGCCAATACAGCATGATGCGCACACACAGTTGAGTGTCTTGGGTTGCTTACAGCATGATAGATGTGTAACCACCTTCACCCTAATGCTGTGCTGCCGCTAAAGGCACTTTTCTCCAGATCAACTTCAGAAGGACAAACTCTAGTTGTAACTGCTAAATGTTTCTGTCTGTTGAGGTGGACAGTGGAAATTTCCCGTGTGTGCTTCACTGTTATTGCTCCTGCCCTGCTTATACTGCCACCTATTGTAACCCAGCCTCTAAGGGGTCTGATTGTCTTGCTACTGTGTTTAAGATCTAAGGTTCACCTGTGGCATCTCCACAGGTAGAGATAAGCCCATTGCCTCCCTAAGCCTTGAATCCGCATGGTGACTGGAGCTGGGATTTGGAACTGTTCTTCTATTTTTGAGAAAACATTGCCCTTTAAGCAAAGTTATTCAGCATTGACTTAAATAGATTGGAAATGAACTTGATGAGTTCAACAATATTTTTGAATTGATAGTGTTCCTACTAAGACCCCTAGACTCATGCAAAAGCCTGTTAAAAATGTGAGGACAAGTACACTAAAATTTGGTAAGGCTATTTTGATCGCACCCCCTTTCCACAGTTTTTAAATCTGATAAACTATGACCTGGACTTAAAACTGAAATATCACTTTTGTTTCTTCCCTCCCCTCAGATGTTTCCTCTGCAGTTCTTTTCCCACTCCCCTATATGCCTTCCCCTATTCCTTGTTTTTTTCTCTCTCTAATTTACAACTTTTGAACTGATGTTTCTTCAAGATTTAGAGCTGAATTTAGTTAAGGTATTATTACTAAGTCACATAAATGTATGTTTTAATCCTGGATTGACATGATTGAGCCTGGTTGAACCAGTGCTGCCTCAATTGGTCTCAGACTCCCTGGGCTAGGAAGGGGGGGGAAAAATCTGGTCGGTTTCCAGTTCCTGATCGATATCCGTTGAGCCCTGTTGGAAGGCCTTTGCTACACCATACGTATGTAGCCATGTCGCACTTACACGTGGAGCACTGGAGCGCTAAGGGAGCCTCTTGAAGCAAAGTGTCCAGTGAGTTAACTAACACTCTTTCCTTTGGGAGGGTCAAACCAAGGTTGACTTAAAAAGCTTGTTAACATGACCTTTTTTGCCTCGCGTGGAATGCTCTGTTCGGAGGGGCTAATGTCAGCTGCCCTATTGTAAAGTGATGAGCACTATTTCATTCCCACCAGGCATCTCCTTGGTGTTGGCTCGGATGCCGTCAGACAAAATCGAAGAAACCTTCCAGCAGCTCTGTTCCATGCAGGTCACAGCTCTGAAGAAAGTAAGGAAAGTTGTGATGTTTAGTGTTCTTTTTAAATCTTTCACAGGATGTGGACATCGCTGGCAAGGCCAGCATTTATTGCCTATCCCTAATCGCTCTAGAACTGAATGGTTTGCTAGGCCATTTCAGAGGGCAGTTAAGTAACTACCACATTACTGTGGGTCTAGAGTCACATATAGGCCAGATCAGGTGGAATTTTACAGCAATCAATGATAGTTTCAAGGTCGGAGACTAGCTCTCAATTCCAAATGTTATTAGTTGAATTGAATTCTACCAGCTGTCATGGTGGGATTTGAACCAGTGCCCCCAATAGCATTAGCCTCTGAACTACTAGCCCAGTAACATTACTACTATGCACCATCTACCCACAATTTTATTAAATGTCATATAAGTTAACTCAGTCTCCTCGATCAAACAGAAACAACTCCTGAGAATTGAGCTTAACTGGCTGCCCTTAACAGACTGACTCACTTCTATTAGCCTGTGGAGATTGCAAAATCTCCTTTGATTTGTGGGCCACTTGATTTTGCTGGCAAGGGTGTGTTTCCCACTCTTTCCTGTTTCTCTCTGGCTTACCTGGGGAGAACACGGAAGTGAATCAGCCCTGTTTGGAGGGAAATGCCAGGATTTCTGACCAAGGAGGTTGGTCTAACGAGAGTTCTGTTAGGGACCCCCGTAACCCTCCTAGCTCCCAGAGACCTGGGATTGAATCATGCTGTAGTGTCTCTAGTGTGTTTGTGCTGTTGTGAGGTGAGTGTTGAACCTCCCACTTTTGTATCTCTTCAAAGCTATTGACATCTGAGCAGACCAATGGCATCTCGGCAGACCCAGCAGTATGGTTGGATAGACTGGCAGCAATATTCAGGTACAGCCTCTTGGCTTTTTGCTGTCTATATGCCTGAAGAGTGTAGCTGGTGCACCTGACTAAATTCATCCATTGACTCTTGAGTGAAAGCATCTTACTGGCAACCAAACTGAGACTTCTGAGGAGTGTCTATTTGCCTTTGACTTATTATTCGGGGCTGCCCTGAACTCCAAATACCTGCTTCACAGGATTTAGACATCTTGAAAGATTCATAAGGAGACAATAGATAGCCTTCACTAGTTGTATGTCGGCTCTCTACACTTGTACAGGGATCAGACAGCCAAGATTGTCTTTTCAATGCTCGTGTGAGAAAGACAGGCAACCAGCCTCACGTTTTAAACCTACTTGGCCAGGATAATGTTTGAATTATTTTGCCTCAACACTTTTGGAACATGGGATTGGATGCAGTCAGACGGCTTGACTCAAAAAAAAAACTGTCTTCTTGACGCAGATCCTCTATGAAACGTGTTAGGTATTTTCAGCTCAGTTTCTACGTAGCATAAAATCACAGTACAAAATTGCCCCGCATTTGATAATAACTACAATGTCAGACTCATTGAGAGTGCAAATGGCTGGCTTGGAAAAAGGTCTCACAGATGAAACAGGAGCATGCTCCTCTGATTTTGTATTTGAGGCACAAGCTAACTTTACATTTGCCTATGCTACGCCTGACCTGGGCATGTATAATACTGAAACGAGGTGACAAAAGTGGAGAAAGCTTTCTCTATGTCAGGATCAGTGATCTTCTCTGCACCATTTGTCAATATAAATTCACCTCTGTGACAGGCCATGGTTAGGAAGATGTATCCTTCCAGTCTGCAGCACATTGTGATTCTTTACTTTGTCGTGGGATGTGGGCATCGCTGGAAAGGCCAGCATTTGTTGCCCATCCCTAATTGCCCTTGAACTGAGTGACTTGCTCAGCCATTGCAGAGGGCAGTTAAGAGTCAGCCACATTGCTGTGAATTGGAGTTGCAATAAGGCCAGACCAGGTAAGGACAGCAGATTTCCTAAAGGGCATTTTCAATTTGTGTTTATTCATTTTAAAAAATCCTCCTTAAGGCTATTGGGGGGGGAGAAAAAACAGGTTTCCTACCAACCTAATGTCTTTAACTCTGGTGTCAATTGTAGCTGAAGCAGGTAACAGCCTTGCCTCTGAGGCAGAAGGTATTGGATTCAAGCCACTTCAGAGACTTGAGCATAAAATCTAAGCTGGCATTCCAGTGTAGTGCTGGAGTATGCTGCACTATTAGAGGTGCCATCTTTCATCTGAGATGGTAAACTGCCTACTCTCTGATGAACCTAAAAGATTCCATGACACTATTCAAAGAGTGAGGCACTCTTTCCCGGCCCATATTTTAATCCCCCAACTAACGTCATGAAAACCAGATGATCTGGTCATTATCACATTGCTGTTTGCACAAGGTTGCTGTGCACAATTTGGTTACAACACTTCAGAAGTGCTTCATTGGCTGTAAAACACTTTGGGACATCCTGAGATTATGAATGGTGCAATTTAAATGTAATGTTCTTACTGTTAACTGAAAAACTAGCTTCAAATAATCAAATTATAAGGTTAGCTAATTTTCTGGTCTTAGTTTTATTTTTGAGCTCATATTATGCCTGTAACACAGATGAAGACATTCCCCTACCTCCATCTCACTCCTCTTCTCCCCTTGCACTGACAGACACACAAATGCGACAGTGGGAGAAGGGAGGCCGCACCCCTGTCAGAAAGTTATCCAGGAGGTAAGAAACCCGCGCACTTACCATTGTCTGAAGGTCACCGGGAGGAACCTTTGTTATTTGAAAAGGGGGAGTTTCCACTAAGGAACAGTGAAAAATCAAAAGGGAAATGCTGGAAACACACGCCAGGTCAATCAGCATCTGAAAGAAGGTCATGTTCTGGGTGGGGCCCTTCATCAGAACACAGGGCCTACCTGGTGCGCAAATCCATCTTTGGACTTTTCCAGCATTTTCACGTTTTGGATTCACCCTGCTTGTTCCCATCGCCACTTTCAGTAGTTGTAGTGGGGAGAGTGCTTGTTTCATAGGTGCAGACTTCTGGTTAACTTTGTTCATTCCTGATGTGTTAAAAAGTTCTAGGGACAAGCCTTAGCTGCAACAGGAGCAATTGCTCCAATAAAGTTGGGTCTAATGGAATAAAGGAGTCCCCTGCGATGGGGCTGATTGCACATTGTACTTTCACCTCTAAGATTTAGTTTTTAATTCGATGACACTGATAGGAGAAAGAGGGGACTTTTATTCTGAGTCCCAGATGTGTGAGCTCCCAGTAAGTGTGGGGCCACGAAATAAAATGGCCGCATTGTTCAGTACCAAACATGATCATCTCCACATGAGCTATAAGGATGGAAATGTTATAAATGCTTTGGAGAGGGCTCTTCTGAGGCTAGGACAGGTTAAAGGGTCATGAGAGGGATCCTGCATCTAACTTTGCTGTCCCAGAATGGAAGTATATAATGGTGTAAAAGGAGCTGCATCTGATCTAGAAGAGCTTTAATATTGATGTGAAGAGAGAGTTCTACTCTGCATCTAACCCATGTTGTATTGCACCTGGGGGTACTTAGTGCTGGTGGGAGCTAGGCAAAGGTTCCTTGGCTCTGAAATTTCTCACCTTGAAAATGCAAGCGTTTAAAAGTATATTTTTAAGAATAGTTGATTGCAGACTGAGAATTGGAGAATGGGGTTATGATTCCCAATAAAAGCTTTTTTCTTTGAACTGACTTTCATTAAATCTTTTCCCTTGCAGATCTGGCCAGTGATTTCTGAAACCCTGTACAGGCACCAGGCTGATAATCGGATGGCAGAGCGTTGCTGCCGATGCCTGCGCTTTGCGATCAGATGTGTGGGGAAAGGGTCTGCTATGTTGATTCAGCCCCTGGTGTCTCAGGTGTGTGTCCACGCATGTGTTAGTCCATCTGTTTGGTTCTATACTGTGGGAATAACTGGTTTGTGGCTGTGTCTCAGTACTGAAACAGACAGTACAAATCCTGGGCTGTTTTGGGCACTGGGTCATATAACGAAAGGGTGCTTCCATAGACACTTGTCACAAGGACAGATGTGCTGCAAATTGTTAGTCACCTGTAAAGGGTTGGGAAGAGAAAGTGAATAAAAGAGCAAAAGTATTTTGAAACCAAGGGGCCTGAAACTAAACTGGAAAAGTATTGCTTTGTCTGATTTTTTTCAAAATAATAACTGGAAGTTAGTTCAGCTGTTTCCGTGCTAGTTTACTGTCCATATTTGAATCTTTGGAGTTTGCCATCATCCTGCTCTGTCCCATCCCATTTTCGATGCGGTATCAGGGCTTTTCCTCAGCAGGATACCTGGTCTGTGCTCTTCCTCTAACCAGTGTAACAACTTGCCTTCCAATAGTGGTTACTCCTACTCCTGCCTAAGTGGTAGGCGGATTTGACGGCTGTGGGGAAGGCTTCTTTGGGGTACTTTCCTCCCTTTCCCTTGTCTAGCGAGTTCAAGAAACCTCTCCATTTGCATCTAGCCCTGCTCCAATTTGGGTATGGGAATGGAGGAACCTTCCTTCCAAAGCCTCTCCGGCTGCAGTGCCCCAGATCTACATTGAACAAAACTCTCTTGAAGTTGCCTCGATGAAGTTGCCTTCAGGGCTCTGTCTTGTAGTTCTGAAATGCCAGGCCACAGTTCCCTGTGGTGGAGAAGCTGAATGTTTCAAAATAGGACATGAATTGTTCAAGGCACAGTGTGATGTAGTGCAGGAGTGTGAAGTAACTTTTGTCATGGCCTGAATGAATGAGCTATAATTATCTCATGCATCTCTTTTTCTCTCTGTCTCTCTCTCTCCTTTCCCCACTCCTGCCTCACCCCAAGATGGTGAGTGTGTACCAGTCCCATCAGCACTCCTGTTTCTTATACCTAGGCAGCATTCTGGTGGATGAGTACGGCAGCGAGGAGAGCTGCACGCAGGGTCTGCTGGAGATGATGCAGGTAAATTGCTGGGCTTTGTGTGCGTCCCTTTATTTAGAAGTAAAGTTATTGCAGGCGCCTCAGTCTATCCCGGAGGATTCTCAGTTGAGTTATGTTTTTAGGTCTCAAAATATCAATTTTGTAATGAGATCCTAGTCCTGATGATCCAAGTGGAATTCCAATTAAGATATGACATTCCACATGGAAAAAAACAGGACGAGAGCACCCAAGGTCACCAAATAGGTCAACTTCTTAGCAAAAAATTGGTGAACTAAATGTGTTTGGTGTCACTAACATATTTAGGAAATAGCCTCATTATGCCAGTGCACACTTATTATTGGGGAAACATTAGCTACCCTGATCCTCAAATCTATAGCTATTTAAGTAGTTTCCCAACTTTCAAGATCAAAAGTATGTTCCAGTAGAACAAAGCCAATTCCCATTCAACTCCTTGAACCAATTATTACTGTCTTTTTTTTTATATATATATATATCACGGTATCTCCCAATGAAACCATTGCCTGCTTCCTGGGATATAGTTTTATAAGCATTCACCAGCGCTTTCCCACCTTCTCCCGGTGGGGTGTTGTCACTGGGGACCCCAAACGAATGTCAGTCAGCCAGCTGGTCTCCCATAGGGGACATTGCCGCTGAGCACAATCTAATCTATGTCCAGCGGGAGTTACTGGACAGCAGTCAGGATTCCTGGCTGACCCTTTCTCACCCAGCCTTAGTCCAAGAACATTGAAGCCAACCATTAGGTCCAGTTAATTCAGCACTGACTGGAAACCAAACTGGGACTGATTGGTCTGTATGTTCTTGAGCTACAGGTCAGTATATTTATTCACAAATCTGCTATGAATTGTTACAGCTCTCATTATTTAAATGGTTCGCAAATGTTTTGTTGCAATTCTTCAGGCATTTTGTGGACCAACATTCCAACTGCTAGAACAACCTAGAGGATTCCAGAATCACCCTGACACTGTGGATGATCTTTTTCGCTTAGCAACAAGGTAACAGAAGTATTGCTGCAAAGGGTCAACTTTCACTGGCGGTGATAAAGGAATATTCTGCTTTTATCCACTTTCTATACAATAAATAAGAATCATAGATGCCTCACTATTGCACTACCACAAAGAATGACCATGTGTTCATGAATTTGGCAATGGTTATAAGCATTTGGGAGCATTACAGAGCATTGTGTGAAGAGATCCCTTTACTGTGTTCGGTAAAGTCTGAACTTTTCAAAATCGGCCCTGTTGAACTATAGAACCATCCAGTAGCGCAACTTATAGGTCTGGTTTGGATGGCTGGAGAGAAAGAGAAGCACGTTATTGTTGAGACTAGGCTCAACAGTTTTAATCAGCATTCAAATTTGAGTTCTGATCCCAGGAAAGTGAGTGCACAGAGAGAGGGAGGGTATGTAGCTGCAGAAGTCAGCTACCAAATCTATTTTTAAATAAGTAATTCTCTGGGTGTGAGCATCGCTGGCCAGGCTGGCGCTTGTATTGTCCATCCCTAATTTTCTTTGAGAAGGTGGTGGTGAGCAGCCTCTTTGTGAGCCACTGTTGCCCCTGTGGGGAAGGAGCTGCCACTGCTAGGGTTTTGGTGATGAAGGAACGGGGGATATATTCCCAAGTTGGAATGGTGTGTTTGTTTTGGAGGAGGAGCCTGTGGGTGGCCATATTCCTGTGCACCTACTACCCTTGTCCTTCTGGGTAATGGAGGCCAGGGGTTTGGGAGGTGCTGTCTGAGAGACCGTGTCCTTGATCGAGGTGTCTGTTTTGCTTCTTGCATGGCAGATTTCACATCTCATGTTTCATATGAGGGATCCGTTGGCTGACTTTCAGTGAACTGCCCAAGGTGAATTTATAATTTGGATTCACTCAGAATTTCTGTATTGAATCTTGTATGTGCCACTCTCCTTACTTACAGTGAGATGGCCCTAGAAGAGGTCTGAAAATGACAGCCATTAAACTCTCCCGTCTGGCAGACTGGGCCATGTCCGTGCGTTATGTTTCGTGCCGGGGGAGCACCGTTGACCGGAAACCCATAATCCCCATGTGTTCCTGTCCCCAAGACTTCCCTTTCACAATTAACTACCGTTGCTCACCAGCCCTTTGGGAAGCAAACAGGATAAGGGCAACTTTTTGCAACGTATCCCAACCCAGACCCTGGACCCTTTCAGAGCTGTAAAAGTTGCAGCCTCTTGTTAAAATGCAGGCAGCAGGAGGAGTAAATATCTAAAATTTGGCACTCTTGAGTTTGCCCTGTTGAGCGCAAGACAAAAAATTTCGGCAACATGTCACTCTTTTCAGCAATATTTAAAAGCAGTGCTCCTCCGTGGGTTGTTTAGTTACAGTGAATCTCAGGTTTTCTTCACATCTTGCATTTCAACTTATTCCTCACTCACAGAGTCAAAAGGAGATTAAAGAATATGATAACAACAGTCATTTCCTTCCCTGCCTCTGATCCCCAGCATCTCAAAGTGCTTCACCAGAATGGTGCCAGGGGTCAAGGAGTGATGAGGGCCAGTTAAGAATAACAACTTCCTACCCTACCACAAGTGACGCTGATAACTTCCCATGTTAACATCCACTGCCTTCCTAATGTTTATCTTCTTAAAAATAATCATGGGGAGAGTTTCTCCATCACCGTAATAAATTCCTGGTGTTCCCGGGAAATGTAAGTTGCTCGGAATCTCTCAAGCCCCTGTGGGATCATGGGTCACTGAAGAGGCCAAGTTCTGTTCATTTTAATCTACTTGTGCTTATGGAGAGATCTCGGAGGATGACTGCAATGACGTTGAGTATTTTTAACCCTTAGTTTAGACTGAAAGTGTCTAGTTGAATAAAATACAGCATTTTCAAGTTTCAAACACTTCTATCAAGAATTAGAAAATTGGTTGAACCTAGCGCATTAGAATCTTTTGAGTTCATTGAATTGGTGTCCAACACTCCTCGGCCTTTCGGCTTCGTTGCTTCTAAGCAGTGAATGACCCCAAATTCCTCCCCTTGTCACTTGTTGAAGTACAGATCTGCAACAGTCCATTGTACCTCATCCAAGTACTGAATTGTGTGAGCCAAGACAACATGGCTACCATTGTACATTGCAGTGAAGCCTCAACCCTTTCCTCACTGAATGTCCATGCACAGACTTTTCAACGGCGGTTAGAGGTGGGGCGGGGTGGGGGGTGGTTTGTTACCGGACAGTAACTAGAAATCCTGATTGGATTTGGCTCCGTCTCCCTCTGCGCAACCCCCTCCGCTCCCATCTCCATGCCAGGTTGCAGGGGTGATAAGACCACTAATAGCATGATGAGCACAGTCCAGCAATCAAACCTAGGTCCTTCCTGATCTCTGTTTTTCAGTACCACAGCACGCGATGCAGTGATCTGATGGAGAGCAACTAGTAAGATGTATAACCAATTCAACAGCAGCTAATATGAGCGCAGGTATCTCCGAGGGTTGTGGGGCTGGAGGAGGTCACAAGGATAGAGAGAAGCAAGGCCATGGAGAGATTTGAAAACTAGGATGTGTGTTTTAAAATCAAGGTGCTGACCTAGGAGCAGAAGTCCGTCACGGAGCACAGGGAAATGGGACTTTGTGTTAAGACACGGACAGCAGAGTTTTGGATGACCTCAAACTTGTGGAGTTCACCTTTATAAACTGATCCTGAAGCATTTTCATTAAGGTCATGGCAAAATCATCCCTAAGTCACAGATTTAAGTTAATGGGCGATTCTGTATTGACATATAACTTCCTTGAGGGCTTGTATGTTAGATCTGCTACCCAGAATGGTACTGAACCTTATCAGCCATTAGGTCATGTACTCAATCACTGGTATATGCTGATTCAGTTGGTCTCTGCAGGCAGCGGTAGGTTACTTCGTTTGGCCATGGTGTTCCTGGACTAAAATAGTGGAAGATCAGCCAGGGCTCATGCCCTCCCATAGGAGAAGACATTCGGCGATGGGCAGGAGCATGTCTTGCTGCGATGACCCATACAGTTCAATAGCTTGCTGATATTCTAGGTAGAGACACATGAAATTATAATTGGGCGAGGTACTGGAGGGCAGTCTGCGCCTTTGATACTAGGCCGCAAGGCAACAGTTAACAACTTCAGCAAGGGAACGGAGAGGCTGTGACAAACTAACAAAAAGTAAAATGGTCATTAAAATTAACCTCTCTTTCTCTCTGTAGATTCATTCAGCGAAGTCCAGTTGTTTTGATTCAAAGCCCAGTGATGTCCTTAATCATTCGTTGCGCATTGGCGGCAACAACGCTGAACCACCGCGATGCAAACTCCAGTGTGATGAAGTTCCTGCAGGACCTGGTTCACGTGGCGACAATCAACAAGGTGAGTGCGAGAGTCCAAACATCCACCCAAAGACATGAGATGAAAGCCATCGTAAAAGAAAATCCAGGGTAGCTGGATCACCTCGCTTGTTTTAGAAGTCGGCTCGGTGCCCATTCAGCTTGGCCAGTGGCTACATTCTTTCAATAATCAGCAGGCAAACTTTTCTCCACTCCAAACAACATTCTCCCTGAGTTCTGTTTGCTATGTACGGCTGGTTTGTGTTTTCTTTATGATTGACCTGCCGACGTGCATGCATGCATCGTAAAGGGTAGAGAGCCTTCAAGGGTAAGCAGGGGTGGGCAACAAATGCTGGCTTTGCCAGCCATGCCCACATCCCATGAAAGAAGATTAAAGAAAAAAAAGTGCTGTGCTTCAGATCAAGTGTTAAAGCCTCAACGCCTGTTCAAGAGGCCATATAAATATTGTGTAGTGCTATTTGAAGGAAAGTATATA
Source organism: Isurus oxyrinchus (assembly GCA_026770705.1). Lineage (NCBI taxonomy): Eukaryota > Metazoa > Chordata > Chondrichthyes > Lamniformes > Lamnidae > Isurus > Isurus oxyrinchus. The sequence goes on from JANJGN010000030.1 coordinate 24,497,549, forward strand.
TCCTGACAAATGTTTATCCTTCAGTCAACAGCACCAAAAACCCATTTAGCTGGTAATTTATTTTATTGTTTATTGCGGGGCCTTGCTGTGTACAAGTGGCTCATATTTACTTACATTACAACAATGATTTAATAGCTGCGGAAAGCTTTTTGTTGCCAGGCACTATATAAATGCAAGTTTGTTTTTTTTTAAATAAAAATGAAAGACGGTAATTTCCTGCTAGTTTTTTTGATGTTGCTAGTCCTCAAACTTCTCCACCCATCTGCCCCACTTTCCTTGAAAACACTCCTTCAAACCTGCTGCTGTCACAATATTTCCTTATGCGACTCGATGTCAAATTTTGTTTGCTGACACTGCTGGGAAGCACCATGTAATGTTTCACTGCGCTAAATGCGCTACATGAATGCAGATTGTTATTGCTGACGTTGGTGTTCCTATTTATAATAATTTAAACCTGTGACCTTGAAAGGGACAGCTCAGAATCACAGAATTTAATCAGCTCAGAAGGAGGCCATTCGGCCCATCGTGTCTGCGCTGGCCCTCCAAATGAGCATCACGACCTGGTGCCATTGCCCTGCCTTTTTCCCGTACCCCTGCACATTATTTCTATTCAAATAACCATCTAATGCCCTCTTGAATGCATCAATTAAACCTGCCTTCTTCACACTTCCAGGCAGTGCATTCCAGACCCGAACCACTCGCTGTGTGAAAAAGTTTTTTTTTCTCACGTCACATTTGCTTCTTTTGCAAATCACTTTAAATCAGGTCACACACCAGTGCATGTCGGCAGAATTATGCGCTTCAAGTTAGTGTATTGCTGGCCTTTTAAATCAGCACGCCGTCTGACTTGGCCTAAGTATTGCCAGATGTCAACGAAGGCTGCCTTTAATCATCAGGCTGTGTGGTAACTTTGTGTCTGTTGGCATGTTTTAGCACAAAGAAGATTTTGAGCTACGGAAGAACCTGGTCCATGGATTTCTCGGGGAGACCGGAGCGCTGCTTGTGGCACAGCTGGTACAGGCGTGCTGCTTCTACCTTGTGCCGAGCATGCTGGGAAATGTGGCCGACGTCATGTGGGAACTCCGCATTTTTGACCGGAAGGTGTGTAATGGGAGCCAGGTGGTCTTTAATACATGTGTAATTTTTCATGACCCCCCACCCACGAAACCTGATGGCTTGCATAGTTCACTGTATAGTTCAACCCTGCGATGCACAGTCCAGATCTGAGGTACGTTTGCTGATCTCAACCAGGGTGTCAAGATTTGGCTGCAGGGAAGGGGAGGGATCAGCTAGAATTCTCTCTCCTGATTGCCATCGGCCTATTCTAAGTACATTTGTATGGATGACTGGGAAAGAGAGGCTGAGGTGCGATGCTCTGCGTTGTTGAATATATACAAACATGAGAGTCAGGAGCAGGAGTAAGCAATCCTGCTAATGATCTCGCGTGAAAAGTTAGTCACTTGAGGGAGGTGCCAGAGGACAGCGGGTGCCTAATTTTTTTGTAACCCAGCAAAAGTTGGCACGTTTAGGAGAGGTGGGTGTGAAACATTGGCAAAAGACTAGGGAGAAAGAAATTGAAATAATATCGATAAAGACTAAAATGAGTGGTTTGCAGTGAGAGAGAAAGAAAGGTGGAAAGGAATGCTGGGTCATCCAAGATCTAATGAGGAAAGGCAGCATCTGTAAGGACAGAAGCACAGATTGTACCTGGTCTGAGTATTTCCAGCATTTTCTGTTTGCATTTTTGATTTCAAGTGTTTGCAGTATTTTGCCTGTGTGAGAGAGACAGGGAAAGGACTGGTTGATTTAAGGGTCTTCATTGGAACTGTTGTGAATTGTTCTGATCAAAATATTAATCTCCTCTTCCTTTCAAACAAACATAGGAATTAAGAGCAGGAGTAGGTTGTTCAGCCCCCTCGAGCCTGTTCAATAAGATCATCTGACCTGACTGTGGCCTCAACTCCACTTTCCTGTCTACCCTGATAACCTTTGATTCCCTTGTTGGTCAAGAAGTTATCTACCTTTGCCCTAAAAATATCCAATGACCCAACCTCTACCGCTCTCTGGGAAGAGAGTTCCACAGGTTCACGGCCCTCTGAGAGGAAAAGAAATCTTCATCTCTGTCTTAAATGGAGGCCCCTTATTTTTAAATTCTGTCCTTTAGCTCTGGCCTTTCCCGCAAAGGAGAACATCCTTTCAGCATCCACTCTGTCATGGCCCTTCAGGATTTTATGTTTCAATAAGATTACCTCTCATTCTTCTAAACTCCAATGAATACAGGTCCAACCTTTCCTCCATAAGATAAGCTCCTCATCCCTGGAATCCGTTCAGTGAACCTCCTCTGAACAGCTTCTAATGCAATTATGTCCTTTCTTAAATAAGGAAACCCAAAATGTACACAGTACTCCTTTTTAGATCATTCAAAACCCATCCACTTATCAGGGTTAAAATTGGGCCCTTACTCACATGATCCCTTGCAGTGCAAAGGTTAGTCATGTTAACAACAGGCCAGCTCAGTGTTCTGATGGCGTACTACCCTGTAACCAAGCAATGTTGATGTCTCTTGTGATTTCCCCCAATGATGTGTTACTGATGCCTCTTGTAGGCCAGCTTCATCAAGTAAGGGAAAGTCAAAAAGCCTGATTTCTACTAGGCATGGTTAGGTAATGGGTAAGGAATTAATGTGGGTAGATGGAGTTAACATGCAAATCAGCCATGATCAAGTTGACTGCTGGAACAAGCTGGAGGGCTGAATGGCCTGCCTTTATTCCCATGTACATTGTTGGTAAAGTGTACCACTAATGCAACTATTTTGTCTGTGACCTGCAAGAAATAACTGAAGTCTACTTAGATGGTTCGCATAGTAAAGTGGAAGCATGTCGGTTATGACCAATTTCGTTGGTATAGCTGAGTTATTTAAAAATTCCACAGAGAAACTAAACAACTGTCATAACCTATAATTTTAACTGTTATGTTTGAAATGTGACTCTAAATTCAGGAATCAGACCACCAGTTCGCGAGGTTTTACATTAAAATAAATGAAGCCAGACACCAGGCAAAGCATTTTCACCTTACAAATTGAAAAATGAGGTTCCTTTTACTTTGGTTACTTGCAGACACAGCGGTAGGTTTACAGGCTTTGATCTTACACTGCCTCTGCCCTGCATACACACAACCGCTGGAGTTATCCCTAACACCGCTCATTGTATGTAAATTCTCATTGTATCACCAGCCTCTTCTGACAATTAAACCCCTTTCATAGTTCCAATTTTATTAGCAATATAAACATGTTGCTTGGTATCTGCTAGATAGGTGGCACTTTTCACCCCACTTCTTGAAAGCTCTATTCAAAAAATGCAAATGCATGCTACCTCTCTTCATATCAAAACTAGTACATATCAAAGCACCCAGATTAGCTGGCTTTAATCCAATTGAGACACACCTGCAGATTAAACCTCTATTTTAAAAGAAAAATATTTTCCAATTGTATTGTATACATTAATAGCTTCATGACAATGTCGAAGGGTCGTGAAATGCTGCGATATCTCTTAAAGAGAATGCTAATTAGTATGTAGCCAGGATGTAAGCAGCAGATGTGACCAGCAGACATTGTTCAGAGGAGCTTTCAGTTTAGCTAGCAGCATGTGGTGTGAAGGAATTGCAGCTGTACTTTTGTGTTAATAAGAGCTGCTGAATCTTTATAGTAACTGTCTACTGAGCACTTCTGTACTACATCTTGAAATAAACCAAACCTACATTTGGTTTACCAGTCCTGTGTAAGATTGGTAAGTTTGTATTAAGCAATGATGCAACAAAATGCATGTCTGATTTCTCTGATTTGCCATTAATTTCTCAAAATCACTGATGGCAGTCACCATGGTGTGGAAGGATACTGGGTAGAACCAAGGCACAAGTATAGCTGAACAGGCAGGTAACTCTCACACCGCTACCTCATGATCCATTGGGGTTTCCAATGGACATTCAATTGTTTGTCAAGGGGGTTCACCGGTAGTTTACTGACTGCAGACTCTGTCTTGCTCCCGCATAATATCCAGCCAAAACATTGCAAATGCCTGTGATCCCTATCTGAAATGCTGTTTGCACCTGTCCATCCAAGGTCCTGCCGGGGTGTCAATAACTGACCTCTACCTCGCAGAGGCTGAGCGTCAACTCGCAGACACTTGCTCCTACCTCTCCCTGGACCATGACCCCACCACTGAACATCAAGCCATTGTTTCCAGGTCTGTCACTGATCTCATCTCCTCTGGAGATCTTCCTCCCACAGCTTCCAACCTGATAGTCACCCAACCTCAGACGGCCCGCTTCTACCTTCTACCCAAAATCCACAAACAGAACTGTCCCAGCAGACCGATTGTGTCAGCCTGTTCCTGCCCCACGGAACTCATTTCTCGTTATCTTGACACCCTTCTGTCTCCCCTTGTCCAGTCCCTTCCCACCTACATCCGTGATTCCTCTGACACTTTATGTCACATCAACAATTTCCAGTTCCCTGGCCCCAACCGCTTCCTCTTCACCATGGACGTTCAATCCCTCAACACCTCCATCCCCCACCAGGATGGTCTGAGGGCCCTAAGTTTCCTCCTCGAACAGAGGCCCGAACAATCTCCATCCACCACTACTCTCCTCTGTCTGGCTGAACTTGTTCTCACACTGAACAATTTCTCCTTTAACTCCTCTCACTTCCTCCAAATAAAAGGTGTGGCTATGGGTACCCGCATGGGCCCCAGCTATGCCTGTCTCTTTATGGGGTATGTGGAACATTCCTTGTTCCAGTCCTACTCCGGCCCCCTCCCACAACTCTTTCTCCAGTACATCGATGATTACTTCGGTGCCGCTTCATGCTCTCGTCGGGACCTGGAAAAGTTTATTAATTTTGCTTCCAATCTCCACCCCTCCATTATTTTCACATGGTCTATCTCTGACACTTCCCTTCCCTTCCTTGACCTCTCTGTCTCAATCTCTGGTGATAGACTGTCCACCAATATCCATTACAAGCCTACCGACTCCCACAGCTACCTCGACTACAGCTCCTCACAACCCGCTTCCTGTAAGGACTCCATCCCATTCTCTCAGTTCCTTCGCCTCCGTCGCATCTGTTCTGATGATGCTACCTTCAAAAACAGTTCCTCTGACATGTCCTCCTTCTTCCTTAACCGAGGTTTTCCACCCACGGTAGTTGACAGGGCCCTCAACCGTGTCCAGCCCATCTCCCACACATCCGCTCTCACGCCTTCTCCTCCCTCCCAGAAACATGATAGGGTCCCCTTTGTCCTCACTTATCACCCCACCAGCCTCTGCATTCAAAGGATCATCCTCCGCCAACTCCAGCATGATGCCACCACCGAACACATCTTCCCTTCACCCCCCCCCCCCCCCCCCCCGGTTTTCCGTAGGGATCATTCCCTCCGGGACACCCTGGTCCACTCCTCCATCACCCCCTACTCCTCAACCCCCACCTATGGCAACTCCCCATGCCCATGCAAAAGATGCAACACCTGCCCCTTCACTTCCTCTCTCCTCACCGTCCAAGGGCCCAAACACTCCTTTCAAGTGAAGCAGCATTTCACTTGCATTTCCCCTAACTTAGTCTACTGCATTCGTTGCTCCCAATGCGGTCTCCTCTACATTGGAGAGACCAAATGTAAACTGGGTGACCGCTTTGCAGAGCACCTGCGGTCTGTCCGCAAGAAAGACCCAAACCTCCCTGTTGCTTGCCATTTTAACACTCCACCCTGCTCTTTTGCTCACATGTCTGTCCTTGGCTTGCTGCATTGTTCCAGTGAAGCCCAGCGCAAACTGGAGGAACAACACCTCATCTTCCGACTAGGCACTTTACAGCCTTCCGGACTGAATATTGAATTTAACAACTTTAGATCTTGAACTCCCTCCTCCATCCCCACCCCCTTTCTGTTTCTTCCCCCTTCCTTTTGTTTTTTCCAATAATTTATATAGATTTTTCTTTTCCTATCTATTTCCATTATTTTTAAATCTATACCTTTTATGCCCTGTTAGTCTTTCCACCTCACCCGCACTAGAGCTGTACCTTGAGTGTCTTGCCATCCATTCTTAATTAGCACATTTGTTTAGATAATTTCACCACCTTCAACACCTCTTTGTTCTTTTGTCTGTGACATCTTTTGATTTTCTGCTCCTATCACGGCTTGCTTGTCCCTACAACCACACACACCCCCCCACCCGCCTTAAACCAGCTTATATTTCACCCCCTCTCCTAATATTCACTCAGTTCTGTTGAAGGGTCATGAGGACTCGAAATGTCAACTCTTTTCTTCTCCGCCGACACTGTCAGACCTGCTGAGTTTTTCCAGGTAATTCTGTTTTTGTTTTGGATTTCCAGCATCCGCAGTTTTTTGTTCTTGGGTCAATAACGTGCTTTGTTTTGATGTATGTGAAACCAGACGTTCTGTCGGTGGCTGGAGGATGCTCTCAAAGCCCTCCCGAAGGAGCTTTCAGCTGGGGCTATTACAGCGACAGAGAAGCAAGTGACGGAGTTCCACAAGCAGGTTATGTGGTATGTGCAAGTGTTACTAACCAGTTGCGAATTATACTTGAGCATCAGTGTTACTATCACACACAAATCCGGCGATAGATAATGAAAGAACTTGCATTTAAATAACACATTTCACACCATCTGTACATCCCAAAGCCAATTAAGTGTGAGCTCCACCCCACTGTCCTGTAAGGAAGCTTGGCAGCCAGTTTGCACCCTGCGAAATCCCACAAACAGTAATATGATAAACAACTAGATATTCTGTTTTAGGGTTGGCTGATGGATAAATGTTGGCCAGAACACCAGGAAAGTTCACTGACTTTTCAAATGGAGCGATGGGATCTTTTATGTCCACCTGGGATCTTGGTTTAAAGTTTCATCTGAAAGTACACCGATATAACAAACTGGTCACGAAGCGTGCTTAGTAGCACTTGTACATGTATTTGTATCCTCATGGCTCCCTGTAGACTAATTTGAGTTTTGGTGAATAGCTGAGTAGCACGTAGGAGATGTTGGGTTTGATACCTGGTCTGTGGTGAGATACCAGCCACAGTGACATTAAGGGTTTTACAATTGGCTGATACCCAGTGCAGTATTGAAGCGGTGCTGCCTTTTGGATGAGATCTTAAACCAAGGCCTCATTTGCTGAGGGGGCATAAAAGAACACATGGCACTAATTTCGGAGAAGAGCAAAGAAGTTATCTCCGGCGCTCTGGCCGATATTTATCCTTAAACCAACATAAAAACAGATTATCTAGCCATCATCACATTGCTGTGCGAAAATTGGCTGCCATATTTCCTATATTACAAACAGTGACTACACTTTATTAACTGTACATCATTAACTGTAAAGCACTTTGGGCTATTTGGTGGTCATGAAAGGTGCTATATAAATGCAAGTCTTTCCTTGCACTTTCAGAAGCCTCCCTAAAAACCACTGGCTCAAACAGGCCACTTGGTCTGTCTAGTCCATGCCTGGGTTAATGCTCCGTTCATCAGTCACCAACCAACCTTACTCCCAAACTCTCCCACAGCACACCGTCTTAGTAGGCCGAACACCTGGGCATGTTTTGTTACATTAGAGGTGTTATATATAAGTGCAGGTTAAAAGTTTTGGTGATCGGATTTTAACGAAGGAAACTTATTTTTAAAACATAAAGCACTCACTGGCCATCTTTTTCCCTGCAGCGCTGAAGATGCTACAATGATAGGTTGGTCCCTAATGGAATTCTCCGGGTTCTACAGATAGCGTCATCAAGTTACCAAGGAGGTATTATGTAAGTTGCTTTTCCGAGGCAAGGGGCAGTGTTTATCCAGCCGGGCTTGTAGAAACTATCCGCACGGCACAAGTGGAATGGCCTGAGAAATACTCGGGAGCCAGCCGAGCTGGGGAATTTACGTTCCTTTTCCTTGCGCGGCTTTGTGGGATCGGGAAGATCCCTGGCTGCTGTCGAGCACATTGAAGCCGTGACGTTTCACTGGCAGTAGAGCTGCTGCTGCTCATTTGGGTAACTTACATTGCCAACATGGTCCAGCAACAAGGCACTGCTGTGTCTCCAAATCAACAGGATTTCTTTTTCTCTAAAGTGAAGCTGAGGTGCATAAAATTGAGGGGCCTAGATGCAGAGGGCAGGAGGGATCTCTTTCCATTAAAGGAGAGATCATTAACCAGGGACCAAGGGTATACAGTAGCTGGTGGAAGGATTAGAGGGGAATTGAGTAATCTATTTCACGCAGTTGGCAGCGGGTTCTAGAACTCATTGCTGGAAGGGGTGCTAGAGGCAGAAACCTTCATTATACTTTAAAAAAAAAAATCTTGGCTATGCACTCAGTGCCATAGCCTACAGAGCTATGGGGCAAGAGCTGGGAGATGGGATTAGATTGGATATCTCGTTTTTTTGACCAGCATAGGCACAATGGGCCAAATGGCCTCCCCCCCCACCCGGCACTGTAAATCTTCCCATGTTTCTGAAATAATTTTAAACTCGTTTTCTTCTGCAAAGAGGGGAATTGCTTTGAATAAATCTTCTTTAACCCATCTCTCTCCTTCATTGTGTCAAGCTGTGACCAGGCTGCAATGCTTTTTCTTGCTATCCTTGTGAACTCAGATGACTCTTGTGAGGTGGTGACAACATACTTACTGAGTGGTCGGTCGACTGACTTAAGTCTGTTTGTGTTGATATGGCTGTGACTCCCCTCAGCCATGCATTCTGTGCTCAACCACTTGATCTCTTTACTCTTCGGAGATGACCCGTTGAAGGGAATTGGCAGATGGAGGGTTTGTGGTCGCTGCCTTCTGATTGCCGTGGGGTGGAGTGCAGCAATTTTCCACACCAATGCCCCGACCGTTTAAATTCCTGACCAAATGAGCTGCCTTCCTGTCTCCAAACTCGCTCAGCATTAATGACGCCCGGATATAAACACAGGCGGCATCCAGGAAGCTTAATAAATATTAAGAAATGGCCAGTGGGTTTTCCTGGTGGACTGAAATCTTAACCAAAAGTATGTGGGTTGCGAGAGGAGTAATGCCACCAAGCCTGGCTCAAAATTGCAGGCTGCCTCATTTTAACATGAGGGAGCTCAGACATTTCCCCGTTTGCTAGCAATCAAATTGATAAAAGTTGTGAGGTTCCCATATATATCCCCATGATGTATGTGGTTAAATCCACTGTTTGTATGGCTGAAGGCCACACAGACTGGGAGAGTCCCTAAACCAGTGCCAAGTCAGCTGAATCTCAGTAGGAGAGCTGGGGGAGTTGCTGTAATGGTGTTCGGTGCCTTTAGGCTAGGAAAAGGGAAAAATCAGCAAGGCTCCTTGATCACTATCGTGTTGGGAACTGTGTGTATGTGCACGTCTCACTCAGCCCATGATTGAAAATGCCATTATTAAATTGCCATTTCCTGTGACACTGGGTGAGCCTCTTCTTCCCACTTATCTGTTTGGCCTGTGCATAATTTTAATGAAACCCTTCACTTGAAGAGCAGCAAAATGTTGCAACTTGGATTTGAGCTGCAGATTAGGATCTTACAATTCAAGTGTGACCAATAGATGTTACATTTAATGTGTAGTGCCATTTTTTTGTGCAATCTCACTCGAGCTATTGGAAATACGAGGTGTGGATTTCCCTCAACTGTAATGGATCGAGTGAAGAGTCTTAACTTTCTCTCCTCGTCTCTTTCGTTTGATGGGTGCCTCGTACTTTGCCCAAGTTGCAATTCCTTACTTAGGAGCGAAGTTAGGCCTTGATAAAGCTGTGGAGGTATCAAGCCCACCTTGACCATCATCTTACCTGATGCCTACACACACACAATTTGCAGTAGAGAGCAGGAGTTCTGGTTGATTTCACCCCCCACCCCACGCCTGACCCAGGTCAGTTGTAGCCCTCACTGACTGATATGGAACCTTGGTTGCGATCAACTAACTGAGCCCTGTATTGAATTTGCTTAGTACAGTTAAATTAGGCACAGCTTTTACCAACCGAAGCCATCAGGAAAACTGCAGGTAACGCTCAAGCTTTCCCCCAACCCTCTCCCTAGCATAATGATTTCCCTCTGGCCATATATGTTTATGTTTTTGATTGAGGCTGAACAGACAGATGAAGCAGCCCTCTCCTCCATGCTGTGGATAAGTACACCTCATCAGCAGCTACTAATTCATTAATAAGCTGATGCTTGATCCCATGCATCTTCAGGCTCTGAAACATCATCTAAATGTAGAAAAAGAAAGCTCTCTTGCTACCTTTGCACACCCCATTGATTCACGGTCCATGCACCCTGAGGAACAATGGGGCAATGCCTGACCCTCAACTGTTTCCTGTTACTGAAAAGCACCTGTTTATGTATCTGCCTTTCGCCAGTTGGTGGCATCTATTCACATCCCAGTCGTAAATTCACGGTGTTCATTATTGCTAAATGATGCCAAGTTATTACGATTTATATAAGTGACAAATTATATTAAAGTTCTGCTTAAATCCGACTATGAAAGCAGGTAGGTCACGTTATTTGAGATGTGCCTGCATTCTAGGACATTAGAGTCCAACCTGTGCACTTCTTAGAGCCAGCAACTCCCATCATGTTGGTGCTTATTTCCCCTCTGTTAGTTAATCCTGTGTTACTTTGTGGGCCTGAAGGTTTGGGAGGGGTTGGTGTTTTGTTTCTAAGCAACACTGCGTCCTTGGTAGATAATTCCCAAATTAAAACATCAAGATCTGTTAGTATGAACAACAAGTAACATTTGTGCCACACAAGTACCAGGCAATGACCATCTCCAACAAGAGAAAATCTAACCGTTGCCCCATGACATTCAATGGCATTACCATCGCTGAATCCCCTAATATCAAAATCCTGAGGGGGTTACCATTGACCAGAAACTGAACTGGACTAGACACATAAATACTGTGGCTACAAGAGCTGATCAGATGCTAGGAATCCTGCAGTGAATAACTCACCTCCTGACCCCCCAAAGCCTGTCCACCATCTACCAGGCACAAGTCAGGAGTGTGATGGAATACTCTCTGCTTGCCTGGATGAGTGCAGCTCCAACAACACTCAAAGTTTGACACCATCCAGGACAAAGCAGCCCACTTGATTGGCCCCCCTTCCACAAACACTCACTCCTTCCAACACTGGCGCACAGTGGCAGCAGTGTGTGTACCATCTACAACTTGCACTGCAGCAACTCACCAAGGCTTCTTCGACGGCATCTTCCAAACCCGTGACCATTACCATCTAGAAGGACAAGGGCAATAGACACATGGGAACACCACCACCTGGAAGTTCCCCTCCAAGCCATCCTGACTTGGGAATATATCGCTGTTCCTTCATTGTCTCTGGTCAAAATCCTGGAACTCCCTCCCTTACAGCAATGTGGGTGTACCTACACCACATGGATTGCAGCAGTTCAAGAATACAGCTCACCACTACTGTCTCGAGGGCAATTAGCGAGGGGCAATAAATGCTGGCCTAGCCAGTAATCCCTACTTCCCATGAATGAATTAAAAAAAGTGTTAGAAACTGGAATTCAAACTCTGTGTGGCCCCCGAAGCTTCCTGCTGAACATCAGTGTCGCTCTCAAACATTAGCTTGGACTGTCCTGAACTAGGTGATTGTGCCTACTCCTGTGGGGTGTGATTATCGACGGAAAGACTTGTATCCATGTCAAGCTTCTGGAAAAGATAATTTTGATTGGGATTTGAATTTTCTGTTGGGTAGCAGAAATTCAGTGCATATTATCATGAGCCACAGCACTGGAGCTGTTGAGAATCTGAATTGGCTGGGTTTAGATTGAAGAGTTTGGGTATTAAGAAGTTGGTCATTAGGATTTGGAGGGGGTCAATGAGTTGTGATAGAGTAGTAAAGCAGGTACAGGTGTTGTTGATAAAAGGGGTAGAAATGAGGTGATAAGAGCCTGCCCAAGGCAGATGAAGGGGTGAATTTTTTAAAAATATATTTCACAGGATGTGGGTGTCACTGGCTAGGCCAGCGTTTTTATGACCCATCCCTAATTGCCCTTGAGAAGGTGGTGGTGAGCTGCCTTCTTGAACCGCTGCAATCCATGTGGTGTAGGTACAGCCACAGTGCTGTCAGGGAGGGAGTTCCAGGATTTTGACCCAGCGACAGTGAAGGAACGGCGATATATTTCCAAGTCAGGATGGTGAGTGGCTTGGAGGGGACCTTGCAGGTGCTGGTGTTCCCATGTGTCTGCTGCCCTTGTCCTTCTAGATGGTAGAGGTCACAGGTTTGAAAGGTGCGGTCAAAGGAGCCTTGCTGAGTTAATGCAGTGCATCTTGCAGATGGTGCACACTGCTGCCGCTGTGCGTTGGTGGTGGAGGGAGTGGGTGTTGAAGGTTGCGGATGGTCAATCAAGCAGGCTGCTTTGTCCTGGATGGTGTTGAACTTGTTGAGTGTTGTTGGATATGCACTCATACTGGTGCATAGGAAAGTCCTATGTTCCTATGAAATAACATCCGTGCTGGTTGCTGGGGTTTATTGACTTGGGTAGGTGATGGGGTAGTGAAAGTATTTTGGAAATATTGGTATCAGGCAGACAGTAGGGTTGAGTGTTTTATAGTGTAGTTTACCACTGAGGGTAGAGGTTGGAAGGATTTTAAAGTATCTAGCTGCAAGGATCAAGGGCCCAAATTGAGTCACGAGACTCAACTTCTTGTGTAGGGTAACTGCCTGTGGCAATCAGAATGTAGAGTAAGCTGTTGGAAAATGGAGTGTTCTGTTGATAATGAGAGAGTACAAATTTTTTGCTTTCCTGACTTAGTTCAAATCTAATCTTCAATCATATAATGTAATGAATTGTAGGTGCGTGGTACTAACTGTGCAGAAATGTCTGCGATGGCCCTGACATTGGTCCACATACAATGAAGTGCCAGCTCTCGACCTGTTCCATGCATTCCCTTTTGTGTTTCTTGACCCATTTCCATCTGACTGGCTTCTCTGGGATACACATTGCAAACATCAATCAGCCACAGGTAGGATGTAGCAATGACTCCAATGTTTGTTTGGTGACTTAATGGAAGAAAATATATTGCTTTGGCTGCATCCTTGTTTGTTCAGCCTATAGTTAAGCTGCGCACTGAGGGTCCCATCGGGGCTTTGTGTTGAGGATAGTGGTCAGTTATAGTGCAGCGCCAAGAGAGAGGGCGGATAATAAGTTGCTTCCAATGGTCAGGTGGGAGGAGGCACCACTGGGTGTAGCGCTTAGGGGAGACCAGGGATCTGCAACTGAGTTAGACCATTGGCTGGGGTGGCAGTGCAACAATGGAACCCGGTTCTTGGGGTTAGAGAACAGTGAAAACCAGCCACGATTCCCATTCCTTGACCCCCACCCACCACCTCCGACTCCTGCTAGCCACTTAGTAAAAGTCTATATCTTCAGGAGAGGAGTAAAGGAAAGAGTGGGGAGGGGCTAGCATTTGGGGTTGTGAATATAAGGAATAACTCAAATAAGGAATTCGAGAAATGTCTTTACCCAGAGACGGTTTAGAATGTGGAACTTGCTCCTCCAGGCATTGAGGTGAACACTAAAAATGCATTTGTGAGGAAATACATGAGGAAGAAAGGGGTATGTTGATAGGGTGAGATGAAAAGGGGTTCAAGGAGATTTGTGGGAAGCATAAACACCAGCATAGACCAGTTAGGCCAAATGGCCTGTTTCTGTGCTGTAAGTTGGGATAAGATGGAAGAATTTAGGGAAAAGGTGGCATCCACTAATTCTGTATGTCTTTTTTTCACCTCTAGTTATGTACAAAGTCCCTATCCTGGACACAGAGGCACCGTTAAATGAGAGAGGAATAAATTGCTTGACACTCACTTAAACAGGAGTGAAGAGAGAACAGTGTACTTTCCACCTGAAAGGGCTGGATTCCACAAGGGCTTGTACAGAAGGACGGGGGGTGGGTGGGGAAAGGGGGACAGATCTGATCCAGCTATCGTGGCTTCAAAATCAGAGGATGGCGTTGTGTTTGCCTCGATCCAGATGAATTCATCCAATGAAATTGTCTGTTGCAGTTGCACCTTGTTTTAATACTGGCAACAGAAATGGTCATTCTCCAGGGTGGCGATAGCTCAATGTTGTATTGGATTTTGCTGCAGATGACTGAGGCAGAGGGAGTTATTCTGTATAAACTGCACAGTATTCACTCAAATAAGCACTAGAATATATTGAGTTAAAATAAGGTGTGATTGAATTGTAAAATTCGCTCTTAAGGAGGATAGTGTTGGTTGGGGAGGGGGCAAGTATTGTCTTATAAATGATGTACTGTCTGTCTTCCCATCCCCCATCAGTCAAAAAGTGAAGTTATTGTTTCCCCAATTTGAATCTCCACTATTGAGTCTCTTGCACTAATATACTGGGTTTGTCTGGAGGATGCAAAGATTTTGATGATTGGGGCTGGCCTTAGTATTCATCCAGAGATGTGTCATCTGATTAAACAACTTCTGGCCCAAAACATTCACGTGACTTAACTTTTCCCGGCATGGGTGACTTGATCAGCAGTTTGGCTCAGCTCGTACCATTCTCACCTTAAGTCAGAAGGTCATCGGTTTGAGTCCATTCCAGGGCCTGAATGCATGAAACCTAGGCTGACTGCAGTGCTGAGGAGGAGGGCTGTCTTTCAGTAGACTCATCAAAAAGAGGTCCACCAATTTTGGTGGGCATTAAAGATTCCACAGCAATAGTCACAGCTCATTAATGTTTCCCCATGATGTCATTACTCCTCTCACATGCTCCTCCACTTTAAAATGAATTGATTCTTAATCACATTTGGTATTTGCTGGACTTCTGTGAGCCAGGTGGTCTCTGCATTTAACTAGACAAGTGACTGAATTTCTTTGGTGTGCGCTGTGTCACTGTGTTCTGGCTCCTACGAGAGCCATACAAGTACAAATTTGTTGCTTTTTCCCAAGCTTCCCAGTGGATCATCGGAAACCAACACTTTGATGCCAAAGGGCACCAAATCTGGCACAGCGTGGCGGGAGGCTCAATTACAAAAATAACCCCTAAATAGATTAAGAATTATTTACACTGAACACACCCCTCCCTGCCCCCCCCCCCCCCCCCCCCCCTTCAATCCTCCACATTATTCTCCTGCATTGAGGGCACATCATTATTTAAGAACGGTTATCATTGGGATTCTGTTACTGTCTGCCATGAGTGCTGAAATTGCAACAGGCACTGATCGTAAAGGGACACGTTTATAAGTTTCTTTTCTTAAAAGAACCCAAAACCACCTGCTTACCCCAGTAAAGGTTTCTGACGATACTAACTTGGGCAAGTTGTGGGTGATCTCATCAGCAGTGGCAGCCAGTAAAATTGGGGGGAGTGGGTGGTGAGGGTAATGATTAAGTTATAGTGAACATTGCCTTCAAGTGGGTACTGGGAGGGATTTTTTTTTTAAAGATCTCTGATACTGGTTGAATGCTGTTATTTTGAGGGTTGCATTTTTGCCCCTGTCTCTGTGCAGGTGATCTTCCATGTCAGTCCACCTTGGCAATTTGCCGTTGGTGAAATCTGCACAGTACTCCTAGTGCTGGCACTCGACAGGGTAAAGGATGCAGCAGGCCCTTGGGGTTGAATTTATCTTAGATCCCTTCACCAAATCCTGGAACAGAACCTGGGCCTCCAAACCCCATTGGAAGGCCAGAAGGCCCACACTCTGGAGTCTGCAACAA
Organism: Isurus oxyrinchus; assembly: GCA_026770705.1. NCBI lineage: Eukaryota > Metazoa > Chordata > Chondrichthyes > Lamniformes > Lamnidae > Isurus > Isurus oxyrinchus. The sequence continues at coordinate 24,513,261 of JANJGN010000030.1, forward strand.
ATGGTCATTGACAGTGGATCGACACCAGTACCATGACAGCCACAACTGCAGAACAGCAAGGGTCACACAGCAATCTACAGTTATTGTCCATCGCTACTGCAGCAACAAATCACCATGACCTTAACTCAAGGGCTCATTACCCAACAGGGCATGCCAATCAGGTACTCTTCTTGACTGGGATTAAATAGTATGCAATGCAATGCAGTCTGATGAACTGAAGATGCATGCACAGTAAAATCTTGTGCTGATTTTGGAGTGGGTGGATGATGATGATGGTGGTGGTGGCAGGGGGGCTGGGTGGGTGGGTGGGGGAGCAGGTGCGGCAGAAGACACTGGACTGGGAGACCACTGTTGAGGTGCCCCAGTCACCACTTTCTCATTCCATCACTGAAAGCTGTCAAGTATAGGCAGATATCAGCGGCAACCGGTGCCTGCAGTCATCAGTCGAATATAAATGACACCCAATCTGGGAAAAAGTAAAACAAAGCTGGTGATGGGTTTTAAAAGTTTTTTTTTAATAACTGGCTTAAACAAATTCAGAACAACTTCTATTTTTTCAGTTTTGCAGCAGTTTAAAAGCGAAAAATGTTAAACGCAAATGGCTTGTTCATGGTGTACTGTGCAGTCCTTTCAAATGTGAGTTAATTTAAACACTTGTGCTGTGTTGTTTGATTCATATGAGTCATTTTGTCTGTGTTTAGTGGTGGTACAGACAGACTTAGTATGTGCCAGTGTACAGAATTTTTTAATATTAAACTTTGGAACAAAATGTTGCTGCTTGTGTGTCTATTTTTAATCCAAAAATATTTTGTTCCCTATTGCCCTTAGGGGAGCTTCCTCTTCTCTATTAATATATATCTCTTGATCGGCTATGTCCTCCCAGTTGTATGGGTAACTTTTACCTGTTTAAGTTTTTCTTTTTGATCCTTCCCATGTTGATGCTTGCAAAGAATTATTGTCCCTTAATCGGATTATGCCCCTTTCTCCCTCAGTCCAACTCCATGTGTAGCTCATATCTGGGAATGGTCACCCTCATCCTGGCAGTGTGAGAAATTCTGCCTGGGCTGTATGCTTGTTTGTGTATCCACAACCATTAATGGGCTGCTTCTATTTGATTATTCTCCACTACCCCCAGACACCTTTTCCCTCTGCCTGCACTCTGTACATGTATACAAGTTACATTTGGTAATTATGGTGCAACAGTTTCTCTGTGGATTACCTCTGTTCCCTCGCAATTTATGCCCAGTCTAGTACATAACTACATACCTAAAACCACACAGCCAAAAACAACAACTTCGATCCAAGGGCTTTGTGCTGGCATTTATCCTCAGTAAGAGCAGATTATGCCTGCCGACCCCTTTCTTGCTAACTTTAATTGCTTATTCCCCTCATCTCTGGTTCTACTGACACTAAAATACATTGATCTAATTGGTGAGCTCTCCCAGGGGAAATAGTGATCATAAAAACTGCAGGATTGGCATAAAAATTCAACTAATTCACTCCATGTGGAATTTTACTGCATCTATCCAGCTAAGAGGAAAGGAAAATATTTTGATCGCTTTCAGAATGTTAAGACAATTCAATGGACTTGCAAAGGCTCTCGTTATCCTTTAGCTTTATTTCCATTTTTTTTTAAAAAGCCCCCATTTATAGTCAGCACGGGACAGGAGGAGGCCAATCGACTCATTGAATCCCTCCTGTGTTCAACAAGCTTCAAATGTAACCATATGATGCACATGCAACAGACTGCTGAGGGTCACGAGGAAAAGAAGCGTTGAGTCAGCCTGGCAGCAAAGCAGTCTTATTTCAGATAAGGTATTAACCGAAGCTCCATCTACCCTCTTGAGTGAATGTAAAAGATCCCATGGCACTATTCAAAGAAGAGTAGAAGATTTCTTCCCAGTGTCCTGGCCAAAATTTAGCCCTTAACGACAAATGCTTAACATTGCTATTTGTGGACACTTGCTGTGCATAAATTGTCAGTCACATTTCCTATATTATTAGCAGTGACTACACTTCAAAAAAAAGTACTTCATTAGCTGTAAAACACTTTGGAATGTCCTGTGTCCGCAATACTAAGGCAAGCCTTTTTGGTAGCTGATTCACAAGATGAAAGAAGTTAATCGCTTAAGAAATCCTTTACAGAGCTCAAGCTGAAACTCCGTGTGGATAAGCTCATGGTGGCGGTTGAGGGGATCCTGGGTATCTTGTCCATCAGTTTGGAGGAGACCTTTCGCCGTAAGGTTGACAGCACTCCGCTGGCCGCCATCTCCCGGTAAAGCAAATTAAAGACTGCTACTGTCTCCTCGTAGCTGTCACGGGCCGAGATCTCGAAGAAAAGGCACTTGAGGGCCTGGGCGATGCCACTGCCCTCCTCCGTGGTCACCATTCGGTCGTACTGAAGGTCCTTCTTGTTTGCGACTATCACCACGGGGGGTGGGGCGTCACTGTGACCCCGCTTCAAGCCAGCGTGGATGTGGCTGATCAAGAACCGGAGCCTGAGAACCTCATCGAAGCTACACCGGTCCGTCACAGAGTAGACGATGACGAAGCCCTCGGCCCACTTGATCTTTTCCTCGATTAATATCGCATCTTCTTCCTACGCAAAAAAAAAAGCTTTTTAATCCTCTTTCCGTGTACTGTGAGAGGGGCACAGTAGCAGGTTATCAGACCATTATCTCATTTTATTGTGCGAGCTTGCTGTGCAAATTGGATGCTGCACTTTCTCACATTATAACAGCGACTACACTTCAAACCATGTCATTGGCTGTAACGCACTTTAGGACATCCTGAGATCATAAAATGTTGCCGTATAAATAAGTTTTTCCGCTCGTGGATCTCTCTGCCTGCTCATCAGTGAATGCCCTTTGAAACCCAGTTTCTGTAGGAAGTGACGCTTGTTCCTAATGACCTCGTGAGGCTGGATTACATTACCTGTCCTGCAGTATCAAGAACTTCAAACTGCACACATTCCCCATCCACCAAGGACACATGTCTGTATATCGTTTCTGTGAACGAGGGGAAACATTTGTTACAGGTTAGACAATAATTGCTGGTTGTACTCATTTTCATTTGTCCAACATTGTGGCTGTGCCTTTAACTGACTGATCTCTAAGTTCTGAAATTTTCCCCCCCTCAACCTTTTTCACCTCTCTAATTCTCTCTCCTCTAAGTCAGCCCCTTAAAACCTACTTTGACAACCAAGCATTTGGTCATCTATCCTAATATCGCCTTACACGGTGGCGTGTTACAGTTCACTGAGTCTGAGTTTCTGTGACCATGTGCACTTTTACATGCATGTTGTAACCTGGAGTTATGGATAGTGATGGTAGAGGCTCCAATTCTCTTTCCATCACATGGCTGAACAGGAATCTCTCCCACTCTTACCACCTGCCATTAAACCTGTACTGGAAGGATTTACAAGTTGATACTCAAACCTGTTTGGCTGTGTTATGCCAGTGATGTCTCATGGTTCCTTGACCATCAAGTCCGGGAGTGGGACTTGAAACCACAGCTTCTGGATCAGGGGCAGGGACACCACCCACTGCGCCACAAGACCTCCCTCTCCCTATGTGACTCAGTGCCAAATTTTGTTTGACTCTCCTGTGAAAGACCTTGGGGTATTTTACTACACATTTGTTGCATAAGTTTTTATTTTTTCACAGGATGTGGGCACCGCTGGCTGGGCCAGCACTTTTTATTGCCCATCCCTCATTGCCCTTAAGGTGGGCGATGAGCCGCCTTCTTGAACCGCTGCAGTCCATGTGGTGTAGGTACACCCACAGTGCTGTTAGGGAGGGAGTTCCAGGATTTTGACCTTACATCAGTGAAGGAACGGTGATATATTTCCAAGCCAGGATGGTGTGTGGCTTGGAGGGGAACTTGCAGGTGGTGCTGTTCCCATGTGTCTGTTGCCCTTATCCTTCCAGGTGGTAGAAGCTGTGGATTTGGAATGTGCCATTGAAAGAACCTTGGTGAGTTGCTGCAGTGGATCTTGTAGATTGTATGTAGTACTGACAATGTGTGTCAGTTCTGGAGGGAGTGAATGTTGAAGGTGGTGGATGGGGTGCCAATCAAGGTTCACTCATCCAGGCAAGTGGCATTGCCTGTGCAAGTTGTGATGCAGAATGCCTGATTAACAGGTAAACACTGAAGGAGGAGTGCAACAAGTGGTGGGCCATTTTATATATCATTGCCCGCCTGTGACTCACAGCAATGAGATTACTGAATACTCGCTATTGTTTGTAAGCATCTCCTGACTGCGGTGCTGATTTTCACTCCTGCCCGTGATGTTTTATCAGGTTTCAGCATGTAGGCGAGATATTGTAGCTGTCAATCTCTTGTTTCCTGCATGCTAGAACAGGCTGTGGGTGGGAGTCAGACATTCCGGCTGATATCAGTTTGTTTCACAGTGATAGACACAATATCAGTGAGATAATTTGGCTACTGGTGGTCTGACAGAGTGGTGCAGAGAGTCCAATTTGGCTAGATGTTTAACTCAATTATAGATCCTAACAAGAACACAGAGGCACATGTACCAGCCCATACATACTGACCTATAAATGCAATGCTATAAATCTGACACACCTCTGCAGCAGACACACACTGGCACAGATGCACACAGGGGCAAAGTCCTCCTGAAGGGGTCTTTTCAGGAACCATTCCGTGCATACTTACCCAAAGTTGGATCGTACTCTCCGATGAATCTCTTAGTTATGAAGCGTACAGTGATTGCTGGAAAAGCAAAGGTGTGCGAGTTAGACGTGAAGCCAACGGTTCTTTCTGTGAGACCTCACCCTGTCTGCACAGCTGTTCCCTGTACTTTGCATCACTTAAATTTCTGTGAGCGACTGATGCTCCATAAGAATCTTCCAGCACAGAAACAGGCCATTTGGCCCAACAGGTCCATGCTGGTGTTTATATGCCATATGAGCACCCTCCTGCCCCTCCTCATCTAATCCTATCAAAAGTTTACATGATGCTAACATTAGATCATAAGAAATAGGAGCAGGAGTAGGCCATTCGGCCCCTTGAGCCTACTCCACCATTCACTAACAGCAGTGTGGGTGTACCTATACCACAGGAACTGCAGCGGTATAAGAAGGCAGCACCTTCTTGGGGACAATTAGGGATGGTCAATAAATGCTGGCCTGGCTAGTGACAACAACATCCCATAAATGAATTTAAAACAAATAAGATCATGGCTGATCTGAGTGTGGCCTTAACTCCACTTTCCTGCACCTACCCACCCCCCCCTCCCCCGACCCCCCCCCCTCCCCCGACCCCCCCCCCCCTCCCCCGACCCCCCCCCCCCCCCCCCCCCCCACCACCTCCGACCCCCTTGACTCCCCTGGAGATCAAAAATCTGTCGAACTCAGCCTTGAATCTATTCAATGACCCAGCCTTCACTGCTCTCTGTGGAAGAGAATTCCACAGACTGACGACCCTCAGAGAAGAGATTCCTCCTCATCTCTGTCTTGAATGAGAGAACCCCTTATTTTTAAACTGTGCCCCCTAGTTATAGTCTCCCCCTTTCAGGGGAAACTTCCTCCCAGCATCCAATTCAGCTGCTGAACTGCCCCAGATATAATCCGCACAGAGTAGAGATAAAACCTGCTTTATTGTGTCCCGTAAGGACTTGCTCCTTGAGGTTTTGGAGAAACACAGGTAGAAACGACTAGAGCAATTGTTTTTAATCGTTGGGATGTGGCCACTGCTGTCAAGGTTGGCATTTATTGCTCATCCTTAGTTACCCTGAGAAGTTGGCAGGCCACTTCAATTAAATTCATTGTTTCATGGGATGTGGCGAGGCCAGCATTTGTTGCCCATCCCTAATTGCCCTTGAACTGAATGGCTTTGCTCGGCCATTTCTGAGGGCAGTTAAGAGTCAACCACATTGCTGTGGGTCTGGGGTCAAAGGTAAGCCAGACCAGGTAAGGATGGCAGGCTTCCTTCCCTGAAGGATATTGATGATCTAGATGGGTTTTTACGACAATCGTTGGCGGTTCTCATTGTTACTGAGTTAAGCTTTCAATTCCAGATGTTTTTTATTAATTCAGTTCAAATTTCACCAGCTGCCATGGTGTCCTGGATCCCTGAATGACTAGCCCAGTGACATTACCACTACATCACCAGCTCCCTCCCTCACCGTGCACCACCATCAGAGTACAGTTAAGAGTTAACCATATTGGAGTGGGTCTGGAGTCACATATATCCCAGAATGGGTAAGGATGGAAGATTTCCTTCCCTAAAGCATATTAGTGAACCAGTTGGATTCTTATGACAATTTCATGAGTACTTTTACCAGTAGCAGATTTTTATTTTTACGTTTAAACTGATTTCAAATTCTTAAACTGTTTTGCTGAGATTTGAACTCACTGTCCTTTGAATTAATATTCCAGATTGCTAGTTCAGTAATGTAACCACAATGTTATTACACCCCTGCTTGTGTCTCCAAAGTCCCATTATAATCGATCCCTATTCAATCTCTAGGATTATCTGTTAAAAATATTTGTCTTGTGGACAAGTTTGGTCCTATGAGCAATGGGTGTTTACATTTTTCAGTTCAAAGTTCTCATCCTTTTGTTCAACTCTTCTCATATGGCCTTACCCCTCCCATTCTCTGTAACCTCCTACCGCTCCCTGAGATCTTTGTGCTCCTCCAATTCTGGCCTCTCACGCATCCACCATTTTAATTGCTCCTCCATTGTCAGCTGTTCCCTTCAACCTCCTCAGGTCCCAAATTCTGGAATTTCCCCCCCTAATCCCCTCTGCCTCTCTTTCCTCTTTTGAGAAGCTCTCTAAACCCATGCGCTTTCACCGATCTCTTTTGCCCCTTTTTGAAATTTGGCTCCGTGTGAAGTTTTAACTGAGTAAGCTCCTGTGAACGCCATGGGATGTTTTATTGTGCTAAGGGCACTACATCAATGCAAGTTTTTGTCATTGAACTCCTTGAACCAGCCAGCTCTTGTGGTATCGGTTACTGTGTCACCACTGCGCCCCACTTGCCCCCACCCCCCCAACTCTTGCTTCACTGCCCACCTCACTTTAACAGAAGCACACAGGTCTCCTCTCACCTCCCACTGCATGGATGAAGAGAGAGGAAAGCAGATACCGTGAAGCCAATCGACAGACTGTTTTTCACCACTTCAACATAAAATCAGGAACAGGGGCATTAATCATTGAAGAAAACCTGAGATGGGAAAGTGTGGGGTTACCGCCTCTTCCAAAGTCAGAAAACAGACCAGATAAAGTTTAGACAGGTCTGGGAGCTAATAGCAGGAGTTCCAATGTTTGCTTCGCTGCTTATGAAAGTTAACTGCAAACTTGAATATCTAACCCCTCCACGATGTATTCTGAGGGATAGAAAAATGAACTGGGCAGAGAGAAAAGTGGGGTGAAAAGACAGAAAACCAACAGTAACAAATCTGATTGGAGAGACAACAAACAATAAGTGGAAAGGAATGATTTGGCGCTTAGTACCCTGCAGAATAAACAGGAACTCTCTGCAGTAAAACCCTTACCTTGCTGAATAAACAGTAACTCTGCACAGTTACATAGTGCAATCCTTACCCTGCTGAACAAACAGTAACTCTGCACAGTAACATAGTGCAATCCTTACCCTGATGAACAAATAGTAACTCTGTACAGTTACATAGTGCAATCCCTACCCTGCTGAACAAACAGTATCTCTGCACAGTTACATAGTGCAATCCTAAACATGCTGAACAAACAGTAACTCTGCACAGGTACATGTTGCAATCCTTACCCTGCTGAGGAAACAGTAACTCTACACTGTGTAGAGTGCCTCCCTAACCTGCTGAACACACAGTATCTCTGCAGTTACATGGTGTAATCGTTAATCTGCTGAACAAACAGTAACTCTGCACAGTTACATAGTGCAATCTTTACCCTGCTGAACAAACAGTAACTCTGCACAGTTACATACTGCAATCCTTATACTGCTAAATAAACGGTAACTCTGCACAGTTACATAGTGCAATCACTACCGTGCAGAATAAACAGTAACTCTGCACAGTTACAAAGTGCAATCCCTACCCAGCTGAATAATCAGTACCTCTGCACAGTAAGATAGTGCAATCCTTACCCTGCTGAGCAAACAATAACTCTGCACAGTTACATAGTGCAATCCCTACCTTGCTGAATAAACAGTAACTCTGCACAGGTACATAGTGCAATCATTACCCTGCTGAACAGACAGTAATTCTGCACAGTTACATGGTGCAATCCCTACACTTCATAATAAACAGGAACTCTGCACAGTTACATAGTGCAATCCTTAGCCTGCTGAACAAATAGTAACTCTGCACAGTTACATAGTGAAATCCATACCCTGCTGAATAAACAGTAACTCTGCACAGTTACATAGTGCAATCTTTACCCTGCTGAACAAACAGTAACTCTGCACAGTCAGATAGTGCAATCCCTACCCTGCTGAATAAACAGTAACTTTGCACAGGTACATAGGGCAATCCCTAACCTGCTGAACAAAGAATGACTCTGCACAGTTACATGGTGCAATCCCTAACCAGCTGAACAAACAGTAACTCTGCACAGTTACATAGTGCAATCCTTACCCTGCTGAACAGACAGTAATTCTGCACAGTTACATGGTGCAATCCCTACCCTGCTGAATAAACAGGAACTCTGCACAGTTACATAGTACAATCCTTACATTGCTGAAGAAACAGTATCTTTGCACAGTTACATAGGGCAATCCCTACCCTGCTGAACAAAGAATAATTCTGCAAAGTTACATAGTGCAATCCCTACCCTGCTGAATAAACAGTAACACTGCACAGTTACCTGGTGCAATCCTTAGTCTGTGGAACAAACAGTAACTCTGCACAGTTACATAGTGCAATCACTACTCTGCTGAATAAACAGTAACTCTGCACAGTTACATAGTGCAATCCCTACCCTGCTGAACGGTCACTCTGCACAGTTACATAGAGCAATCCTTACACTGCTGAATAAACAGTAACTCTGCCCAGTTACATAGTGCAATCCTTACCCTGCTGAACAAACAGTATCTCTGAACAGTTACATAGTGCAATCCTAACCATGCTGAACAAACAGTAACTCTGCACAGGTACATGTTGCAATCCTTACCCTGCTGAGGAAACAGTAACTCTGCACAGTTACATAGTGCCTCCCAACCCTGCTGAACACACAGTATCTCTGCACAGTTACATGGTGTAATCCTTAATCTGCTGAACAAACAGTAACTCTGCACAGTTACATAGTGCAATCCTTACACAGCTGAAGAAACAATAACTCTGCACAGTTACATAGTGCAATCCCTACCCTGCTGAACAAACATTCCCTCGGCACAGATACATAGTGCAATCCTTACCCTGCTGAACAAGCAGTAACTATGCACAGTTACATAGTGCAATCTCTACCCTGCTGAATAAACAGTAACAATGCACAGTTACCTGGTGCAATCCTTAGTCTGTGGAACAAACAGTAACTCTGCACAGTTACATAGTGCAATCCCTACCCTGCTGAATAAACAGTAACACTGCACAGTTACCTGGTGCAATCCTTAGCCTGTGGAACAAACAGTAACTCTGCACAGTTACATAGTGCAATCCTTACCCTGCTGAACAAACAGTAAATCTGCACAGTTACATAGTGCAATCCCTACCCTGCTGAGTAAACAGTAACACTGCACAGTTACACGGAGCTATCCTTAGCCTGCTGAACAAACAGTAACAGCACCGTTACATAGTGCAATCCTTACACTGCTGACCAAACAGTAACTCTGCACAGTTACATCGTGCAATCCTTACCCTGCTGAACAAACAGTAACTCTGCACAGTTGCATAGTGCAATCCCTAACCTGTTGAACAAACAGTAACTCTGCACAGTGACATAGTGAAATCCCTACCCTGCTGAATAAACAGAAACTTCGCACAGTTACATAGGGCAATCCCTACCCTGCTCAACAAACAGTAACTCTGCACAGTTACTTAGTGCAAGTCTAACCCTGCTGAACAAACAGTAATTCTGCACAGTTACATGATGCAATCCCTACCCTGCTGCACAGACAGTAACTGCACAGTAACAATGTGAAATCCCGACCCTGCTGAATGAACAGTAACTCTGCACAGGTACATGCAGCAATTCTTACCCAGCTGAACAAACAGGAACTCTGCACAGATACATAGTGCAATACTTACCCTTCTCAACAAACAGTAACTCTGCACAGTTACATAGTGCTATCCCTACCCTGATGAATAAACAGTAACACTGCACAGTTACATAGTGCAATCGTAACATTGCTGAACAAACAGTAACTTTGCACAGTTACATAGTGCAAACCTTACACTGCTGAATAAACAGTAACTCTGCACAGTTACACAGTGCAATCCTTACCCTGCTGAACAAACAGTATCTCTGAACAGTTACATAGTGCAATCCTAACCATGCTGAACAAACAGTAACTCTGCACAGGTACATGTTGCAATCCTTACCCTGCTGAGGAAACAGTAACTCTGCACAGTTACATAGTGCCTCCCAACCCTGCTGAACACACAGTATCTCTGCACAGTTACATGGTGTAATCCTTAATCTGCTGAACAAACAGTAACTCTGCACAGTTACATAGTGCAATCCTTACACAGCTGAAGAAACAATAACTCTGCACAGTTACATAGTGCAATCCCTACCCTGCTGAACAAACATTCCCTCGGCACAGATACATAGTGCAATCCTTACCCTGCTGAACAAGCAGTAACTATGCACAGTTACATAGTGCAATCTCTACCCTGCTGAATAAACAGTAACAATGCACAGTTACCTGGTGCAATCCTTAGTCTGTGGAACAAACAGTAACTCTGCACAGTTACATAGTGCAATCACTACTCTGCTGAATAAACAGTAACTCTGCACAGTTACATAGTGCAATCCCTACCCTGCTGAACGGTCACTCTGCACAGTTACATAGAGCAATCCTTACACTGCTGAATAAACAGTAACTCTGCCCAGTTACATAGTGCAATCCTTACCCTGCTGAACAAACAGTATCTCTGAACAGTTACATAGTGCAATCCTAACCATGCTGAACAAACAGTAACTCTGCACAGGTACATGTTGCAATCCTTACCCTGCTGAGGAAACAGTAACTCTGCACAGTTACATAGTGCCTCCCAACCCTGCTGAACACACAGTATCTCTGCACAGTTACATGGTGTAATCCTTAATCTGCTGAACAAACAGTAACTCTGCACAGTTACATAGTGCAATCCTTACACAGCTGAAGAAACAATAACTCTGCACAGTTACATAGTGCAATCCCTACCCTGCTGAACAAACATTCCCTCGGCACAGATACATAGTGCAATCCTTACCCTGCTGAACAAGCAGTAACTATGCACAGTTACATAGTGCAATCTCTACCCTGCTGAATAAACAGTAACAATGCACAGTTACCTGGTGCAATCCTTAGTCTGTGGAACAAACAGTAACTCTGCACAGTTACATAGTGCAATCCCTACCCTGCTGAATAAACAGTAACACTGCACAGTTACCTGGTGCAATCCTTAGCCTGTGGAACAAACAGTAACTCTGCACAGTTACATAGTGCAATCCTTACCCTGCTGAACAACCAGTAAATCTGCACAGTTACATAGTGCAATCCCTACCCTGCTGAGTAAACAGTAACACTGCACAGTTACACGGAGCTATCTTTAGCCTGCTGAACAAACAGTAACAGCACCGTTACATAGTGCAATCCTTACACTGCTGACCAAACAGTAACTTTGCACAGTTACATCGTGCAATCCTTACCCTGCTGAACAAACAGTAACTCTGCACAGTTGCATAGTGCAATCCCTAACCTGTTGAACAAACAGTAACTCTGCACAGTGACATAGTGAAATCCCTACCCTGCTGAATAAACAGAAACTTCGCACAGTTACATAGGGCAATCCCTACCCTGCTCAACAAACAGTAACTCTGCACAGTTACTTAGTGCAAGTCTAACCCTGCTGAACAAACAGTAATTCTGCACAGTTACATGATGCAATCCCTACCCTGCTGCACAGACAGTAACTGCACAGTAACAATGTGAAATCCCGACCCTGCTGAATGAACAGTAACTCTGCACAGGTACATGCAGCAATTCTTACCCAGCTGAACAAACAGGAACTCTGCACAGATACATAGTGCAATACTTACCCTTCTCAACAAACAGTAACTCTGCACAGTTACATAGTGCTATCCCTACCCTGATGAATAAACAGTAACACTGCACAGTTACATAGTGCAATCGTAACATTGCTGAACAAACAGTAACTTTGCACAGTTACATAGTGCAAACCTTACACTGCTGAATAAACAGTAACTCTGCACAGTTACACAGTGCAAACCTTACCCTGCTGAACAAAGAGTAACTCTGCACAGTTACATAGTGCATCCCTACCCTGCTGAACAAAGAGTAACTCTGCACAGTTACATAGTGCAATCCTTAAACTGCTGAATAAACAGGAACTCTGCACAGTTGCATAGTGCAATCCCTATCATGCTGAAGAAACAGTAACTCTGCACAGTTACATAGTGCAATCCTTACCCTGCTGAACAAAGAGTAACTCTGCACAGTTGCATAGTGCATCCTTTCCCTGCTGAACAAAGAGTAACTCTGCACAGTTGCATAGTGCATCCCTTCCCTGCTGAACAAAGAGTAACTCTGCACAGTTACATAGTGCAATCCCTATCCTGCTGAATAAACAGTAACTCTGCACAGGTACATAGTGCAATCATTACCCTGATGAACAGACAGTAATTCTGCACAGTTACATGGTGCAATCCCTACACTTCATAATAAACAGGAACTCTGCACAGTTACATGGTGCAATCCTTACACTGCTGAATAAATAGTAACTCTGCACAGTTACATAGTGAAATCCATACCCTGCTGAATAAACAGTAACTCTGCACAGTTACATAGTGCAATCTTTACCCTGCTGAACAAACAATAACACTGCACAGTTGCATAGTGCAATCCTTACCCTGCTGAACAAACAGTAACTCTGCACAATTACATAGTGCAATCACTATTATGCTGAATAAACAAAAACTCTGCACAGTAACATGGTGCAATCCTAACCCTGCTGAACAAACGGTAACTCTGCACAGTTACATAGTGCAATTACTACCGTGCAGAATAAACAGTAACTCTGCACAGTTACAAAGTGCAATCCCTACCCAGCTGAATAATCAGTACCTCTGCACAGTTATATAGTGCAATCCTTAGCCTGCTGAACAAACAATAACTCTGCACAGTTACATAGTGCAATCCTTACACTGCTGAAGAAACAATAACTCTGCACAGTTACATAGTGCAATCCCTACCCTGCTGAACAAACATTCACTCGGCACAGATACATAGTGCAATCCTTACCCTGCTGAACAAGCAAGTAACTATGCACAGTTACATAGTGCAATCCCTACCCTGCTGAATAAACAGTAACACAGCACAGTTACCTGGTGCAATCCTGAGCCTGTGGAACAAACAGTAACTCTGCACAGTTACATAGTGCAATCCTTACCCTGCTGAGCAAACAGTAAATCTGCACAGTTACATAGTGCAATCCCTACCCTGCTGAGTAAACAGGAACACTGCACAGTTACACGGAGCTATCCTCAGCCTGCTGAACAAACAGTAACAGCACCGTTACATAGTGCAATGCTTACACTGCTGTACAAACAGTAACTCTGCACAGTTACATAGTGCAATCCCTATCCTGCTGAATAAACAGTAACTCTGCACAGGTACATAGTGCAATCATTACCCTGATGAACAGACAGTAATTCTGCACAGTTACATGGTGCAATCCCTACACTTCATAATAAACAGGAACTCTGCACAGTTACATGGTGCAATCCTTACACTGCTGAATAAATAGTAACTCTGCACAGTTACATAGTGAAATCCATACCCTGCTGAATAAACAGTAACTCTGCACAGTTACATAGTGCAATCTTTACCCTGCTGAACAAACAGTAACTCTGCACAGTCAGATAGTGCAATCCCTACCCTGCTGAATAAACAGTAACTTTGCACAGGTACATAGGGCAATCCCTACCCTGCTGAACAAAGAATGACTCTGCACAGTTACATAGCGCAATCCTTTTCCTGCTGAACAAACAGTAACTCTGCACAGTTACATAGTGCAATCCTTACCCTGCTGAACAGACAGTAATTCTGCACAGTTACATGGTGCAATCCCTACCCTGCTGAATAAACAGGAACTCTGCACAGTTACATAGTACAATCCTTACATTGCTGAAGAAACAGTATCTTTGCACAGTTACATAGGGCAATCCCTACCCTGCTGAACAAAGAATAATTCTGCACAGTTACATAGTGCAATCCCTACCCTGCTGAATAAACAGTAACACTGCACAGTTACCTGGTGCAATCCTTAGTCTGTGGAACAAACAGTAACTCTGCACAGTTACATAGTGCAATCACTACTCTGCTGAATAAACAGTAACTCTGCACAGTTACATAGTGCAATCCCTACCCTGCTGAACGGTCACTCTGCACAGTTACATAGAGCAATCCTTACACTGCTGAACAAACAGTATCTCTGAACAGTTACATAGTGCAATCCTAACCATGCTGAACAAACAGTAACTCTGCACAGGTACATGTTGCAATCCTTACCCTGCTGAGGAAACAGTAACTCTGCACAGTTACATAGTGCCTCCCAACCCTGCTGAACACACAGTATCTCTGCACAGTTACATGGTGTAATCCTTAATCTGCTGAACAAACAGTAACTCTGCACAGTTACATAGTGCAACCCTTACCCTGCTGAACAAACAATAACACTGCACAGTTGCATAGTGCAATCCTTACCCTGCTGAACAAACAGTAACTCTGCACAATTACATAGTGCAATCACTATTATGCTGAATAAACAAAAACTCTGCACAGTAACATGGTGCAATCCTAACCCTGCTGAACAAACAGTAACTCTGCACAGTTACATAGTGCAATCACTACCGTGCAGAATAAACAGTAACTCTGCACAGTTACAAAGTGCAATCCCTACCCAGCTGAATAATCAGTATCTCTGCACAGTTATATAGTGCAATCCTTAGCCTGCTGAACAAACAATAACTCTGCACAGTTACATAGTGCAATCCTTACACTGCTGAAGAAACAATAACTCTGCACAGTTACATAGTGCAATCCCTACCCTGCTGAACAAACATTCACTCGGCACAGATACATAGTGCAATCCTTACCCTGCTGAACAAGCAAGTAACTATGCACAGTTACATAGTGCAATCCCTACCCTGCTGAATAAACAGTAACTCAGCACAGTTACCTGGTGCAATCCTGAGCCTGTGGAACAAACAGTAACTCTGCACAGTTACATAGTGCAATCCTTACCCTGCTGAACAAACAGTAAATCTGCACATAGTGCAATCCCTACCCTGCTGAGTAAACAGGAACACTGCACAGTTACACGGAGCTATCCTCAACCTGCTGAACAAACAGTAACAGCACCGTTACATAGTGCAATCCTTACACTGCTGTACAAACAGTAACTCTGCACAGTTACATAGTGCAATCCTTACCCTGCTGAACAAACAGTAACTCTGCACAGTTGCATAGTGCATCCCTACCCTGCTGAACAAACAGTAACTCTGCACAATTACATAGTGCAATCCCTAACCTACTGAACAAACAGTAACTCTGCACAGTTACGTAGTGAAATCCCTACCCTGCTGAACAAACAGTAACTCTGCACAGTTACTTAGTGCAAGTCTAACCCTGCTGAACAAACAGTAATTCTGCACAGTTACATGGTGCAATCCCTACCCTGCTGCACAGACAGTAACTGCACAGTTACAATGTGAAATCCCGACCCTGCTGAATGAACAGTAACTCTGCACAGTTACATGAAGCAATTCTTACCCAGCTGAACAAACAGGAACTCTGTACAGATACATAGTGTAATCCTTACCCTTCTCAACGAACAGTAACTGTGCACTGTTACATAGTGCTATCCCTACCCTGATGAATAAACAGTAACACTGCACAGTTACATAGTGCAATCCTTACCCTGCTGAACAAACAGTAACTCTGCACAGTTTCATAGTGCAATCCCTACCCTGCTGAGCAAAGAATAACTCTGCACTGTTACATAGTGCAATCCCTACCCTGCTGAATAAACAGTAACACTGCACAGTTACCGGGTGCAATCCTTAGCTTGTGGAACAAACAGTAACTCTGCCAGTCACATGATGCAATCCTTAACCTGTGGAACAAACAGTAAATCTGCACAGTTACATAGTGCAAATCTAACTCTGCTGAACAAACAGTAATTCTGCACAGTTACATAGTGCAATCCCTACCCTGCTGCACAGACAGTAACTCTGCACAGTTACATCGTGAAATCCCGACACTGCTGAATGAACAGTAACTCTGCACAGTTACATGAAGCAATTCTTACCCAGCTGAACAAACAGCAACTCTGCACAGATACATAGTGCAATCCTTACCCTGCTGAACAAACAGTAACTCTGCACAGTTACATAGAGTAATCCTTACCCTGCTGAACAAACAGCAACTCTGCACAGATACATAGTGCAATCCTTACCCTGCTGAACAAACAGTAACTCTGCACAGTTACATAGTGCAATCCCTACCCTGCTGAACAAACATTAACTCGGCACAGTTACATAGAGCAATCCTTACACTGCTGGATAAACAGTAACTCGTCAGAGTTACATGGTGCAATCCCTACCGTGCTGCACAGTCAGTAACTCTGCACAGTTACATTGTGAAATCCATACCCTGCTGAATGAACTGTAACTCTGCACAGTTACATGCAGCAATCCTTACCCTGCTGAACAAACAGGAACTCTGCACAGATACACAGTGCAATCCTTACGCTGCTGAACAAACAGTAACTATGCACAGTTACATAGTGCAATCCTTACCCACCTGAACAAACAGTAATTCTGCATATTTACATGCTGCAGTCCTTATCCTGATAAACAAACAGTAACTCTGCACAGTTACATAGTGCAATCCTTACCCTGCTGAACAAACAGTAATTCTGCACAGTTACATGGTGCAATCCTTACCCTGCTGCACAGACAGTAACTCTGCACAGTTACATTGTGAAATCCCGACCCTGCTGAATGAACAGTAACTCTGCACTGTTACATGAAGCAATTCTTATCCTGCTGAACAAACAGCAGCTCTGCACAGATACATAGTGCAATACTTACCCTGCTGAACAAACAGTAACTCTGCACAGTTACATAGTACAATCCCTACCCTGATGAATAAACAGTAACTCTGCACAGTTACGTAGTGAAATCCCTACCCTGCTGAACAAACAGTAACTCTGCACAGTTACTTAGTGCAAGTCTAACCCTGCTGAACAAACAGTAATTCTGCACAGTTACATGGTGCAATCCCTACCCTCCTGCACAGACAGTAACTGCACAGTTACAATGTGAAATCCCGACCCTGCTGAATGAACAGTAACTCTGCACAGTTACATGAAGCAATTCTTACCCAGCTGAACAAACAGGAACTCTGTACAGATACATAGTGCAATCCTTACCCTTCTCAACGAACAGTAACTGTGCACCGTTACATAGTGCTATCCCTACCCTGATGAATAAACAGTAACACTGCACAGTTACATAGTGCAATCCTTACCCTGCTGAACAAACAGTAACTCTGCACAGTTACATAGTGCAATCCCTACCCTGCTGAATAAACAGTAACTCAGCACAGTTACCTGGTGCAATCCTGAGCCTGTGGAACAAACAGTAACTCTGCACAGTTTCATAGTGCAATCCCTACCCTGCTGAGCAAAGAATAACTCTGCACTGTTACATAGTGCAATCCCTACCCTGCTGAATAAACAGTAACACTGCACAGTTACCGGGTGCAATCCTTAACCTGTGGAACAAACAGTAAATCTGCACAGTTACATAGTGCAAATCTAACTCTGCTGAACAAACAGTAATTCTGCACAGTTACATAGTGCAATCCCTACCCTGCTGCACAGACAGTAACTCTGCACAGTTACATCGTGAAATCCCGACACTGCTGAATGAACAGTAACTCTGCACAGTTACATGAAGCAATTCTTACCCAGCTGAACAAACAGCAACTCTGCACAGATACATAGTGCAATCCTTACCCTGCTGAACAAACAGTAACTCTGCACAGTTACATAGAGTAATCCTTACCCTGCTGAACAAACAGCAACTCTGCACAGATACATAGTGCAATCCTTACCCTGCTGAACAAACAGTAACTCTGCACAGTTACATAGTGCAATCCCTACCCTGCTGAACAAACATTAACTCGGCACAGTTACATAGAGCAATCCTTACACTGCTGGATAAACAGTAACTCGTCAGAGTTACATGGTGCAATCCCTACCGTGCTGCACAGTCAGTAACTCTGCACAGTTACATTGTGAAATCCATACCCTGCTGAATGAACTGTAACTCTGCACAGTTACATGCAGCAATCCTTACCCTGCTGAACAAACAGGAACTCTGCACAGATACACAGTGCAATCCTTACGCTGCTGAACAAACAGTAACTATGCACAGTTACATAGTGTAATCCTTACCCTGCTGAACAAACAGCAACTCTGCACAGATACATAGTGCAATCCTTACCCTGCTGAACAAACAGTAACTCTGCACAGTTACATAGTGCAATCCCTACCCTGCTGAACAAACATTAACTCGGCACAGTTACATAGAGCAATCCTTACACTGCTGGATAAACAGTAACTCGTCAGAGTTACATGGTGCAATCCCTACCGTGCTGCACAGTCAGTAACTCTGCACAGTTACATTGTGAAATCCATACCCTGCTGAATGAACTGTAACTCTGCACAGTTACATGCAGCAATCCTTACCCTGCTGAACAAACAGGAACTCTGCACAGATACACAGTGCAATCCTTACGCTGCTGAACAAACAGTAACTATGCACAGTTACATAGTGCAATCCTTACCCACCTGAACAAACAGTAATTCTGCATATTTACATGCTGCAGTCCTTATCCTGATAAACAAACAGTAACTCTGCACAGTTACATAGTGCAATCCTTACCCTGCTGAACAAACAGTAATTCTGCACAGTTACATGGTGCAATCCTTACCCTGCTGCACAGACAGTAACTCTGCACAGTTACATTGTGAAATCCCGACCATGCTGAATGAACAGTAACTCTGCACTGTTGCATGAAGCAATTCTTATCCTGCTGAACAAACAGCAGCTCTGCACAGATACATAGTGCAATCCTTACCCTGCTGAACAAACAGTAACTCTGCACAGTTACATAGTGCAATCCCTACCCTGCTGAATAAACAGTAACTCAGCACAGTTACCTGGTGCAATCCTGAGCCTGTGGAACAAACAGTAACTCTGCACAGTTACATAGTGCAATCCTTACCCTGCTGAACAAACAGTAAATCTGCACATAGTGCAATCCCTACCCTGCTGAGTAAACAGGAACACTGCACAGTTACACGGAGCTATCCTCAGCCTGCTGAACAAACAGTAACAGCACCGTTACATAGTGCAATCCTTACACTGCTGTACAAACAGTAACTCTGCACAGTTACATAGTGCAATCCTTACCCTGCTGAACAAACAGTAACTCTGCACAGTTGCATAGTGCATCCCTACCCTGCTGAACAAACAGTAACTCTGCACAATTACATAGTGCAATCCCTAACCTACTGAACAAACAGTAACTCTGCACAGTTACGTAGTGAAATCCCTACCCTGCTGAACAAACAGTAACTCTGCACAGTTACTTAGTGCAAGTCTAACCCTGCTGAACAAACAGTAATTCTGCACAGTTACATGGTGCAATCCCTACCCTGCTGCACAGACAGTAACTGCACAGTTACAATGTGAAATCCCGACCCTGCTGAATGAACAGTAACTCTGCACAGTTACATGAAGCAATTCTTACCCAGCTGAACAAACAGGAACTCTGTACAGATACATAGTGCAATCCTTACCCTTCTCAACGAACAGTAACTGTGCACTGTTACATAGTGCTATCCCTACCCTGATGAATAAACAGTAACACTGCACAGTTACATAGTGCAATCCTTACCCTGCTGAACAAACAGTAACTCTGCACAGTTTCATAGTGCAATCCCTACCCTGCTGAGCAAAGAATAACTCTGCACTGTTACATAGTGCAATCCCTACCCTGCTGAATAAACAGTAACACTGCACAGTTACCGGGTGCAATCCTTAGCTTGTGGAACAAACAGTAACTCTGCCAGTCACATGATGCAATCCTTAACCTGTGGAACAAACAGTAAATCTGCACAGTTACATAGTGCAAATCTAACTCTGCTGAACAAACAGTAATTCTGCACAGTTACATAGTGCAATCCCTACCCTGCTGCACAGACAGTAACTCTGCACAGTTACATCGTGAAATCCCGACACTGCTGAATGAACAGTAACTCTGCACAGTTACATGAAGCAATTCTTACCCAGCTGAACAAACAGCAACTCTGCACAGATACATAGTGCAATCCTTACCCTGCTGAACAAACAGTAACTCTGCACAGTTACATAGAGTAATCCTTACCCTGCTGAACAAACAGCAACTCTGCACAGATACATAGTGCAATCCTTACCCTGCTGAACAAACAGTAACTCTGCACAGTTACATAGTGCAATCCCTACCCTGCTGAACAAACATTAACTCGGCACAGTTACATAGAGCAATCCTTACACTGCTGGATAAACAGTAACTCGTCAGAGTTACATGGTGCAATCCCTACCGTGCTGCACAGTCAGTAACTCTGCACAGTTACATTGTGAAATCCATACCCTGCTGAATGAACTGTAACTCTGCACAGTTACATGCAGCAATCCTTACCCTGCTGAACAAACAGGAACTCTGCACAGATACACAGTGCAATCCTTACGCTGCTGAACAAACAGTAACTATGCACAGTTACATAGTGCAATCCTTACCCACCTGAACAAACAGTAATTCTGCATATTTACATGCTGCAGTCCTTATCCTGATAAACAAACAGTAACTCTGCACAGTTACATAGTGCAATCCTTACCCTGCTGAACAAACAGTAATTCTGCACAGTTACATGGTGCAATCCTTACCCTGCTGCACAGACAGTAACTCTGCACAGTTACATTGTGAAATCCCGACCCTGCTGAATGAACAGTAACTCTGCACTGTTACATGAAGCAATTCTTATCCTGCTGAACAAACAGCAGCTCTGCACAGATACATAGTGCAATCCTTACCCTGCTGAACAAACAGTAACTCTGCACAGTTACATAGTACAATCCCTACCCTGATGAATAAACAGTAACTCTGCACAGTTACGTAGTGAAATCCCTACCCTGCTGAACAAACAGTAACTCTGCACAGTTACTTAGTGCAAGTCTAACCCTGCTGAACAAACAGTAATTCTGCACAGTTACATGGTGCAATCCCTACCCTCCTGCACAGACAGTAACTGCACAGTTACAATGTGAAATCCCGACCCTGCTGAATGAACAGTAACTCTGCACAGTTACATGAAGCAATTCTTACCCAGCTGAACAAACAGGAACTCTGTACAGATACATAGTGCAATCCTTACCCTTCTCAACCAACAGTAACTGTGCACCGTTACATAGTGCTATCCCTACCCTGATGAATAAACAGTAACACTGCACAGTTACATAGTGCAATCCTTACCCTGCTGAACAAACAGTAACTCTGCACAGTTACATAGTGCAATCCCTACCCTGCTGAATAAACAGTAACTCAGCACAGTTACCTGGTGCAATCCTGAGCCTGTGGAACAAACAGTAACTCTGCACAGTTACATAGTGCAATCCTTACCCTGCTGAACAAACAGTAAATCTGCACATAGTGCAATCCCTACCCTGCTGAGTAAACAGGAACACTGCACAGTTACACGGAGCTATCCTCAGCCTGCTGAACAAACAGTAACAGCACCGTTACATAGTGCAATCCTTACACTGCTGTACAAACAGTAACTCTGCACAGTTACATAGTGCAATCCTTACCCTGCTGAACAAACAGTAACTCTGCACAGTTGCATAGTGCATCCCTACCCTGCTGAACAAACAGTAACTCTGCACAATTACATAGTGCAATCCCTAACCTACTGAACAAACAGTAACTCTGCACAGTTACGTAGTGAAATCCCTACCCTGCTGAACAAACAGTAACTCTGCACAGTTACTTAGTGCAAGTCTAACCCTGCTGAACAAACAGTAATTCTGCACAGTTACATGGTGCAATCCCTACCCTGCTGCACAGACAGTAACTGCACAGTTACAATGTGAAATCCCTACCCTGCTGAATGAACAGTAACTCTGCACAGTTACATGAAGCAATTCTTACCCAGCTGAACAAACAGGAACTCTGTACAGATACATAGTGCAATCCTTACCCTTCTCAACGAACAGTAACTGTGCACTGTTACATAGTGCTATCCCTACCCTGATGAATAAACAGTAACACTGCACAGTTACATAGTGCAATCCTTACCCTGCTGAACAAACAGTAACTCTGCACAGTTTCATAGTGCAATCCCTACCCTGCTGAGCAAAGAATAACTCTGCACTGTTACATAGTGCAATCCCTACCCTGCTGAATAAACAGTAACACTGCACAGTTACCGGGTGCAATCCTTAGCTTGTGGAACAAACAGTAACTCTGCCAGTCACATGATGCAATCCTTAACCTGTGGAACAAACAGTAAATCTGCACAGTTACATAGTGCAAATCTAACTCTGCTGAACAAACAGTAATTCTGCACAGTTACATAGTGCAATCCCTACCCTGCTGCACAGACAGTAACTCTGCACAGTTACATCGTGAAATCCCGACACTGCTGAATGAACAGTAACTCTGCACAGTTACATGAAGCAATTCTTACCCAGCTGAACAAACAGCAACTCTGCACAGATACATAGTGCAATCCTTACCCTGCTGAACAAACAGTAACTCTGCACAGTTACATAGAGTAATCCTTACCCTGCTGAACAAACAGCAACTCTGCACAGATACATAGTGCAATCCTTACCCTGCTGAACAAACAGTAACTCTGCACAGTTACATAGTGCAATCCCTACCCTGCTGAACAAACATTAACTCGGCACAGTTACATAGAGCAATCCTTACACTGCTGGATAAACAGTAACTCGTCAGAGTTACATGGTGCAATCCCTACCGTGCTGCACAGTCAGTAACTCTGCACAGTTACATTGTCAAATCCATACCCTGCTGAATGAACTGTAACTCTGCGCAGTTACATGCAGCAATCCTTACCCTGCTGAACAAACAGGAACTCTGCACGGATACACAGTGCAATCCTTACGCTGCTGAACAAACAGTAACTATGCACAGTTACATAGTGCAATCCTTACCCACCTGAACAAACAGTAATTCTGCATATTTACATGCTGCAGTCCTTATCCTGATAAACAAACAGTAACTCTGCACAGTTACATAGTGCAATCCTTACCCTGCTGAACAAACAGTAATTCTGCACAGTTACATGGTGCAATCCTTACCCTGCTGCACAGACAGTAACTCTGCACAGTTACATTGTGAAATCCCGACCCTGCTGAATGAACAGTAACTCTGCACTGTTACATGAAGCAATTCTTATCCTGCTGAACAAACAGCAGCTCTGCACAGATACATAGTGCAATACTTACCCTGCTGAACAAACAGTAACTCTGCACAGTTACATAGTACAATCCCTACCCTGATGAATAAACAGTAACTCTGCACAGTTACATAGTGCAATCCTTACCCTGCTGAACAAACAGTAACTCTGCACAGTTGCATAGTGCATCCCTACCCTGCTGAACAAACAGTAACTCTGCACAATTACATAGTGCAATCCCTAACCTACTGAACAAACAGTAACTCTGCACAGTTACTTAGTGCAAGTCTAACCCTGCTGAACAAACAGTAATTCTGCACAGTTACATGGTGCAATCCCTACCCTCCTGCACAGACAGTAACTGCACAGTTACAATGTGAAATCCCGACCCTGCTGAATGAACAGTAACTCTGCACAGTTACATGAAGCAATTCTTACCCAGCTGAACAAACAGGAACTCTGTACAGATACATAGTGCAATCCTTACCCTTCTCAACGAACAGTAACTGTGCACCGTTACATAGTGCTATCCCTACCCTGATGAATAAACAGTAACACTGCACAGTTACATAGTGCAATCCTTACCCTGCTGAACAAACAGTAACGCTGCACAGTTTCATAGTGCAATCCCTACCCTGCTGAGCAAAGAATAACTCTGCACTGTTACATAGTGCAATCCCTACCCTGCTGAATAAACAGTAACACTGCACAGTTACCGGGTGCAATCCTTAACCTGTGGAACAAACAGTAAATCTGCACAGTTACATAGTGCAAATCTAACTCTGCTGAACAAACAGTAATTCTGCACAGTTACATAGTGCAATCCCTACCCTGCTGCACAGACAGTAACTCTGCACAGTTACATCGTGAAATCCCGACACTGCTGAATGAACAGTAACTCTGCACAGTTACATGAAGCAATTCTTACCCAGCTGAACAAACAGCAACTCTGCACAGATACATAGTGCAATCCTTACCCTGCTGAACAAACAGTAACTCTGCACAGTTACATAGTGTAATCCTTACCCTGCTGAACAAACAGCAACTCTGCACAGATACATAGTGCAATCCTTACCCTGCTGAACAAACAGTAACTCTGCACAGTTACATAGTGCAATCCCTACCCTGCTGAACAAACATTAACTCGGCACAGTTACATAGAGCAATCCTTACACTGCTGGATTAACAGTAACTCGTCAGAGTTACATGGTGCAATCCCTACCCTGCTGCACAGTCAGTAACTCTGCACAGTTACATTGTGAAATCCATACCCTGCTGAATGAACTGTAACTCTGCACAGTTACATGCAGCAATCCTTACCCTGCTGAACAAACAGGAACTCTGCACAGATACACAGTGCAATCCTTACGCTGCTGAACAAACAGTAACTATGCACAGTTACATAGTGCAATCCTTACCCACCTGAACAAACAGTAATTCTGCATATTTACATGCTGCAGTCCTTATCCTGATAAACAAACAGTAACTCTGCACAGTTACATAGTGCAATCCTTACCCTGCTGAACAAAGAGTAATTCTGCACAGTTACATGGTGCAATCCTTACCCTGCTGCACAGACAGTAACTCTGCACAGTTACATTGTGAAATCCCGACCATGCTGAATGAACAGTAACTCTGCACTGTTGCATGAAGCAATTCTTATCCTGCTGAACAAACAGCAGCTCTGCACAGATACATAGTGCAATCCTTACCCTGCTGAACAAACAGTAACTCTGCACAGTTACATAGTGCAATCCCTACCCTGCTGAATAAACAGTAACTCAGCACAGTTACCTGGTGCAATCCTGAGCCTGTGGAACAAACAGTAACTCTGCACAGTTACATAGTGCAATCCTTACCCTGCTGAACAAACAGTAAATCTGCACATAGTGCAATCCCTACCCTGCTGAGTAAACAGGAACACTGCACAGTTACACGGAGCTATCCTCAGCCTGCTGAACAAACAGTAACAGCACCGTTACATAGTGCAATCCTTACACTGCTGTACAAACAGTAACTCTGCACAGTTACATAGTGCAATCCTTACCCTGCTGAACAAACAGTAACTCTGCACAGTTGCATAGTGCATCCCTACCCTGCTGAACAAACAGTAACTCTGCACAATTACATAGTGCAATCCCTAACCTACTGAACAAACAGTAACTCTGCACAGTTACGTAGTGAAATCCCTACCCTGCTGAACAAACAGTAACTCTGCACAGTTACTTAGTGCAAGTCTAACCCTGCTGAACAAACAGTAATTCTGCACAGTTACATGGTGCAATCCCTACCCTGCTGCACAGACAGTAACTGCACAGTTACAATGTGAAATCCCTACCCTGCTGAATGAACAGTAACTCTGCACAGTTACATGAAGCAATTCTTACCCAGCTGAACAAACAGGAACTCTGTACAGATACATAGTGCAATCCTTACCCTTCTCAACGAACAGTAACTGTGCACTGTTACATAGTGCTATCCCTACCCTGATGAATAAACAGTAACACTGCACAGTTACATAGTGCAATCCTTACCCTGCTGAACAAACAGTAACTCTGCACAGTTTCATAGTGCAATCCCTACCCTGCTGAGCAAAGAATAACTCTGCACTGTTACATAGTGCAATCCCTACCCTGCTGAATAAACAGTAACACTGCACAGTTACCGGGTGCAATCCTTAGCTTGTGGAACAAACAGTAACTCTGCCAGTCACATGATGCAATCCTTAACCTGTGGAACAAACAGTAAATCTGCACAGTTACATAGTGCAAATCTAACTCTGCTGAACAAACAGTAATTCTGCACAGTTACATAGTGCAATCCCTACCCTGCTGCACAGACAGTAACTCTGCACAGTTACATCGTGAAATCCCGACACTGCTGAATGAACAGTAACTCTGCACAGTTACATGAAGCAATTCTTACCCAGCTGAACAAACAGCAACTCTGCACAGATACATAGTGCAATCCTTACCCTGCTGAACAAACAGTAACTCTGCACAGTTACATAGAGTAATCCTTACCCTGCTGAACAAACAGCAACTCTGCACAGATACATAGTGCAATCCTTACCCTGCTGAACAAACAGTAACTCTGCACAGTTACATAGTGCAATCCCTACCCTGCTGAACAAACATTAACTCGGCACAGTTACATAGAGCAATCCTTACACTGCTGGATAAACAGTAACTCGTCAGAGTTACATGGTGCAATCCCTACCGTGCTGCACAGTCAGTAACTCTGCACAGTTACATTGTCAAATCCATACCCTGCTGAATGAACTGTAACTCTGCGCAGTTACATGCAGCAATCCTTACCCTGCTGAACAAACAGGAACTCTGCACGGATACACAGTGCAATCCTTACGCTGCTGAACAAACAGTAACTATGCACAGTTACATAGTGCAATCCTTACCCACCTGAACAAACAGTAATTCTGCATATTTACATGCTGCAGTCCTTATCCTGATAAACAAACAGTAACTCTGCACAGTTACATAGTGCAATCCTTACCCTGCTGAACAAACAGTAATTCTGCACAGTTACATGGTGCAATCCTTACCCTGCTGCACAGACAGTAACTCTGCACAGTTACATTGTGAAATCCCGACCCTGCTGAATGAACAGTAACTCTGCACTGTTACATGAAGCAATTCTTATCCTGCTGAACAAACAGCAGCTCTGCACAGATACATAGTGCAATACTTACCCTGCTGAACAAACAGTAACTCTGCACAGTTACATAGTACAATCCCTACCCTGATGAATAAACAGTAACTCTGCACAGTTACATAGTGCAATCCTTACCCTGCTGAACAAACAGTAACTCTGCACAGTTGCATAGTGCATCCCTACCCTGCTGAACAAACAGTAACTCTGCACAATTACATAGTGCAATCCCTAACCTACTGAACAAACAGTAACTCTGCACAGTTACTTAGTGCAAGTCTAACCCTGCTGAACAAACAGTAATTCTGCACAGTTACATGGTGCAATCCCTACCCTCCTGCACAGACAGTAACTGCACAGTTACAATGTGAAATCCCGACCCTGCTGAATGAACAGTAACTCTGCACAGTTACATGAAGCAATTCTTACCCAGCTGAACAAACAGGAACTCTGTACAGATACATAGTGCAATCCTTACCCTTCTCAACGAACAGTAACTGTGCACCGTTACATAGTGCTATCCCTACCCTGATGAATAAACAGTAACACTGCACAGTTACATAGTGCAATCCTTACCCTGCTGAACAAACAGTAACGCTGCACAGTTTCATAGTGCAATCCCTACCCTGCTGAGCAAAGAATAACTCTGCACTGTTACATAGTGCAATCCCTACCCTGCTGAATAAACAGTAACACTGCACAGTTACCGGGTGCAATCCTTAACCTGTGGAACAAACAGTAAATCTGCACAGTTACATAGTGCAAATCTAACTCTGCTGAACAAACAGTAATTCTGCACAGTTACATAGTGCAATCCCTACCCTGCTGAACAAACATTAACTCGGCACAGTTACATAGAGCAATCCTTACACTGCTGGATAAACAGTAACTCGTCAGAGTTACATGGTGCAATCCCTACCGTGCTGCACAGTCAGTAACTCTGCACAGTTACATTGTGAAATCCATACCCTGCTGAATGAACTGTAACTCTGCACAGTTACATGCAGCAATCCTTACCCTGCTGAACAAACAGGAACTCTGCACAGATACACAGTGCAATCCTTACGCTGCTGAACAAACAGTAACTATGCACAGTTACATAGTGCAATCCTTACCCACCTGAACAAACAGTAATTCTGCATATTTACATGCTGCAGTCCTTATCCTGATAAACAAACAGTAACTCTGCACAGTTACATAGTGCAATCCTTACCCTGCTGAACAAACAGTAATTCTGCACAGTTACATGGTGCAATCCTTACCCTGCTGCACAGACAGTAACTCTGCACAGTTACATTGTGAAATCCCGACCATGCTGAATGAACAGTAACTCTGCACTGTTGCATGAAGCAATTCTTATCCTGCTGAACAAACAGCAGCTCTGCACAGATACATAGTGCAATCCTTACCCTGCTGAACAAACAGTAACTCTGCACAGTTACATAGTGCAATCCCTACCCTGCTGAATAAACAGTAACTCAGCACAGTTACCTGGTGCAATCCTGAGCCTGTGGAACAAACAGTAACTCTGCACAGTTACATAGTGCAATCCTTACCCTGCTGAACAAACAGTAAATCTGCACATAGTGCAATCCCTACCCTGCTGAGTAAACAGGAACACTGCACAGTTACACGGAGCTATCCTCAGCCTGCTGAACAAACAGTAACAGCACCGTTACATAGTGCAATCCTTACACTGCTGTACAAACAGTAACTCTGCACAGTTACATAGTGCAATCCTTACCCTGCTGAACAAACAGTAACTCTGCACAGTTGCATAGTGCATCCCTACCCTGCTGAACAAACAGTAACTCTGCACAATTACATAGTGCAATCCCTAACCTACTGAACAAACAGTAACTCTGCACAGTTACGTAGTGAAATCCCTACCCTGCTGAACAAACAGTAACTCTGCACAGTTACTTAGTGCAAGTCTAACCCTGCTGAACAAACAGTAATTCTGCACAGTTACATGGTGCAATCCCTACCCTGCTGCACAGACAGTAACTGCACAGTTACAATGTGAAATCCCGACCCTGCTGAATGAACAGTAACTCTGCACAGTTACATGAAGCAATTCTTACCCAGCTGAACAAACAGGAACTCTGTACAGATACATAGTGCAATCCTTACCCTTCTCAACGAACAGTAACTGTGCACTGTTACATAGTGCTATCCCTACCCTGATGAATAAACAGTAACACTGCACAGTTACATAGTGCAATCCTTACCCTGCTGAACAAACAGTAACTCTGCACAGTTTCATAGTGCAATCCCTACCCTGCTGAGCAAAGAATAACTCTGCACTGTTACATAGTGCAATCCCTACCCTGCTGAATAAACAGTAACACTGCACAGTTACCGGGTGCAATCCTTAGCTTGTGGAACAAACAGTAACTCTGCCAGTCACATGATGCAATCCTTAACCTGTGGAACAAACAGTAAATCTGCACAGTTACATAGTGCAAATCTAACTCTGCTGAACAAACAGTAATTCTGCACAGTTACATAGTGCAATCCCTACCCTGCTGCACAGACAGTAACTCTGCACAGTTACATCGTGAAATCCCGACACTGCTGAATGAACAGTAACTCTGCACAGTTACATGAAGCAATTCTTACCCAGCTGAACAAACAGCAACTCTGCACAGATACATAGTGCAATCCTTACCCTGCTGAACAAACAGTAACTCTGCACAGTTACATAGAGTAATCCTTACCCTGCTGAACAAACAGCAACTCTGCACAGATACATAGTGCAATCCTTACCCTGCTGAACAAACAGTAACTCTGCACAGTTACATAGTGCAATCCCTACCCTGCTGAACAAACATTAACTCGGCACAGTTACATAGAGCAATCCTTACACTGCTGGATAAACAGTAACTCGTCAGAGTTACATGGTGCAATCCCTACCGTGCTGCACAGTCAGTAACTCTGCACAGTTACATTGTGAAATCCATACCCTGCTGAATGAACTGTAACTCTGCACAGTTACATGCAGCAATCCTTACCCTGCTGAACAAACAGGAACTCTGCACAGATACACAGTGCAATCCTTACGCTGCTGAACAAACAGTAACTATGCACAGTTACATAGTGCAATCCTTACCCACCTGAACAAACAGTAATTCTGCATATTTACATGCTGCAGTCCTTATCCTGATAAACAAACAGTAACTCTGCACAGTTACATAGTGCAATCCTTACCCTGCTGAACAAACAGTAATTCTGCACAGTTACATGGTGCAATCCTTACCCTGCTGCACAGACAGTAACTCTGCACAGTTACATTGTGAAATCCCGACCCTGCTGAATGAACAGTAACTCTGCACTGTTACATGAAGCAATTCTTATCCTGCTGAACAAACAGCAGCTCTGCACAGATACATAGTGCAATACTTACCCTGCTGAACAAACAGTAACTCTGCACAGTTACATAGTACAATCCCTACCCTGATGAATAAACAGTAACTCTGCACAGTTACGTAGTGAAATCCCTACCCTGCTGAACAAACAGTAACTCTGCACAGTTACTTAGTGCAAGTCTAACCCTGCTGAACAAACAGTAATTCTGCACAGTTACATGGTGCAATCCCTACCCTCCTGCACAGACAGTAACTGCACAGTTACAATGTGAAATCCCGACCCTGCTGAATGAACAGTAACTCTGCACAGTTACATGAAGCAATTCTTACCCAGCTGAACAAACAGGAACTCTGTACAGATACATAGTGCAATCCTTACCCTTCTCAACCAACAGTAACTGTGCACCGTTACATAGTGCTATCCCTACCCTGATGAATAAACAGTAACACTGCACAGTTACATAGTGCAATCCTTACCCTGCTGAACAAACAGTAACTCTGCACAGTTACATAGTGCAATCCCTACCCTGCTGAATAAACAGTAACTCAGCACAGTTACCTGGTGCAATCCTGAGCCTGTGGAACAAACAGTAACTCTGCACAGTTACATAGTGCAATCCTTACCCTGCTGAACAAACAGTAAATCTGCACATAGTGCAATCCCTACCCTGCTGAGTAAACAGGAACACTGCACAGTTACACGGAGCTATCCTCAGCCTGCTGAACAAACAGTAACAGCACCGTTACATAGTGCAATCCTTACACTGCTGTACAAACAGTAACTCTGCACAGTTACATAGTGCAATCCTTACCCTGCTGAACAAACAGTAACTCTGCACAGTTGCATAGTGCATCCCTACCCTGCTGAACAAACAGTAACTCTGCACAATTACATAGTGCAATCCCTAACCTACTGAACAAACAGTAACTCTGCACAGTTACGTAGTGAAATCCCTACCCTGCTGAACAAACAGTAACTCTGCACAGTTACTTAGTGCAAGTCTAACCCTGCTGAACAAACAGTAATTCTGCACAGTTACATGGTGCAATCCCTACCCTGCTGCACAGACAGTAACTGCACAGTTACAATGTGAAATCCCTACCCTGCTGAATGAACAGTAACTCTGCACAGTTACATGAAGCAATTCTTACCCAGCTGAACAAACAGGAACTCTGTACAGATACATAGTGCAATCCTTACCCTTCTCAACGAACAGTAACTGTGCACTGTTACATAGTGCTATCCCTACCCTGATGAATAAACAGTAACACTGCACAGTTACATAGTGCAATCCTTACCCTGCTGAACAAACAGTAACTCTGCACAGTTTCATAGTGCAATCCCTACCCTGCTGAGCAAAGAATAACTCTGCACTGTTACATAGTGCAATCCCTACCCTGCTGAATAAACAGTAACACTGCACAGTTACCGGGTGCAATCCTTAGCTTGTGGAACAAACAGTAACTCTGCCAGTCACATGATGCAATCCTTAACCTGTGGAACAAACAGTAAATCTGCACAGTTACATAGTGCAAATCTAACTCTGCTGAACAAACAGTAATTCTGCACAGTTACATAGTGCAATCCCTACCCTGCTGCACAGACAGTAACTCTGCACAGTTACATCGTGAAATCCCGACACTGCTGAATGAACAGTAACTCTGCACAGTTACATGAAGCAATTCTTACCCAGCTGAACAAACAGCAACTCTGCACAGATACATAGTGCAATCCTTACCCTGCTGAACAAACAGTAACTCTGCACAGTTACATAGAGTAATCCTTACCCTGCTGAACAAACAGCAACTCTGCACAGATACATAGTGCAATCCTTACCCTGCTGAACAAACAGTAACTCTGCACAGTTACATAGTGCAATCCCTACCCTGCTGAACAAACATTAACTCGGCACAGTTACATAGAGCAATCCTTACACTGCTGGATAAACAGTAACTCGTCAGAGTTACATGGTGCAATCCCTACCGTGCTGCACAGTCAGTAACTCTGCACAGTTACATTGTCAAATCCATACCCTGCTGAATGAACTGTAACTCTGCACAGTTACATGCAGCAATCCTTACCCTGCTGAACAAACAGGAACTCTGCACGGATACACAGTGCAATCCTTACGCTGCTGAACAAACAGTAACTATGCACAGTTACATAGTGCAATCCTTACCCACCTGAACAAACAGTAATTCTGCATATTTACATGCTGCAGTCCTTATCCTGATAAACAAACAGTAACTCTGCACAGTTACATAGTGCAATCCTTACCCTGCTGAACAAACAGTAATTCTGCACAGTTACATGGTGCAATCCTTACCCTGCTGCACAGACAGTAACTCTGCACAGTTACATTGTGAAATCCCGACCCTGCTGAATGAACAGTAACTCTGCACTGTTACATGAAGCAATTCTTATCCTGCTGAACAAACAGCAGCTCTGCACAGATACATAGTGCAATACTTACCCTGCTGAACAAACAGTAACTCTGCACAGTTACATAGTACAATCCCTACCCTGATGAATAAACAGTAACTCTGCACAGTTACATAGTGCAATCCTTACCCTGCTGAACAAACAGTAACTCTGCACAGTTGCATAGTGCATCCCTACCCTGCTGAACAAACAGTAACTCTGCACAATTACATAGTGCAATCCCTAACCTACTGAACAAACAGTAACTCTGCACAGTTACTTAGTGCAAGTCTAACCCTGCTGAACAAACAGTAATTCTGCACAGTTACATGGTGCAATCCCTACCCTCCTGCACAGACAGTAACTGCACAGTTACAATGTGAAATCCCGACCCTGCTGAATGAACAGTAACTCTGCACAGTTACATGAAGCAATTCTTACCCAGCTGAACAAACAGGAACTCTGTACAGATACATAGTGCAATCCTTACCCTTCTCAACGAACAGTAACTGTGCACCGTTACATAGTGCTATCCCTACCCTGATGAATAAACAGTAACACTGCACAGTTACATAGTGCAATCCTTACCCTGCTGAACAAACAGTAACGCTGCACAGTTTCATAGTGCAATCCCTACCCTGCTGAGCAAAGAATAACTCTGCACTGTTACATAGTGCAATCCCTACCCTGCTGAATAAACAGTAACACTGCACAGTTACCGGGTGCAATCCTTAACCTGTGGAACAAACAGTAAATCTGCACAGTTACATAGTGCAAATCTAACTCTGCTGAACAAACAGTAATTCTGCACAGTTACATAGTGCAATCCCTACCCTGCTGCACAGACAGTAACTCTGCACAGTTACATCGTGAAATCCCGACACTGCTGAATGAACAGTAACTCTGCACAGTTACATGAAGCAATTCTTACCCAGCTGAACAAACAGCAACTCTGCACAGATACATAGTGCAATCCTTACCCTGCTGAACAAACAGTAACTCTGCACAGTTACATAGTGTAATCCTTACCCTGCTGAACAAACAGCAACTCTGCACAGATACATAGTGCAATCCTTACCCTGCTGAACAAACAGTAACTCTGCACAGTTACATAGTGCAATCCCTACCCTGCTGAACAAACATTAACTCGGCACAGTTACATAGAGCAATCCTTACACTGCTGGATTTACAGTAACTCGTCAGAGTTACATGGTGCAATCCCTACCCTGCTGCACAGTCAGTAACTCTGCACAGTTACATTGTGAAATCCATACCCTGCTGAATGAACTGTAACTCTGCACAGTTACATGCAGCAATCCTTACCCTGCTGAACAAACAGGAACTCTGCACAGATACACAGTGCAATCCTTACGCTGCTGAACAAACAGTAACTATGCACAGTTACATAGTGCAATCCTTACCCACCTGAACAAACAGTAATTCTGCATATTTACATGCTGCAGTCCTTATCCTGATAAACAAACAGTAACTCTGCACAGTTACATAGTGCAATCCTTACCCTGCTGAACAAAGAGTAATTCTGCACAGTTACATGGTGCAATCCTTACCCTGCTGCACAGACAGTAACTCTGCACAGTTACATTGTGAAATCCCGACCATGCTGAATGAACAGTAACTCTGCACTGTTGCATGAAGCAATTCTTATCCTGCTGAACAAACAGCAGCTCTGCACAGATACATAGTGCAATCCTTACCCTGCTGAACAAACAGTAACTCTGCACAGTTACATAGTGCAATCCCTACCCTGCTGAATAAACAGTAACTCAGCACAGTTACCTGGTGCAATCCTGAGCCTGTGGAACAAACAGTAACTCTGCACAGTTACATAGTGCAATCCTTACCCTGCTGAACAAACAGTAAATCTGCACATAGTGCAATCCCTACCCTGCTGAGTAAACAGGAACACTGCACAGTTACACGGAGCTATCCTCAGCCTGCTGAACAAACAGTAACAGCACCGTTACATAGTGCAATCCTTACACTGCTGTACAAACAGTAACTCTGCACAGTTACATAGTGCAATCCTTACCCTGCTGAACAAACAGTAACTCTGCACAGTTGCATAGTGCATCCCTACCCTGCTGAACAAACAGTAACTCTGCACAATTACATAGTGCAATCCCTAACCTACTGAACAAACAGTAACTCTGCACAGTTACGTAGTGAAATCCCTACCCTGCTGAACAAACAGTAACTCTGCACAGTTACTTAGTGCAAGTCTAACCCTGCTGAACAAACAGTAATTCTGCACAGTTACATGGTGCAATCCCTACCCTGCTGCACAGACAGTAACTGCACAGTTACAATGTGAAATCCCTACCCTGCTGAATGAACAGTAACTCTGCACAGTTACATGAAGCAATTCTTACCCAGCTGAACAAACAGGAACTCTGTACAGATACATAGTGCAATCCTTACCCTTCTCAACGAACAGTAACTGTGCACTGTTACATAGTGCTATCCCTACCCTGATGAATAAACAGTAACACTGCACAGTTACATAGTGCAATCCTTACCCTGCTGAACAAACAGTAACTCTGCACAGTTTCATAGTGCAATCCCTACCCTGCTGAGCAAAGAATAACTCTGCACTGTTACATAGTGCAATCCCTACCCTGCTGAATAAACAGTAACACTGCACAGTTACCGGGTGCAATCCTTAGCTTGTGGAACAAACAGTAACTCTGCCAGTCACATGATGCAATCCTTAACCTGTGGAACAAACAGTAAATCTGCACAGTTACATAGTGCAAATCTAACTCTGCTGAACAAACAGTAATTCTGCACAGTTACATAGTGCAATCCCTACCCTGCTGCACAGACAGTAACTCTGCACAGTTACATCGTGAAATCCCGACACTGCTGAATGAACAGTAACTCTGCACAGTTACATGAAGCAATTCTTACCCAGCTGAACAAACAGCAACTCTGCACAGATACATAGTGCAATCCTTACCCTGCTGAACAAACAGTAACTCTGCACAGTTACATAGAGTAATCCTTACCCTGCTGAACAAACAGCAACTCTGCACAGATACATAGTGCAATCCTTACCCTGCTGAACAAACAGTAACTCTGCACAGTTACATAGTGCAATCCCTACCCTGCTGAACAAACATTAACTCGGCACAGTTACATAGAGCAATCCTTACACTGCTGGATAAACAGTAACTCGTCAGAGTTACATGGTGCAATCCCTACCGTGCTGCACAGTCAGTAACTCTGCACAGTTACATTGTCAAATCCATACCCTGCTGAATGAACTGTAACTCTGCGCAGTTACATGCAGCAATCCTTACCCTGCTGAACAAACAGGAACTCTGCACGGATACACAGTGCAATCCTTACGCTGCTGAACAAACAGTAACTATGCACAGTTACATAGTGCAATCCTTACCCACCTGAACAAACAGTAATTCTGCATATTTACATGCTGCAGTCCTTATCCTGATAAACAAACAGTAACTCTGCACAGTTACATAGTGCAATCCTTACCCTGCTGAACAAACAGTAATTCTGCACAGTTACATGGTGCAATCCTTACCCTGCTGCACAGACAGTAACTCTGCACAGTTACATTGTGAAATCCCGACCCTGCTGAATGAACAGTAACTCTGCACTGTTACATGAAGCAATTCTTATCCTGCTGAACAAACAGCAGCTCTGCACAGATACATAGTGCAATACTTACCCTGCTGAACAAACAGTAACTCTGCACAGTTACATAGTACAATCCCTACCCTGATGAATAAACAGTAACTCTGCACAGTTACATAGTGCAATCCTTACCCTGCTGAACAAACAGTAACTCTGCACAGTTGCATAGTGCATCCCTACCCTGCTGAACAAACAGTAACTCTGCACAATTACATAGTGCAATCCCTAACCTACTGAACAAACAGTAACTCTGCACAGTTACTTAGTGCAAGTCTAACCCTGCTGAACAAACAGTAATTCTGCACAGTTACATGGTGCAATCCCTACCCTCCTGCACAGACAGTAACTGCACAGTTACAATGTGAAATCCCGACCCTGCTGAATGAACAGTAACTCTGCACAGTTACATGAAGCAATTCTTACCCAGCTGAACAAACAGGAACTCTGTACAGATACATAGTGCAATCCTTACCCTTCTCAACGAACAGTAACTGTGCACCGTTACATAGTGCTATCCCTACCCTGATGAATAAACAGTAACACTGCACAGTTACATAGTGCAATCCTTACCCTGCTGAACAAACAGTAACGCTGCACAGTTTCATAGTGCAATCCCTACCCTGCTGAGCAAAGAATAACTCTGCACTGTTACATAGTGCAATCCCTACCCTGCTGAATAAACAGTAACACTGCACAGTTACCGGGTGCAATCCTTAACCTGTGGAACAAACAGTAAATCTGCACAGTTACATAGTGCAAATCTAACTCTGCTGAACAAACAGTAATTCTGCACAGTTACATAGTGCAATCCCTACCCTGCTGCACAGACAGTAACTCTGCACAGTTACATCGTGAAATCCCGACACTGCTGAATGAACAGTAACTCTGCACAGTTACATGAAGCAATTCTTACCCAGCTGAACAAACAGCAACTCTGCACAGATACATAGTGCAATCCTTACCCTGCTGAACAAACAGTAACTCTGCACAGTTACATAGTGTAATCCTTACCCTGCTGAACAAACAGCAACTCTGCACAGATACATAGTGCAATCCTTACCCTGCTGAACAAACAGTAACTCTGCACAGTTACATAGTGCAATCCCTACCCTGCTGAACAAACATTAACTCGGCACAGTTACATAGAGCAATCCTTACACTGCTGGATAAACAGTAACTCGTCAGAGTTACATGGTGCAATCCCTACCCTGCTGCACAGTCAGTAACTCTGCACAGTTACATTGTGAAATCCATACCCTGCTGAATGAACTGTAACTCTGCACAGTTACATGCAGCAATCCTTACCCTGCTGAACAAACAGGAACTCTGCACAGATACACAGTGCAATCCTTACGCTGCTGAACAAACAGTAACTATGCACAGTTACATAGTGCAATCCTTACCCACCTGAACAAACAGTAATTCTGCATATTTACATGCTGCAGTCCTTATCCTGATAAACAAACAGTAACTCTGCACAGTTACATAGTGCAATCCTTACCCTGCTGAACAAAGAGTAATTCTGCACAGTTACATGGTGCAATCCTTACCCTGCTGCACAGACAGTAACTCTGCACAGTTACATTGTGAAATCCCGACCATGCTGAATGAACAGTAACTCTGCACTGTTGCATGAAGCAATTCTTATCCTGCTGAACAAACAGCAGCTCTGCACAGATACATAGTGCAATCCTTACCCTGCTGAACAAACAGTAACTCTGCACAGTTACATAGTGCAATCCCTACCCTGCTGAATAAACAGTAACTCAGCACAGTTACCTGGTGCAATCCTGAGCCTGTGGAACAAACAGTAACTCTGCACAGTTACATAGTGCAATCCTTACCCTGCTGAACAAACAGTAAATCTGCACATAGTGCAATCCCTACCCTGCTGAGTAAACAGGAACACTGCACAGTTACACGGAGCTATCCTCAGCCTGCTGAACAAACAGTAACAGCACCGTTACATAGTGCAATCCTTACACTGCTGTACAAACAGTAACTCTGCACAGTTACATAGTGCAATCCTTACCCTGCTGAACAAACAGTAACTCTGCACAGTTGCATAGTGCATCCCTACCCTGCTGAACAAACAGTAACTCTGCACAATTACGTAGTGAAATCCCTACCCTGCTGAACAAACAGTAACTCTGCACAGTTACTTAGTGCAAGTCTAACCCTGCTGAACAAACAGTAATTCTGCACAGTTACATGGTGCAATCCCTACCCTGCTGCACAGACAGTAACTGCACAGTTACAATGTGAAATCCCGACCCTGCTGAATGAACAGTAACTCTGCACAGTTACATGAAGCAATTCTTACCCAGCTGAACAAACAGGAACTCTGTACAGATACATAGTGCAATCCTTACCCTTCTCAACGAACAGTAACTGTGCACTGTTACATAGTGCTATCCCTACCCTGATGAATAAACAGTAACACTGCACAGTTACATAGTGCAATCCTTACCCTGCTGAACAAACAGTAACTCTGCACAGTTTCATAGTGCAATCCCTACCCTGCTGAGCAAAGAATAACTCTGCACTGTTACATAGTGCAATCCCTACCCTGCTGAATAAACAGTAACACTGCACAGTTACCGGGTGCAATCCTTAGCTTGTGGAACAAACAGTAACTCTGCCAGTCACATGATGCAATCCTTAACCTGTGGAACAAACAGTAAATCTGCACAGTTACATAGTGCAAATCTAACTCTGCTGAACAAACAGTAATTCTGCACAGTTACATAGTGCAATCCCTACCCTGCTGCACAGACAGTAACTCTGCACAGTTACATCGTGAAATCCCGACACTGCTGAATGAACAGTAACTCTGCACAGTTACATGAAGCAATTCTTACCCAGCTGAACAAACAGCAACTCTGCACAGATACATAGTGCAATCCTTACCCTGCTGAACAAACAGTAACTCTGCACAGTTACATAGAGTAATCCTTACCCTGCTGAACAAACAGCAACTCTGCACAGATACATAGTGCAATCCTTACCCTGCTGAACAAACAGTAACTCTGCACAGTTACATAGTGCAATCCCTACCCTGCTGAACAAACATTAACTCGGCACAGTTACATAGAGCAATCCTTACACTGCTGGATAAACAGTAACTCGTCAGAGTTACATGGTGCAATCCCTACCGTGCTGCACAGTCAGTAACTCTGCACAGTTACATTGTGAAATCCATACCCTGCTGAATGAACTGTAACTCTGCACAGTTACATGCAGCAATCCTTACCCTGCTGAACAAACAGGAACTCTGCACGGATACACAGTGCAATCCTTACGCTGCTGAACAAACAGTAACTATGCACAGTTACATGGTGCAATCCTTACCCTGCTGCACAGACAGAAACTCTGCACAGTTACATTGTGAAATCCCGACCCTGCTGAATGAACAGTAACTCTGCACTGTTACATGAAGCAATTCTTATCCTGCTGAACAAACAGCAGCTCTGCACAGATACATAGTGCAATACTTACCCTGCTGAACAAACAGTAACTCTGCACAGTTACATAGTACAATCCCTACCCTGATGAATAAACAGTAACTCTGCACAGTTACATAGTGCAATCCTTACCCTGCTGAACAAACAGTAACTCTGCACAGTTGCATAGTGCATCCCTACCCTGCTGAACAAACAGTAACTCTGCACAATTACATAGTGCAATCCCTAACCTACTGAACAAACAGTAACTCTGCACAGTTACTTAGTGCAAGTCTAACCCTGCTGAACAAACAGTAATTCTGCACAGTTACATGGTGCAATCCCTACCCTCCTGCACAGACAGTAACTGCACAGTTACAATGTGAAATCCCGACCCTGCTGAATGAACAGTAACTCTGCACAGTTACATGAAGCAATTCTTACCCAGCTGAACAAACAGGAACTCTGTACAGATACATAGTGCAATCCTTACCCTTCTCAACGAACAGTAACTGTGCACCGTTACATAGTGCTATCCCTACCCTGATGAATAAACAGTAACACTGCACAGTTACATAGTGCAATCCTTACCCTGCTGAACAAACAGTAACTCTGCACAGTTTCATAGTGCAATCCCTACCCTGCTGAGCAAAGAATAACTCTGCACTGTTACATAGTGCAATCCCTACCCTGCTGAATAAACAGTAACACTGCACAGTTACCGGGTGCAATCCTTAACCTGTGGAACAAACAGTAAATCTGCACAGTTACATAGTGCAAATCTAACTCTGCTGAACAAACAGTAATTCTGCACAGTTACATAGTGCAATCCCTACCCTGCTGCACAGACAGTAACTCTGCACAGTTACATCGTGAAATCCCGACACTGCTGAATGAACAGTAACTCTGCACAGTTACATGAAGCAATTCTTACCCAGCTGAACAAACAGCAACTCTGCACAGATACATAGTGCAATCCTTACCCTGCTGAACAAACAGTAACTCTGCACAGTTACATAGTGTAATCCTTACCCTGCTGAACAAACAGCAACTCTGCACAGATACATAGTGCAATCCTTACCCTGCTGAACAAACAGTAACTCTGCACAGTTACATAGTGCAATCCCTACCCTGCTGAACAAACATTAACTCGGCACAGTTACATAGAGCAATCCTTACACTGCTGGATAAACAGTAACTCGTCAGAGTTACATGGTGCAATCCCTACCGTGCTGCACAGTCAGTAACTCTGCACAGTTACATTGTGAAATCCATACCCTGCTGAATGAACTGTAACTCTGCACAGTTACATGCAGCAATCCTTACCCTGCTGAACAAACAGGAACTCTGCACAGATACACAGTGCAATCCTTACGCTGCTGAACAAACAGTAACTATGCACAGTTACATAGTGCAATCCTTACCCACCTGAACAAACAGTAATTCTGCATATTTACATGCTGCAGTCCTTATCCTGATAAACAAACAGTAACTCTGCACAGTTACATAGTGCAATCCTTACCTTGCTGAACAAACAGTAATTCTGCACAGTTACATGGTGCAATCCTTACCCTGCTGCACAGACAGTAACTCTGCACAGTTACATTGTGAAATCCCGACCATGCTGAATGAACAGTAACTCTGCACTGTTGCATGAAGCAATTCTTATCCTGCTGAACAAACAGCAGCTCTGCACAGATACATAGTGCAATCCTTACCCTGCTGAACAAACAGTAACTCTGCACAGTTACATAGTACAATCCCTACCCTGATGAATAAACAGTAACTCTGAACAGTCACTTAGTGCAATACTTACACTGCTGAACAAACAATAACTCTGCACATACACATAGTGCAATCCCTATCCTGCTGAACAAACAGTAACTCTGCACAGTTACATAGTGAAATCCCTACCCTGCTGAATAAACAGAAACACTGCACAGTTACACAGTGCAATCCTTACCCTCCTGAACAAACAGTAACTCTGCACAGTTACATAGTGCAAATCTAACCCTGCTGAACAAACAGTAATTCTGCACAGTTACATAGTTCAATCCCGACCCTGCTGCACAGACAGTAACTCTGCACAGTTACATGGTGCAATCCCGACCCTGCTGAATGAACAGTAACTCTGCACAGTTACATGAAGCAATTCTTACCCTGCTGAATAAACAGTAATTCTGCACAGTTACATGGTGCAATCCTTAGCCTGCTGAACAAGCAGTAAGTCTGCAGTTACATAGTGCACTCCCTACCCTGCTGAATAAACAGTAACACTGCACAGTTACCTGATGCAATCCTTAGCCAGTGGAACAAACAGTAACTCTGCACAGTTACATGGTGCAATCCTTAACCTGCTGAACAAACAGTAAATCTGCACAATTACATAGTGCAATCCCTACCCTGCTGAATAAACAGTAACTCTGCAGTTACAGAGTGCATCCACATCTTGCTGAACAAACACTGACTCTGCACAGTTACATAGTGAAATCCCAACCCTGCTGAATAAACAGAAACTCTGCACAGTTACATAGTGCAATCCTTACCCTCCTGAACAAACAGTAACTCTGAACAGTTACATAGAGCAAGTCTAACCCTGCTGAACAAACAGTAATTCTGCACAGTTACATAGAGCAAGTCTAACCCTGCTGAACAACCAGTAACTCTGCACAATTACATAGTGCAATCCCTACCTTGCTGAACAATCAGTGACTCTGCACAGTTACATAGTGAAATCCCTACCCTGCTGAACAAACAGAAACTCTGCACAGTTACATAGTGCAATCCTTACCCTCCTGAACAAACAGTAACTCTGAACAGTTACATAGAGCATGTCTAACCCTGCTGAACAAACAGTAATTCTGCACAGTTACATGGTGCAATCCCTACCCTGCTGCACAGACAGTAACTCTGCACAGTTACATAGTGCAATCCCTACCATGCTGCAGAAACAGTAACTCTGCACAGTTACATGCTGCAATCCTTATACTGCGGAACAAACAGTAACTCTGCACAGTTACACAGTGCAATCCTTACCCTGCTGAACAAAGAGTAACTCTGCACAGTTACATAGTCCATCCCTACCCTGCTGAACAAAGAGTAACGCTGCACAGTTACATAGTGCAATCCTACCCTGCTGAAGGAACTGTAACTCTGCACAGTTACATAGTGCAATCTTTACACTGCTGAATAAGCAGTAACTCTGCACAGTTACATAGTGCAATACTTACCCTGCTGAACAAACAGTAACTCTGCACAGTTACATAGTGCCAACCTTACCCTGCTGAACAAACAGTATCTCTGCACAGTTACATAGTGCATCCTTACCCTGCTGAACAAACAGTAACTCTGCACAGTTACATAGTGCATCCCTACCCCGCTGAACAAACAGTAGCTCTGCACAATTGCATATTGCAATCTCTACCCTGCTGAACAAACAGTATCTCTGTACATTTACATAGTGCAATCCTTACCCTGCTGAATAAACAGAAACTCTGAACAGTTACATAGTGCAATCCTTACCCTCTTGAACAAACAGTAACTCTTGCCAGTTACATAGTGCAATCCCTAGCCTGCTGAATAAACAGTAACTCTGCACAGTTACATAATGCAATCCCTACCCTGCTGAATAAACAGTAACTCTGCGCAGTTACAGATAGCAATCCTTACACTGCTGGATAAAGAGTAACTCGTCAGAGTTACATAGTGCAATCCTTATACTGCTGAATAAATAGTAACTCTGCACAGTTACATAGTGCAATCACAACCCTGCTGAATAGACAGTAACTCTGCACAGTTACAATGTGCAATCCCTACCCTGCTGAATAATCAGTACC
This sequence comes from Isurus oxyrinchus, assembly GCA_026770705.1. Taxonomy (NCBI): domain Eukaryota; kingdom Metazoa; phylum Chordata; class Chondrichthyes; order Lamniformes; family Lamnidae; genus Isurus; species Isurus oxyrinchus. The sequence continues at coordinate 24,557,397 of JANJGN010000030.1, forward strand.
TCTGCACAGGTACATAGTGCAATATTTACCCTGCTGAACAAACAATAACTCTGCACAGTAACATAGTGCAATCCTTACACTGCTGAAGAAACAATAACTCTGCACAGTTACATAGGGCAATCCCTACCCTGCTGAACAAACAGTAACTCTGCACAGTTTCATAGTGCAATCCCTACAATGCTGAACAAATAATAACTCTGTACAGTTACATAGTGCACTCCTTATCCTGCTGAAAAAACAGTAACTCTGCACAGTTACATAGTGCATCCCTACCCTGCTGAACAAACAGTAGCTCTGCACAATTACATATTGCAATCCCTACCCTGCTGAACAAACAGTATCTCTGTACATTTACATAGTGCAATCCTTACCCTGCTGAATAAACAGAAACTCTGAACAGTTACATAGTGCAATCCTTACCCTCTTGAACAAACAGTAACTCTTGACAGTTACATAATGCAATCCCTACCCTGCTGAATAAACGGTAACTCTGCACAGTTACATAATGCAATCCCTACCCTGCTGAATAAACGGTAACTCTGCACAGTTACATAATGCAATCCTAACCCTGGTAAACAAATTGTAATATTGCACAATTACATGGTGCAATCCATACCCTGCTGCACAGAAAGTAACTCTGCATGGTTACATAGTGAAATCCCTAACCTGCTGAACGAACAGTAACTCTGCACAGTTACATGAAGCAATATTTACCCTGCTGAACAAACAATAACTCTGCACAGTAACATAGTGCAATCCTTACACTGCTGAAGAAACAATAACTCTGCACAGTTACATAGGGCAATCCCTACCCTGCTGAACAAACATTAACTCGGCACAGAGACATAGAGCAATCCTTACACTGCTGGATAAAGAGTAACTCGTCAGAGTTACATAGTGCAATCCTTACCCTGCTGAACAAACAGTAATTCTGCACAGTTACATGGTGCAATCCCTACCCTGCTGCACAGTCAGTAACACTGCACAGTTACATTGTGAAATCCATACCCTGCTGAATGAACAGTAACTCTGCACAGTTACATGCAGCAATCCTTACCCTGCTGAACAAACAGGAACTCTGCACAGATACACAGTGCAATCCTTACGCTGCTGAACAAACAGTAACTCTGCAGAGTTACATAGTGATATTCCTACACTGATGAATAAACAGTAACTATGCACAGTTACATAGTGCAATCCCTACCCACCTGAACAAAGAATAACTCTGCACAGTAACATGGTGCAATCCATACCCTGCAGAAGAAACAGTAATTCTGCATATTTACATGCTGCAATCCTTATCCTGATAAACAAACAGTAACTCTGCACAGTTACATAGTGCAATCCTCACCCTGCTGAACAAACAGTAATTCTGCACAGTTACATGGTGCAATCCCTACCCTGCTTCACAGACAGTAACTCTGCACAGTTACATTGTGAAATCCTGACCCTGCTGAATGAACAGTAACTCTGCACAGTTACATGCAGCAATTCTTATCCTGCTGAACAAACAGCAACTCTGCACAGATAAATAGTGCAATCCTTACCCTGCTGAACAAACAGTAACTCTGCACACTTACATAGTACAATCCCTACCCTGATGAATAAACAGTAATTCTGAACAGTTACATAGCGCAATCCCTACCCTGCTGAATAAACAGTAACTCTGCGCAGTTACAGATAGCAATCCTTACACTGCTGGATAAAGAGTAACTCGTCAGAGTTACATAGTGCAATCCTTATACTGCTGAATAAATAGTAACTCTGCACAGTTACATAGTGCAATCACAACCCTGCTGAATAGACAGTAACTCTGCACAGTTACAATGTGCAATCCCTACCCTGCTGAATAATCAGTACCTCTGCACAGGTACATAGTGCAATATTTACCCTGCTGAACAAACAATAACTCTGCACAGTAACATAGTGCAATCCTTACACTGCTGAAGAAACAATAACTCTGCACAGTTACATAGGGCAATCCCTACCCTGCTGAACAAACATTAACTCGGCACAGAGACATAGTGCAATCCTTACCCTGCTGAACAAACAGTAACTCTGCGCAGTTACATAGAGCAATCCTTACACTGCTGGATAAAGAGTAACTCGTCAGAGTTACATAGTGCAATCCTTACCCTGCTGAACAAACAGTAATTCTGCACAGTTACATGGTGCAATCCCTACCCTGCTGCACAGTCAGTAACACTGCACAGTTACATTGTGAAATCCATACCCTGCTGAATGAACAGTAACTCTGCACAGTTACATGCAGCAATCCTTACCCTGCTGATCAAACAGGAACTCTGCACAGATAAACAGTGCAATCTTTACGCTGCTGAACAAACAGTAACTCTGCAGAGTTACATAGTGATATTCCTACCCTGATGAATAAACAGTAACTATGCACAGTTACACAGTGCAATCCCTACCCTCCTGAACAAAGAATAACTCTGCACAGTTACATGGTGCAATCCATACTCTGAAGAAGAAACAGTAATTCTGCATATTTACATGCTGCAATCCTTATCCTGATAAACAAACAGTAACTCTGCACAGTTACATAGTGCAATCCTCACCCTGCTGAACAAACAGTAATTCTGCACAGTTACATGGTGCAATCCCTACCCTGCTTCACAGACAGTAACTCTGCACAGTTACATTGTGAAATCCTGACCCTGCTGAATGAACAGTAACTCTGCACAGTTACATGCAGCAATTCTTATCCTGCTGAATAAACAGCAACTCTGCACAGATAAATAGTGCAATCCTTACCCTGCTGAACAAACAGTAACTCTGCACAGTTACATAGTACAATCCCTACCCTGATGAATAAACAGTAATTCTGAACAGTTACATAGTGCAATCCCTACCCTGCTGAATAAACAGTAACTCTGCGCAGTTACAGATAGCAATCCTTACACTGCTGGATAAAGAGTAACTCGTCAGAGTTACATAGTGCAATCCTTATACTGCTGAATAAATAGTAACTCTGCACAGTTACATAGTGCAATCACAACCCTGCTGAATAGACAGTACCTCTGCACAGGTACATAGTGCAATATTTACCCTGCTGAACAAACAATAACTCTGCACAGTAACATAGTGCAATCCTTACACTGCTGAAGAAACAATAACTCTGCACAGTTACATAGGGCAATCCCTACCCTGCTGAACAAACATTAACTCGGCACAGAGACATAGTGCAATCCTTACCCTGCTGAACAAACAGTAACTCTGCGCAGTTACATAGAGCAATCCTTACACTGCTGGATAAAGAGTAACTCGTCAGAGTTACATAGTGCAATCCTTACCCTGATGAACAAACAGTAATTCTGCACAGTTACATGGTGCAATCCCTACCCTGCTGCACAGTCAGTAACACTGCACAGTTACATTGTGAAATCCATACCCTGCTGAATGAACAGTAACTCTGCACAGTTACATGCAGCAATCCTTACCCTGCTGATCAAACAGGAACTCTGCACAGATAAACAGTGCAATCTTTACGCTGCTGAACAAACAGTAACTCTGCAGAGTTACATAGTGATATTCCTACCCTGATGAATAAACAGTAACTATGCACAGTTACACAGTGCAATCCCTACCCTCCTGAACAAAGAATAACTCTGCACAGTTACATGGTGCAATCCATACTCTGAAGAAGAAACAGTAATTCTGCATATTTACATGCTGCAATCCTTATCCTGATAAACAAACAGTAACTCTGTACAGTTACATAGTGCAATCCTTACCCTGCTGAACAAACAGTAATTCTGCACAGTTACATGGTGCAATCCCTACCCTGCTGCACAGACAGTAACTCTGCACAGTTACATTGTGAAATCCCGAACCTGCTGAATGAACAGTAACTCTGCACTGTTACATGCAGCAATTCTTATCCTGCTGAACAAACAGCAACTCTGCACAGATAAATAGTGCAATCCTTACCCTACTGAACAAACAGTAACTCTGCACAGTTACATAGTACAATCCCTACCCTGATGAATAAACAGTAATTCTGAACAGTTACATAGTGCAATACTTACACTGCTGAACAAACACTAACTCTGCACATATACATAGTGCAATCCCTACTCTGCTGAACAACCAGTAACTCTGCACAGTTACATAGTGAAATCCCTACCCTGCTGAATAAACAGAAACTCTGCACAGTTACATAGTGCAATCCTTACCCTCCTGAACAAACAGTAACTCTGCACAGTTACATAGTGCATATCTAACCCTGCTGAACAAACAGTAATTCTGCACAGTTACATAGTTCAATCCCGACCCTGCTGCACAAACAGTAACTCTGCACAGTTACATGGTGCAATCCCGACCCTGCTGAATGAACAGTAACTCTGCACATTTACAAGAAGCAATTCTTACCCTGCTGAACTAACAGCAACTCTGCACAGATACATAGTGCAATCCTTACCCTGCTGAACAAACAGTAACTCTGCTCAGTTACATAATGCAATCCCTACCCTGCTGAACAAACAGTAACTGCACAGTTACATAGAGCAATCCTTACACTGCTGAATAAACAGTAAATATGCAGAGTTACATAGTGCAATCCTTACCCTGCTGAACAAACAGTAACTCTGCACAGTTGCATAGTGCAATCCTTACCCTGCTGAACAAACAGTAACCCTGCACAATTACATAGTGCAATCACTATCCTGCTGAACAAACAGTAACTCTGCACAGTAACATGGTGCAATCCTAACCCTGCTGAACAAAGAGTAACTTTGCACAGTTACATAGTGCAATCCTTACACTGCTGAATAAATGGTAACTCTGCACAGTGACATAGTGCAATCCTTACCCTGCTGAACAAACAGTAATTCTGCACAGTTACATGGTGCAATCTCTACCCTGCTGCACAGACAGTAACTCTGCACAGTTACATTGTGAAATCCCGAACCAGCTGAATGAACAGTAATTCTGCACAGTTACATGAAGCAATTCTTATACTGCTGAACAAACAGCAACTGTGCACAGATACATAGTGCAATCCCTACCCTGCTGAACAAACAGTAACTCTGCACAGTTACATAGTGCAATCCCTACCCTGCTGAATAAACAGTAAACTGCACAGTTACCTGGTGCAATCCTTAGCCTGTGGAACAAACAGTAACTCTGCACAGTTACATGGTGCAATCCTTACCCTGCTGAATCAATAGTAAATCTGCACAGTTACATAGTGCAATCCCTACCCTGCTGAACAAACAGTAACTCTGCACAGTTTCATAGTGCAATCCCTACCATGCTGAACAAAGAATAACTCTGCACAGTTACATAGTGCATCCCTACCCTGCTGAACAAACAGTAGCTCTGCACAATTACATATTGCAATCCCTACCCTGCTGAACAAACAGTATCTCTGTACATTTACATAGTGCAATCCTTACCCTGCTGAATAAACAGAAACTCTGAACAGTTACATAGTGCAATCCTTACCCTCTTGAACAAACAGTAACTCTTGACAGTTACATAGTGCAATCCCTAGCCTGCTGAATAAACAGTAACTCTGCACAGTTACATAATGCAATCCCTACCCTGCTGAATAAACGGTAACTCTGCACAGTTACATAATGCAATCCTTACCCTGCTGAATAAACGGTAACTCTGCACAGTTACATAATGCAATCCCTACCCTGCTGAATAAACGGTAACTCTGCACAGTTACATAATGCAATCCTAACCCTGGTAAACAAATTGTAATATTGCACAATTACATGGTGCAATCCATACCCTGCTGCACAGAAAGTAACTCTGCATGGTTACATAGTGAAATCCCTAACCTGCTGAACGAACAGTAACTCTGCACAGTTACATGAAGCAATCCTTTCCGGGCTGAACAAACAGGAAATCTGCACAGTTACATAGTGCAATCCCTACCTTGCTGAATAAACAGTAACTCTGCGCAGTTACAGATAGCAATCCTTACACTGCTGGATAAAGAGTAACTCGTCAGAGTTACATAGTGCAATCCTTATACTGCTGAATAAATAGTAACTCTGCACAGTTACATAGTGCAATCACAACCCTGCTGAATAGACAGTAACTCTGCACAGTTACAATGTGCAATCCCTACCCTGCTGAATAATCAGTACCTCTGCACAGGTACATAGTGCAATATTTACCCTGCTGAACAAACAATAACTCTGCACAGTAACATAGTGCAATCCTTACACTGCTGAAGAAACAATAACTCTGCACAGTTACATAGGGCAATCCCTACCCTGCTGAACAAACATTAACTCGGCACAGAGACATAGTGCAATCCTTACCCTGCGGAACAAACAGTAACTCTGCGCAGTTACATAGAGCAATCCTTACACTGCTGGATAAAGAGTAACTCGTCAGAGTTACATAGTGCAATCCTTACCCTGATGAACAAACAGTAATTCTGCACAGTTACATGGTGCAATCCCTACCCTGCTGCACAGTCAGTAACACTGCACAGTTACATTGTGAAATCCATACCCTGCTGAATGAACAGTAACTCTGCACAGTTACATGCAGCAATCCTTACCCTGCTGATCAAACAGGAACTCTGCACAGATAAACAGTGCAATCTTTACGCTGCTGAACAAACAGTAACTCTGCAGAGTTACATAGTGATATTCCTACCCTGATGAATAAACAGTAACTATGCACAGTTACACAGTGCAATCCCTACCCTCCTGAACAAAGAATAACTCTGCACAGTTACATGGTGCAATCCATACTCTGAAGAAGAAACAGTAATTCTGCATATTTACATGCTGCAATCCTTATCCTGATAAACAAACAGTAACTCTGTACAGTTACATAGTGCAATCCTTACCCTGCTGAACAAACAGTAATTCTGCACAGTTACATGGTGCAATCCCTACCCTGCTGCACAGACAGTAACTCTGCACAGTTACATTGTGAAATCCCGAACCTGCTGAATGAACAGTAACTCTGCACTGTTACATGCAGCAATTCTTATCCTGCTGAACAAACAGCAACTCTGCACAGATAAATAGTGCAACCCTTACCCTACTGAACAAACAGTAACTCTGCACAGTTACATAGTACAATCCCTACCCTGATGAATAAACAGTAATTCTGAACAGTTACATAGTGCAATACTTACACTGCTGAACAAACACTAACTCTGCACATATACATAGTGCAATCCCTACTCTGCTGAACAACCAGTAACTCTGCACAGTTACATAGTGAAATCCCTACCCTGCTGAATAAACAGAAACTCTGCACAGTTACATAGTGCAATCCTTACCCTCCTGAACAAACAGTAACTCTGCACAGTTACATAGTGCAAATCTAACCCTGCTGAACAAACAGTAATTCTGCACAGTTACATAGTTCAATCCCGACCCTGCTGCACAAACAGTAACTCTGCACAGTTACATGGTGCAATCCCGACCCTGCTGAATGAACAGTAACTCTGCACATTTACAAGAAGCAATTCTTACCCTGCTGAACTAACAGCAACTCTGCACAGATACATAGTGCAATCCTTACCCTGCTGAACAAACAGTAACTCTGCTCAGTTACATAATGCAATCCCTACCCTGCTGAACAAACAGTAACTGCACAGTTACATAGAGCAATCCTTACACTGCTGAATAAACAGTAAATATGCAGAGTTACATAGTGCAATCCTTACCCTGCTGAACAAACAGTAACTCTGCACAGTTGCATAGTGCAATCCTTACCCTGCTGAACAAACAGTAACCCTGCACAATTACATAGTGCAATCACTATCCTGCTGAACAAACAGTAACTCTGCACAGTAACATGGTGCAATCCTAACCCTGCTGAACAAAGAGTAACTTTGCACAGTTACATAGTGCAATCCTTACACTGCTGAATAAATGGTAACTCTGCACAGTGACATAGTGCAATCCTTACCCTGCTGAACAAACAGTAATTCTGCACAGTTACATGGTGCAATCTCTACCCTGCTGCACAGACAGTAACTCTGCACAGTTACATTGTGAAATCCCGAACCAGCTGAATGAACAGTAATTCTGCACAGTTACATGAAGCAATTCTTATACTGCTGAACAAACAGCAACTGTGCACAGATACATAGTGCAATCCCTACCCTGCTGAACAAACAGTAACTCTGCACAGTTACATAGTGCAATCCCTACCCTGCTGAATAAACAGTAAACTGCACAGTTACCTGGTGCAATCCTTAGCCTGTGGAACAAACAGTAACTCTGCACAGTTACATGGTGCAATCCTTACCCTGCTGAATCAATAGTAAATCTGCACAGTTACATAGTGCAATCCCTACCCTGCTGAACAAACAGTAACTCTGCACAGTTTCATAGTGCAATCCCTACCATGCTGAACAAAGAATAACTCTGCACAGTTACATAGTGCAATCCTTACACTGCTGAACCAACAGTAAATCTGCACAGTAACATAGTGTAATCCCTACCCTGCTGAACAAACAGTAACTCTGCACAGTTTCATAGTGCAATCCCTACCATGCTGAACAAATAATAACTCTGTACAGTTACATAGTGCACTCCTTATCCTGCTGAACAAACAGTAACTCTGCACAGTTACATAGTGCATCCCTAGCCTGCTGAACAAACAGTAGCTCTGCACAATTACATATTGCAATCCCTACCCTGCTGAACAGACAGTATCTCTGTACATTTACATAGTGCAATCCTTACCCTGCTGAATAAACAGAAACTCTGAACAGTTACATAGTGCAATCCTTACCCTCTTGAACAAACAGTAACTCTTGACAGTTACATAGTGCAATCCCTAGCCTGCTGAATAAACAGTAACTCTGCACAGTTACATAATGCAATCCCTACCCTGCTGAATAAACGGTAACTCTGCACAGTTACATAATGCAATCCCTACCCTGCTGAATAAACGGTAACTCTGCACAGTTACATAATGCAATCCTAACCCTGGTAAACAAATTGTAATATTGCACAATTACATGGTGCAATCCATACCCTGCTGCACAGAAAGTAACTCTGCATGGTTACATAGTGAAATCCCTAACCTGCTGAACGAACAGTAACTCTGCACAGTTACATGAAGCAATCCTTACTGGGCTGAACAAACAGGAAATCTGCACAGTTACATAGTGCAATCCCTACCTTGCTGAATAAACAGTAACTCTGCGCAGTTACAGATAGCAATCCTTACACTGCTGGATAAAGAGTAACTCGTCAGAGTTACATAGTGCAATCCTTATACTGCTGAATAAATAGTAACTCTGCACAGTTACATAGTGCAATCACAACCCTGCTGAATAGACAGTAACTCTGCACAGTTACAATGTGCAATCCCTACCCTGCTGAATAATCAGTACCTCTGCACAGGTACATAGTGCAATATTTACCCTGCTGAACAAACAATAACTCTGCACAGTAACATAGTGCAATCCTTACACTGCTGAAGAAACAATAACTCTGCACAGTTACATAGGGCAATCCCTACCCTGCTGAACAAACAGTAACTCTGCACAGTTTCATAGTGCAATCCCTACCATGCTGAACAAATAATAACTCTGTACAGTTACATAGTGCACTCCTTATCCTGCTGAACAAACAGTAACTCTGCACAGTTACATAGTGCATCCCTACCCTGCTGAACAAACAGTAGCTCTGCACAATTACATATTGCAATCCCTACCCTGCTGAACAAACAGTATCTCTGTACATTTACATAGTGCAATCCTTACCCTGCTGAATAAACAGAAACTCTGAACAGTTACATAGTGCAATCCTTACCCTCTTGAACAAACAGTAACTCTTGACAGTTACATAATGCAATCCCTACCCTGCTGAATAAACGGTAACTCTGCACAGTTACATAATGCAATCCCTACCCTGCTGAATAAACGGTAACTCTGCACAGTTACATAATGCAATCCTAACCCTGGTAAACAAATTGTAATATTGCACAATTACATGGTGCAATCCATACCCTGCTGCACAGAAAGTAACTCTGCATGGTTACATAGTGAAATCCCTAACCTGCTGAACGAACAGTAACTCTGCACAGTTACATGAAGCAATCCTTACCGGGCTGAACAAACAGGAAATCTGCACAGTTACATAGTGCAATTCCTACCTTGCTGAATAAACAGTAACTCTGCGCAGTTACAGATAGCAATCCTTACACTGCTGGATAAAGAGTAACTCGTCAGAGTTACATAGTGCAATCCTTATACTGCTGAATAAATAGTAACTCTGCACAGTTACATAGTGCAATCACAACCCTGCTGAATAGACAGTAACTCTGCACAGTTACAATGTGCAATCCCTACCCTGCTGAATAATCAGTACGTCTGCACAGGTACATAGTGCAATATTTACCCTGCTGAACAAACAATAACTCTGCACAGTAACATAGTGCAATCCTTACACTGCTGAAGAAACAATAACTCTGCACAGTTACATAGGGCAATCCCTACCCTGCTGAACAAACAGTAACTCTGCGCAGTTACATAGAGCAATCCTTACACTGCTGGATAAAGAGTAACTCGTCAGAGTTACATAGTGCAATCCTTACCCTGCTGAACAAACAGTAATTCTGCACAGTTACATGGTGCAATCCCTACCCTGCTGCACAGTCAGTAAAACTGCACGGTTACATTGTGAAATCCATACCCTGCTGAATGAACAGTAACTCTGCACAGTTACATGCAGCAATCCTTACCCTGCTGAACAAACAGGAACTCTGCACAGATACACAGTGCAATCCTTACGCTGCTGAACAAACAGTAACTCTGCAGAGTTACATAGTGATATTCCTACCCTGATGAATAAACAGTAACTATGCACAGTTACATAGTGCAATCCCTACCCTCCTGAACAAAGAATAAATCTGCACAGTAACATGGTGCAATCCATACCCTGCAGAAGAAACAGTAATTCTGCATATTTACATGCTGCAATCCTTATCCTGATAAACAAACAGTAACTCTGCACAGTTACATAGTGCAATCCTTACCCTGCTGAACAAACAGTAATTCTGCACAGTTACATGGTGCAATCCCTACCCTGCTTCACAGACAGTAACTCTGCACAGTTACATTGTGAAATCCTGACCCTGCTGAATGAACAGTAACTCTGCACTGTTACATGCAGCAATTCTTATCCTGCTGAACAAACAGCAACTCTGCACAGATAAATAGTGCAATCCTTACCCTGCTGAACAAACAGTAACTCTGCACAGTTACATAGTACAATCCCTACCCTGATGAATAAACAGTAATTCTGAACAGTTACATAGTGCAATACTTACACTGCTGAACAAACACTAACTCTGCACATATACATGGTGCAATCCCTACTCTGCTGAACAAACAGTAACTCTGCACAGTTACATAGTGAAATCCCTACCCTGCTGAATAAACAGAAACTCTGCACAGTTACATAGTGCAATCCTTACCCTCCTGAACAAACAGTAACTCTGCACAGTTACATAGTGCAAATCTAACCCTGCTGAACAAACAGTAATTCTGCACAGTTACATAGTTCAATCCCGACCCTGCTGCACAAACAGTAACTCTGCACAGTTACATGGTGCAATCCCGACCCTGCTGAATGAACAGTAACTCTGCACATTCACAAGAAGCAATTCTTACCCTGCTGAACTAACAGCAACTCTGCACAGATACATAGTGCAATCCTTACCCTGCTGAACAAACAGTAACTCTTCTCAGTTACATAATGCAATCCCTACCCTGCTGAACAAAAAGTAACTGCACAGTTACATAGAGCAATCCTTACACTGCTGAATAAACAGTAAATATGCAGAGTTACATAGTGCAATCCTTACCCTGCTGAACAAACAGTAACTCTGCACAGTTGCATAGTGCAATCCTTACCCTGCTGAACAAACAGTAACCCTGCACAATTACATAGTGCAATCACTATCCTGATGAATAAACAGTAACTCTGCACAGTAACATGGTGCAATCCTAACCCTGCTGAACAAAGAGTAACTTTGCACAGTTACATAGTGCAATCCTTACACTGCTGAATAAATGGTAACTCTGCACAGTGACATAGTGCAATCCTTACCCTGCTGAACAAACAGTAATTCTGCACAGTTACATGGTGCAATCTCTACCCTGCTGCACAGACAGTAACTCTGCACAGTTACATTGTGAAATCCCGAACCAGCTGAATGAACAGTAATTCTGCACAGTTACATGAAGCAATTCTTATACTGCTGAACAAACAGCAACTGTGCACAGATACATAGTGCAATCCCTACCCTGCTGAACAAACAGTAACTCTGCACAGTTACATAGTGCAATCCCTACCCTGCTGAATAAACAGTAAACTGCACAGTTACCTGGTGCAATCCTTAGCCTGTGGAACAAACAGTAACTCTGCACAGTTACATGGTGCAATCCTTACCCTGCTGAATCAATAGTAAATCTGCACAGTTACATAGTGCAATCCCTACCCTGCTGAACAAACAGTAACTCTGCACAGTTTCATAGTGCAATCCCTACCATGCTGAACAAAGAATAACTCTGCACAGTTACATAGTGCATCCCTACCCTGCTGAACAAACAGTAGCTCTGCACAATTACATATTGCAATCCCTACCCTGCTGAACAAACAGTATCTCTGTACATTTACATAGTGCAATCCTTACCCTGCTGAATAAACAGAAACTCTGAACAGTTACATAGTGCAATCCTTACCCTCTTGAACAAACAGTAACTCTTGACAGTTACATAGTGCAATCCCTAGCCTGCTGAATAAACAGTAACTCTGCACAGTTACATAATGCAATCCCTACCCTGCTGAATAAACGGTAACTCTGCACAGTTACATAATGCAATCCCTACCCTGCTGAATAAACGGTAACTCTGCACAGTTACATAATGCAATCCTAACCCTGGTAAACAAATTGTAATATTGCACAATTACATGGTGCAATCCATACCCTGCTGCACAGAAAGTAACTCTGCATGGTTACATAGTGAAATCCCTAACCTGCTGAACGAACAGTAACTCTGCACAGTTACATGAAGCAATCCTTTCCGGGCTGAACAAACAGGAAATCTGCACAGTTACATAGTGCAATCCCTACCTTGCTGAATAAACAGTAACTCTGCGCAGTTACAGATAGCAATCCTTACACTGCTGGATAAAGAGTAACTCGTCAGAGTTACATAGTGCAATCCTTATACTGCTGAATAAATAGTAACTCTGCACAGTTACATAGTGCAATCACAACCCTGCTGAATAGACAGTAACTCTGCACAGTTACAATGTGCAATCCCTACCCTGCTGAATAATCAGTACCTCTGCACAGGTACATAGTGCAATATTTACCCTGCTGAACAAACAATAACTCTGCACAGTAACATAGTGCAATCCTTACACTGCTGAAGAAACAATAACTCTGCACAGTTACATAGGGCAATCCCTACCCTGCTGAACAAACATTAACTCGGCACAGAGACATAGTGCAATCCTTACCCTGCTGAACAAACAGTAACTCTGCGCAGTTACATAGAGCAATCCTTACACTGCTGGATAAAGAGTAACTCGTCAGAGTTACATAGTGCAATCCTTACCCTGCTGAATAAACAGTAATTCTGCACAGTTACATGGTGCAATCCCTACCCTGCTGCACAGTCAGTAACACTGCACAGTTACATTGTGAAATCCATACCCTGCTGAATGAACAGTACCTCTGCACAGTTACATGCAGCAATCCTTACCCTGCTGAACAAACAGGAACTCTGCACAGATACACAGTGCAATCCTTACGCTGCTGAACAAACAGTAACTCTGCAGAGTTACATAGTGATATTCCTACCCTGATGAATAAACAGTAACTATGCACAGTTACATAGTGCAATCCCTACCCTCTTGAACAAAGAATAACTCTGCACAGTAACATGGTGCAATCCATACCCTGCAGAAGAAACAGTAATTCTGCATATTTACATGCTGCAATCCTTATCCTGATAAACAAACAGTAACTCTGCACTGTTACATAGTGCAATCCTTACCCTGCTGAACAAACAGTAATTCTGCACAGTTACATGGTGCAATCCCTACCCTGCTTCACAGACAGTAACTCTGCACAGTTACATTGTGAAATCCTGACCCTGCTGAATGAACAGTAACTCTGCACTGTTACATGCAGCAATTCTTATCCTGCTGAACAAACAGCAACTCTGCACAGATAAATAGTGCAATCCTTACCCTGCTGAACAAACAGTAACTCTGCACAGTTACATAGTACAATCCCTACCCTGATGAATAAACAGTAATTCTGAACAGTTACATAGTGCAATACTTACACTGCTGAACAAACACTAACTCTGCACATATACATAGTGCAATCCCTACTCTGCTGAACAAACAGTAACTCTGCACAGTCACATAGTGAAATCCCTACCCTGCTGAATAAACAGAAACTCTGCACAGTTACATAGTGCAATCCTTACCCTCCTGAACAAACAGTAACTCTGCACAGTTACATAGTGCAAATCTAACCCTGCTGAACAAACAGTAATTCTGCACAGTTACATAGTTCAATCCCGACCCTGCTGCACAAACAGTAACTCTGCACAGTTACATGGTGCAATCCCGACCCTGCTGAATGAACAGTAACTCTGCACATTCACAAGAAGCAATTCTTACCCTGCTGAACTAACAGCAACTCTGCACAGATACATAGTGCAATCCTTACCCTGCTGAACAAACAGTAACTCTTCTCAGTTACATAATGCAATCCCTACCCTGCTGAACAAAAAGTAACTGCACAGTTACATAGAGCAATCCTTACACTGCTGAATAAACAGTAAATATGCAGAGTTACATAGTGCAATCCTTACCCTGCTGAACAAACAGTAACTCTGCACAGTTGCATAGTGCAATCCTTACCCTGCTGAACAAACAGTAACCCTGCACAATTACATAGTGCAATCACTATCCTGCTGAATAAACAGTAACTCTGCACAGTAACATGGTGCAATCCTAACCCTGCTGAACAAAGAGTAACTTTGCACAGTTACATAGTGCAATCCTTACACTGCTGAATAAATGGTAACTCTGCACAGTGACATAGTGCAATCCTTACCCTGCTGAACAAACAGTAATTCTGCACAGTTACATGGTGCAATCTCTACCCTGCTGCACAGACAGTAACTCTGCACAGTTACATTGTGAAATCCCGAACCAGCTGAATGAACAGTAATTCTGCACAGTTACATGAAGCAATTCTTATACTGCTGAACAAACAGCAACTGTGCACAGATACATAGTGCAATCCCTACCCTGCTGAACAAACAGTAACTCTGCACAGTTACATAGTGCAATCCCTACCCTGCTGAATAAACAGTAAACTGCACAGTTACCTGGTGCAATCCTTAGCCTGTGGAACAAACAGTAACTCTGCACAGTTACATGGTGCAATCCTTACCCTGCTGAATCAATAGTAAATCTGCACAGTTACATAGTGCAATCCCTACCCTGCTGAACAAACAGTAACTCTGCACAGTTTCATAGTGCAATCCCTACCATGCTGAACAAAGAATAACTCTGCACAGTTACATAGTGCATCCCTACCCTGCTGAACAAACAGTAGCTCTGCACAATTACATATTGCAATCCCTACCCTGCTGAACAAACAGTATCTCTGTACATTTACATAGTGCAATCCTTACCCTGCTGAATAAACAGAAACTCTGAACAGTTACATAGTGCAATCCTTACCCTCTTGAACAAACAGTAACTCTTGACAGTTACATAGTGCAATCCCTAGCCTGCTGAATAAACAGTAACTCTGCACAGTTACATAATGCAATCCCTACCCTGCTGAATAAACGGTAACTCTGCACAGTTACATAATGCAATCCCTACCCTGCTGAATAAACGGTAACTCTGCACAGTTACATAATGCAATCCTAACCCTGGTAAACAAATTGTAATATTGCACAATTACATGGTGCAATCCATACCCTGCTGCACAGAAAGTAACTCTGCATGGTTACATAGTGAAATCCCTAACCTGCTGAACGAACAGTAACTCTGCACAGTTACATGAAGCAATCCTTTCCGGGCTGAACAAACAGGAAATCTGCACAGTTACATAGTGCAATCCCTACCTTGCTGAATAAACAGTAACTCTGCGCAGTTACAGATAGCAATCCTTACACTGCTGGATAAAGAGTAACTCGTCAGAGTTACATAGTGCAATCCTTATACTGCTGAATAAATAGTAACTCTGCACAGTTACATAGTGCAATCACAACCCTGCTGAATAGACAGTAACTCTGCACAGTTACAATGTGCAATCCCTACCCTGCTGAATAATCAGTACCTCTGCACAGGTACATAGTGCAATATTTACCCTGCTGAACAAACAATAACTCTGCACAGTAACATAGTGC
Organism: Isurus oxyrinchus; assembly: GCA_026770705.1. Lineage (NCBI taxonomy): Eukaryota > Metazoa > Chordata > Chondrichthyes > Lamniformes > Lamnidae > Isurus > Isurus oxyrinchus. The sequence continues at coordinate 24,573,814 of JANJGN010000030.1, forward strand.
AATCCTTACACTGCTGAAGAAACAATAACTCTGCACAGTTACATAGGGCAATCCCTACCCTGCTGAACAAACATTAACTCGGCACAGAGACATAGTGCAATCCTTACCCTGCTGAACAAACAGTAACTCTGCACAGTTACATAGTGCAATCCTTACCCTGCTGAACAAACAGTAATTCTGCACAGTTACATGGTGCAATCCCTACCCTGCTTCACAGACAGTAACTCTGCACAGTTACATTGTGAAATCCTGACCCTGCTGAATGAACAGTAACTCTGCACTGTTACATGCAGCAATTCTTATCCTGCTGAACAAACAGCAACTCTGCACAGATAAATAGTGCAATCCTTACCCTGCTGAACAAACAGTAACTCTGCACAGTTACATAGTACAATCCCTACCCTGATGAATAAACAGTAATTCTGAACAGTTACATAGTGCAATACTTACACTGCTGAACAAACACTAACTCTGCACATATACATAGTGCAATCCCTACTCTGCTGAACAAACAGTAACTCTGCACAGTGACATAGTGAAATCCCTACCCTGCTGAATAAACAGAAACTCTGCACAGTTACATAGTGCAATCCTTACCCTCCTGAACAAACAGTAACTCTGCACAGTTACATAGTGCAAATCTAACCCTGCTGAACAAACAGTAATTCTGCACAGTTACATAGTTCAATCCCGACCCTGCTGCACAAACAGTAACTCTGCACAGTTACATGGTGCAATCCCGACCCTGCTGAATGAACAGTAACTCTGCACATTCACAAGAAGCAATTCTTACCCTGCTGAACTAACAGCACCTCTGCACAGATACATAGTGCAATCCTTACCCTGCTGAACAAACAGTAACTCTTCTCAGTTACATAATGCAATCCCTACCCTGCTGAACAAAAAGTAACTGCACAGTTACATAGAGCAATCCTTACACTGCTGAATAAACAGTAAATATGCAGAGTTACATAGTGCAATCCTTACCCTGCTGAACAAACAGTAACTCTGCACAGTTGCATAGTGCAATCCTTACCCTGCTGAACAAACAGTAACCCTGCACAATTACATAGTGCAATCACTATCCTGCTGAATAAACAGTAACTCTGCACAGTAACATGGTGCAATCCTAACCCTGCTGAACAAAGAGTAACTTTGCACAGTTACATAGTGCAATCCTTACACTGCTGAATAAATGGTAACTCTGCACAGTGACATAGTGCAATCCTTACCCTGCTGAACAAACAGTAATTCTGCACAGTTACATGGTGCAATCTCTACCCTGCTGCACAGACAATAACTCTGCACAGTTACATTGTGAAATCCCGAACCAGCTGAATGAACAGTAATTCTGCACAGTTACATGAAGCAATTCTTATACTGCTGAACAAACAGCAACTGTGCACAGATACATAGTGCAATCCCTACCCTGCTGAACAAACAGTAACTCTGCACAGTTACATAGTGCAATCCCTACCCTGCTGAATAAACAGTAAACTGCACAGTTACCTGGTGCAATCCTTAGCCTGTGGAACAAACAGTAACTCTGCACAGTTACATGGTGCAATCCTTACCCTGCTGAATCAATAGTAAATCTGCACAGTTACATAGTGCAATCCCTACCCTGCTGAACAAACAGTAACTCTGCACAGTTTCATAGTGCAATCCCTACCATGCTGAACAAAGAATAACTCTGCACAGTTACATAGTGCATCCCTACCCTGCTGAACAAACAGTAGCTCTGCACAATTACATATTGCAATCCCTACCCTGCTGAACAAACAGTATCTCTGTACATTTACATAGTGCAATCCTTACCCTGCTGAATAAACAGAAACTCTGAACAGTTACATAGTGCAATCCTTACCCTCTTGAACAAACAGTAACTCTTGACAGTTACATAGTGCAATCCCTAGCCTGCTGAATAAACAGTAACTCTGCACAGTTACATAATGCAATCCCTACCCTGCTGAATAAACGGTAACTCTGCACAGTTACATAATGCAATCCCTACCCTGCTGAATAAACGGTAACTCTGCACAGTTACATAATGCAATCCTAACCCTGGTAAACAAATTGTAATATTGCACAATTACATGGTGCAATCCATACCCTGCTGCACAGAAAGTAACTCTGCATGGTTACATAGTGAAATCCCTAACCTGCTGAACGAACAGTAACTCTGCACAGTTACATGAAGCAATCCTTTCCGGGCTGAACAAACAGGAAATCTGCACAGTTACATAGTGCAATCCCTACCTTGCTGAATAAACAGTAACTCTGCGCAGTTACAGATAGCAATCCTTACACTGCTGGATAAAGAGTAACTCGTCAGAGTTACATAGTGCAATCCTTATACTGCTGAATAAATAGTAACTCTGCACAGTTACATAGTGCAATCACAACCCTGCTGAATAGACAGTAACTCTGCACAGTTACAATGTGCAATCCCTACCCTGCTGAATAATCAGTACCTCTGCACAGGTACATAGTGCAATATTTACCCTGCTGAACAAACAATAACTCTGCACAGTAACATAGTGCAATCCTTACACTGCTGAAGAAACAATAACTCTGCACAGTTACATAGGGCAATCCCTACCCTGCTGAACAAACATTAACTCGGCACAGAGACATAGTGCAATCCTTACCCTGCTGAACAAACAGTAACTCTGCGCAGTTACATAGAGCAATCCTTACACTGCTGGATAAAGAGTAACTCGTCAGAGTTACATAGTGCAATCCTTACCCTGCTGAATAAACAGTAATTCTGCACAGTTACATGGTGCAATCCCTACCCTGCTGCACAGTCAGTAACACTGCACAGTTACATTGTGAAATCCATACCCTGCTGAATGAACAGTAACTCTGCACAGTTACATGTAGCAATCCTTACCCTGCTGAACAAACAGGAACTCTGCACAGATACACAGTGCAATCCTTACGCTGCTGAACAAACAGTAACTCTGCAGAGTTACATAGTGATATTCCTACCCTGATGAATAAACAGTAACTATGCACAGTTACATAGTGCAATCCCTACCCTCCTGAACAAAGAATAACTCTGCACAGTAACATGGTGCAATCCATACCCTGCAGAAGAAACAGTAATTCTGCATATTTACATGCTGCAATCCTTATCCTGATAAACAAACAGTAACTCTGCACAGTTACATAGTGCAATCCTTACCCTGCTGAACAAACAGTAATTCTGCACAGTTACATGGTGCAATCCCTGCCCTGCTTCACAGACAGTAACTCTGCACAGTTACATTGTGAAATCCTGACCCTGCTGAATGAACAGTAACTCTGCACTGTTACATGCAGCAATTCTTATCCTGCTGAACAAACAGCAACTCTGCACAGATAAATAGTGCAATCCTTACCCTGCTGAACAAACAGTAACTCTGCACAGTTACATAGTACAATCCCTACCCTGATGAATAAACAGTAATTCTGAACAGTTACATAGTGCAATCCTTACCCTGCTGAACAAACAGTAACTCTGCACAGTTGCATAGTGCAATCCTTACCCTGCTGAACAAACAGTAACCCTGCACAATTACATAGTGCAATCACTATCCTGCTGAATAAACAGTAATTCTGCACAGTAACATGGTGCAATCCTAACCCTGCTGAACAAAGAGTAACTTTGCACAGTTACATAGTGCAATCCTTACACTGCTGAATAAATGGTAACTCTGCACAGTGACATAGTGCAATCCTTACCCTGCTGAACAAACAGTAATTCTGCACAGTTACATGGTGCAATCTCTACCCTGCTGCACAGACAGTAACTCTGCACAGTTATATTGTGAAATCCCCAACCAGCTGAATGAACAGTAATTCTGCACAGTTACATGAAGCAATTCTTATACTGCTGAACAAACAGCAACTGTGCACAGATACATAGTGCAATCCCTACCCTGCTGAACAAACAGTAACTCTGCACAGTTACATAGTGCAATCCCTACCCTGCTGAACAAAGAATAACTCTGCACAGTTACATAGTGCAATCCCTACCCTGCTGAATAAACAGTAAACTGCACAGTTACCTGGTGCAATCCTTAGCCTGTGGAACAAACAGTAACTCTGCACAGTTACATGGTGCAATCCTTACCCTGCTGAATCAATAGTAAATCTGCACAGTTACATAGTGCAATCCCTACCCTGCTGAACAAACAGTAACTCTGCACAGTTTCATAGTGCAATCCCTACCATGCTGAACAAAGAATAACTCTGCACAGTTACATAGTGCAATCCTTACCCTGCTGAACCAACAGTAAATCTGCACAGTTACATAGTGTAATCCCTACCCTGCTGAACAAACAGTAACTCTGCACAGTTTCATAGTGCAATCCCTACCATGCTGAACAAATAATAACTCTGTACAGTTACATAGTGCACTCCTTATCCTGCTGAACAAACAGTAACTCTGCACAGTTACATAGTGCATCCCTACCCTGCTGAACAAACAGTAGCTCTGCACAATTACATATTGCAATCCCTACCCTGCTGAACAAACAGTATCTCTGTACATTTACATAGTGCAATCCTTACCCTGCTGAATAAACAGAAACTCTGAACAGTTACATAGTGCAATCCTTACCCTCTTGAACAAACAGTAACTCTTGACAGTTACATAGTGCAATCCCTAGCCTGCTGAATAAACAGTAACTCTGCACAGTTACATAATGCAATCCCTACCCTGCTGAATAAACGGTAACTCTGCACAGTTACATAATGCAATCCCTACCCTGCTGAATAAACGGTAACTCTGCACAGTTACATAATGCAATCCTAACCCTGGTAAACAAATTGTAATATTGCACAATTACATGGTGCAATCCATACCCTGCTGCACAGAAAGTAACTCTGCATGGTTACATAGTGAAATCCCTAACCTGCTGAACGAACAGTAACTCTGCACAGTTACATGAAGCAATCCTTACCGGGCTGAACAAACAGGAAATCTGCACAGTTACATAGTGCAATCCCTACCTTGCTGAATAAACAGTAACTCTGCGCAGTTACAGATAGCAATCCTTACACTGCTGGATAAAGAGTAACTCGTCAGAGTTACATAGTGCAATCCTTATACTGCTGAATAAATAGTAACTCTGCACAGTTACATAGTGCAATCACAACCCTGCTGAATAGACAGTAACTCTGCACAGTTACAATGTGCAATCCCTACCCTGCTGAATAATCAGTACCTCTGCACAGATACATAGTGCAATATTTACCCTGCTGAACAAACAATAACTCTGCACAGTAACATAGTGCAATCCTTACACTGCTGAAGAAACAATAACTCTGCACAGTTACATAGGGCAATCCCTACCCTGCTGAACAAACATTAACTCGGCACAGAGACATAGTGCAATCCTTACCCTGCTGAACAAACAGTAACTCTGCGCAGTTACATAGAGCAATCCTTACACTGCTGGATAAAGAGTAACTCGTCAGAGTTACATAGTGCAATCCTTACCCTGCTGAACAAACAGTAATTCTGCACAGTTACATGGTGCAATCCCTACCCTGCTGCACAGTCAGTAACACTGCACAGTTACATTGTGAAATCCATACCCTGCTGAATGAACAGTAACTCTGCACAGTTACATGCAGCAATCCTTACCCTGCTGACCAAACAGGAACTCTGCACAGATACACAGTGCAATCCTTATGCTGCTGAACAAACAGTAACTCTGCAGAGTTACATAGTGATATTCCTACCCTGATGAATAAACAGTAACTATGCACAGTTACATAGTGCAATCCCTACCCTCCTGAACAAAGAATAACTCTGCACAGTAACATGGTGCAATCCATACCCTGCAGAAGAAACAGTAATTCTGCATATTTACATGCTGCAATCCTTATCCTGATAAACAAACAGTAACTCTGCACAGTTACATAGTGCAATCCTTACCCTGCTGAACAAACAGTAATTCTGCACAGTTACATGGTGCAATCCCTACCCTGCTTCACAGACAGTAACTCTGCACAGTTACATTGTGAAATCCTGACCCTGCTGAATGAACAGTAACTCTGCACTGTTACATGCAGCAATTCTTATCCTGCTGAACAAACAGCAACTCTGCACAGATAAATAGTGCAATCCTTACCCTGCTGAACAAACAGTAATTCTGCACAGTTACATGGTGCAATCCCTACCCTGCTTCACAGACAGTAACTCTGCACAGTTACATTGTGAAATCCTGACCCTGCTGAATGAACAGTAACTCTGCACTGTTACATGCAGCAATTCTTATCCTGCTGAACAAACAGCAACTCTGCACAGATAAATAGTGCAATCCTTACCCTGCTGAACAAACAGTAACTCTGCACAGTTACATAGTACAATCCCTACCCTGATGAATAAACAGTAATTCTGAACAGTTACATAGTGCAATCCTTACCCTGCTGAACAAACAGTAACTCTGCACAGTTGCATAGTGCAATCCTTACCCTGCTGAACAAACAGTAACCCTGCACAATTACATAGTGCAATCACTATCCTGCTGAATAAACAGTAACTCTGCACAGTAACATGGTGCAATCCTAACCCTGCTGAACAAAGAGTAACTTTGCACAGTTACATAGTGCAATCCTTACACTGCTGAATAAATGGTAACTCTGCACAGTGACATAGTGCAATCCTTACCCTGCTGAACAAACAGTAATTCTGCACAGTTACATGGTGCAATCTCTACCCTGCTGCACAGACAATAACTCTGCACAGTTATATTGTGAAATCCCCAACCAGCTGAATGAACAGTAATTCTGCACAGTTACATGAAGCAATTCTTATACTGCTGAACAAACAGCAACTGTGCACAGATACATAGTGCAATCCCTACCCTGCTGAACAAACAGTAACTCTGCACAGTTACATAGTGCAATCCCTACCCTGCTGAACAAAGAATAACTCTGCACAGTTACATAGTGCAATCCCTACCCTGCTGAATAAACAGTAAACTGCACAGTTACCTGGTGCAATCCTTAGCCTGTGGAACAAACAGTAACTCTGCACAGTTACATGGTGCAATCCTTACCCTGCTGAATCAATAGTAAATCTGCACAGTTACATAGTGCAATCCCTACCCTGCTGAACAAACAGTAACTCTGCACAGTTTCATAGTGCAATCCCTACCATGCTGAACAAAGAATAACTCTGCACAGTTACATAGTGCAATCCTTACCCTGCTGAACCAACAGTAAATCTGCACAGTTACATAGTGTAATCCCTACCCTGCTGAACAAACAGTAACTCTGCACAGTTTCATAGTGCAATCCCTACCATGCTGAACAAATAATAACTCTGTACAGTTACATAGTGCACTCCTTATCCTGCTGAACAAACAGTAACTCTGCACAGTTACATAGTGCATCCCTACCCTGCTGAACAAACAGTAGCTCTGCACAATTACATATTGCAATCCCTACCCTGCTGAACAAACAGTATCTCTGTACATTTACATAGTGCAATCCTTACCCTGCTGAATAAACAGAAACTCTGAACAGTTACATAGTGCAATCCTTACCCTCTTGAACAAACAGTAACTCTTGACAGTTACGTAGTGCAATCCCTAGCCTGCTGAATAAACAGTAACTCTGCACAGTTACATAATGCAATCCCTACCCTGCTGAATAAACGGTAACTCTGCACAGTTACATAATGCAATCCCTACCCTGCTGAATAAACGGTAACTCTGCACAGTTACATAATGCAATCCTAACCCTGGTAAACAAATTGTAATATTGCACAATTACATGGTGCAATCCATACCCTGCTGCACAGAAAGTAACTCTGCATGGTTACATAGTGAAATCCCTAACCTGCTGAACGAACAGTAACTCTGCACAGTTACATGAAGCAATCCTTACCGGGCTGAACAAACAGGAAATCTGCACAGTTACATAGTGCAATCCCTACCTTGCTGAATAAACAGTAACTCTGCGCAGTTACAGATAGCAATCCTTACACTGCTGGATAAAGAGTAACTCGTCAGAGTTACATAGTGCAATCCTTATACTGCTGAATAAATAGTAACTCTGCACAGTTACATAGTGCAATCACAACCCTGCTGAATAGACAGTAACTCTGCACAGTTACAATGTGCAATCCCTACCCTGCTGAATAATCAGTACCTCTGCACAGATACATAGTGCAATATTTACCCTGCTGAACAAACAATAACTCTGCACAGTAACATAGTGCAATCCTTACACTGCTGAAGAAACAATAACTCTGCACAGTTACATAGGGCAATCCCTACCCTGCTGAACAAACATTAACTCGGCACAGAGACATAGTGCAATCCTTACCCTGCTGAACAAACAGTAACTCTGCGCAGTTACATAGAGCAATCCTTACACTGCTGGATAAAGAGTAACTCGTCAGAGTTACATAGTGCAATCCTTACCCTGCTGAACAAACAGTAATTCTGCACAGTTACATGGTGCAATCCCTACCCTGCTGCACAGTCAGTAACACTGCACAGTTACATTGTGAAATCCATACCCTGCTGAATGAACAGTAACTCTGCACAGTTACATGCAGCAATCCTTACCCTGCTGAACAAACAGGAACTCTGCACAGATACACAGTGCAATCCTTACGCTGCTGAACAAACAGTAACTCTGCAGAGTTACATAGTGATATTCCTACCCTGATGAATAAACAGTAACTATGCACAGTTACATAGTGCAATCCCTACCCTCCTGAACAAAGAATAACTCTGCACAGTAACATGGTGCAATCCATACCCTGCAGAAGAAACAGTAATTCTGCATATTTACATGCTGCAATCCTTATCCTGATAAACAAACAGTAACTCTGCACAGTTACATAGTGCAATCCTTACCCTGCTGAACAAACAGTAATTCTGCACAGTTACATGGTGCAATCCCTACCCTGCTTCACAGACAGTAACTCTGCACAGTTACATTGTGAAATCCTGACCCTGCTGAATGAACAGTAACTCTGCACTGTTACATGCAGCAATTCTTATCCTGCTGAACAAACAGCAACTCTGCAAAAGATTAATAGTGCAATCCTTACCCTGCTGAACAAACAGTAATTCTGCACAGTTACATGGTGCAATCCCTACCCTGCTTCACAGACAGTAACTCTGCACAGTTACATTGTGAAATCCTGACCCTGCTGAATGAACAGTAACTCTGCACTGTTACATGCAGCAATTCTTATCCTGCTGAACAAACAGCAACTCTGCACAGATAAATAGTGCAATCCTTACCCTGCTGAACAAACAGTAACTCTGCACAGTTACATAGTACAATCCCTACCCTGATGAATAAACAGTAATTCTGAACAGTTACATAGTGCAATCCTTACCCTGCTGAACAAACAGTAACTCTGCACAGTTGCATAGTGCAATCCTTACCCTGCTGAACAAACAGTAACCCTGCACAATTACATAGTGCAATCACTATCCTGCCGAATAAACAGTAACTCTGCACAGTAACATGGTGCAATCCTAACCCTGCTGAACAAAGAGTAACTTTGCACAGTTACATAGTGCAATCCTTACACTGCTGAATAAATGGTAACTCTGCACAGTGACATAGTGCAATCCTTACCCTGCTGAACAAACAGTAATTCTGCACAGTTACATGGTGCAATCTCTACCCTGCTGCACAGACAGTAACTCTGCACAGTTATATTGTGAAATCCCCAACCAGCTGAATGAACAGTAATTCTGCACAGTTACATGAAGCAATTCTTATACTGCTGAACAAACAGCAACTGTGCACAGATACATAGTGCAATCCCTACCCTGCTGAACAAACAGTAACTCTGCACAGTTACATAGTGCAATCCCTACCCTGCTGAACAAAGAATAACTCTGCACAGTTACATAGTGCAATCCCTACCCTGCTGAATAAACAGTAAACTGCACAGTTACCTGGTGCAATCCTTAGCCTGTGGAACAAACAGTAACTCTGCACAGTTACATGGTGCAATCCTTACCCTGCTGAATCAATAGTAAATCTGCACAGTTACATAGTGCAATCCCTACCCTGCTGAACAAACAGTAACTCTGCACAGTTTCATAGTGCAATCCCTACCATGCTGAACAAAGAATAACTCTGCACAGTTACATAGTGCAATCCTTACCCTGCTGAACCAACAGTAAATCTGCACAGTTACATAGTGTAATCCCTACCCTGCTGAACAAACAGTAACTCTGCACAGTTTCATAGTGCAATCCCTACCATGCTGAACAAATAATAACTCTGTACAGTTACATAGTGCACTCCTTATCCTGCTGAACAAACAGTAACTCTGCACAGTTACATAGTGCATCCCTACCCTGCTGAACAAACAGTAGCTCTGCACAATTACATATTGCAATCCCTACCCTGCTGAACAAACAGTATCTCTGTACATTTACATAGTGCAATCCTTACCCTGCTGAATAAACAGAAACTCTGAACAGTTACATAGTGCAATCCTTACCCTCTTGAACAAACAGTAACTCTTGACAGTTACATAGTGCAATCCCTAGCCTGCTGAATAAACAGTAACTCTGCACAGTTACATAATACAATCCCTACCCTGCTGAATAAACGGTAACTCTGCACAGTTACATAATGCAATCCCTACCCTGCTGAATAAACGGTAACTCTGCACAGTTACATAATGCAATCCTAACCCTGGTAAACACATTGTAATATTGCACAATTACATGGTGCAATCCATACCCTGCTGCACAGAAAGTAACTCTGCATGGTTACATAGTGAAATCCCTAACCTGCTGAACGAACAGTAACTCTGCACAGTTACATGAAGCAATCCTTACCGGGCTGAACAAACAGGAAATCTGCACAGTTACATAGTGCAATCCCTACCTTGCTGAATAAACAGTAACTCTGCGCAGTTACAGATAGCAATCCTTACACTGCTGGATAAAGAGTAACTCGTCAGAGTTACATAGTGCAATCCTTATACTGCTGAATAAATAGTAACTCTGCACAGTTACATAGTGCAATCACAACCCTGCTGAATAGACAGTAACTCTGCACAGTTACAATGTGCAATCCCTACCCTGCTGAATAATCAGTACCTCTGCACAGATACATAGTGCAATATTTACCCTGCTGAACAAACAATAACTCTGCACAGTAACATAGTGCAATCCTTACACTGCTGAAGAAACAATAACTCTGCACAGTTACATAGGGCAATCCCTACCCTGCTGAACAAACAATAACTCGGCACAGAGACATAGTGCAATCCTTACCCTGCTGAACAAACAGTAACTCTGCGCAGTTACATAGAGCAATCCTTACACTGCTGGATAAAGAGTAACTCGTCAGAGTTACATAGTGCAATCCTTACCCTGCTGAACAAACAGTAATTCTGCACAGTTACATGGTGCAATCCCTACCCTGCTGCACAGTCAGTAACACTGCACAGTTACATTGTGAAATCCATACCCTGCTGAATGAACAGTAACTCTGCACAGTTACATGCAGCAATCCTTACCCTGCTGAACAAACAGGAACTCTGCACAGATACACAGTGCAATCCTTACGCTGCTGAACAAACAGTAACTCTGCAGAGTTACATAGTGATATTCCTACCCTGATGAATAAACAGTAACTATGCACAGTTACATAGTGCAATCCCTACCCTCCTGAACAAAGAATAACTCTGCACAGTAACATGGTGCAATCCATACCCTGCAGAAGAAACAGTAATTCTGCATATTTACATGCTGCAATCCTTATCCTGATAAACAAACAGTAACTCTGCACAGTTACATAGTGCAATCCTTACCCTGCTGAACAAACAGTAATTCTGCACAGTTACATGGTGCAATCCCTACCCTGCTTCACAGACAGTAACTCTGCACAGTTACATTGTGAAATCCTGACCCTGCTGAATGAACAGTAACTCTGCACTGTTACATGCAGCAATTCTTATCCTGCTGAACAAACAGCAACTCTGCACAGATAAATAGTGCAATCCTTACCCTGCTGAACAAACAGTAATTCTGCACAGTTACATGGTGCAATCCCTACCCTGCTTCACAGACAGTAACTCTGCACAGTTACATTGTGAAATCCTGACCCTGCTGAATGAACAGTAACTCTGCACTGTTACATGCAGCAATTCTTATCCTGCTGAACAAACAGCAACTCTGCACAGATAAATAGTGCAATCCTTACCCTGCTGAACAAACAGTAACTCTGCACAGTTACATAGTACAATCCCTACCCTGATGAATAAACAGTAATTCTGAACAGTTACATAGTGCAATCCTTACCCTGCTGAACAAACAGTAACTCTGCACAGTTGCATAGTGCAATCCTTACCCTGCTGAACAAACAGTAACCCTGCACAATTACATAGTGCAATCACTATCCTGCTGAATAAACAGTAACTCTGCACAGTAACATGGTGCAATCCTAACCCTGCTGAACAAAGAGTAACTTTGCACAGTTACATAGTGCAATCCTTACACTGCTGAATAAATGGTAACTCTGCACAGTGACATAGTGCAATCCTTACCCTGCTGAACAAACAGTAATTCTGCACAGTTACATGGTGCAATCTCTACCCTGCTGCACAGACAGTAACTCTGCACAGTTATATTGTGAAATCCCCAACCAGCTGAATGAACAGTAATTCTGCACAGTTACATGAAGCAATTCTTATACTGCTGAACAAACAGCAACTGTGCACAGATACATAGTGCAATCCCTACCCTGCTGAACAAACAGTAACTCTGCACAGTTACATAGTGCAATCCCTACCCTGCTGAACAAAGAATAACTCTGCACAGTTACATAGTGCAATCCCTACCCTGCTGAATAAACAGTAAACTGCACAGTTACCTGGTGCAATCCTTAGCCTGTGGAACAAACAGTAACTCTGCACAGTTACATGGTGCAATCCTTACCCTGCTGAATCAATAGTAAATCTGCACAGTTACATAGTGCAATCCCTACCCTGCTGAACAAACAGTAACTCTGCACAGTTTCATAGTGCAATCCCTACCATGCTGAACAAAGAATAACTCTGCACAGTTACATAGTGCAATCCTTACCCTGCTGAACCAACAGTAAATCTGCACAGTTACATAGTGTAATCCCTACCCTGCTGAACAAACAGTAACTCTGCACAGTTTCATAGTGCAATCCCTACCATGCTGAACAAATAATAACTCTGTACAGTTACATAGTGCACTCCTTATCCTGCTGAACAAACAGTAACTCTGCACAGTTACATAGTGCATCCCTACCCTGCTGAACAAACAGTAGCTCTGCACAATTACATATTGCAATCCCTACCCTGCTGAACAAACAGTATCTCTGTACATTTACATAGTGCAATCCTTACCCTGCTGAATAAACAGAAACTCTGAACAGTTACATAGTGCAATCCTTACCCTCTTGAACAAACAGTAACTCTTGACAGTTACATAGTGCAATCCCTAGCCTGCTGAATAAACAGTAACTCTGCACAGTTACATAATGCAATCCCTACCCTGCTGAATAAACGGTAACTCTGCACAGTTACATAATGCAATCCCTACCCTGCTGAATAAACGGTAACTCTGCACAGTTACATAATGCAATCCTAACCCTGGTAAACAAATTGTAATATTGCACAATTACATGGTGCAATCCATACCCTGCTGCACAGAAAGTAACTCTGCATGGTTACATAGTGAAATCCCTAACCTGCTGAACGAACAGTAACTCTGCACAGTTACATGAAGCAATCCTTACCGGGCTGAACAAACAGGAAATCTGCACAGTTACATAGTGCAATCCCTACCTTGCTGAATAAACAGTAACTCTGCGCAGTTACAGATAGCAATCCTTACACTGCTGGATAAAGAGTAACTCGTCAGAGTTACATAGTGCAATCCTTATACTGCTGAATAAATAGTAACTCTGCACAGTTACATAGTGCAATCACAACCCTGCTGAATAGACAGTAACTCTGCACAGTTACAATGTGCAATCCCTACCCTGCTGAATAATCAGTACCTCTGCACAGATACATAGTGCAATATTTACCCTGCTGAACAAACAATAACTCTGCACAGTAACATAGTGCAATCCTTACACTGCTGAAGAAACAATAACTCTGCACAGTTACATAGGGCAATCCCTACCCTGCTGAACAAACATTAACTTGGCACAGAGACATAGTGCAATCCTTACCCTGCTGAACAAACAGTAACTCTGCGCAGTTACATAGAGCAATCCTTACACTGCTGGATAAAGAGTAACTCGTCAGAGTTACATAGTGCAATCCTTACCCTGCTGAACAAACAGTAATTCTGCACAGTTACATGGTGCAATCCCTACCCTGCTGCACAGTCAGTAACACTGCACAGTTACATTGTGAAATCCATACCCTGCTGAATGAACAGTAACTCTGCACAGTTACATGCAGCAATCCTTACCCTGCTGAACAAACAGGAACTCTGCACAGATACACAGTGCAATCCTTACGCTGCTGAACAAACAGTAACTCTGCAGAGTTACATAGTGATATTCCTACCCTGATGAATAAACAGTAACTATGCACAGTTACATAGTGCAATCCCTACCCTCCTGAACAAAGAATAACTCTGCACAGTAACATGGTGCAATCCATACCCTGCAGAAGAAACAGTAATTCTGCATATTTACATGCTGCAATCCTTATCCTGATAAACAAACAGTAACTCTGCACAGTTACATAGTGCAATCCTTACCCTGCTGAACAAACAGTAATTCTGCACAGTTACATGGTGCAATCCCTACCCTGCTTCACAGACAGTAACTCTGCACAGTAACATTGTGAAATCCTGACCCTGCTGAATGAACAGTAACTCTGCACTGTTACATGCAGCAATTCTTATCCTGCTGAACAAACAGCAACTCTGCACAGATAAATAGTGCAATCCTTACCCTGCTGAACAAACAGTAACTCTGCACAGTTACATAGTACAATCCCTACCCTGATGAATAAACAGTAATTCTGAACAGTTACATAGTGCAATCCCTACCCTGCTGAATAAACAGTAACTCTGCGCAGTTACAGATAGCAATCCTTACACTGCTGGATAAAGAGTAACTCGTCAGAGTTACATAGTGCAATCCTTATACTGCTGAATAAATAGTAACTCTGCACAGTTACAATGTGCAATCCCTACCCTGCTGAATAATCAGTACCTCTGCACAGGTACATAGTGCAATATTTACCCTGCTGAACAAACAATAACTCTGCACAGTTACATAGGGCAATCCCTACCCTGCTGAACAAACATTAACTCGGCGCAGAGACATAGTGCAATCCTTACCCTGCTGAACAAACAGTAACTCTGCTCAGTTACACAGAGCAATCCTTACACTGCTGGATAAAGAGTAACTCGTCAGAGTTACATAGTACAATCCTTACCCTGCTGAACAAACAGTAATTCTGCACAGTTACATGGTGCAATCCCTACCCTGCTGCACAGTCAGTAACACTGCACAGTTACATTGTGAAATCCATACCCTGCTGAATGAACAGCAACTCTGCTCAGTTACATGCAGCAATCCTTACCCTGCTGATCAAACAGGAACTCTGCACAGATAAACAGTGCAATCTTTACGCTGCTGAACAAACAGTAACTCTGCAGAGTTACATAGTGATATTCCTACCCTGATGAATAAACAGTAACTATGCACAGTTACATAGTGCAATCCCTACCCTCCTGAACAAAGAATAACTCTGCACAGTTACATGGTGCAATCCATACCCTGCAGAAGAAACAGTAATTCTGCATATTTACATGCTGCAATCCTTATCCTGATAAACAAACAGTAACTCTGTACAGTTACATAGTGCAATCCTTACCCTGCTGAACAAACAGTAATTCTGCACAGTTACATGGTGCAATCCCTACCCTGCTGCACAGACAGTAACTCTGCACAGTTACATTGTGAAATCCCGACCCTGCTGAATGAACAGTAACTCTGCACTGTTACATGCAGCAATTCTTATCCTGCTGAACAAACAGCAACTCTGCACAGATAAATAGTGCAATCCTTACCCTACTGAACAAACAGTAACTCTGCACAGTTACATAGTACAATCCCTACCCTGATGAATAAACAGTAATTCTGAACAATTACATAGTGCAATACTTACACTGCTGAACAAACACTAACTCTGCACATATACATAGTGCAATCCCTACTCTGCTGAACAAACAGTAACTCTGCACAGTGACATAGTGAAATCCCTACCCTGCTGAATAAACAGAAACTCTGCACAGTTACATAGTGCAATCCTTACCCTCCTGAACAAACAGTAACTCTGCACAGTTACATAGTGCAAATCTAACCCTGCTGAACAAACAGTAATTCTGCACAGTTACATAGTTCAATCCCGACCCTGCTGCACAAACAGTAACTCTGCACAGTTACATGAAGCAATTCTTACCCTGCTGAACTAACAGCAACTCTGCACAGATACATAGTGCAATCCTTACCCTGCTGAACAAACAGTAACTCTGCTCAGTTACATAATGCAATCCCTACCCTGCTGAACAAAAAGTAACTGCACAGTTACATAGAGCAATCCTTACACTGCTGAATAAACAGTAAATATGCAGAGTTACATAGTGCAATCCTTACCCTGCTGAACAAACAGTAACTCTGCACAGTTGCATAGTGCAATCCTTACCCTGCTGAACAAACAGTAACCCTGCACAATTACATAGTGCAATCACTATCCTGCTGAATAAACAGTAATTCTGCACAGTAACATGGTGCAATCCTAACCCTGCTGAACAAAGAGTAACTTTGCACAGTTACATAGTGCAATCCTTACACTGCTGAATAAATGGTAACTCTGCACAGTGACATAGTGCAATCCTTACCCTGCTGAACAAACAGTAATTCTGCACAGTTACATGGTGCAATCTCTACCCTGCTGCACAGACAGTAACTCTGCACAGTTACATTGTGAAATCCCGAACCAGCTGAATGAACAGTAATTCTGCACAGTTACATGAAGCAATTCTTATACTGCTGAACAAACAGCAACTGTGCACAGATACATAGTGCAATCCCTACCCTGCTGAACAAACAGTAACTCTGCACAGTTACATAGTGCAATCCCTACCCTGCTGAACAAAGAATAACTCTGCACAGTTACATAGTGCAATCCCTAGCCTGCTGAATAAACAGTAACTCTGCACAGTTACATAATGCAATCCCTACCCTGCTGAATAAACGGTAACTCTGCACAGTTACATAATGCAATCCCTACCCTGCTGAATAAACGGTAACTCTGCACAGTTACATAATGCAATCCTAACCCTGGTAAACAAATTGTAATATTGCACAATTACATGGTGCAATCCATACCCTGCTGCACAGAAAGTAACTCTGCATGGTTACATAGTGAAATCCCTAACCTGCTGAACGAACAGTAACTCTGCACAGTTACATGAAGCAATCCTTTCCGGGCTGAACAAACAGGAAATCTGCACAGTTACATAGTTCAATCCCTACCTTGCTGAATAAACAGTAACTCTGCGCAGTTACAGATAGCAATCCTTACACTGCTGGATAAAGAGTAACTCGTCAGAGTTACATAGTGCAATCCTTATACTGCTGAATAAATAGTAACTCTGCACAGTTACATAGTGCAATCACAACCCTGCTGAATAGACAGTAACTCTGCACAGTTACAATGTGCAATCCCTACCCTGCTGAATAATCAGTACCTCTGCACAGGTACATAGTGCAATATTTACCCTGCTGAACAAACAATAACTCTGCACAGTAACATAGTGCAATCCTTACACTGCTGAAGAAACAATAACTCTGCACAGTTACATAGGGCAATCCCTACACTGCTGAACAAACATTAACTCGGCACAGAGACATAGTGCAATCCTTACCCTGCTGAACAAACAGTAACTCTGCGCAGTTACATAGAGAAATCCTTACACTGCTGGATAAAGAGTAACTCGTCAGAGTTACATAGTGCAATCCTTACCCTGCTGAATAAACAGTAATTCTGCACAGTTACATGGTGCAATCCCTACCCTGCTGCACAGTCAGTAACACTGCACAGTTACATTGTGAAATCCATACCCTGCTGAATGAACAGTAACTCTGCACAGTTACATGCAGCAATCCTTACCCTGCTGAACAAACAGGAACTCTGCACAGATACACAGTGCAATCCTTACGCTGCTGAACAAACAGTAACTCTGCAGAGTTACATAGTGATATTCCTACCCTGATGAATAAACAGTAACTATGCACAGTTACATAGTGCAATCCCTACCCTCCTGAACAAAGAATAACTCTGCACAGTAACATGGTGCAATCCATACCCTGCAGAAGAAACAGTAATTCTGCATATTTACATGCTGCAATCCTTATCCTGATAAACAAACAGTAACTCTGCACAGTTACATAGTGCAATCCTTACCCTGCTGAACAAACAGTAATTCTGCACAGTTACATGGTGCAATCCCTACCCTGTTTCACAGACAGTAACTCTGCAGTTACATTGTGAAATCCTGACCCTGCTGAATGAACAGTAACTCTGCACTGTTACATGCAGCAATTCTTATCCTGCTGAACAAACAGCAACTCTGCACAGATAAATAGTGCAATCCTTACCCTGCTGAACAAACAGTAATTCTGCACAGTTACATGGTGCAATCCCTACCCTGCTTCACAGACAGTAACTCTGCACAGTTACATTGTGAAATCCTGACCCTGCTGAATGAACAGTAACTCTGCACTGTTACATGCAGCAATTCTTATCCTGCTGAACAAACAGCAACTCTGCACAGATAAATAGTGCAATCCTTACCCTGCTGAACAAACAGTAACTCTGCACAGTTACATAATTACAATCCCTACCCTGATGAATAAACAGTAATTCTGAACAGTTACATAGTGCAATACTTACACTGCTGAACAAACACTAACTCTGCACATATACATAGTGCAATCCCTACTCTGCTGAACAAACAGTAACTCTGCACAGTTACATAGTGAAATCCCTACCCTGATGAATAAACAGAAACTCTGCACAGTTACATAGTGCAATCCTTATCCTCCTGAACAAACAGTAACTCTGCACAGTTACGTAGTGCAAATCTAACCCTGCTGAACAAACAGTAATTCTGCACAGTTACATAGTTCAATCCCGACCCTGCTGCACAAACAGTAACTCTGCACAGTTACATGGTGCAATCCCGATCCTGCTGAATGAACAGTAACTCTGCACATTTACAAGAAGCAATTCTTACCCTGCTGAACAAACAGCAACTCTGCACAGATACATAGTGCAATCCTTACCCTGCTGAACAAACAGTAACTCTGCTCAGTTACATAATGCAATCCCTACCCTGCTGAACAAAAAGTAACTGCACAGTTACATAGAGCAATCCTTACACTGCTGAATAAACAGTAAATATGCAGAGTTACATAGTGCAATCCTTACCCTGCTGAACAAACAGTAACTCTGCACAGTTACATGAAGCAATTCTTACCCTGCTGAATAAACAGTAAATATGCAGCGTTACATAGTGCAATCCTTACCCTGCTGAACAAACCGTAACTCTGCACAGTTGCATAGTGCAATCCTTACCCTGCTGAACAAACAGTAACCCTGCACAATTACATAGTGCAATCACTATCCTGCTGAATAAACAGTAACTCTGCACAGTAACATGGTGCAATCCTAACCCTGCTGAACAAAGAGTAACTTTGCACAGTTACATAGTGCAATCCTTACACTGCTGAATAAATGGTAACTCTGCACCGTGACATAGTGCAATCCTTACCCTGCTGAATAATCAGTACCTCTGCACAGTTATATAGTGCAATCCTTACCCTGCTGAACAAACAATAACTCTGCACAGTTACATAGTGCAATCCTTACCCTCCTGAACAAACAGTAACTCTGCACAGTTACATATGCAAGTCTAACCCTGCTGAACAAACAGTAATTCTGTACAGTTACATGGTGCAATCTCTACCCTGCTGCACAGACAGTAACTCTGCACAGTTACATTGTGAAATCCCGAACCAGCTGAATGAACAGTAATTCTGCACAGTTACATGAAGCAATTCTTTGCTGCTGAACAAACAGCAACTGTGCACAGATACATAGTGCAATCCCTACCCTGCTGAACAAACAGTAACTCTGCACAGTTACATAGTGCAATCCCTACCCTGCTGAACGAAGAATAACTCTGCACAGTTACATAGTGCAATCCCTACCCTGCTGAATAAACAGTAACTCTGCACAGTTACATGGTGCTATCCTTACTCTGCTGAATCAACAGTAAATCTGCACAGTTACATAGTGCAATCCCTACCCTGCTGAACAAACAGTAACTCTGCACAGTTTCATAGTGCAATCCCTACCATGCTGAACAAAGAATAATTCTGCACAGTTACATAGTGCAATCCTTACCCTGCTGAACCAACAGTAAATCTGCACAGTTACATAGTGCAATCCCTACCCTGCTGAACAAACAGTAACTCTGCACAGTTTCATAGTGCAATCCCTACCATGCTGAACAAATAATAACTCTGCACAGATACATAGTGCAATCCTTACCCTGCTGAACAAACAGTAACTGCACAGTTACATAGTGTAATCCTTACCCTGCTGCAGAAACAGTAACTCTGCACAGTTACATGGTGCAATCCTTACCCTGCTGAACAAACAGTAACTCTGCACAGTTACATAGTGCAATCCCTACCCTGCTGAATAAACAGTAACACTGCACAGTTACCTGGTGCAATCATTAGCCTGTGGAACAAACAGTAACTCTGCACAGTTACATAGTGCAATCCCGACCCTGCTGAATAAACAGTAACTCTGCACAGTTACATAGTGCAATCCTTATCCTGCTGAACAAACAGAAACTCTGCACAGTTACATAGGGCAATCCCTACCCTGCTGAATAAACAGTAACTCTGCACAGTTACATAGTATAATCCATACCCTGCTGCAGAAACAGTAACTCTGCACAGTTACATGGTGCAATCCCTACCCTGCAGAATAAATAGGAACTCTGCACAGTTACATAGTGCAATCCTTACATTGCAGAACAAACAGTAACTTTGCACAGTTACATAGGGCAATCCCTACCTTGCTGAACAAACAGTATCTCTGCACAGTTACATGGTGTAATCCTTACCCTGCTGAACAAACAGTAAATCTGCACAGGTACATGGTGCAATCCTTACCCTGCTGAACAAACAGTATCTCTGCACTGTTACATAGTGCAATACTAACCCTGTTGAAAAAACAGTATCTCTGCACAGTTACATAGTGCAATACT
Source organism: Isurus oxyrinchus (assembly GCA_026770705.1). NCBI lineage: Eukaryota > Metazoa > Chordata > Chondrichthyes > Lamniformes > Lamnidae > Isurus > Isurus oxyrinchus. The sequence continues at coordinate 24,595,164 of JANJGN010000030.1, forward strand.
AACCCTGCTGAACAAACAGTAACTCTGCACAGTTACATAGTGCACTACTAACCCTGCTGAAGAAACAGTAACTCTGCACAATAACATATTGTAATCCCTACCCTGCTGAATAAACAGTAACTATTCACACTTACATAGTGCAATCCTTACCCTGCTGAACAAACAGTAACTCTGCACAGTTACATAGTGCAATCCTGACCCTGCTGAACAAACAGTAATTCTGCACAGTTACATGTTGCAATCGTTATCCTGATAAACAAACAGACACACTGCACAGTTACATAGTGCAATCCTTACCCTGCTAAACAAACAGTAACTCTGCACAGTTACATAATGCAATCCTTACCCTGCTGAATAAACAGTAACTCTGCACAGTTACATAGTGCATCCCTACCCTGCTGAACAAACAGTATCTCTGCACAGTTACATAGGGCAATCCTTACCCTGCTGAACAAACAGTAACTCCGCATAGTTACATAGGGCAATCCCTAACATGCTGAATAAACAGTAACTCTGCACAGTTACATGGTGCAATCCTTAACCTGCTGAACGAACAGTTACTCTGGACAGATACATAGTGCAATCCTTACCCTGCTGAACAAACAGTAACTGCACAGTTACATAGTGTAAACCTTACCCTGCTGCAGAAACAGTAACTCTGCACAGTTACATGGTGCAATCCTTATCCTGCTGAACAAACAGAAACTCTGCACAGTTACATAGGGCAATCCCTACCCTGCTGAATAAACAGTAACTCTGCACAGTTACATGGTGCAATCCTTACCCTGCTGAACAAACAGTAACTCTGCACAGTTACATAGTGCAATCCCTACCCTGCTGAACAAACAGTAACTCTGCACAGTTACATAGTGCATCCCTAGCCTGCTGAACAAACAGTAGCTCTGCACAATTACATAGTGCAATCCCTACCCTGCTGAATAAACAGAAACTCTGAACTAAAATAATAAAGATAAAACAAAAAAACTGCGGATGCTGGAAATCCAAAACAAAAACAGAATTACCTGGAAAAACTCAGCAGGTCTGGCAGCATCGGTGGAGAAGAAAAGAGTTGACGTTTCGAGTCCTCATGACCCTTCGACAAAACTTGATTTCGAGTCCAAGAAAGAGTTGAAATATAAGCTGGTTTAAGGTGTGTGTGTGGGGGGGGCGGAGAGATAGAGAGAGAGAGAGGTGCTTGTGTAGACAAACAAGAAGTGATAGAAGCAGATCATCAAAAGATGTCAGCAACAATGGTACAAAAGAACACATAGGTGTTAAAGTTAAAGTTGGTGATATTATCTAAACGAATGTGCTAATTAAGAATGGATGGTAGGGCACTCAAGGTACAGCTCTAGTGGGGGTGGGGGGAGCATAAAAGATTTTAAAATATTTAAAAATAATGGAAATAGGTGGGAAAAGAAAAATCTATAAAATTTATAGGGAAAAAAAAAGGAAAAAGGGGGAAACAGAAAGGGGGTGGGGATGGGGGAGGGAGCTCACGACCTAAAGTTGTTGAATTCAATATTCAGACCGGAAGACTGTAAGGTGCCTAGTCGGAAGATGAGGTGTTGTTCCTCCAGTTTGCGTTGGGCTTCACTGGAACAATGCAGTAAGCCAAGGACAGACATGTGGGCAAGAGAGCAGGGTGGAGTGTTAAAATGGCAAGCGACAGGGAGGTTTGGGTCATTCTTGCGGACAGACCGCAGGTGTTCTGCAAAGCGATCGCCCAGTTTACATTTGGTCTCTCCAATGTAGAGGAGACCACATTGGGAGCAACGAATGCAGTAGACTAAGTTGGGGGAAATGCAAGTGAAATGCTGCTTCACTTGAAAGGAGTGTTTGAGCCCTTGGACGGTGAGGAGAGAGGAAGTGAAGGGGCAGGTGTTACATCTTTTGCGTGGGCATGGGGTGGTGCCATAGGAGGGGGTTGAGGAGTAGGGGGTGATGGAGGAGTGGACCAGGGTGTCCCGGAGGGAGCGATCCCTACGGAATGCCGATAAGGGGAGTGAAGGGAAGATGTGTTTGGTGGTGGCATCATGCTGGAGTTGGCGGAAATGGCGGAGGATGATCCTTTGAATGCGGAGGCTGGTGGGGTGATAAGTGAGGACAAGGGGGACCCTATCATGTTTCTGGGAGGGAGGAGAAGGCGTGAGGGCGGATGCGCGGGACATGGGCCGGACACGGCTGAGGGCCCTGTCAACGACCGTCGGTGGAAAACCTCGGTTAAGGAAGAAGGAGGACATGTCAGAGGAACCGTTTTTGAAGGTAGCATCATCGGAACAGATGCGACGAAGGCGAAGGAACTGGGAGAAGGTGGGCGAACTCTGACAGTTACATAGTGCAATCCTTACCCTCTTGAACAAACAGTAACTCTTGACAGTTACATAGTGCAATCCCTACCCTGCTGAATAAACGGTAACTCTGCAGTTACATAATGCAATCCTAACCCTGGTAAACAAATTGTAATATTGCACAGTTACATGGTGCAATTCATACCCTGCTGCACAAAAAGTAACTCTGCATGGTTACATAGTAAAATCCCTACCCTGCTGAACGAACCGTAACTCTGCACAGTTACATAATGCAATCCTTACCGGGCTGATCAAACAGGAACTCTGCACAGTAACATATTGCAATCCCGACCCTGCTGAATAAACAGTAACTCTGCACAGTTACATATTGCAATCCCTACCCTGCTGAACAAACAGTAACTCTGCACAGTTACATATTGCAATCCTTACCCTGCTGAACAACCAGTAACTCTGCACAGTTACATAGTGCAATCACTACCCTGCCGAAGAGAGAGTAACTGTGCACAGATACAACGTGCAATCCCTACCCTGCTGATTAATGAGTAACTCTGCACAGTTACATAGTGCAATAATTACCCTGCTGAACAAACAATAACTCTGCACAGTAACATAGTGCAATCCATACACAGCTGAAGAAACAATAACTCTGCACAGTTACATAGTGCAATCCCTACCCTGCTGAACAAACATTAACTCGGCACAGTTACATAGTGCAATCCATACCCTCCTGAACAAACAGTAACTCAGCACAGTTACATAGTGCAAATCTAACCCTGCTGAACAAACAGTAATTCTGCACAGTTACATAGTGCAATCCTTACCCTCCTGAACAAACAGTAACTCTGCACAGTTACATAGTGCAAATCTAACCCTGCTGAACAAACAGTAATTCTGCACAGTTACATAGTTCAATCCCGACCCTGCTGCACAAAAAGTAACTCTGCACATTTACATGGTGCAATCCCGATCCTGCTGAATGAATAGTAACTCTGCACAGTTACAAGAAGCAATTCTTACCCTGCTGAACAAATAGCAACTCTGCACAGATACATAGTGCAATCCTTACCCTGTTGAACAAACAGTAACTCTGCTCAGTTACATAATGCAATCCCTACCCTGCTGAACAAAAAGTAACTGCACAGTTACATAGAGCAATACTTACACTGCTGAATAAACAGGATATATGCAGAGTTACATAGTGCAATCCTTACCCTGCTGAACAAAGAGTAACTCTGCACAATTACATGAAGCAATTCTTACCCTGCTGAATAAACAGTAAATATGCAGAGTTACATAGTGCAATCCTTACCCTGCTGAACAAACAGTAACTCTGCACAATTACATAGTGCAATCACTATCCTGCTGAATAAACAGTAACTCTGCACAGTAACGTGGTGCAATCCTAACCCTGCTGAACAAAGAGTAACTCTGCACAGTTACATAGTGCAATCCTTACACTGCTGAATAAATGGTAACTCTGCACAGTGACATAGTGCAATCCTTACCCTGCTGAACAAACAGTAATTCTGCACAGTTACATGGTGCAATCTCTACCCTGCTGCACAGACAGTAACTCTGCACAGTTACATTGTGAAATCCATAACCTGCTGAACAAACAGTAACTCTGCACAGTTACATAGTGATATTCCTACCCTGATGAATAAACAGTAACTATGCACAGTTACATAGTGCAATCCTTAGCCTGCTGAACAAACAGTATCTTTGCACAGTTTCATAGTGCAATCCCTACTCTCCTGAACAAAGAATAACTCTGCACAGTTACATAGTGCAATCCTTACCGGGCTGATCAAACAGGAACTTTGCACAGTTACATAGTGCAATCCCGACCCTGCTATATAAACAGTAAGTCTGCACAGTTACATATTGCAATCCCTACCCTGCTGAATAAACAGTAACTGTGAACAGTTACATATTGCAATCCTTACCCTGCTGAACAAACTGTAACTCTGCACAGTTTCATAGTGCAGTCCCTACACTTCTGAACAAAGAATAACTCTGCACAGTTACATAGTGCAATCCTATTACTGCTGAATAAATAGTAACTCTGCACAGTTACATAGTGAAATCACTACCCTGCTGAAGAGAGACTAACTCTGTACAGATACAACGTGCAATCCCTACACAGCTGATTAATGAGTAACTCTGCACAGTTACATAGTGCAATAATTACCCTGCTGAACAAACAATAACTCTGCACAGTAACATAGTGCAATCCTTACACAGCTGAAGAAACAATAACACTGCACAGTTACATAGTGCAATCCCTACCCTGATGAACAAACATTAACTCGGCACAGAGACATAGTGCAATCCTTACCCTGCTGAACAAACAGTAACTCTGCACAGTTACATAGTGAAATCCCTACCCTGCTGAATAAACAGAAACTCTGGACATTTACATAGTGCAATCCTTACCCTCCTGAATAAACAGTAACTCCGCATAATTACATAGTGCAATCCCTACCCTGCTGAATAAACAGTAACTCTGCTCAGTTACATGGTGCAATCCCTACCCTGCTGCACAAAAAGTAACTCTGCATGGTTACATAGTGAAATCCCTACCCTGCTGAACGAACCATAACTCTACACAGTTACATAGTGCAATCCTTACCGGGCTGATCAAACAGGAACTCTGCACAGTTACATAGTGCAATCCCGACCCTGCTGAACAAACAGTAACTCTGCACAGTTGCATATTGCAATCCCTAACCTGCTGAATAAACAGTAACTCTGCACAGTTCCATATTGCAATCATTACCCTGCTGAACAAACAGTAACTCTGCACAGTTTCATAGTGCAGTCCCTACACTTCTGAACAAAGAATAACTCTGCACAGTTACATAGTGCAATCCTAATACTGCTGAATAAGTAGTAACTCTGCACAGTTACATAGTGCAATCACTACCCTGCTGAAGAGAGAGTAACTCTGCACAGATACAACGTGCAATCCCTACCCTGCTGATTAATGAGTAACTCTGCACAGTTACATAGTGCAATAATTACCCTGCTGAACAAACAATAACTCTGCACAGTAACATAGTGCAATCCTTACACAGCTGAAGAAACAATAACTCTGCACAGTTACATAGTGCAATCCCTACCCTGCTGAACAAACATTAACTCGGCACAGAGACATAGTGCAATCCTTACCCTGCTGAACAAACAGTAACTCTGCAGAGTTACATAGTGAAATCCCTACCCTGCTGAATAAACAGAAACTCTGGACATTTACATGCTGCACTCCTTACCCTCCTGAACAAACAGTAACTCTGCACAATTACATAGTGCAATCCCTACCCTGCTGAATAAACAGTACCTCTGCACAGTTACATGGTGCAATCCCTACCCTGCTGAACAAACAGTAACTATGCACAGTTACATAGTGCAATCCTTACCCTGCTGAACAAACAATAACTCTGCACAGTAACATAGTGCAATCCTTACACAGCTGAAGAAACAATAACTCTGCACAGTTTCATAGTGCAATCCCTACCCTCCTGAACAAAGAATAACTCTGCACAGTTACATAGTGCCATCCTTACCCTGCAGAAGAAACTGTAATTCTGCATATTTACATACTGCAATCCTTATCCTGATAAACAAAGAGTAACTCTGCACAGTTACATAGAGCAATCCTTACCCTGCTGAATAAACAGTAACTCTGCACAGTTACATAATGCAATCCCTACCTGCTGATTAAACAGTAATTCTGCACAGTTACATAATGCAACCTCTACCCTGCTGAACAAACAGTAACTCTGCACAGTTACATAGTGCAATCCTTACCCTGCTGAATAAACGGTAACTCTGCACAGTTGCATAGTGCAATCCTTACCCTGCTGAACAAACAATAACTCTGCACAATTACATAGTGCAGTCACTATCCTGCTGAATAAATAGTAACTCTGCACAGTAACATGCTACAATCCTAACCCTGCAGAACAAAGAGTAACTATGCACAATTACATATTGCAATCCTTACACTGCTGAAGAAACAATAACTCTGCACAATTACATAGTGCAATCCCTACTCTGCTGAACAAACATTAACTCGGCACAGATAAATAGTGCAATCCCTACCCTGCTGAACAAACAATAACTCTGCACACTTACATAATTCAACCCCTACGCTGTGGAACAAACAGTAACTCTGCACAGTTACATACAGCAATACTTACACTGCTGAATTATCAGTATCTCTGCACAGTTACATAGTGCAATCCTGACATTGCTGTAGAAACAGTATTTCTGCACAGTTTCACGCTGCAATCGTTATCCTGATAAACAAACAGACACTCTGCACAGTTACATAGTGCAATCCTTACCCTGCTGAATAAAAAGTAACTCTGCACAGTTACATAGTGCAATCCTGACCCGGCTGAACAAACAGTAACACTGCACAGGGACATGTTGCAATCCTTACCCTGCAGAACAAACAGTAACTCTGCACAGTTACATGTTGCATCCCTACCCTGCTGAACAAACAGTATCTCTGCACAGATACATAGTGCAATCCTTACCCTGCTGAACAAACAGAAACTCTACAGAGTTACATAGGGCATTACCTAACATGCTGAATAAACAGTAACTCTGCACAGTTACATGGTGCAATCATTACCCTGCTGAACAAACAGTAACTCTGCACAGATGCATAGTGCAATCCTTACCCTGCTGAACAAACAGTAACTACACAGTTACATAGTGTAATCCTTACCCTGCTGCAGAAACAGTAACTCTGCACAGTTACATGGTTCAATCCTTCTCCTGCTGAACAAACAGTAACTCTGCACAGTTACATAGGGCATTCCCTACCCTGCTGAATAAACAGTAACTCTGCACAGTTACATGGTGCAATCCTTACCCTGCTGAACAAACAGTAACTCTGCACAGTTACATAGTGCATCCCTACCCTGCTGAACAAACAGTATCTCTGCACAGTTACATAGGGCAATCCTTACCCTGCTGAACAAACAGTAACTCCGCATAGTTACATAGGGCAATCCCTAACATGCTGAATAAACAGTAACTCTGCACAGTTACATGGTGCAATCCTTAACCTGCTGAACAAACAGTTACTCTGGACAGATACATAGTGCAATCCTTACCCTGCTGAACAAACAGTAACTGCACAGTTACATAGTGTAATCCTTACCCTGCTGCAGAAACAGTAACTCTGCACAGTTACATGGTGCAATCCTTATCCTGCTGAACAAACAGAAACTCTGCACAGTTACATAGGGCAATCCCTACCCTGCTGAATAAACAGTAACTCTGCACAGTTACATGGTGCAATCCTTACCCTGCTGAACAAACATTAACTCGGCACAGAGACATAGTGCAATCCTTACCCTGCTGAACAAACAGTAACTCTGCACAGTTACATAGTGAAATCCCTACCCTGCTGAATAAACAGAAACTCTGGACATTTACATGCTGCACTCCTTACCCTCCTGAACAAACAGTAACTCTGCACAATTACATAGTGCAATCCCTACCCTGCTGAATAAACAGTAACTCTGCACAGTTACATGGTGCAATCCCTACCCTGCTGAACAAACAGTAACTATGCACAGTTACATAGTGCAATCCTTACCCTGCTGAACAAACAATAACTCTGCACAGTAACATAGTGCAATCCTTACACAGCTAAAGAAACAATAACTCTGCACAGTTTCATAGTGCAATCCCTACCCTCCTGAACAAAGAATAACTCTGCACAGTTACATAGTGCCATCCTTACCCTGCAGAAGAAACTGTAATTCTGCATATTTACATGCTGCAATCCTTATCCTGATAAACAAAGAGTAACTCTGCACAGTTACGTAGTGCAATCCTTACCCTGCTGAATAAACAGTAACTCTGCACAGTTACATAATGCAATCCCTACCTGCTGATTAAACAGTAATTCTGCACAGTTACATAATGCAACCTCTACCCTGCTGAACAAACAGTAACTCTGCACAGTTACATAGTGCAATCCTTACCCTGCTGAATAAACGGTAACTCTGCACAGTTGCATAGTGCAATCCTTACCCTGCTGAACAAACAATAACTCTGCACAATTACATAGTGCAGTCACTATCCTGCTGAATAAATAGTAACTCTGCACAGTAACATGCTACAATCCTAACCCTGCTGAACAAAGAGTAACTATGCACAGTTACATATTGCAATCCTTACACTGCTGAAGAAACAATAACTCTGCACAATTACATAGTGCAATCCCTACTCTGCTGAACAAACATTAACTCGGCACAGATAAATAGTGCAATCCCTACCCTGCTGAACAAACAATAACTCTGCACACTTACATAATTCAAACCCTACGCTGCGGAACAAACAGTAACTCTGCACAGTTACATACAGCAATACTTACACTGCTGAATTATCAGTATCTCTGCACAGTTACATAGTGCAATCCTTACATTGCTGTAGAAACAGTATTTCCGCACAGTTTCACGCTGCAATCGTTATCCTGATAAACAAACAGACACTCTGCACAGTTACATAGTGCAATCCTTACCCTGCTGAATAAAAAGTAACTCTGCACAGTTACATAGTGCAATCCTGACCCGGCTGAACAAACAGTAACACTGCACAGGGACATGTTGCAATCCTTACCCTGCTGAACAAACAGTAACTCTGCACAGTTACATGTTGCATCCCTACCCTGCTGAACAAACAGTATCTCTGCACAGATACATAGTGCAATCCTTACCCTGCTGAACAAACAGAAACTCTACAGAGTTACATAGGGCATTACCTAACATGCTGAATAAACAGTAACTCTGCACAGTTACATGGTGCAATCATTACCCTGCTGAACAAACAGTAACTCTGCACAGATGCATAGTGCAATCCTTACCCTGCTGAACAAACAGTAACTACACAGTTACATAGTGTAATCCTTACCCTGCTGCAGAAACAGTAACTCTGCACAGTTACATGGTTCAATCCTTCTCCTGCTGAACAAACAGTAACTCTGCAAAGTTACATAGGGCATTCCCTACCCTGCTGAATAAACAGTAACTCTGCACAGTTACATGGTGCAATCCTTACCCTGCTGAACAAACAGTAACTCTGCACAGTTACATAGTGCATCCCTACCCTGCTGAACAAACAGTATCTCTGCACAGTTACATAGGGCAATCCTTACCCTGCTGAACAAACAGTAACTCCGCATAGTTACATAGGGCAATCCCTAACATGCTGAATAAACAGTAACTCTGCACAGTTACATGGTGCAATCCTTAACCTGCTGAACAAACAGTTACTCTGGACAGATACATAGTGCAATCCTTACCCTGCTGAACAAACAGTAACTGCACAGTTACATAGTGTAATCCTTACCCTGCTGCAGAAACAGTAACTCTGCACAGTTACATGGTGCAATCCTTATCCTGCTGAACAAACAGAAACTCTGCACAGTTACATAGGGCAATCCCTACCCTGCTGAATAAACAGTAACTCTGCACAGTTACATGGTGCAATCCTTACCCTGCTGAACAAACATTAACTCGGCACAGAGACATAGTGCAATCCTTACCCTGCTGAACAAACAGTAACTCTGCACAGTTACATAGTGAAATCCCTACCCTGCTGAATAAACAGAAACTCTGGACATTTACATGCTGCACTCCTTACCCTCCTGAACAAACAGTAACTCTGCACAATTACATAGTGCAATCCCTACCCTGCTGAATAAACAGTAACTCTGCACAGTTACATGGTGCAATCCCTACCCTGCTGAACAAACAGAAACTCTGGACATTTACATAGTGCAATCCTTACCCTCCTGAATAAACAGTAACTCCGCATAATTACATAGTGCAATCCCTACCCTGCTGAATAAACAGTAACTCTGCACAGTTACATGGTGCAATCCCTACCCTGCTGCACAAAAAGTAACTCTGCATGGTTACATAGTGAAATCCCTACCCTGCTGAACGAACCATAACTCTACACAGTTACATAGTGCAATCCTTACCGGGCTGATCAAACAGGAACTCTGCACAGTTACATAGTGCAATCCCGACCCTGCTGAACAAACAGTAACTCTGCACAGTTGCATATTGCAATCCCTAACCTGCTGAATAAACAGTAACTCTGCACAGTTCCATATTGCAATCATTACCCTGCTGAACAAACAGTAACTCTGCACAGTTTCATAGTGCAGTCCCTACACTTCTGAACAAAGAATAACTCTGCACAGTTACATAGTGCAATCCTAATACTGCTGAATAAATAGTAACTCTGCACAGTTACATAGTGCAATCACTACCCTGCTGAAGAGAGAGTAACTCTGCACAGATACAACGTGCAATCCCTACCCTGCTGATTAATGAGTAACTCTGCACAGTTACATAGTGCAATAATTACCCTGCTGAACAAACAATAACTCTGCACAGTAACATAGTGCAATCCTTACACAGCTGAAGAAACAATAACTCTGCACAGTTACATAGTGCAATCCCTACCCTGCTGAACAAACATTAACTCGGCACAGAGACACAGTGCAATCCTTACCCTGCTGAACAAACAGTAACTCTGCAGAGTTACATAGTGAAATCCCTACCCTGCTGAATAAACAGAAACTCTGGACATTTACATGCTGCACTCCTTACCCTCCTGAACAAACAGTAACTCTGCACAATTACATAGTGCAATCCCTACCCTGCTGAATAAACAGTACCTCTGCACAGTTACATGGTGCAATCCCTACCCTGCTGAACAAACAGTAACTATGCACAGTTACATAGTGCAATCCTTACCCTGCTGAACAAACAATAACTCTGCACAGTAACATAGTGCAATCCTTACACAGCTGAAGAAACAATAACTCTGCACAGTTTCATAGTGCAATCCCTACCCTCCTGAACAAAGAATAACTCTGCACAGTTACATAGTGCCATCCTTACCCTGCAGAAGAAACTGTAATTCTGCATATTTACATACTGCAATCCTTATCCTGATAAACAAAGAGTAACTCTGCACAGTTACATAGAGCAATCCTTACCCTGCTGAATAAACAGTAACTCTGCACAGTTACATAATGCAATCCCTACCTGCTGATTAAACAGTAATTCTGCACAGTTACATAATGCAACCTCTACCCTGCTGAACAAACAGTAACTCTGCACAGTTACATAGTGCAATCCTTACCCTGCTGAATAAACGGTAACTCTGCACAGTTGCATAGTGCAATCCTTACCCTGCTGAACAAACAATAACTCTGCACAATTACATAGTGCAGTCACTATCCTGCTGAATAAATAGTAACTCTGCACAGTAACATGCTACAATCCTAACCCTGCAGAACAAAGAGTAACTATGCACAATTACATATTGCAATCCTTACACTGCTGAAGAAACAATAACTCTGCACAATTACATAGTGCAATCCCTACTCTGCTGAACAAACATTAACTCGGCACAGATAAATAGTGCAATCCCTACCCTGCTGAACAAACAATAACTCTGCACACTTACATAATTCAACCCCTACGCTGTGGAACAAACAGTAACTCTGCACAGTTACATACAGCAATACTTACACTGCTGAATTATCAGTATCTCTGCACAGTTACATAGTGCAATCCTGACATTGCTGTAGAAACAGTATTTCTGCACAGTTTCACGCTGCAATCGTTATCCTGATAAACAAACAGACACTCTGCACAGTTACATAGTGCAATCCTTACCCTGCTGAATAAAAAGTAACTCTGCACAGTTACATAGTGCAATCCTGACCCGGCTGAACAAACAGTAACACTGCACAGGGACATGTTGCAATCCTTACCCTGCAGAACAAACAGTAACTCTGCACAGTTACATGTTGCATCCCTACCCTGCTGAACAAACAGTATCTCTGCACAGATACATAGTGCAATCCTTACCCTGCTGAACAAACAGAAACTCTACAGAGTTACATAGGGCATTACCTAACATGCTGAATAAACAGTAACTCTGCACAGTTACATGGTGCAATCATTACCCTGCTGAACAAACAGTAACTCTGCACAGATGCATAGTGCAATCCTTACCCTGCTGAACAAACAGTAACTACACAGTTACATAGTGTAATCCTTACCCTGCTGCAGAAACAGTAACTCTGCACAGTTACATGGTTCAATCCTTCTCCTGCTGAACAAACAGTAACTCTGCACAGTTACATAGGGCATTCCCTACCCTGCTGAATAAACAGTAACTCTGCACAGTTACATGGTGCAATCCTTACCCTGCTGAACAAACAGTAACTCTGCACAGTTACATAGTGCATCCCTACCCTGCTGAACAAACAGTATCTCTGCACAGTTACATAGGGCAATCCTTACCCTGCTGAACAAACAGTAACTCCGCATAGTTACATAGGGCAATCCCTAACATGCTGAATAAACAGTAACTCTGCACAGTTACATGGTGCAATCCTTAACCTGCTGAACAAACAGTTACTCTGGACAGATACATAGTGCAATCCTTACCCTGCTGAACAAACAGTAACTGCACAGTTACATAGTGTAATCCTTACCCTGCTGCAGAAACAGTAACTCTGCACAGTTACATGGTGCAATCCTTATCCTGCTGAACAAACAGAAACTCTGCACAGTTACATAGGGCAATCCCTACCCTGCTGAATAAACAGTAACTCTGCACAGTTACATGGTGCAATCCTTACCCTGCTGAACAAACATTAACTCGGCACAGAGACATAGTGCAATCCTTACCCTGCTGAACAAACAGTAACTCTGCACAGTTACATAGTGAAATCCCTACCCTGCTGAATAAACAGAAACTCTGGACATTTACATGCTGCACTCCTTACCCTCCTGAACAAACAGTAACTCTGCACAATTACATAGTGCAATCCCTACCCTGCTGAATAAACAGTAACTCTGCACAGTTACATGGTGCAATCCCTACCCTGCTGAACAAACAGTAACTATGCACAGTTACATAGTGCAATCCTTACCCTGCTGAACAAACAATAACTCTGCACAGTAACATAGTGCAATCCTTACACAGCTAAAGAAACAATAACTCTGCACAGTTTCATAGTGCAATCCCTACCCTCCTGAACAAAGAATAACTCTGCACAGTTACATAGTGCCATCCTTACCCTGCAGAAGAAACTGTAATTCTGCATATTTACATGCTGCAATCCTTATCCTGATAAACAAAGAGTAACTCTGCACAGTTACGTAGTGCAATCCTTACCCTGCTGAATAAACAGTAACTCTGCACAGTTACATAATGCAATCCCTACCTGCTGATTAAACAGTAATTCTGCACAGTTACATAATGCAACCTCTACCCTGCTGAACAAACAGTAACTCTGCACAGTTACATAGTGCAATCCTTACCCTGCTGAATAAACGGTAACTCTGCACAGTTGCATAGTGCAATCCTTACCCTGCTGAACAAACAATAACTCTGCACAATTACATAGTGCAGTCACTATCCTGCTGAATAAATAGTAACTCTGCACAGTAACATGCTACAATCCTAACCCTGCTGAACAAAGAGTAACTATGCACAGTTACATATTGCAATCCTTACACTGCTGAAGAAACAATAACTCTGCACAATTACATAGTGCAATCCCTACTCTGCTGAACAAACATTAACTCGGCACAGATAAATAGTGCAATCCCTACCCTGCTGAACAAACAATAACTCTGCACACTTACATAATTCAAACCCTACGCTGCGGAACAAACAGTAACTCTGCACAGTTACATACAGCAATACTTACACTGCTGAATTATCAGTATCTCTGCACAGTTACATAGTGCAATCCTTACATTGCTGTAGAAACAGTATTTCCGCACAGTTTCACGCTGCAATCGTTATCCTGATAAACAAACAGACACTCTGCACAGTTACATAGTGCAATCCTTACCCTGCTGAATAAAAAGTAACTCTGCACAGTTACATAGTGCAATCCTGACCCGGCTGAACAAACAGTAACACTGCACAGGTACATGTTGCAATCCTTACCCTGCTGAACAAACAGTAACTCTGCACAGTTACATGTTGCATCCCTACCCTGCTGAACAAACAGTATCTCTGCACAGATACATAGTGCAATCCTTACCCTGCTGAACAAACAGAAACTCTACACAGTTACATAGGGCATTACCTAACATGCTGAATAAACAGTAACTCTGCACAGTTACATGGTGCAATCCTTACCCTGCTGAACAAACAGTAACTCTGCACAGATGCATAGTGCAATCCTTACCCTGCTGAACAAACAGTAACTACACAGTTACATAGTGTAATCCTTACCCTGCTGCAGAAACAGTAACTCTGCACAGTTACATGGTTCAATCCTTCTCCTGCTGAACAAACAGTAACTCTGCACAGTTACATAGGGCATTCCCTACCCTGCTGAATAAACAGTAACTCTGCACAGTTACATGGTGCAATCCTTACCCTGCTGAACAAACAGTAACTCTGCACAGTTACATAGTGCATCCCTACCCTGCTGAACAAACAGTATCTCTGCACAGTTACATAGGGCAATCCTTACACTGCTGAACAAACAGTAACTCCGCATAGTTACATAGGGCAATCCCTAACATGCTGAATAAACAGTAACTCTGCACAGTTACATGGTGCAATCCTTAACCTGCTGAACAAACAGTTACTCTGGACAGATACATAGTGCAATCCTTACCCTGCTGAACAAACAGTAACTGCACAGTTACATAGTGTAATCCTTACCCTGCTGCAGAAACAGTAACTCTGCACAGTTACATGGTGCAATCCTTATCCTGCTGAACAAACAGAAACTCTGCACAGTTACATAGGACAATCCCTACCCTGCTGAATAAACAGTAACTCTGCACAGTTACATGGTGCAATCCTTACCCTGCTGAACAAACAGTAACTCTGCACAGTTACATAGTGCAATCCCTACCCTGCTGACCAAACAGTAACTCTGCACAGTTACATAGTGCAATCACTACCCTGCTAAAAAAGTAGTAACTCTGCACAGTTACATAGTGCAATCCTTACGCTGCCAAACAGAAGTAATTCTGCACAGTTACATGGTGCAATCCCTACCCTGCAGAATAAACAGGAAGTCTGCACAGTTACATAGTGCAATCCTTACATTGCTGAACAAACAGTAACAATGCACAGTTACGTAGGGCAATCCCTACCTTGCTGAACAAACAGTATCTCTACACAGTTACATGGTGCGATCCTTATCCTGCTGAACAAACAGTAACTCTGCACAGTTACATAGTACAATCCCTACCCTGCTGCAGAAACAGTAACACTGCACAGGTACATGTTGCAATCCTTAACCTGCTGAACAAACAGTATCTCCGCACAGTTACGTCGTGCAATCCTTACCCTGCTGAACAAACAGTACCTCTGCACAGTTAAATAGGGCAATCCCTAACATGCTGAATAAACAGTAACTCTGCACAGTAACTTGGTGCAATCCTTACCCTGCTGAACAAAGAGTAACTATGCACAGTTACATAGTGCAATCCTTACACTGCTGAAGAAACAATAACTCTGCACAGTTACATAGTGCAATCCCTACCCTGCTGAACAAACATTAACTCTGCACAGATACATAGTGCAATCCCTACCCTGCTGAACAAAGAATAACTCTGCACAGTTACACAGTGCACTCCTTATCCTGCTGAGCAAACAATAACTCTGCACAGTACATAAGTCAATCCCTATGCTGCGGAACAAACAGTACCTCTGCACAGTTACATAGTGCAATCCTTACCCTGCTGAAGAAACAGTATTTCTGCACAGTTACATGCTGCAATCGTTATCCTGATAAACAAACAGACACTCTGCACAGTTACATATTGCAATCCTTACCCTGCTGAACAAACAGTAACTCTGCACAGTTACATAATGCAATCCTTACCCTGCTGAACAAACAGTAATACTGCACAGGTCCATGTTGCAATCCTTACCCTGCTGAACAAACAGTAACTCTGCACAGTTACATAATGCATCGCTACCCTGCTGAACAAACAGTATCGCTGCACAGTTACATAGTGCAATCCTTACCCTGCTGAACAAACTGTAACTCTGCACAGTTACATAGGGCAACCCCTAACATGCTGAATAAACAGTAACTCTGCACAGTTACATGGTGCAATCCTTACCCTGCTGAACAAACTGTAACTCTGCACAGATACATAGTGCAATCCTTACCATGCTGAACAAACAGTAACTGCACAGTTACATAGTGTAATCCTTACCCTGCTGCAGAAACAGTAACTCTGCACAGTTACTTGGTGCAATCCTTATTCTGCTGAACAAACAGAAACTCTGCACAGTTACATAAGGCAATCCCTACCCTGCTGAATAAACAGCAACTCTGCACAGTTACATAGTGCAATCACTACCCTGCTGAACAAACAGTAACTCTGCAGAGTTACATAGCGCAATCACGACCCTGCAGAATAAACAGGAACTCTGCACAGTTACATAGTGCAATCCTTACATTGCTGAACAAACAATAACTTTGCACAGTTACATGGTGTAATCCATACCCTGCTGAACAAACAGTAACTCTGCACAGTTACATAGAGCAATCCTTACACTGCAGAATTATCAGTATCTCTGCAGTTACACAGCGCAATCCTTACCCTGCTGAAGAAACAGTATTTCTGCAGAGTTACATAGCGCAATCACGACCCTGCAGAATAAACAGTAACTCTGCACAGTTACATGCTGCAATCCTGACCCTGCTGAACAAACATTAACTCTGCACAGTTACATAGTGCAATCCCTACCCTGCTGCAGAAACAGTAACTCTGCACAGTTCCATGCTGCAATCCTTATCCTGCTGAACAAACAGTAACTCTGCACAGTTACATAGTGCAATCACTACCCTGCTAAAAAAAAAGTAACTCTGCACAGTTACATAGTGCAATCCTTACAGTGCCGAACAGAAGTAATTCTGCACAGTTACATGGTGCAATCCCTACCCTGCTGCAGAAACAGTAACTCAGCACAGTTACATGGTGCAATCCTTATCCTGCTGAAGAAACAGTAACTCTGCACAGTTACATAGTGCATCCCTACCCTGCTGAAAAAACAGTAACTCTGCACAGTAACATCGGGCAATCCCTAACATGCTGAATAAACAGTAACTCTGCACAGTAACATGGTACAATCCTAACCCTGCTGAACAAAGAGTAACTATGCGCAGTTACATAGTGCAATCCTTACACTGCTGAAGAAACAATAACTCTGCACAGTTACATAGTGCAATCCCTACCCTGCTGAACAAACATTAACTCGGCACAGATACATAGTGCAATCCCTGCCCTGCTGAACAAAGAATAACTCTGCACAGTTACACAGTGCAGTCCTTATCCTGCTGAACAAACAATAACTATGCACAGTTACATAATTCAATCCCTACGCTGCGGAACAAACAGTAACTCTGCACAGTTACATAGAGCAATCCTTACACTGCTGAATTATCAGTATCTCTGCACAGTTACATCGTGCAATCCTTATCCTGCTGAAGAAACAGTATTTCTGCACAGTTACATGCTGCAATCGTTATACTGATAAACAAACAGACACTCTGCACAGTTACATAGTGCAATCCTTACCCTGCTGAACAAACAGTAACTCTGCACAGTTACATAATGCAATCCTTACCCTGCTGAACAAACAGTAACACTGCACAGGTACATGTTGCAATCCTTAACCTGCTGAACAAACAGCAACTCTGTACAGATACATAGCGCAATCCTTACCCTGCTGAACAAACAGTAACTCTGCACAGATACATAGTGCAATCCTTACCCTGCGGAACAAACAGAAACTGCACAGTTACATAGTGCAATCCTTACCCTGCTGCAGAAACAGTAACTCTGCACAGTGACATGGTGCGATCCATATCCTGCTGAACAAACAGTAACTCTGCACAGTTACATAGGGTAATGCCCACCCTGCTGAATAAACAGTAACTCTGCACAGTTACATAGTGCAATCCCTACTCTGCTGCAGAAACAGTAACTCTGCACAGTTACATGGTGCATTCCATATCCTGCTGAACAAACAGTAACTCTGCACAGTTACATAGTGCATCCCTACACTGCTGAACAAACAGTATCTCTGCACACTTACATCGTGCAATCCCTACCCTGCTGAACAAACAGTAACTCTGCACAGTTACATAGGGCAATCCCTAACATGCTGAATAAACAGTAACTCTGCACAGTTACATGGTGCAATCCTTACCCTGCTGAACAAACTGTAACTCTGCACAGATACATAGTGCAATCCTTACCCTGCTGAACAAACAGTAACTGCACAGTTACATAGTGTAATCCTTACCCTGCTGCAGAAACAGTAACTCTGCACAGTTACATGGTGCAATCCTTATTCTGCTGAACAAACAGTAACTCTGCAGAGTTACATAGCGCAATCACGACCCTGCTGAAAAAACAGTAACTCTGCACAGTTACATAGTGCAATACTTACCCTGCAGAAAAACAGGAACTCTGCACAGTTACATAGTGCAATCCTTACATTGCTGAACAAACAGTAACTTTGCACAGTTACATAGGGCAATCCCTACCTTGCTGAACAAACAGGAACTCTGCACAGTTACATAGTGCAATCCTTACATTGCTGTAGAAACAGTATTTCTGCACAGTTTCACGCTGCAATCGTTATCCTGATAAACAAACAGACACTCTGCACAGTTACATAGTGCAATCCTTACCCTGCTGAACAAACAGTAACTCTGCAAAGTTACATAGTGCAATCCTGACCCGGCTGAACAAACAGTAATTCTGCACAGTTACATGTTGCAATCGTTATCCTGATAAACAAACAGACACTCTGCACAGTTACATAGTGCAATCCTTACCCTGCTAAACAAACAGTAACTCTGCACAGTTACATAATGCAATCCTTACCCTGCTGAACTAACAGTAACACTGCACAGGTACATGTTGCAATCCTTACCCTGCTGAATAAACAGTAACTCTGCACAGTTACATAGTGCATCCCTATCCTGCTGAACAAACAGTATCTCTGCACAGTTACATAGGGCAATCCTTACCCTGCTGAACAAACAGTAACTCCGCATAGTTACATAGGGCAATCCCTAACATGCTGAATAAACAGTAACTCTGCACAGTTACATGGTGCAATCCTTAACCTGCTGAACAAACAGTTACTCTGGACAGATACATAGTGCAATCCTTACCCTGCTGAACAAACAGTAACTGCACAGTTACATAGTGTAATCCTTACCCTGCTGCAGAAACAGTAACTCTGCACAGTTACATGGTGCAATCCTTATCCTGCTGAACAAACAGAAACTCTGCACAGTTACATAGGGCAATCCCTACCCTGCTGAATAAACAGTAACTCTGCACAGTTACATGGTGCAATCCTGACCCTGCTGAACAAACAGTAACTCTGCACAGTTACATAGTGCAATCCCTACCCTGCTGAACAAACAGTAACTCTGCACAGTTACATAGTGCAATCACTACCCTGCTAAACAAACAGTAACTCTGCACAGTTACATAATGCAATCCTTACCCTGCTGAACTAACAGTAACACTGCACAGGTACATGTTGCAATCCTTACCCTGCTGAATAAACAGTAACTCTGCACAGTTACATAGTGCATCCCTATCCTGCTGAACAAACAGTATCTCTGCACAGTTACATAGGGCAATCCTTACCCTGCTGAACAAACAGTAACTCCGCATACTTACATAGGGCAATCCCTAACATGCTGAATAAACAGTAACTCTGCACAGTTACATGGTGCAATCCTTAACCTGCTGAACAAACAGTTACTCTGGACAGATACATAGTGCAATCCTTACCCTGCTGAACAAACAGTAACTGCACAGTTACATAGTGTAATCCTTACCCTGCTGCAGAAACAGTAACTCTGCACAGTTACATGGTGCAATCCTTATCCTGCTGAACAAACAGAAACTCTGCACAGTTACATAGGGCAATCCCTACCCTGCTGAATAAACAGTAACTCTGCACAGTTACATGGTGCAATCCTTACCCTGCTGAACAAACAGTAACTCTGCACAGTTACATAGTGCAATCCCTACCCTGCTGAACAAACAGTAACTCTGCACAGTTACATAGTGCAATCACTACCCTGCTAAAAAAACAGTAACTCTGCACAGTTACATAGTGCAATCCTTATGCTGCCAAACAGAAGTAATTCTGCACAGTTACATGGTGCAATCCCTACCCTGCAGAATAAACAGGAAGTCTGCACAGTTACATAGTGCAATCCTTACATTGCTGAACAAACAGTAACCATGCACAGTTACGTAGGGCAATCCCTACCTTGCTGAACAAACAGTACCTCTGCACAGTTACATGGTGCAATCCTTACCCTGCTGAACAAACAGTAACTCTGCACAGTTACATAGTGCAATCCCTACTCTGCTGCAGAAACAGTAACTCTGCACAGTTACATGGTGCATTCCATATCCTGCTGAACAAACAGTAACTCTGCACAGTTACATAGTGCAATCCTTACCCTGCTGAACAAACAGTACCTCTGCACAGTTAAATAGGGCAATCCCTAACATGCTGAATAAACAGTAACTCTGCACAGTAACATAGTGCAATCCTTACCCTGCTGAACAAAGAGTAACTCTGCACAGTTACATAATGCAATCCTTACCCTGCTGAACAAACAGTAACACTGCACAGGTACATGTTGCAATCCTTAACCTGCTGAACAAACAGCAACTCTGCACAGATACATAGTGCAATCCTTACCCTCCTGAACAAACAGCAACTCTGCACAGATACATAGTGCAATCCTTACCCTGCTGAACAAACAGTAACTGCAGAGTTACATAGTGTAATCCTTACCCTGCTGCAGAAACAGTAACTCTGCACAGTTACATGGTGCGATCCTTATCCTGCTGAACAAACAGTAACTCTGCACAGTTACATAGGGCAATCCCTACCCTGCTGAATAAACAGTAACTCAGCACAGGTACATGTTGCAATCCTTAACCTCCTGAACAAACAGTATCTCCGCACAGTTACGTCATGCAATCCTTACCCTGCTGAACAAACAGTACCTCTGCACAGTTAAATAGGGCAATCCCTAACATGCTGAATAAACAGTAACTCTGCACAGTAACATGGTGCAATCCTTACCCTGCTGAACAAAGAGTAACTATGCACAGTTACATAGTGCAATCCTTACACTGCTGAAGAAACAATAACTCTGCACAGTTACATAGTGCAATCCCTACCCTGCTGAACAAACATTAACTCTGCACAGATACATAGTGCAATCCCTACCCTGCTGAACAAAGAATAACTCTGCACAGTTACACAGTGCACTCCTTATCCTGCTGAGCAAACAATAACTCTGCACAGTTACATAAGTCAATCCCTATGCTGCGGAACAAACAGTACCTCTGCACAGTTACATAGTGCAATCCTTACCCTGCTGAAGAAACAGTATTTCTGCACAGTTACATGCTGCAATCGTTATCCTGATAAACAAACAGACACTCTGCACAGTTACATATTGCAATCCTTACCCTGCTGAACAAACAGTAATGCTGCACAGGTCCATGTTGCAATCCTTACCCTGCTGAACAAACAGTAACTCTGCACAGTTACATAATGCATCCCTACCCTGCTGAACAAACAGTATCGCTGCACAGTTACATAGTGCAATCCTTACCCTGCTGAACAAACAGTAACTCTGCACAGTTACATAGGGCAATCCCTAACATGCTGAATAAACAGTAACTCTGCACAGTTACATGGTGCAATCCTTGCCCTGCTGAACAAACTGTAACTCTGCACAGATACATAGTGCAATCCTTACCCTGCTGAACAAACAGTAACTGCACAGTTACATAGTGTAATCCTTACCCTGCTGCAGAAACAGTAACTCTGCACAGTTACATGGTGCAATCCTTATTCTGCTGAACAAACAGTAACTCTGCACAGTTACATAAGGCAATCCCTACCCTGCTGAATAAATAGCAACTCTGCACAGTTACATAGTGCAATCACTACCCTGCTGAACAAACAGTAACTCTGCAGAGTTACATAGCGCAATCACGACCCTGCAGAATAAACAGGAACTCTGCACAGTTACATAGTGCAATCCTTACATTACTGAACAAACAGTAACGTGGCACAGTTACATAGGGCAATCCCTACCTTGCTGAACAAACAGCAACTCTGCACAGTTACATAGTGCAATCCTTACATTGCTGAACAAACAATAACTTTGCACAGTTACACGGTGTAATCCATACCCTGCTGAACAAACAGCAACTCTGCACAGTTACGTAGAGCAATCCTTACACTGCAGAATTATCAGTATCTCTGCACAGTTACACAGCGCAATCCTTACCCTGCTGAAGAAACAGTATTTCTGCAGAGTTACATAGCGCAATCACGACCCTGCAGAATAAACAGTAACTCTGCACAGTTCCATGCTGCAATCCTTATCCTGCTGAACAAACAGTAACTCTGCACAGTTACATAGTGCAATCACTACCCTGCTAAAAAAACAGGAACTCTGCACAGTTACATAGTGCAATCCTTACATTGCTGAACAAACAGTAACTTTGCACAGTTACATAGGGCAATCCCTACCTTGCTGAACAAACAGGAACTCTGCACAGTTACATAGTGCAATCCTTACATTGCTGTAGAAACAGTATTTCTGCACAGTTTCACGCTGCAATCGTTATCCTGATAAACAAACAGACACTCTGCACAGTTACATAGTGCAATCCTTACCCTGCTGAACAAACAGTAACTCTGCACAGTTACATAGTGCAATCCTGACCCTGCTGAACAAACAGTAATTCTGCACAGTTACATGTTGCAATCGTTATCCTGATAAACAAACAGACGCACTGCACAGTTACATAGTGCAATCCTTACCCTGCTAAACAAACAGTAACTCTGCACAGTTACATAATGCAATCCTTACACTGCTGAATAAACAGTAACTCTGCACAGTTACATAGTGCATCCCTACCCTGCTGAACAAACAGTATCTCTGCACAGTTACATAGGGCAATCCTTACCCTGCTGAACAAACAGTAACTCCGCATAGTTACATAGGGCAATCCCTAACATGCTGAATAAACAGTAACTCTGCACAGTTACATGGTGCAATCCTTAACCTGCTGAACAAACAGTTACTCTGGACAGATACATAGTGCAATCCTTACCCTGCTGAACAAACAGTAACTGCACAGTTACATAGTGTAAACCTTACCCTGCTGCAGAAACAGTAACTCTGCACAGTTACATGGTGCAATCCTTATCCTGCTGAACAAACAGAAACTCTGCACAGTTACATAGGGCAATCCCTACCCTGCTGAATAAACAGTAACTCTGCACAGTTACATGGTGCAATCCTTACCCTGCTGAACAAACAGTAACTCTGCACAGTTACATAGTGCAATCCCTACTCTGCTGCAGAAACAGTAACTCTGCACAGTTACATGGTGCATTCCATATCCTGCTGAACAAACAGTAACTCTGCACAGTTACATAGTGCAATCCTTACCCTGCTGAACAAACAGTACCTCTGCACAGTTAAATAGGGCAATCCCTAGCATGCTGAATAAACAGTAACTCTGCACAGTAACATAGTGCAATCCTTACCCTGCTGAACAAAGAGTAACTCTGCACAGTTACATAATGCAATCCTTACCCTGCTGAACAAACAGTAACACTGCACAGGTACATGTTGCAATCCTTAACCTGCTGAACAAACAGCAACTCTGCACAGATACATAGTGCAATCCTTACCCTCCTGAACAAACAGCAACTCTGCACAGATACATAGTGCAATCCTTACCCTGCTGAACAAACAGTAACTGCAGAGTTACATAGTGTAATCCTTACCCTGCTGCAGAAACAGTAACTCTGCACAGTTACATGGTGCGATCCTTATCCTGCTGAACAAACAGTAACTCTGCACAGTTACATAGGGCAATCCCTACCCAGCTGAATAAACAGTAACTCAGCACAGGTACATGTTGCAATCCTTAACCTGCTGAACAAACAGTATCTCCGCACAGTTACGTCGTGCAATCCTTACCCTGCTGAACAAACAGTACCTCTGCACAGTTAAATAGGGCAATCCCTAACATGCTGAATAAACAGTAACTCTGCACAGTAACATGGTGCAATCCTTACCCTGCTGAACAAAGAGTAACTATGCACAGTTACATAGTGCAATCCTTACACTGCTGAAGAAACAATAACTCTGCACAGTTACATAGTGCAATCCCTACCCTGCTGAACAAACATTAACTCTGCACAGATACATAGTGCAATCCCTACCCTGCTGAACAAAGAATAACTCTGCACAGTTACACAGTGCACTCCTTATCCTGCTGAGCAAACAATAACTCTGCACAGTTACATAAGTCAATCCCTATGCTGCGGAACAAACAGTACCTCTGCACAGTTACATAGTGCAATCCTTACCCTGCTGAAGAAACAGTATTTCTGCACAGTTACATGTTGCAATCCTTACCCTGCTGAACAAACAGTAACTCTGCACAGTTACATAATGCATCCCTACCCTGCTGAACAAACAGTATCGCTGCACAGTTACATAGTGCAATCCTTACCCTGCTGAACAAACAGTAACTCTGCACAGTAACATGCTTCAATCTTAACCCTGCTGAACAAAGAATAACTCTGCACAGTTACATAGTGCAATCACTACCCTGCTGATTAAACAGTAATTCTGCACAGTTACATAATGCAATCTCTACACTGGTGAACAAACAGTAACTCTGCACAGTTACATAGTGCAATCAGTATCCTGCTGAATAAACAGTAACTCTGCACAGTAACATGCTTCAATCTTAACCCTGCTGAACAAAGAGTAACTCTGCACAGTTACATAGTGCAATCCCTACCCTGCTGAACAAACATTAACTCGGCACAGATACATAGTGCAATCCCTACCCTGCTGAACAAAGAATAACTCTGCACAGTTACACAGTGCACTCCTTATCCTGCTGAACAAACAATAACTCTGCACAGTTACATAATTCAATCCCTACGCTGCGGAACAAACAGTAACTCTGCACAGTTACATAGAGCAATCCTTACAGTGCTGAATTATCAGTATCTCTGCACAGTTACATAGTGCAATCCTTACCCTGCTGAAGAAACAGTATTTCTGCACAGTTACATGCTGCAATCGTTATTCTGATAAACAAACAGACACTCTGTACAGTTACATAGTGCAATCCTTACCCTGCTGAATAAACAGTAACTCTGCACAGTTACATAGTGCAATCCTTACCCTGCTGAACAAACAGTAACTCTGCACAGTTACATAGGGCAATACCTAACATGCTGAATAAACAGTAACTCCGCACAGTTAAATGGTGCAATCCTTACCCTGCTGAACAAACAGTAACTCTGCCCATTTACATAGCGCAATCCCTACCCTGCTGCAGAAACAGCAACTCTGCACAGTTACATGGTGCAATCTTCAGCCTGCTGAACAAACAGTAACAATGCACAGTTACATAGGGCAATCCCTACCCTGCTGAATAAACAGTAACTCAGCACAGTTACATGGTGCGATCCTTATCCTGCTGAACAAACAGTAACTCTGCACAGTTACATAGTGCAATCCCTACCCTGCTGCAGAAACAGTAACACTGCACAGGTACATGTTGCAATCCTTAACCTGCTGAACAAACAGTATCTCCGCACAGTTACGTCGTGCAATCCTTACACTGCTGAACAAACAGTACCTCTGCACAGTTAAATAGGGCAATCCCTAACATGCTGAATAAACAGTAACTCTGCACAGTAACATGGTGCAATCCTTACCCTGCTGAACAAAGAGTAACTATGCACAGTTACATAGTGCAATCCTCACACTGCTGAAGAAACAATAACTCTGCACAGTTACATAGTGCAATCCCTACCCTGCTGAACAAACATTAACTCTGCACAGATACATAGTGCAATCCCTACCCTGCTGAACAAAGAATAACTCTGCACAGTTACACAGTGCACTCCTTATCCTGCTGAGCAAACAGTAACTGCACAGTTACATAGTGTAATCCTTACCCTGCTGCAGAAACAGTAACTCTGCACAGTTACATGGTGCAATCCTTATTCTGCTGAAGAAACAGTATTTCTGCACAGTTACATGCTGCAATCGTTATCCTGATAAACAAACAGACACTCTGCACAGTTACATAAGTCAATCCCTATGCTGCGGAACAAACAGTACCTCTGCACAGTTACATAGTGCAATCCTTACCCTGCTGAAGAAACAGTATTTCTGCACAGTTACATGCTGCAATCGTTATCCTGATAAACAAACAGACACTCTGCACAGTTACATATTGCAATCCTTACCCTGCTGAACAAACAGTAACCCTGCACAGTTACATAATGCAATCCTTACCCTGCTGAACAAACAGTAATGCTGCACAGGTCCATGTTGCAATCCTTACCCTGCTGAATAAACAGTAACTCTGCACAGTAACATGGTGCAATCCTTACCCTGCTGAACAAAGAGTAACTATGCACAGTTACATAGTGCAATCCTTACACTGCTGAAGAAACAATAACTCTGCACAGTTACATAGTGCAATCCCTACCCTGCTGAACAAACATTAACTCTGCACAGATACATAGTGCAATCCCTACCCTGCTGAACAAAGAATAACTCTGCACAGTTACACAGTGCACTCCTTATCCTGCTGAGCAAACAATAACCCTGCACAGTTACATAAGTCAATCCCTATGCTGCGGAACAAACAGTACCTCTGCACAGTTTCATAGTGCAATCCTTACCCTGCTGAAGAAACAGTATTTCTGCACAGTTACATGTTGCAATCCTTACCCTGCTGAACAAACAGTAACTCTGCACAGTTACATAATGCATCCCTACCCTGCTGAACAAACAGTATCGCTGCACAGTTACATAGTGCAATCCTTACCCTGCTGAACAAACAGTAACTCTGCACAGTTACATAGTGCAATCCCTACCCTGCTGAACAAACATTAACTCGGCACAGATACATAGTGCAATCCCTACCCTGCTGAACAAAGAATAACTCTGCACAGTTACATAGTGCAATCACTACCCTGCTGATTAAACAGTAATTCTGCACAGTTACAAATGCAATCTCTACACTGGTGAACAAACAGTAACTCTGCACAGTTACATAGTGCAATCACTATCCTGCTGAATAAACAGTAACTCTGCACAGTAACATGCTTCAATCTTAACCCTGCTGAACAAAGAGTAACTCTGCACAGTTACATAGTGCAATCCCTACCCTGCTGAACAAACATTAACTCGGCACAGATACATAGTGCAATCCCTACCCTGCTGAACAAAGAATAACTCTGCACAGTTACATAATTCAATCCCTACGCTGCGGAACAAACAGTAACTCTGCACAGTTACATAGAGCAATCCTCACAGTGCTGAATTATCAGTATCTCTGCACAGTTACATTTTGCAATTCTTACCCTGCTGAAGAAACAGTATTTCTGCACAGTTACATGCTGCAATCGTTATTCTGATAAACAAACAGACACTCTGTACAGTTACATAGTGCAATCCTTACCCTGCTGAATAAACAGTAACTCTGCACAGTTACATAGTGCAATCCTTACCCTGCTGAACAAACAGTAACTCTGCACAGTTACATAGGGCAATACCTAACATGCTGAATAAACAGTAACTCCGCACAGTTAAATGGTGCAATCCTTACCCTGCTGAACAAACAGTAACTCTGCACAGTTACATAATGCATCCCTACCCTGCTGAACAAACAGTAACTCTGCACAGTTACATAGTGCAAATCTTACCCTGCTGAACAAACAGTAATTCTGCACAGTAACATAGTGCAATCCCTACCCTGCTGCACAGACAGTAACTCTGCACAGTTACATTGTGAAATCCCAACCCTGCTGAACCAACAGTAACTCTGCACAGTTTCATAGTGCAATCCCTACCATGCTGAACAAAGAATAACTCCGCACAGTTACACAGTGCACTCCTTATCCTGCTGAACAAACAGTAACTCTGCACAGTTACATAGTGCAATCCTTACATTGCTGAACAAACAATTACTTTGCACAGTTACATCGTGCAATCCCTACCCTGCTGATTAAACAGTAATTCTGCGCAGTTACATAATGCAATCTCTACACTGGTGAACAAACAGTAACTCTGCACAGTAACATGCTTCAATCTTAACCCTGCTGAACAAAGAGTAACTCTGCACAGTTACATAGTGCAATCCCTACCCTGCTGAACAAACATTAACTCGGCACAGATACATAGTGCAATCCCTACCCTGCTGAACAAAGAATAACTCTGCACAGTTACATAGTGCAATCACTACCCTGCTGTTTAAACAGTAATTCTGCACAGTTACATAATGCAATCTCTACACTGGTGAACAAACAGTAACTCTGCACAGTTACAT
The DNA here is from genome assembly GCA_026770705.1 of Isurus oxyrinchus. Taxonomy (NCBI): domain Eukaryota; kingdom Metazoa; phylum Chordata; class Chondrichthyes; order Lamniformes; family Lamnidae; genus Isurus; species Isurus oxyrinchus. The sequence continues at coordinate 24,623,989 of JANJGN010000030.1, forward strand.
AGTGCAATCACTATCCTGCTGAATAAACAGTAACTCTGCACAGTAACATGCTTCAATCTTAACCCTGCTGAACAAAGAGTAACTCTGCACAGTTACATAGTGCAATCCCTACCCTGCTGAACAAACATTAACTCGGCACAGATACATAGTGCAATCCCTACCCTGCTGAACAAAGAATAACTCTGCACAGTTACACAGTGCACTCCTTATCCTGCTGAACAAACAATAACTCTGCACAGTTACATAATTCAATCCCTACGCTGCGGAACAAACAGTAACTCTGCACAGTTACATAGAGCAATCCTTACAGTGCTGAATTATCAGTATCTCTGCACAGTTACATAGTGCAATCCTTACCCTGCTGAAGAAACAGTATTTCTGCACAGTTACATGCTGCAATCGTTATTCTGATAAACAAACAGACACTCTGTACAGTTACATAGTGCAATCCTTACCCTGCTGAATAAACAGTAACTCTGCACAGTTACATAGTGCAATCCTTACCCTGCTGAACAAACAGTAACTCTGCACAGTTACATAGGGCAATACCTAACATGCTGAATAAACAGTAACTCTGCACAGTTAAATGGTGCAATCCTTACCCTGCTGAACAAACAGTAACTCTGCCCATTTACATAGCGCAATCCCTACCCTGCTGCAGAAACAGCAACTCTGCACAGTTACATGGTGCAATCCTCAGCCTGCTGAACAAACAGTAACCATGCACAGTTACATAGTGCATCCCTACCCTGCTGAACAAACAGTAACTCTGCACAGTTACATAATGCATCCCTACCCTTCTGAACAAACAGTAACTCTGCACAGTTACATAGTGCAAATCTTACCCTGCTGAACAAACAGTAATTCTGCACTGTTACATAGTGCAATCCCTACCCTGCTGCACAGACAGTAACTCTGCACAATTACATAGTGCAATCACTATCCTGCTGAATAAACAGTAACTCTGCACAGTAACGTGGTGCAATCCTAACCCTGCTGAACAAAGAGTAACTCTGCACAGTTACATAGTGCAATCCTTACACTGCTGAATAAATGGTAACTCTGCACAGTGACATAGTGCAATCCTTACCCTGCTGAACAAACAGTAATTCTGCACAGTTACATGGTGCAATCTCTACCCTGCTGCACAGACAGTAACTCTGCACAGTTACATTGTGAAATCCATAACCTGCTGAACAAACAGTAACTCTGCACAGTTACATAGTGATATTCCTACCCTGATGAATAAACAGTAACTATGCACAGTTACATAGTGCAATACTTACCCTGCTGAACAAACAGTATCTTTGCACAGTTTCATAGTGCAATCCCTACTCTCCTGAACAAAGAATAACTCTGCACAGTTACATAGTGCAATCCTTACCGGGCTGATCAAACAGGAACTTTGCACAGTTACATAGTGCAATCCCGACCCTGCTATATAAACAGTAAGTCTGCACAGTTACATATTGCAATCCCTACCCTGCTGAATAAACAGTAACTGTGAACAGTTACATATTGCAATCCTTACCCTGCTGAACAAACTGTAACTCTGCACAGTTTCATAGTGCAGTCCCTACACTTCTGAACAAAGAATAACTCTGCACAGTTACATAGTGCAATCCTATTACTGCTGAATAAATAGTAACTCTGCACAGTTACATAGTGAAATCACTACCCTGCTGAAGAGAGACTAACTCTGCACAGATACAACGTGCAATCCCTACACAGCTGATTAATGAGTAACTCTGCACAGTTACATAGTGCAATAATTACCCTGCTGAACAAACAATAACTCTGCACAGTAACATAGTGCAATCCTTACACAGCTGAAGAAACAATAACACTGCACAGTTACATAGTGCAATCCCTACCCTGCTGAACAAACATTAACTCGGCACAGAGACATAGTGCAATCCTTACCCTGCTGAACAAACAGTAACTCTGCACAGTTACATAGTGAAATCCCTAACCTGCTGAATAAACAGTAACTCTGCACAGTTCCATATTGCAATCATTACCCTGCTGAACAAACAGTAACTCTGCACAGTTTCATAGTGCAGTCCCTACACTTCTGAACAAAGAATAACTCTGCACAGTTACATAGTGCAATCCTAATACTGCTGAATAAGTAGTAACTCTGCACAGTTACATAGTGCAATCACTACCCTGCTGAAGAGAGAGTAACTCTGCACAGATACAACGTGCAATCCCTACCCTGCTGATTAATGAGTAACTCTGCACAGTTACATAGTGCAATAATTACCCTGCTGAACAAACAATAACTCTGCACAGTAACATAGTGCAATCCTTACACAGCTGAAGAAACAATAACTCTGCACAGTTACATAGTGCAATCCCTACCCTGCTGAACAAACATTAACTCGGCACAGAGACATAGTGCAATCCTTACCCTGCTGAACAAACAGTAACTCTGCAGAGTTACATAGTGAAATCCCTACCCTGCTGAATAAACAGAAACTCTGGACATTTACATGCTGCACTCCTTACCCTCCTGAACAAACAGTAACTCTGCACAATTACATAGTGCAATCCCTACCCTGCTGAATAAACAGTAACTCTGCACAGTTACATGGTGCAATCCCTACCCTGCTGAACAAACAGTAACTATGCACAGTTACATAGTGCAATCCTTACCCTGCTGAACAAACAATAACTCTGCACAGTAACATAGTGCAATCCTTACACAGCTGAAGAAACAATAACTCTGCACAGTTTCATAGTGCAATCCCTACCCTCCTGAACAAAGAATAACTCTGCACAGTTACATAGTGCCATCCTTACCCTGCAGAAGAAACTGTAATTCTGCATATTTACATACTGCAATCCTTATCCTGATAAACAAAGAGTAACTCTGCACAGTTACATAGTGCAATCCTTACCCTGCTGAATAAACAGTAACTCTGCACAGTTACATAATGCAATCCCTACCTGCTGATTAAACAGTAATTCTGCACAGTTACATAATGCAACCTCTACCCTGCTGAACAAACAGTAACTCTGCACAGTTACATAGTGCAATCCTTACCCTGCTGAATAAATGGTAACTCTGCACAGTTGCATAGTGCAATCCTTACCCTGCTGAACAAACAATAACTCTGCACAATTACATAGTGCAGTCACTATCCTGCTGAATAAATAGTAACTCTGCACAGTAACATGCTACAATCCTAACCCTGCAGAACAAAGAGTAACTATGCACAGTTACATATTGCAATCCTTACACTGCTGAAGAAACAATAACTCTGCACAATTACATAGTGCAATCCCTACTCTGCTGAACAAACATTAACTCGGCACAGATAAATAGTGCAATCCCTACCCTGCTGAACAAACAATAACTCTGCACACTTACATAATTCAACCCCTACGCTGTGGAACAAACAGTAACTCTGCACAGTTACATACAGCAATACTTACACTGCTGAATTATCAGTATCTCTGCACAGTTACATAGTGCAATCCTGACATTGCTGTAGAAACAGTATTTCTGCACAGTTTCACGCTGCAATCGTTATCCTGATAAACAAACAGACACTCTGCACAGTTACATAGTGCAATCCTTACCCTGCTGAATAAAAAGTAACTCTGCACAGTTACATAGTGCAATCCTGACCCGGCTGAACAAACAGTAACACTGCACAGGGACATGTTGCAATCCTTACCCTGCAGAACAAACAGTAACTCTGCACAGTTACATGTTGCATCCCTACCCTGCTGAACAAACAGTATCTCTGCACAGATACATAGTGCAATCCTTACCCTGCTGAACAAACAGAAACTCTACAGAGTTACATAGGGCATTACCTAACATGCTGAATAAACAGTAACTCTGCACAGTTACATGGTGCAATCATTACCCTGCTGAACAAACAGTAACTACACAGTTACATAGTGTAATCCTTACCCTGCTGCAGAAACAGTAACTCTGCACAGTTACATGGTTCAATCCTTCTCCTGCTGAACAAACAGTAACTCTGCACAGTTACATAGGGCATTCCCTACCCTGCTGAATAAACAGTAACTCTGCACAGTTACATGGTGCAATCCTTACCCTGCTGAACAAACAGTAACTCTGCACAGTTACATAGTGCATCCCTACCCTGCTGAACAAACAGTATCTCTGCACAGTTACATAGGGCAATCCTTACCCTGCTGAACAAACAGTAACTCCGCATAGTTACATAGGGCAATCCCTAACATGCTGAATAAACAGTAACTCTGCACAGTTACATGGTGCAATCCTTAACCTGCTGAACAAACAGTTACTCTGGACAGATACATAGTGCAATCCATACCCTGCTGAACAAACAGTAACTGCACAGTTATATAGTGTAATCCTTACCCTGCTGCAGAAACAGTAACTCTGCACAGTTACATGGTGCAATCCTTATCCTGCTGAACAAACAGAAACTCTGCACAGTTACATAGGGCAATCCCTACCCTGCTGAATAAACAGTAACTCTGCACAGTTACATGGTGCAATCCTTACCCTGCTGAACAAACATTAACTCGGCACAGAGACATAGTGCAATCCTTACCCTGCTGAACAAACAGTAACTCTGCACAGTTACATAGTGAAATCCCTACCCTGCTGAATAAACAGAAACTCTGGACATTTACATGCTGCACTCCTTACCCTCCTGAACAAACAGTAACTCTGCACAATTACATAGTGCAATCCCTACCCTGCTGAATAAACAGTAACTCTGCACAGTTACATGGTGCAATCCCTACCCTGCTGAACAAACAGTAACTATGCACAGTTACATAGTGCAATCCTTACCCTGCTGAACAAACAATAACTCTGCACAGTAACATAGTGCAATCCTTACACAGCTAAAGAAACAATAACTCTGCACAGTTTCATAGTGCAATCCCTACCCTCCTGAACAAAGAATAACTCTGCACAGTTACATAGTGCCATCCTTACCCTGCAGAAGAAACTGTAATTCTGCATATTTACATGCTGCAATCCTTATCCTGATAAACAAAGAGTAACTCTGCACAGTTACGTAGTGCAATCCTTACCCTGCTGAATAAACAGTAACTCTGCACAGTTACATAATGCAATCCCTACCTGCTGATTAAACAGTAATTCTGCACAGTTACATAATGCAACCTCTACCCTGCTGAACAAACAGTAACTCTGCACAGTTACATAGTGCAATCCTTACCCTGCTGAATAAACGGTAACTCTGCACAGTTGCATAGTGCAATCCTTACCCTGCTGAACAAACAATAACTCTGCACAATTACATAGTGCAGTCACTATCCTGCTGAATAAATAGTAACTCTGCACAGTAACATGCTACAATCCTAACCCTGCTGAACAAAGAGTAACTATGCACAGTTACATATTGCAATCCCTACACTGCTGAAGAAACAATAACTCTGCACAATTACATAGTGCAATCCCTACTCTGCTGAACAAACATTAACTCGGCACAGATAAATAGTGCAATCCCTACCCTGCTGAACAAACAATAACTCTGCACACTTACATAATTCAAACCCTACGCTGCGGAACAAACAGTAACTCTGCACAGTTACATACAGCAATACTTACACTGCTGAATTATCAGTATCTCTGCACAGTTACATAGTGCAATCCTTACATTGCTGTAGAAACAGTATTTCCGCACAGTTTCACGCTGCAATCGTTATCCTGATAAACAAACAGACACTCTGCACAGTTACATAGTGCAATCCTTACCCTGCTGAACAAACAGAAACTCTACACAGTTACATAGGGCATTACCTAACATGCTGAATAAACAGTAACTCTGCACAGTTACATGGTGCAATCCTTACCCTGCTGAACAAACAGTAACTCTGCACAGATGCATAGTGCAATCCTTACCCTGCTGAACAAACAGTAACTACACAGTTACATAGTGTAATCCTTACCCTGCTGCAGAAACAGTAACTCTGCACAGTTACATGGTTCAATCCTTCTCCTGCTGAACAAACAGTAACTCTGCACAGTTACATAGGGCATTCCCTACCCTGCTGAATAAACAGTAACTCTGCACAGTTACATGGTGCAATCCTTACCCTGCTGAACAAACAGTAACTCTGCACAGTTACATAGTGCATCCCTACCCTGCTGAACAAACAGTATCTCTGCACAGTTACATAGGGCAATCCTTACCCTGCTGAACAAACAGTAACTCCGCATAGTTACATAGGGCAATCCCTAACATGCTGAATAAACAGTAACTCTGCACAGTTACATGGTGCAATCCTTAACCTGCTGAACAAACAGTTACTCTGGACAGATACATAGTGCAATCCTTACCCTGCTGAACAAACAGTAACTGCACAGTTACATAGTGTAATCCTTACCCTGCTGCAGAAACAGTAACTCTGCACAGTTACATGGTGCAATCCTTATCCTGCTGAACAAACAGAAACTCTGCACAGTTACATAGGGCAATCCCTACCCTGCTGAATAAACAGTAACTCTGCACAGTTACATGGTGCAATCCTTACCCTGCTGAACAAACAGTAACTCTGCACAGTTACATAGTGCAATCACTACCCTGCTAAAAAAGCAGTAACTCTGCACAGTTACATAGTGCAATCCTTACGCTGCCAAACAGAAGTAATTCTGCACAGTTACATGGTGCAATCCCTACCCTGCAGAATAAACAGGAAGTCTGCACAGTTACATAGTGCAATCCTTACATTGCTGAACAAACAGTAACAATGCACAGTTACGTAGGGCAATCCCTACCTTGCTGAACAAACAGTATCTCTACACAGTTACATGGTGCGATCCTTATCCTGCTGAACAAACCGTAACTCTGCACAGTTACATAGTACAATCCCTACCCTGCTGCAGAAACAGTAACACTGCACAGGTACATGTTGCAATCCTTAACCTGCTGAACAAACAGTATCTCCGCACAGTTACGTCGTGCAATCCTTACCCTGCTGAACAAACAGTACCTCTGCACAGTTAAATAGGGCAATCCCTAACATGCTGAATAAACAGTAACTCTGCACAGTAACTTGGTGCAATCCTTACCCTGCTGAAGAAACAGTATTTCTGCAGAGTTACATAGCGCAATCACGACCCTGCAGAATAAACAGTAACTCTGCACAGTTCCATGCTGCAATCTTTATCCTGCTGAACAAACAGTAACTCTGCACAGTTACATAGTGCAATCACTACCCTGCTAAAAAAACAGGAACTCTGCACAGTTACATAGTGCAATCCTTACATTGCTGAACAAACAGTAACTTTGCACAGTTACATAGGGCAATCCCTACCTTGCTGAACAAACAGGAACTCTGCACAGTTACATAGTGCAATCCTTACATTGCTGTAGAAACAGTATTTCTGCACAGTTTCACGCTGCAATCGTTATCCTGATAAACAAACAGACACTCTGCACAGTTACATAGTGCAATCCTTACCCTGCTGAACAAACAGTAACTCTGCACAGTTACATAGTGCAATCCTGACCCTGCTGAACAAACAGTAATTCTGCACAGTTACATGTTGCAATCGTTATCCTGATAAACAAACAGACACACTGCACAGTTACATAGTGCAATCCTTACCCTGCTAAACAAACAGTAACTCTGCACAGTTACATAATGCAATCCTTACACTGCTGAATAAACAGTAACTCTGCACAGTTACATAGTGCATCCCTACCCTGCTGAACAAACAGTATCTCTGCACAGTTACATAGGGCAATCCTTACCCTGCTGAACAAACAGTAACTCCGCATAGTTACATAGGGCAATCCCTAACATGCTGAATAAACAGTAACTCTGCACAGTTACATGGTGCAATCCTTAACCTGCTGAACGAACAGTTACTCTGGACAGATACATAGTGCAATCCTTACCCTGCTGAACAAACAGTAACTGCACAGTTACATAGTGTAAACCTTACCCTGCTGCAGAAACAGTAACTCTGCACAGTTACATGGTGCAATCCTTATCCTGCTGAACAAACAGAAACTCTGCACAGTTACATAGGGCAATCCCTACCCTGCTGAATAAACAGTAACTCTGCACAGTTACATGGTGCAATCCTTACCCTGCTGAACAAACAGTAACTCTGCACAGTTACATAGTGCAATCCCTACCCTGCTGAACAAACAGTAACTCTGCACAGTTACATAGTGCAATCACTACCCTGCTAAAAAAACAGTAACTCTGCACAGTTACATAGTGCAATCCTTACGCTGCCAAACAGAAGTAATTCTGCACAGTTACATGGTGCAATCCCTACCCTGCAGAATAAACAGGAAGTCTGCACAGTTACATAGTGCAATCCTTACATTGCTGAACAAACAGTAACCATGCACAGTTACGTAGGGCAATCCCTACCTTGCTGAACAAACAGTACCTCTGCACAGTTACATGGTGCAATCCTTACCCTGCTGAACAAACAGTAACTCTGCACAGTTACATAGTGCAATCCCTACTCTGCTGCAGAAACAGTAACTGCAGAGTTACATAGTGTAATCCTTACCCTGCTGCAGAAACAGTAACTCTGCACAGTTACATGGTGCGATCCTTATCCTGCTGAACAAACAGTAACTCTGCACAGTTACATAGGGCAATCCCTACCCTGCTGAATAAACAGTAACTCAGCACAGGTACATGTTGCAATCCTTAACCTCCTGAACAAACAGTATCTCCGCACAGTTACGTCATGCAATCCTTACCCTGCTGAACAAACAGTACCTCTGCACAGTTAAATAGGGCAATCCCTAACATGCTGAATAAACAGTAACTCTGCACAGTAACATGGTGCAATCCTTACCCTGCTGAACAAAGAGTAACTATGCACAGTTACATAGTGCAATCCTTACACTGCTGAAGAAACAATAACTCTGCACAGTTACATAGTGCAATCCCTACCCTGCTGAACAAACATTAACTCTGCACAGATACATAGTGCAATCCCTACCCTGCTGAACAAAGAATAACTCTGCACAGTTACACAGTGCACTCCTTATCCTGCTGAGCAAACAATAACTCTGCACAGTTACATAAGTCAATCCCTATGCTGCGGAACAAACAGTACCTCTGCACAGTTACATAGTGCAATCCTTACCCTGCTGAAGAAACAGTATTTCTGCACAGTTACATGCTGCAATCGTTATCCTGATAAACAAACAGACACTCTGCACAGTTACATATTGCAATCCTTACCCTGCTGAACAAACAGTAATGCTGCACAGGTCCATGTTGCAATCCTTACCCTGCTGAACAAACAGTAACTCTGCACAGTTACATAGGGCAATCCCTAACATGCTGAATAAACAGTAACTCTGCACAGTTACATGGTGCAATCCTTGCCCTGCTGAACAAACAGTAACTCTGCACAGATACATAGTGCAATCCTTACCCTGCTGAACAAACAGTAACTGCACAGTTACATAGTGTAATCCTTACCCTGCTGCAGAAACAGTAACTCTGCACAGTTACATGGTGCAATCCTTATTCTGCTGAACAAACAGTAACTCTGCACAGTTACATAAGGCAATCCCTACCCTGCTGAATAAACAGCAACTCTGCACAGTTACATAGTGCAATCACTACCCTGCTGAACAAACAGTAACTCTGCAGAGTTACATAGCGCAATCACGACCCTGCAGAATAAACAGGAACTCTGCACAGTTACATAGTGCAATCCTTACATTACTGAACAAACAGTAACGTGGCACAGTTACATAGGGCAATCCCTACCTTGCTGAACAAACAGCAACTCTGCACAGTTACATAGTGCAATCCTTACATTGCTGAACAAACAATAACTTTGCACAGTTACACGGTGTAATCCATACCCTGCTGAACAAACAGCAACTCTGCACAGTTACGTAGAGCAATCCTTACACTGCAGAATTATCAGTATCTCTGCACAGTTACACAGCGCAATCCTTACCCTGCTGAAGAAACAGTATTTCTGCAGAGTTACATAGCGCAATCACGACCCTGCAGAATAAACAGTAACTCTGCACAGTTCCATGCTGCAATCTTTATCCTGCTGAACAAACAGTAACTCTGCACAGTTACATAGTGCAATCACTACCCTGCTAAAAAAACAGGAACTCTGCACAGTTACATAGTGCAATCCTTACATTGCTGAACAAACAGTAACTTTGCACAGTTACATAGGGCAATCCCTACCTTGCTGAACAAACAGGAACTCTGCACAGTTACATAGTGCAATCCTTACATTGCTGTAGAAACAGTATTTCTGCACAGTTTCACGCTGCAATCGTTAATCTGATAAACAAACAGACACTCTGCACAGTTACATAGTGCAATCCTTACCCTGCTGAACAAACAGTAACTCTGCACAGTTACATAGTGCAATCCTGACCCTGCTGAACAAACAGTAATTCTGCACAGTTACATGTTGCAATCGTTATCCTGATAAACAAACAGACACACTGCACAGTTACATAGTGCAATCCTTACCCTGCTAAACAAACAGTAACTCTGCACAGTTACATAATGCAATCCTTACCCTGCTGAATAAACAGTAACTCTGCACAGTTACATAGTGCATCCCTACCCTGCTGAACAAACAGTATCTCTGCACAGTTACATAGGGCAATCCTTACCCTGCTGAACAAACAGTAACTCCGCATAGTTACATAGGGCAATCCCTAACATGCTGAATAAACAGTAACTCTGCACAGTTACATGGTGCAATCCTTAACCTGCTGAACGAACAGTTACTCTGGACAGATACATAGTGCAATCCTTACCCTGCTGAACAAACAGTAACTGCACAGTTACATAGTGTAAACCTTACCCTGCTGCAGAAACAGTAACTCTGCACAGTTACATGGTGCAATCCTTATCCTGCTGAACAAACAGAAACTCTGCACAGTTACATAGGGCAATCCCTACCCTGCTGAATAAACAGTAACTCTGCACAGTTACATGGTGCAATCCTTACCCTGCTGAACAAACAGTAACTCTGCACAGTTACATAGTGCAATCCCTACCCTGCTGAACAAACAGTAACTCTGCACAGTTACATAGTGCAATCACTACCCTGCTAAAAAAACAGTAACTCTGCACAGTTACATAGTGCAATCCTTACGCTGCCAAACAGAAGTAATTCTGCACAGTTACATGGTGCAATCCCTACCCTGCAGAATAAACAGGAAGTCTGCACAGTTACATAGTGCAATCCTTACATTGCTGAACAAACAGTAACCATGCACAGTTACGTAGGGCAATCCCTACCTTGCTGAACAAACAGTAACTCTGCACAGTTACATAGTGCAATCCTTACCCTGCTGAACAAACAGTAACTCTGCACAGTTAAATAGGGCAATCCCTAGCATGCTGAATAAACAGTAACTCTGCACAGTAACATAGTGCAATCCTTACCCTGCTGAACAAAGAGTAACTCTGCACAGTTACATAATGCAATCCTTACCCTGCTGAACAAACAGTAACACTGCACAGGTACATGTTGCAATCCTTAACCTGCTGAACAAACAGCAACTCTGCACAGATACATAGTGCAATCCTTACCCTCCTGAACAAACAGCAACTCTGCACAGATACATAGTGCAATCCTTACCCTGCTGAACAAACAGTAACTGCAGAGTTACATAGTGTAATCCTTACCCTGCTGCAGAAACAGTAACTCTGCACAGTTACATGGTGCGATCCTTATCCTGCTGAACAAACAGTAACTCTGCACAGTTACACAGGGCAATCCCTACCCTGCTGAATAAACAGTAACTCAGCACAGGTACATGTTGCAATCCTTAACCTGCTGAACAAACAGTATCTCCGCACAGTTACGTCGTGCAATCCTTACCCTGCTGAACAAACAGTACCTCTGCACAGTTAAATAGGGCAATCCCTAACATGCTGAATAAACAGTAACTCTGCACAGTAACATGGTGCAATCCTTACCCTGCTGAACAAAGAGTAACTATGCACAGTTACATAGTGCAATCCTTACACTGCTGAAGAAACAATAACTCTGCACAGTTACATAGTGCAATCCCTACCCTGCTGAACAAACATTAACTCTGCACAGATACATAGTGCAATCCCTACCCTGCTGAACAAAGAATAACTCTGCACAGTTACACAGTGCACTCCTTATCCTGCTGAGCAAACAATAACTCTGCACAGTTACATAAGTCAATCCCTATGCTGCGGAACAAACAGTACCTCTGCACAGTTACTTAGTGCAATCCTTACCCTGCTGAAGAAACAGTATTTCTGCACAGTTACATGTTGCAATCCTTACCCTGCTGAACAAACAGTAACTCTGCACAGTTACATAATGCATCTCTACCCTGCTGAACAAACAGTATCGCTGCACAGTTACATAGTGCAATCCTTACCCTGCTGAACAAACAGTAACTCTGCACAGTAACATGCTTCAATCTTAACCCTGCTGAACAAAGAATAACTCTGCACAGTTACATAGTGCAATCACTACCCTGCTGATTAAACAGTAATTCTGCACAGTTACATAATGCAATCTCTACACTGGTGAACAAACAGTAACTCTGCACAGTTACATAGTGCAATCACTATCCTGCTGAATAAACAGTAACTCTGCACAGTAACATGCTTCAATCTTAACCCTGCTGAACAAAGAGTAACTCTGCACAGTTACATAGTGCAATCCCTACCCTGCTGAACAAACATTAACTCGGCACAGATACATAGTGCAATCCCTACCCTGCTGAACAACGAATAACTCTGCACAGTTACATAATTCAATCCCTACACTGCGGAACAAACAGTAACTCTGCACAGTTACATAGAGCAATCCTCACAGTGCTGAATTATCAGTATCTCTGCACAGTTACATTTTGCAATCCTTACCCTGCTGAAGAAACAGTATTTCTGCACAGTTACATGCTGCAATCGTTATTCTGATAAACAAACAGACACTCTGTACAGTTACATAGTGCAATCCTTACCCTGCTGAATAAACAGTAACTCTGCACAGTTACATAGTGCAATCCTTACCCTGCTGAACAAACAGTAACTCTGCACAGTTACATAGGGCAATACCTAACATGCTGAATAAACAGTAACTCCGCACAGTTAAATGGTGCAATCCTTACCCTGCTGAACAAACAGTAACTCTGCACAGTTACATAATGCATCCCTACCCTGCTGAACAAACAGTAACTCTGCACAGTTACATAGTGCAAATCTTACCCTGCTGAACAAACAGTAATTCTGCACAGTAACATAGTGCAATCCCTACCCTGCTGCACAGACAGTAACTCTGCACAGTTACATTGTGAAATCCCAACCCTGCTGAACCAACAGTAACTCTGCACAGTTTCATAGTGCAATCCCTACCATGCTGAACAAAGAATAACTCCGCACAGTTACACAGTGCACTCCTTATCCTGCTGAACAAACAGTAACTCTGCACAGTTACATAGTGCAATCCTTACATTGCTGAACAAACAATTACTTTGCACAGTTACATCGTGCAATCCCTACCCTGCTGATTAAACAGTAATTCTGCGCAGTTACATAATGCAATCTCTACACTGGTGAACAAACAGTAACTCTGCACAGTAACATGCTTCAATCTTAACCCTGCTGAACAAAGAGTAACTCTGCACAGTTACATAGTGCAATCCCTACCCTGCTGAACAAACATTAACTCGGCACAGATACATAGTGCAATCCCTACCCTGCTGAACAAAGAATAACTCTGCACAGTTACATAGTGCAATCACTACCCTGCTGTTTAAACAGTAATTCTGCACAGTTACATAATGCAATCTCTACACTGGTGAACAAACAGTAACTCTGCACAGTTACATAGTGCAATCACTATCCTGCTGAATAAACAGTAACTCTGCACAGTAACATGCTTCAATCTTAACCCTGCTGAACAAAGAGTAACTCTGCACAGTTACATAGTGCAATCCCTACCCTGCTGAACAAACATTAACTCGGCACAGATACATAGTGCAATCCCTACCCTGCTGAACAAAGAATAACTCTGCACAGTTACACAGTGCACTCCTTATCCTGCTGAACAAACAATAACTCTGCACAGTTACATAATTCAATCCCTATGCTGCGGAACAAACAGTAACTCTGCACAGTTACATAGAGCAATCCTTACAGTGCTGAATTATCAGTATCTCTGCACAGTTACATAGTGCAATCCTTACCCTGCTGAAGAAACAGTATTTCTGCACAGTTACATGCTGCAATCGTTATTCTGATAAACAAACAGACACTCTGTACAGTTACATAGTGCAATCCTTACCCTGCTGAATAAACAGTAACTCTGCACAGTTACATAGTGCAATCCTTACCCTGCTGAACAAACAGTAACTCTGCCCATTTACATAGCGCAATCCCTACCCTGCTGCAGAAACAGCAACTCTGCACAGTTACATGGTGCAATCCTCAGCCTGCTGAACAAACAGTAACCATGCACAGTTACATAGTGCATCCCTACCCTGCTGAACAAACAGTAACTCTGCACAGTTACATAATGCATCCCTACCCTTCTGAACAAACAGTAACTCTGCACAGTTACATAGTGCAAATCTTACCCTGCTGAACAAACAGTAATTCTGCACTGTTACATAGTGCAATCCCTACCCTGCTGCACAGACAGTAACTCTGCACAGTTACATTGTGAAATCCCAACCCTGCTGAACCAACAGTAACTCTGCACAGTTTCATAGTGCAATCCCTACCATGCTGAACAAAGAATAACTCCGCACAGTTACATAGTGCACTCCTTATCCTGCTGAACAAACAGTAACTCTGCACAGTTACATAGTGCAATCCTTACATTGCTGAACAAACAATTACTTTGCACAGTTACATCGTGCAATCCCTACCCTGCTGATTAAACAGTAATTCTGCACAGTTACATAATGCAATCTCTACACTGGTGAACAAACAGTAACTCTGCACAGTTACATAGTGCAATCCCTACCCTGCTGCAGAAACAGTAACTCTGCACAGTTCCATGCTGCAATCCTTATCCTGCTGAACAAACTGTAACTCTGCACAGTTACATAGTGCAATCACTACCCTGCTAAAAAAACAGTAACTCTGCACAGTTACATGCTGCAATCCTTACAGTGCCGAACAGAAGTAATTCTGCACAGTTACATGGTGCAATCCCTACCCTGCAGAATAATCCTTACATTGCTGAACAAACAGTAAAGCATGCACAGTTACGTAGGGCAATCCCTACCTTGCTGAACAAACAGTATCTCTGCACAGTTACATGGTGTAATCCTTACCCTGCTGAAAAACAGCAACTCTGCACAGATACATAGTGCAATCCTTACCCTGCTGAACAAACAGTAAGTCTGCACAGATACATAGTGTAATCCTTACCCTGCTGCAGAAACAGTAACTCTGCACAGTTATATTGTGCAATCCTTATTCTGCTGAACAAACAGTAACTCTGCACAGTTACATAGTGCAATCCTTACGCTGCTGAAGAAACAGTATTTCTGCACAGTTACATGCTGCAATCGTTATCCTGATAAACAAACAGACACTCTGCACAGTTACATATTGCAATCCTTACCCTGCTGAACAAACAGTAACTCTGCACAGTTACATAATGCAATCCTTACCCTGCTGAACAAACAGTAATGCTGCACAGGTCCATGTTGCAATCCTTACCCTGCTGAACAAACAGTAACTCTGCACAGTTACATAATGCATCCCTACCCTGCTGAACAAACAGTAACTCTGCACAGTTACATAGTGCAAATCTTACCCTGCTGAACAAACAGTAATTCTGCACAGTTACATAGTGCAATCCCTACCCTGCTGCACAGACAGTAACTCTGCACAGTTACATTGTGAAATCCCAACCCTGCTGAACCAACAGTAACTCTGCACAGTTTCATAGTGCAATCCCTACCATGCTGAACAAAGAATAACTCCGCACAGTTACATAGTGCACTCCTTATCCTGCTGAACAAACAGTAACTCTGCACAGTTACATAGTGCAATCCTTACATTGCTGAACAAACAATTACTTTGCACAGTTACATCGTGCAATCCCTACCCTGCTGATTAGACAGTAATTCTGCACAGTTACATAATGCAATCTCTACACTGGTGAACAAACAGTAACTCTGCACAGTAACATGCTTCAATCTGAACCCTGCTGAACAAAGAGTAACTCTGCACAGTTACATAGAGCAATCCCTACCCTGCTGAACAAACATTAACTCGGCACAGATACATAGTGCAATCCCTACCCTGCTGAACAAAGAATAACTCTGCACAGTTACACAGTGCACTCCTTATCCTGCTGAACAAACAATAACTCTGCACAGTTACATAATTCAATCCCTACGCTGCGGAACAAACAGTAACTCTGCACAGTTACATAGAGCAATCCTTACAGTGCTGAATTATCAGTATCTCTGCACAGTTACATAGTGCAATCCTTACCCTGCTGAAGAAACAGTATTTCTGCACAGTTACATGCTGCAATCGTTATTCTGATAAACAAACAGACACTCTGTACAGTTACATAGTGCAATCCTTACCCTGCTGAATAAACAGTAACTCTGCACAGTTACATAGTGCAATCCTTACCCTGCTGAACAAACAGTAACTCTGCACAGTTACATAGGGCAATACCTAACATGCTGAATAAACAGTAACTCTGCACAGTTAAATGGTGCAATCCTTACCCTGCTGAACAAACAGTAATGCTGCACAGGTCCATGTTGCAATCCTTACCCTGCTGAACAAACAGTAACTCTGCACAGTTACATAATGCATCCCTACCCTGCTGAACAAACAGTAACTCTGCACAGTTACATAGTGCAAATCTTACCCTGCTGAACAAACAGTAATTCTGCACAGTAACATAGTGCAATCCCTACCCTGCTGCACAGACAGTAACTCTGCACAGTTACATTGTGAAATCCCAACCCTGCTGAACCAACAGTAACTCTGCACAGTTTCATAGTGCAATCCCTACCATGCTGAACAAAGAATAACTCCGCACAGTTACACAGTGCACTCCTTATCCTGCTGAACAAACAATAACTCTGCACAGTTACATAGTGCAATCCTTACATTGCTGAACAAACAATTACTTTGCACAGTTACATCGTGCAATCCCTACCCTGCTGATTAAACAGTAATTCTGCGCAGTTACATAATGCAATCTCTACACTGGTGAACAAACAGTAACTCTGCACAGTAACATGCTTCAATCTTAACCCTGCTGAACAGAGAGTAACTCTGCACAGTTACATAGTGCAATCCCTACCCTGCTGAACAAACATTAACTCGGCACAGATACATAGTGCAATCCCTACCCTGCTGAACAAAGAATAACTCTGCACAGTTACATAGTGCAATCACTACCCTGCTGTTTAAACAGTAATTCTGCACAGTTACATAATGCAATCTCTACACTGGTGAACAAACAGTAACTCTGCACAGTTACATAGTGCAATCACTATCCTGCTGAATAAACAGTAACTCTGCACAGTAACATGCTTCAATCTTAACCCTGCTGAACAAAGAGTAACTCTGCACAGTTACATAGTGCAATCCCTACCCTGCTGAACAAACATTAACTCGGCACAGATACATAGTGCAATCCCTACCCTGCTGAACAAAGAATAACTCTGCACAGTTACACAGTGCACTCCTTATCCTGCTGAACAAACAATAACTCTGCACAGTTACATAATTCAATCCCTACGCTGCGGAACAAACAGTAACTCTGCACAGTTACATAGAGCAATCCTTACAGTGCTGAATTATCAGTATCTCTGCACAGTTACATAGTGCAATCCTTACCCTGCTGAAGAAACAGTATTTCTGCACAGTTACATGCTGCAATCGTTATTCTGATAAACAAACAGACACTCTGTACAGTTACATAGTGCAATCCTTACCCTGCTGAATAAACAGTAACTCTGCACAGTTACATAGTGCAATCCTTACCCTGCTGAACAAACAGTAACTCTGCACAGTTACATAGGGCAATACCTAACATGCTGAATAAACAGTAACTCTGCACAGTTAAATGGTGCAATCCTTACCCTGCTGAACAAACAGTAACTCTGCCCATTTACATAGCGCAATCCCTACCCTGCTGCAGAAACAGCAACTCTGCACAGTTACATGGAGCAATCCTCAGCCTGCTGAACAGACAGTAACTCTGCACAGTTACATAGTGCATCCCTACCCTGCTGAACAAACAGTATCTCTGCACAGTTACATAGTGCAATCCTTACCCTGCTGAACAAACAGTAAGTCTGCACAGATACATAGTGTAATCCTTACCCTGCTGCAGAAACAGTAACTCTGCACAGTTATTTTGTGCAATCCTTATCCTGCTGAACAAACAGTAACTCTGCACAGTTACATAGTGCAAATCTTACCCTGCTGAACATACAGGAACTCTGCACAGTTACATAGTGCAAATCTTACCCTGCTGAACAAACAGTAACTCTGCACAGTTACATTGTGAAATCCCAACCCTGCTGAACCAACAGTAACTCTGCACAGTTTCATAGTGCAATCCTTACACTGCTGAAGAAACAATAACTCTGCACAGTAACATAGTGCAATCCCTACCCTGCTGAACAAACATTAACTCGGCACAGATACATAGTGCAATCCCTACCCTGCTGAACAAAGAATAACTCTGCACAGTTACACAGTGCACTCCTTATACTGCTGAACAAACAATAACTCTGCACAGTTAGATAATTCAATCCCTACGCTGCGGAACAAACAGTAAATCTGCACAGTTAGATAATTCAATCCCTACGCTGCGGAACAAACAGTAACTCTGCACAGTTACATAGAGGAATCCTTACACTGCTGAATTATCAGTATCTCTGCACAGTTACATAGTGCAATCCTTACCCTGCTGAATAAACAATAACTCTGCACAGTTACATAGTGCAATCCTTGCCCTGCTGAACAACCAGTAATTCTGCACATTTACATAGTGCAATCCTTACCCTGCTGAATAAACAGGAACTCTGCACAGTTACATAGTGCAATCCTTATCCTGCTGAACAAACAGTAATTCTGCACAGTTACACAGTGCAATCCTTACCCTGCTGAATAAACAGTAACTCTGCACAGTTACATAGTTCAATCCTTAGCCTGCTGAATAAACAGTAATTGTGCACAGTTGCATGTGGCAATCCGTACACCACTGAACAAACCGTAACTCTGCACAGATACATAATGCAATCCTTACACTGCTGAATAAAGAGTAATGCTGCACAATTTCATTGTGCAATCCCTACCATGCTGAAAAAACAGTAACTCTGCACAGGTACATGGTTTAATCCTTACCCTGCTGAACAAACAGTAACTCAGCACAGTTACATGGTGCAATCCTTACCCTGCTGAACAAACAGCAACTCTGCACAGTTACATTGTGCAATCCGTACCCTGCTGAACAAACAGTAACTCTGCACAGGTACATGTTGCAATCCTTACCTAGCTGAACAAACAGTGACTCTGCACAGTTACATAGTGCAATCTCTACCTTGATAAACAAACAGTATCTGTGCACAGTTACATAGTGCAATCCTAACCCTGCTGAATAAACAGTAACTCTGCAAAGTTGCATAGTGCAATCCTTACCATGATGAATAAACAGTAAATCTGCACAGTTAAATAGTGCAAACCTTAACCTGCTGAACAACAGCAACTCTGCACTGTTACACAGTGCATCCCTAACCTGCTGAACAAAGAGTAACTGTGCAATGTTACATAGTGCAATTGTAACACTGTGGAATAAACAGTAACTCTGCACATATACATAGTGCAATCCTGACCTTGCTGAACAAAGCGTAACTCTGCACAGTTACATGGTGCAATCGTTAAACTGCTGAATAAACAGTAACTCTGCACAGTTGCATAGTGCAATCCTTACCCTGCTGAACAAACATTAATTTTGCACAGTTACATAATGCAATCCACACCCTGCGGAACAAACAACAACTCTGCACAATTTCATAGTGCAAATCCCTACCCTGCTGAACAAAGAATAACTCTGCACAGTTACATAGTGCAATCCTTATACTGGTGAACAAAGAGTAACTCTGCACAGTTACATGCTGCAATCCTTATCCTGATAAACAAACAGTAACTCTGCACCGTTACATAGTGCAATCCTTACCCTGCTGAACAAACAGTAACTCAGCACAGTTACATGTTGCAATCCTTACCCTGGTGAAGAAACAGTAACACTGCACAGTTACATAGTGCAATCCTTACCCTGCTGAACAAACAGTAATTCTGCACAGTTACATAGTGCAATCCTTACACTGCTGAATAAACAATAACTCTGCACAGTTACATAGTGCAATCCTTAACCTGCTGAACAAACAGTAATTCTGCACAGTTACATAGTGCAATCCTTACCCTGCTGAATAAACAGTAACTCTGCACAGTTACATAGTGCAATCCTTACACTGCTGAACAAACATTAATTCTGCACAGTTACAAAGTGCAAAACTTACCCTGCTGAACAAACAGCAACTCTGCACAATTTCATAGTGCAATCCCTACCCTGCTGAACAAAGAATAACTCTGCACAGTTACATAGTGCAATCCTTATACTGCTGAACAAAGAGTAACTCTGCACAGTTACCTAATGCAATCCCTACCCTGCTGAACAAACAGTAACTCTGCACAGTTACATGCTGCAATCCTTAACCTGATAAACAAACAGTAACTCTGCACCGTTACCTAGTGCAATCCTTACCCTGCTGAACAAACAGTAACTCAGCACAGTTACATGTTGCAATCCTTACCCTGGTGAAGAAACAGTAACACTGCACAGTTACATACTGCATCCCTACCCTGCTGAACAAACAGTATCTCTGCACAGTTACATGGTGCAGTCCTTACCCTGCTGAACAAACAGTAACTCTGCACAGTTTCAAAGTGCAGTCCCTCCCTTGCTGAATAAACAGTAACTCTGCACAGTTACATAGTGCAATCCTTACACAGCTGAATAAACAGTTACTCTGCACAGTTACATAGTTCAATCCTTACCCTGCTGAAGAACGGTAATTGTGCACAGTTACATGTGGCAATCCGTACACCACTGAACAAACAGTAACTCTGCACAGATACATAATGCAATCCTTACACTGCTGAATAAAGAGTAATGCTGCACAATTTCATTGTGCAATCCCTACCCTGCTGAAAAAACAGTAACTCTGCACAGGTACATGGTTTAATCCTTACCCTGCTGAACAAACAGTAACTCAGCACAGTTACATGGTGCAATCCTTACCCTGCTGAGCAAACAGCAACTCTGCACAGTTACATTGTGCAATCCGTACCCTGCTGAACAAACAGTAACTCTGCACAGGTACATGTTGCAATCCTTACCTAGCTGAACAAACAGTGACTCTGCACAGTTACATAGTGCAATCCTTACACTGCTGAATAAACAGTAACTCTGCACAGAAACATAGTGCAATCCTTACACTGCTGAATAAACAGTAACTCTGCACAGTTGAATAGTGCAATCCCTACCCTGCAAAATAAACAGTAACTCTTCACAGTTACATAGTGCAATCCCTACCCTGCTGAAGAAACTGTAACTCTGCACAGTTACATAGTGCAATCCTTACCCTGCTGAACAAACAGTAATTCTGCACAGTTACATAGTGCAATCCTTACCCTGCTGAACAAACAGTATTTCTGCACAGTTACATAGTGCAATCCTTACCCTGCTGAACAAACAGTATTTCTGCACAGTTACATAGTGCAATCCTTATCCTGCTGAACAAACATTAATTCTGCACAGTTACAAAGTGCAATCCTTACCCTGCTGAACAAACAGCAACTCTGCACAATTTCATAGTGCAATAACCTACCCTGCTGAACAAAGAATAACTCTGCACAGTTACATAGTGCAATCCTTATACTGCTGAACAAAGAGTAACTCTGCACAGTTACCTAATGCAATCCCTACCCTGCTGAACAAACAGTAACTCTGCACAGTTACATGCTGCAATCCTTATCCTGATAAACAAACAGTAACTCTGCACAGTTACATAGTGCAATCCTTACACGGCTGAATAAACAGTAACTCTGCACAGTTGCATAGTGCAATCTCTACCTTGATAAACAAACAGTATCTGTGCACAGTTACATAGTGCAATCCTAACCCTGCTGAATAAACAGTAACTCTGCAAAGTTGCATAGTGCAATCCTTACCATGATGAATAAACAGTAAATCTGCACAGTTATATAGTGCAAACCTTAACCTGCTGAACAACAGCAACTCTGCACTGTTACACAGTGCATCCCTAACCTGCTGAACAAAGAGTAACTGTGCAATGTTACATAGTGCAATTGTAACACTGTGGAATAAACAGTAACTCTGCACATATACATAGTGCAATCCTGACCTTGCTGAACAAAGCGTAACTCTGCACAGTTACATGGTGCAATCGTTAAACTGCTGAATAAACAGTAACTCTGCACAGTTGCATAGTGCAATCCTTACCCTGCTGAACAAACATTAATTTTGCACAGTTACATAATGCAATCCACACCCTGCGGAACAAACAGCAACTCTGCACGATTTCATAGTGCAAACCCCTACCCTGCTGAACAAAGAATAACTCTGCACAGTTACATAGTGCAATCCTTATACTGCTGAACAAAGAGTAACTCTGCACAGTTACATGCTGCAATCCTTATCCTGATAAACAAACAGTAACTCTGCACCATTACATAGTGCAATCCTTACCCTGCTGAACAAACAGTAACTCAGAACAGTTACATGTTGCAATCCTTACCCTGGTGAAGAAACAGTAACACTGCACAGTTACATAGTGCATCCCTACCCTGTTGAACAAACAGTATCTCTGCACGTTACATGGTGCAGTCCTTACCCTGATGAAGAAACAGTAACTCTGCACAGTTACATAGTGCAATCCCTCCCTTGCTGAATAAACAGTAACTCTGCACAGTTACATAGTGCAATCCTTACACAGCTGAATAAACAGTAACTCTGCACAGTTACATAGTGCAATCCTTACCCTGCTGAAAAAAGAGTAACTCTGCACAGTTACATACTGCAATCCCTACCTGGCTGAAGGAACAGTATCTCTGTACATTTACATAGTGCAATCCTTACACTGCTGAATAAACAGTAACTCTGCACAGAAACATAGTGCAATCCTTACACTGCTGAATAAACAGTAACTCTGCACAGTTGAATAGTGCAATCCCTACCCTGCAAAATAAACAGTAACTCTGCAAAGTTACATAGTGCAATCCCTACCCTGCTGAAGAAACTGTAACTCTGCACAGTTACATAGTGCAATCCTTACCCTGCTGAACAAACAGTAATTCTGCACAGTTACATAGTGCAATCCTTACCCTGCTGAACAAACAGTAATTCTGCACAGTTACATAGTGCAATCCTTACACTGCTGAATAAACAATAACTCTGCACAGTTACATAGTGCAACCCTTAACCTGCTGAACAAACAGTAATTCTGCACAGTTACATAGTGCATCCCTACCCTGCTGAACAAACAGTATCTCTGCACAGTTACATGGTGCAGTCCTTACCCTGCTGAACAAACAGTAACTCTGCACAGTTACACAGTGCAGTCCCTCCCTTGCTGAATAAACAGTAACTCTGCACAGTTACATAGTGCAATCCTTACACAGCTGAATAAACAGTAACTCTGCACAGTTGCATAGTGCAATCCTTACCCTGCTGAACTGAGAGTAATTCTGCACAGTAACATAGTGCAATCCCTACCCTGCTGAACAAAGAGTAACTCTGCACATTTACATCGTGCAATCCTTACACTGCTGAATAAACAGTAACTCTGCACAGTTGAATAGTGCAATCCCTACCCTGCTGAACAAACATAAATTCTGCACAGTTACAAAGTGCAATCCTTACCCTGCTGAACAAACAGCAACTCTGCACAATTTCATAGTGCAATCCCTACCCTGCTGATCAAAGAATAACTCTGCACAGTGACATAGTGCAATCCTTATACTGCTGAACAAAGAGTAACTCTGCACAGTTACCTAATGCAATCCCTACCCTGCTGAACAAACAGTAACTCTGCACGGTTACATGCTGCAATCCTTATCCTGATAAACAAACAGTAACTCTGCACTGTTACATAGTGCAATCCTTACACTGCTGAACAAACAGTAACTCTGCACATTTACAGAATGCTATCCTTACCCTGCTGAACAAACAGGAACTCAACACAGTTACATGTTGCAATCCTTACGCTGCTGAAGAAACAGTAACACTGCACAGTTAAATAGTGCAATCTCTCCCTTGCTGAATAAACAGTAACTCTGCACAGTTACATAGTGCAATCCTTACACAGCTGAATAAACAGTAACTCTGCACAGTTACATAGTGCAATCCTTACACAGCTGAACAAAAAGTAATTCGGCACAGTTACATAGTGCAATCCTTACCCTGCTGAATAAACAGTAACTCTGCACAGTTACATAGTGCAATCCTTATCCTGCTGAACAAACATTAATTCTGCACAGTTACAAAGTGCAATCCTTACCCTGCTGAACAAACAGCAACTCTGCACGATTTCATAGTGCAATCCCTACCCTGCTGAACAAAGAGCAACTCTGCACAGTTACATAGTGCAATCCTTACCCTGCTGAATAAACAATAACTCTGCACAGTTACATAGTGCAATCCTTATCCTGCTGAACAAACATTAATTCTGCACAGTTACAAAGTGCAATCCTTACCCTGCTGAACAAACAGCAACTCTGCACGATTTCATAGTGCAATCCCTACCCTGCTGAACAAAGAGTAATTCTGCACAGTAACATAGTGCAATCCTTACCCTGCTGAACAAAGAGTAACTCTGCACAGTTACATAGTGCATCACTACCCTGCTGAAAAAAGAGTAACTCTGCACAGTTACATACTGCAATCCCTACCTGGCTGAAGGAACATTATCTCTGTACATTTACATAGTGCAATCCTGACCTTGCTGAACAAAGCGTAACTCTGCACAGTTACATGGTGCAATCGTTAAACTGCTGAATAAACAGTAACTCTGCACAGTTGCATAGTGCAATCCTTACCCTGCTGAACAAACATTAATTTTGCACAGTTACATAATGCAATCCACACAGTGCGGAACAAACAGCAACTCTGCACAATTTCATAGTGCAAATCCCTACCCTGCTGAACAAAGAATAACTCTGCACAGTTACATAGTGCAATCCTTATACTGGTGAACAAAGAGTAACTCTGCACAGTTACATGCTGCAATCCTTATCCTGATAAACAAACAGTAACTCTGCACCGTTACATAGTGCAATCCTTACCCTGCTGAACAAACAGTAACTCAGCACAGTTACATGTTGCAATCCTTACCCTGGTGAAGAAACAGTAACACTGCACAGTTACATAGTGCATCCCTACCCTGCTGAACAAACAGTATCTCTGCACGTTACATGGTGCAGTCCTTACCCTGATGAACAAACAGTAACTCTGCACAGTTACATAGTGCAATCCCTCCCTTGCTGAATAAACAGTAACTCTGCACAGTTACATAGTGCAATCCTTACACAGCTGAATAAACAGTAACTCTGCACAGTTGCATAGTGCAATCCTTACCCTGCTGAACTGAGAGTAATTCTGCACAGTAACATAGTGCAATCCTTACCCTGCTGAACAAAGAGTAACTCTGCACAGTTACATAGTGCATCACTACCCTGCTGAAAAAAGAGTAACTCTGCACAGTTACATACTGCAATCCCTACCTGGCTGAAGGAACATTATCTCTGTACATTTACATAGTGCAATCCTTACACTGCTGAATAAACAGTAACTCTGCACAGAAACACAGTGCAATCCTTACACTGCTGAATAAACAGTAACTCTGCACAGTTGAATAGTGCAATCCCTACCCTGCAAAATAAACAGTAACTCTGCACAGTTACATAGTGCAATCCCTACCCTGCTGAAGAAACTGTAACTCTGCACAGTTACATAGTGCAATCCTTACCCTGGTGAACAAACAGTAATTCTGCACAGTTACATAGTGCAATCCTTACCCTGCTGAACAAACAGTAATTCTGCACAGTTACATAGTGCAATCCTTACACTGCTGAATAAACAATAACTCTGCACAGTTACATAGTGCAATCCTTAACCTGCTGAACAAACAGTAATTCTGCACAGTTACATAGTCAATCCTTACCCTGCTGAATAAACAGTAACTCTGCACAGTTACATAGTGCAATCCTTACACTGCTGAACAAACATTAATTCTGCACAGTTACAAAGTGCAAAACTTACCCTGCTGAACAAACAGCAACTCTGCACAATTTCATAGTGCAATCCCTACCCTGCTGAACAAAGAATAACTCTGCACAGTTACATAGTGCAATCCTTATACTGCTGAACAAAGAGTAACTCTGCACAGTTACCTAATGCAATCCCTACCCTGCTGAACAAACAGTAACTCTGCACAGTTACATGCTGCAATCCTTAACCTGATAAACAAACAGTAACTCTGCACCGTTACCTAGTGCAATCCTTACCCTGCTGAACAAACAGTAACTCAGCACAGTTACATGTTGCAATCCTTACCCTGGTGAAGAAACAGTAACACTGCACAGTTACATACTGCACCCCTACCCTGCTGAACAAACAGTATCTCTGCACAGTTACATGGTGCAGTCCTTACCCTGCTGAACAAACAGTAACTCTGCACAGTTTCAAAGTGCAGTCCCTCCCTTGCTGAATAAACAGTAACTCTGCACAGTTACATAGTGCAATCCTTACACAGCTGAATAAACAGTTACTCTGCACAGTTACATAGTTCAATCCTTACCCTGCTGAAGAACAGTAATTGTGCACAGTTACATGTGGCAATCCGTACACCACTGAACAAACAGTAACTCTGCACAGATACATAATGCAATCCTTACACTGCTGAATAAAGAGTAATGCTGCACAATTTCATTGTGCAATCCCTACCCTGCTGAAAAAACAGTAACTCTGCACAGGTACGTGGTTTAATCCTTACCCTGCTGAACAAACAGTAACTCAGCACAGTTACATGGTGCAATCCTTACCCTGCTGAACAAACAGCAACTCTGCACAGTTACATTGTGCAATCCGTACCCTGCTGAACAAACAGTAACTCTGCACAGGTACATGTTGCAATCCTTACCTAGCTGAACAAACAGTGACTCTGCACAGTTACATAGTGCAATCCTTACACTGCTGAATAAACAGTAACTCTGCACAGAAACATAGTGCAATCCTTACACTGCTGAATAAACAGTAACTCTGCACAGTTGAATAGTGCAATCCCTACCCTGCAAAATAAACAGTAACTCTTCACAGTTACATAGTGCAATCCCTACCCTGCTGAAGAAACTGTAAGTCTGCACAGTTACATAGTGCAATCCTTACCCTGCTGAACAAACAGTAATTCTGCACAGTTACAAAGTGCAATCCTTACCCTGCTGAACAAACAGTATTTCTGCACAGTTACATAGTGCAATCCTTACCCTGCTGAATAAACAGTAACTCTGCACAGTTACATAGTGCAATCCTTATCCTGCTGAACAAACATTAATTCTGCACAGTTACAAAGTGCAATCCTTACCCTGCTGAACAAACAGCAACTCTGCACAATTTCATAGTGCAATAACCTACCCTGCTGAAAAAAGAATAACTCTGCACAGTTACATAGTGCAATCCTTATACTGCTGAACAAAGAGTAACTCTGCACAGTTACCTAATGCAATCCCTACCCTGCTGAACAAACAGTAACTCTGCACAGTTACATGCTGCAATCCTTATCCTGATAAACAAACAGTAACTCTGCACAGTTACATAGTGCAATCCTTACACGGCTGAATAAACAGTAACTCTGCACAGTTGCATAGTGCAATCTCTACCTTGATAAACAAACAGTATCTGTGCACAGTTACATAGTGCAATCCTAACCCTGCTGAATAAACAGTAACTCTGCAAAGTTGCATAGTGCAATCCTTACCATGATGAATAAACAGTAAATCTGCACAGTTATATAGTGCAAACCTTAACCTGCTGAACAACAGCAACTCTGCACTGTTACACAGTGCATCCCTAACCTGCTGAACAAAGAGTAACTGTGCAATGTTACATAGTGCAATTGTAACACTGTGGAATAAACAGTAACTCTGCACATATACATAGTGCAATCCTGACCTTGCTGAACAAAGCGTAACTCTGCACAGTTACATGGTGCAATCGTTAAACTGCTGAATAAACAGTAACTCTGCACAGTTGTATAGTGCAATCCTTACCCTGCTGAACAAACATTAATTTTGCACAGTTACATAATGCAATCCACACCCTGCGGAACAAACAGCAACTCTGCACGATTTCATAGTGCAAACCCCTACCCTGCTGAACAAAGAATAACTCTGCACAGTTACATAGTGCAATCCTTATACTGCTGAACAAAGAGTAACTCTGCACAGTTACATGCTGCAATCCTTATCCTGATAAACAAACAGTAACTCTGCACCATTACATAGTGCAATCCTTACCCTGCTGAACAAACAGTAACTCAGAACAGTTACATGTTGCAATCCTTACCCTGGTGAAGAAACAGTAACACTGCACAGTTACATAGTGCATCCCTACCCTGTTGAACAAACAGTATCTCTGCACGTTACATGGTGCAGTCCTTACCCTGATGAAGAAACAGTAACTCTGCACAGTTACATAGTGCAATCCCTCCCTTGCTGAATAAACAGTAACTCTGCACAGTTACATAGTGCAATCCTTACACAGCTGAATAAACAGTAACTCTGCACAGTTACATAGTGCAATCCTTACCCTGCTGAAAAAAGAGTAACTCTGCACAGTTACATACTGCAATCCCTACCTGGCTGAAGGAACAGTATCTCTGTACATTTACATAGTGCAATTCTTACACTGCTGAATAAACAGTAACTCTGCACAGAAACATAGTGCAATCCTTACACTGCTGAATAAACAGTAACTCTGCACAGTTGAATAGTGCAATCCCTACCCTGCAAAATAAACAGTAACTCTGCAAAGTTACATAGTGCAATCCCTACCCTGCTGAAGAAACTGTAACTCTGCACAGTTACATAGTGCAATCCTTACCCTGCTGAACAAACAGTAATTCTGCACAGTTACATAGTGCAATCCTTACCCTGCTGAACAAACAGTAATTCTGCACAGTTACATAGTGCAATCCTTACACTGCTGAATAAACAATAACTCTGCACAGTTACATAGTGCAACCCTTAACCTGCTGAACAAACAGTAATTCTGCACAGTTACATAGTGCATCCCTACCGTGCTGAACAAACAGTATCTCTGCACAGTTACATGGTGCAGTCCTTACCCTGCTGAACAAACAGTAACTCTGCACAGTTACACAGTGCAGTCCCTCCCTTGCTGAATAAACAGTAACTCTGCACAGTTACATAGTGCAATCCTTACACAGCTGAATAAACTGTAACTCTGCACAGTTGCATAGTGCAATCCTTACCCTGCTGAACTGAGAGTAATTCTGCACAGTAACATAGTGCAATCCCTACCCTGCTGAACAAAGAGTAACTCTGCACATTTACATCGTGCAATCCTTACACTGCTGAATAAACAGTAACTCTGCACAGTTGAATAGTGCAATCCCTACCCTGCTGAACAAACATTAATTCTGCACAGTTACAAAGTGCAATCCTTACCCTGCTGAACAAACAGCAACTCTGCACAATTTCATAGTGCAATCCCTACCCTGCTGATCAAAGAATAACTCTGCACAGTGACATAGTGCAATCCTTATACTGCTGAACAAAGAGCAACTCTGCACAGTTACCTAAGGCAATCCCTACCCTGCTGAACAAACAGTAACTCTGCACGGTTACATGCTGCAATCCTTATCCTGATAAACAAACAGTAACTCTGCACTGTTACATAGTGCAATCCTTACACTGCTGAACAAACAGTAACTCTGCACATTTACAGAATGCTATCCTTACCCTGCTGAACAAACAGGAACTCAACACAGTTACATGTTGCAATCCTTACGCTGCTGAAGAAACAGTAACACTGCACAGTTACATAGTGCAATCTCTCCCTTGCTGAATAAACAGTAACTCTGCACAGTTACATAGTGCAATCCTTACACAGCTGAATACACAGTAACTCTGCACAGTTACATAGTGCAATCCTTACACAGCTGAACAAAAAGTAATTCGGCACAGTTACATAGTGCAATCCTTACCCTGCTGAATAAACAGTAACTCTGCACAGTTACATAGTGCAATCCTTATCCTGCTGAACAAACATTAATTCTGCACAGTTACAAAGTGCAATCCTTACCCTGCTGAACAAACAGCAACTCTGCACGATTTCATAGTGCAATCCCTACCCTGCTGAACAAAGAGCAACTCTGCACAGTTACATAGTGCAATCCTTATACTGCTGAATAAAGAGTAACTCTGCACAGTTACATAATGCAATCCCTACCCTGCTGAACAAACAGTAACTCTGCACATTTATATGCTGCAATCCTTATCCTGATAAACAAACAGTAACTCTGCACCGTTACATAGTGCAATCCTTACCCTGCTGAAGCAACAGTAACTCAGCACAGTTACATGTTGCAATCCTTACCCTGGTGAAGAAACAGTAACACTGCACAGTTACATAGTGCATCCCTACCCTGCTGAACAAACAGTATCTCTGCACAGTTACATGGTGCAGTCCTTACCCTGCTGAACAAACAGTAACTCTGCACAGTTACATAGTGCAATCCCTCCCTTGCTGAATAAACAGTAACTCTGCACAGTTACATAGTGCAATCCTTACACAGCTGAATAAACAGTAACTCTGCACAGTTGCATAGTGCAATCCTCACCCTGCTGAACTGAGAGTAATTCTGCACAGTAACATAGTGCAATCCTTACCCTGCTGAACAAAGAGTAATTCTGCACATTTACATAGTGCAATCCTTACACCGCTGAATAAACAGCAACACTGCACAGTTGAATAGTGCAATCCCTACCCTGCTGAACAAACATTAATTCTGCACAGTTACAAAGTGCAATCCTTACCCTGCTGAAAAAACAGCAACTCTGCACAATTTCATAGTGCAATCCCTACCCTGCTGAACAAAGAATAACTCTGCACAGTTACATAGTGCAATCCTTACACAGCGGAATAAACAGTAACTCTGCACAGTTGCATAGTGCAATCCTTACCCTGCTGAACAAACAGTAATTCTGCACAGTAACATAGTGCAATCCTTACCCTGCTGAACAAAGAGCAACTCTGCACAGTTACATAGTGCATCCCTACCCTGCTGAAAGAAGAGTAACTCTGCACAGTTACATACTGCAATCCCTACCTGGCTGAAGCAACAGTATCTCTGTACATTTACATAGTGCAATCCTTACACTGCTGAATAAACAGTAACTCTGCACAGAAACATAGTGCAATCCTTACACTGCTGAATAAACAGTAACTCTGCACAGTTGAATAGTGCAATCCCTACCCTGCAAAATAAACAGTAACTCTTCACAGTTACATAGTGCAATCCCTACCCTGCTGAAGAAACTGTAACTCTGCACAGTTACATAGTGCAATCCTTACCCTGCTGAACAAACAGTAATTCTGCACAGTTACATAGTGCAATCCTTACCCTGCTGAACAAACAGTATTTCTGCACAGTTACATAGTGCAATCCTTACCCTGCTGAATAAACAATAACTCTGCACAGTTACATAGTGCAATCCTTACCCTGCTGAACAAACAGTATTTCTGCACAGTTACATAGTGCAATCCTTACCCTGCTGAATAAACAGTAACTCTGCACAGTTACATAGTGCAATCCTTATCCTGCTGAACAAACATTAATTCTGCACAGTTACAAAGTGCAATCCTTCCCTGCTGAACAAACAGCAACTCTGCACAATTTCATAGTGCAATAACCTACCCTGCTGAACAAAGAATAACTCTGCACAGTTACATAGTGCAATCCTTATACTGCTGAACAAAGAGTAACTCTGCACAGTTACCTAATGCAATCCCTACCCTGCTGAACAAACAGTAACTCTGCACAGTTACATGCTGCAATCCTTATCCTGATAAACAAACAGTAACTCTGCACAGTTACATAGTGCAATCCTTACACAGCTGAATAAACAGTAACTCTGCACAGTTGCATAGTGCAATCCTCACCCTACTGAACTGAGAGTAATTCTGCACAGTAACATAGTGCAATCCTTACCCTGCTGAACAAAGAGTAATTCTGCACATTTACATAGTGCAATCCTTACACTGCTGAATAAACAGTAACACTGCACAGTTGAATAGTGCAATCCCTACCCTGCTGAACAAACATTAATTCGGCACAGTTACAATCCTTACCCTGCTGAACAAACAGCAACTCTGCACAATTTCATAGTGCAATCCCTACCCTGCTGAACAAAGAATAATTCTGCACAGTTACATAGTGCCATCCTTATACTGCTGAACAAAGAGTAACTCTGAACAGTTACCTAACGCAATCCCTACCCTGCTGAACAAACAGTAACTCTGCACAGTTACATGCTGCAATCCTTATCCTGATAAACAAACAGTAACTCTGCACCGTTACATAGTGCAATCCTTACACTGCTGAACAAACTGTAACTCTGCACATGTACATAATGCTATCCTTACCCTGCTGAACAAACAGGAACTCAGCACAGGTACATGTTGCAATCCTTACCCTGCTGAAGAAACAGTAACACTGCACAGTTACATACTGCATCCCTACCCTGCTGAACAAATAGTATCTCTGCATAGTTACATGGTGCAGTCCTTACCCTGCTGAACAAACAGTAACTCTGCACAGTTACATAGTGCAATCCCTCCCTTGCTGAATAAACAATAACTCTGCATAGTTACATAGTGCAATCCTTACACAGCTGAATAAACAGTAACTCTGCACAGTTGCATAGTGCAATCCTTACCCTGCTGAACTGAGAGTAACTCTGCACAGTTAAATAGTGCATCCCTACCCTGCTGAAAAAAGAGTAACTCTGCACAGTTACATACTGCAATCCCTACCTGGCTGAAGCAGCAGTATCTCTGTACATTTACATAGTGCAATCCTTACACTGCTGAATAAACAGTAACTCTGCACAGTTGCATAGTGCAATCCTCACCCTGCTGAACTGAGAGTAATTCTGCACAGTAACATAGTGCAATCCTTACCCTGCTGAACAAAGAGTAATTCTGCACATTTACATAGTGCAATCCTTACACCGCTGAATAAACAGCAACACTGCACAGTTGAATAGTGCAATCCCTACCCTGCTGAACAAACATTAATTCTGCACAGTTACAAAGTGCAATCCTTACCCTGCTGAAAAAACAGCAACTCTGCACAATTTCATAGTGCAATCCCTACCCTGCTGAACAAAGAATAACTCTGCACAGTTACATAGTGCAATCCTTACACAGCGGAATAAACAGTAACTCTGCACAGTTGCATAGTGCAATCCTTACCCTGCTGAACAAACAGTAATTCTGCACAGTAACATAGTGCAATCCTTACCCTGCTGAACAAAGAGCAACTCTGCACAGTTACATAGTGCATCCCTACCCTGCTGAAAGAAGAGTAACTCTGCACAGTTACATACTGCAATCCCTACCTGGCTGAAGCAACAGTATCTCTGTACATTTACATAGTGCAATCCTTACACTGCTGAATAAACAGTAACTCTGCACAGAAACATAGTGCAATCCTTACACTGCTGAATAAACAGTAACTCTGCACAGTTGAATAGTGCAATCCCTACCCTGCAAAATAAACAGTAACTCTTCACAGTTACATAGTGCAATCCCTACCCTGCTGAAGAAACTGTAACTCTGCACAGTTACATAGTGCAATCCTTACCCTGCTGAACAAACAGTAATTCTGCACAGTTACATAGTGCAATCCTTACCCTGCTGAACAAACAGTATTTCTGCACAGTTACATAGTGCAATCCTTACCCTGCTGAATAAACAATAACTCTGCACAGTTACATAGTGCAATCCTTACCCTGCTGAACAAACAGTATTTCTGCACAGTTACATAGTGCAATCCTTACCCTGCTGAATAAACAGTAACTCTGCACAGTTACATAGTGCAATCCTTATCCTGCTGAACAAACATTAATTCTGCACAGTTACAAAGTGCAATCCTTCCCTGCTGAACAAACAGCAACTCTGCACAATTTCATAGTGCAATAACCTACCCTGCTGAACAAAGAATAACTCTGCACAGTTACATAGTGCAATCCTTATACTGCTGAACAAAGAGTAACTCTGCACAGTTACCTAATGCAATCCCTACCCTGCTGAACAAACAGTAACTCTGCACAGTTACATGCTGCAATCCTTATCCTGATAAACAAACAGTAACTCTGCACAGTTACATAGTGCAATCCTTACACAGCTGAATAAACAGTAACTCTGCACAGTTGCATAGTGCAATCCTCACCCTACTGAACTGAGAGTAATTCTGCACAGTAACATAGTGCAATCCTTACCCTGCTGAACAAAGAGTAATTCTGCACATTTACATAGTGCAATCCTTACACTGCTGAATAAACAGTAACACTGCACAGTTGAATAGTGCAATCCCTACCCTGCTGAACAAACATTAATTCGGCACAGTTACAATCCTTACCCTGCTGAACAAACAGCAACTCTGCACAATTTCATAGTGCAATCCCTACCCTGCTGAACAAAGAATAATTCTGCACAGTGACATAGTGCCATCCTTATACTGCTGAACAAAGAGTAACTCTGAACAGTTACCTAACGCAATCCCTACCCTGCTGAACAAACAGTAACTCTGCACAGTTACATGCTGCAATCCTTATCCTGATAAACAAACAGTAACTCTGCACCGTTACATAGTGCAATCCTTACACTGCTGAACAAACTGTAACTCTGCACATGTACATAATGCTATCCTTACCCTGCTGAACAAACAGGAACTCAGCACAGGTACATGTTGCAATCCTTACCCTGCTGAAGAAACAGTAACACTGCACAGTTACATACTGCATCCCTACCCTGCTGAACAAATAGTATCTCTGCATAGTTACATGGTGCAGTCCTTACCCTGCTGAACAAACAGTAACTCTGCACAGTTACATAGTGCAATCCCTCCCTTGCTGAATAAACAATAACTCTGCATAGTTACATAGTGCAATCCTTACACAGCTGAATAAACAGTAACTCTGCACAGTTGCATAGTGCAATCCTTACCCTGCTGAACTGAGAGTAACTCTGCACAGTTAAATAGTGCATCCCTACCCTGCTGAAAAAAGAGTAACTCTGCACAGTTACATACTGCAATCCCTACCTGGCTGAAGCAGCAGTATCTCTGTACATTTACATAGTGCAATCCTTACACTGCTGAATAAACAGTAACTCTGCACAGAAACATAGTGCAATCCTTACACTGCTGAATAAACAGTAACTCTGCACAGTTGAATAGTGCAATCCCTACCCTGCTGAACAAACAGTAATTCTGCACAGTTACATAGTGCAATCCTTACCCTGCTGAACAAACAGTAATTCTGCACAGTTACATAGTGCAATCCTTACCCTGCTGAATAAACAATAACTCTGCACAGTTACATAGTGCAATCTTTAACCTGCTGAACAAACAGTAATTCTGCACAGTTACATAGTGCAATCTTTATCCTGCTGAATAAACAGTAACTCTGCACAGTTACATACTGCAATCCTCACCCTGCTGAACTGAGAGTAATTCTGCACATTTACATAGTGCAATCCTTACCCTGCTGCACTGAGAGTTATTCTGCACATTTACATAGTGCAATCCTTACACTGCTGAATAAACAGTAACACTGCACAGTTGAATAGTGCAATCCCTACCCTGCTGAACAAACATTAATTCTGCACAGTTACAAAGTGCAATCCTTACCCTGCTGAACAAACAGCAACTCTGCACAATTTCATAGTGCAATCCCTACCCTGCTGAACAAAGAATAACTCTGCACAGTTACATAGTGCAATCCTTACACAGCGGAATAAACAGTAACTCTGCACAGAAACATTGTGCAATCCTTACACTGCTGAATAAACAGTAACTCTGCACAGTTGAATAGTGCAATCCCTACCCTGCAAAATAAACAGTAACTCTTCACAGTTACATAGTGCAATCCCTACCCTGCTGAAGAAACTGTAACTCTGCACAGTTACATAGGGCAATCCTTACCCTGCTGAACAAACAGTAATTCTGCACAGTTACATAGTGCAATCCTTACCCTGCTGAACAAACAGTATTTCTGCACAGTTACATAGTGCAATCCTTACCCTGCTGAATAAACAATAACTCTGCACAGTTACATAGTGCAATCCTTACCCTGCTGAATAAACAGTATTTCTGCACAGTTACATAGTGCAATCCTTACCCTGCTGAATAAACAGTAACTCTGCACAGTTACATAGTGCAATCCTTATCCTGCTGAACAAACATTAATTCTGCACAGTTACATAGTGCAATCCTTACCCTGCTGAATAAACAATAACTCTGCACAGTTACATAGTGCAATCTTTAACCTGCTGAACAAACAGTAATTCTGCACAGTTACATAGTGCAATCTTTATCCTGCTGAATAAACAGTAACTCTGCACAGTTACATACTGCAATCCTCACCCTGCTGAACTGAGAGTAATTCTGCACATTTACATAGTGCAATCCTTACCCTGCTGCACTGAGAGTAATTCTGCACATTTACATAGTGCAATCCTTACACTGCTGAATAAACAGTAACACTGCACAGTTGAATAGTGCAATCCCTACCCTGCTGAACAAACATTAATTCTGCACAGTTACAAAGTGCAATCCTTACCCTGCTGAACAAACAGCAACTCTGCACAATTTCATAGTGCAATCCCTACCCTGCTGAACAAAGAATAACTCTGCACAGTTACATAGTGCAATCCTTACACAGCGGAATAAACAGTAACTCTGCACAGAAACATTGTGCAATCCTTACACTGCTGAATAAACAGTAACTCTGCACAGTTGAATAGTGCAATCCCTACCCTGCAAAATAAACAGTAACTCTTCACAGTTACATAGTGCAATCCCTACCCTGCTGAAGAAACTGTAACTCTGCACAGTTACATAGGGCAATCCTTACCCTGCTGAACAAACAGTAATTCTGCACAGTGACATAGTGCAATCCTTACCCTGCTGAACAAACAGTATTTCTGCACAGTTACATAGTGCAATCCTTACCCTGCTGAATAAACAATAACTCTGCACAGTTACATAGTGCAATCCTTACCCTGCTGAATAAACAGTATTTCTGCACAGTTACATAGTGCAATCCTTACCCTGCTGAATAAACAGTAACTCTGCACAGTTACATAGTGCAATCCTTATCCTGCTGAACAAACTTTAATTCTGCACAGTTACAAAGTGCAATCCTTACCCTGCTGAACAAACAGCAACTCTGCACAATTTCATAGTGCAATCCCTACCCTGCTGAACAAAGAATAACTCTGCACAGTTACATAGTGCAATCCTTATACTGCTGAACAAAGAGTAACTCTGCACAGTTACCTAATGCAATCCCTACCCTGCTGAACAAAGAATAACTCTGGCCATTTACATAATGCAATCCTTTCCCCGCTGAACAAACAGAAACTCTGCACACTTACATAGTGCAATCCTTACACTGCTGAATAAACAGTAACTCTGCACAGATACATAGTGCAATCCTTACCCTGCTGAAGAAATAGTAACTCTGCACAGTTACATGCTGTAATCCCTACCCTGCTGAACAAACAGTAACTCTGCACAGTTACATAGTGCAATCCCTACCCTGCTGAATAAACAGTAACTCTGCACAGTTACATAATGCAATCGCTATCCTGCTTGACAAACAGTTCCTCTGCACAGTTACATAGCACAATCCCTGCCCTGCTGTATAAACAGTAACTCTGCACTGATAAATAGTGAAATCCTTACCCTGCTGAACAATGACTAACTCTGCACAGTTACATAGTGCATCACTACCCTGCTTCGCAAAGAGTAACTGTACATTTACATAGTGCAATCTTTACACTGCTGAATAAACAGTAACTCTGCACAGTTACATAGTGAAATCCTTACCCTGCTGAACAAAGTGTAACTCTGCACAGTTACATAGTGCATCCCTACCCTGCTGAACAAAGAGTAACTCTGCACAGTTACATAGTGCAATTGTAACCCTGCTGAATAAACAGTAACTCTGCACATTTACATAGTGCAATCCTTACCTTGCTGAACAAACAATAACTCTGCACAGTTACATAGTGCAATCCTTACCTTGGTGAACAAACAGTAACTCTGCACAGTTACATAGTGCAATCCTTACACTTCTGAATAAACAGTAACTCTGCACAGCTGCGTAGTGCAATCCTTAGATAAAAAGAAAAAAACTGCAGATGCTGGAAATCCAAAACAATGACAGAATTACCTGGAAAAACTCAGCAGGTCTGGCAGCATCGGTGGAGAAGAAAAGAGTTGACGTTTCGAGTCCTCATGACACTTCGATAGAACTTAACCTGCTGACAAACAGTAACTCTGCACATTTACATGGTGCAATCCTTACCCTGCTGAATAAACAGTAACTCTGCACAGTTACATGGTGCAATCCTTACCCTGCTGAATAAACAGTAACTCTGCACAGTTACATGTTGCAATCCTTACCCTGCTGAACAAACAGTATCTCTGCACAGTTACATATTGCAATCGCTACCCTGCTGAACAAACATTAACTCTGCACAGTGACATAGTGCAATCCTTACGCTGCTGAACAAACAGTAACTCTGCACAGTTACATCGTGCAATCCTTACCCTGTTGAACAACAGTAACTCTGCACAGTTACATAGTGCAACCCTTACCCTGCTGAACAAACAGTAACTCTGCACAGTTAAATCGTGCAATCCTTACCCTGTTGAACAACAGTAACTCTGCACAGTTAAATAGTGAAATCTGTACCCTGCTGAACAATGAGTAACTCTGCACAGTTACATAGTGCATCCCTACCCTGCTTAGCAAAGAGTAACTCTGTACAGTTACATATTGCAATCCATACCCTGCTGAACAAAGAGTAACTCTGCACAGTTTCATAGAGCAATCCTTACTCTGCTGAATAAACAGTAACTCTGCACAGTTACATGTTGCAATCCTTACCCTGCTGAACAAACAGTAACTCTGCACAGTTACATGGTGCAATTCTTACCCTGCTGAACAAACAGTTACTCTGCACAGTTACATAGTGCAATCCTTACACTGCTGAATAAACAGTAACTCAGCACAGTTGCATAGTGCAATCCTTACCCTGCTGAACAATCAGTAACTCTGCACAGTTACATAGGGCAATCCCTACCCTGCTGAATAAACAGTAACTGTGCACAGTTACATGGTAAAAACCTTACCCTGCTGAACAAACAGTAAATCTGCACAGTTACATAGTGCAATCCTTACCCTGCTGAACAAAGAGTAACTCTGCACAGTTACATGGTGCAATCCTTACCCTGCTGCAGAACAGTAACTCTGCACAGTTACATGGTGCAATCATTACCCTGCTGAACAAAAAGTAACTCTGCACAGTTACATAGTGCATTCCTTACACTGCTGAAGAAACAGTAACTCTGCACAATTACATAGTGCAGCCCTACCCTGCTGAACAAACAGTAACTCTGCACAGTTACATGGTGCAATCCTTACCTGCTGAACAAACAATAACTCTGCACAGTTACATAGTGTAATCCTTTCTGCTGAACAAATAGGAACTCTGCCCAGTTACAGTGTGAAATCCTTATGCTGCTGAACAAACGGAAACTCTGCACAGTTACATAGTGCAATCCCTACCTTGCTGAATAAACAGTAAGTCTGCACAGTTATATAGTGCAAACCTTACCCTGCTGAACAACAGCAACTCTGCACTGTTACACAGTGCATCACTAACCTGCTGAACAAAGAGTAACTGTGCAATGTTACATAGTGCAATTGTAACCCTGTGGAATAAACAGTAACTCTGCACATATACATAGTGCAATTCTGACCTTGCTGAACAAAGTGTAACTCTGCACAGTTACATGGTGCAATCGTTAAACTGCTGAATAAACAGTAACTCTGCACAGTTGCATAGTGCAATCCTTACCCTGCTGAACAAACATTAATTTTGCACAGTTACATAATGCAATCCATACCCTGTTGAACAACGAGTAACTCTGCACAGTTACATAGTGAAATCCCTAACCTGCTGAATAAACAGAAACTCTGCACAGTTACATAGTGCAATCCTTACCCTCCTGAACAAACAGTAACTCTGCACAGTTACATAGTGCAAATCTAACCCTGCTGCACAAACAGTAATTCTGCACAGTTACATAGTGCAATCCCTACCCTGCTGAATAAACAGAAACTCTGCACAGTTACATAGTGCAATCCTTACCCTCCTGAACAAACAGTAACTCTGCACAGTTACATAGTGCATATCTAACCCTGCTGCACAAACAGTAATTCTGCACAGTTACATAGTGCAATCCCTACCCTGCTGCACAGACAGTAACTCTGCGCAGTTACATTGTGAAATCGCGACCCTGCTGAACAAACAGTAACTCTGCAGAGTTTCATAGTGCAATCCCTACCATGCTGAACAAAGAATAACTCCGCACAGTTACACAGTGCACTCCTTATCCTGCTGAATAAACAGTAACTCTGCAGACATACATAGTGCAATCCTTACACTGCTGAATAAACAGTAACTCTGCACAGTTACATAGTGCAATCCTTACACAGCTGAATAAGCAGTAACTCTGCACAGTTGCATAGTGCAATCCTTACCCTGCTGAACAAAGACTAACACTGCACAGTTACATAGTGCATCCCTGCCCTGCTGAAAAAAGAGTAACTCTGCACAGTTACATACTGCAATCCCTACCTTGCTGAAGCAACAGTATCTCTGTACATTTACATAGTGCAATCCTTACACTGCTGAACAAACAGTAACTCTGCACAGAAACATAGTGCAATCCTTACACAGCTGAATAAGCAGTAACTCTGCACAGTTACACAGTGCAATCCTTATCCTGCTGCAGAAACAGTAACTCTGCACAGTTACATAGTGAAATCCGTACTCTGCTGAATAAACAGTAACTCTGCACAGTTACATGGTGCAGCCTTACCCTGCTGAATAAACAGTAACTCTGCACAGTTACATACTGCAATCCGTACCCTGCTGAATAAACAGTAAGTCTGCACAGTTACATGGTGCAATCCTTGCCCTGCTGAACTAACAGGAACTCTGCACAGTTACATAA
This sequence comes from Isurus oxyrinchus, assembly GCA_026770705.1. Classification (NCBI taxonomy): domain Eukaryota; kingdom Metazoa; phylum Chordata; class Chondrichthyes; order Lamniformes; family Lamnidae; genus Isurus; species Isurus oxyrinchus. The sequence continues at coordinate 24,665,415 of JANJGN010000030.1, forward strand.
TGCAATCCCAACCCTTCTGAACAAACAGTAACTCTGCACAGTTACATAGTGCAATCCTTACCCTGCTGAACTAACATTATCTCTGCTCAGTTACATAGTGCAATCCTAACCCTGCTGAATAAATAGTAACTCTGCACAGTTACCTAGTGCAATCCTTACATTGCTGAACACACAGTAACACTGCACAGTTACATAGTGCAATCCCTACCCTTCTGAACAAAGAATAACTCTGGCCATTTACATAATGCAATCCTTTCCCCGCTGAACAAACAGAAACTCTGCACACTTACATAGTGCAATCCTTACCCTGCTGAAGAAATAGTAACTCTGCACAGTTACATGCTGTAATCCCTACCCTGCTGAACAAACAGTAACTCTGCACAGTTACATAGTGCAATCCCTACCCTGCAGAATAAACAGTAACTCTGCACAGTTACATAATGCAATCGCTATCCTGCTTGACAAACAGTTCCTCTGCACAGTTACATAGCACAATCCCTGCCCTGCTGTATAAACAGTAACTCTGCACTGTTAAATAGTGAAATCCTTACCCTGCTGAACAATGACTAACTCTGCACAGTTACATAGTGCATCATTACCCTGCTTCGCAAAGAGTAACTGTACATTTACATAGTGCAATCTTTACACTGCTGAATAAACAGTAACTCTGCACAGTTGCATAGTGCAATCCCTACTCTGCTGAACAAACAGTAACTCTGCACAGTTACATAGTGAAATCCTTACCCTGCTGAACAAAGTGTAACTCTGCACAGTTACATAGTGCATCCCTACCCTGCTGAACAAAGAGTAACTCTGCACAGTTACTTGGTGCAATCCTTACCCTGCTGAACAAACAGTAACTCTGCACAGTTACATAGTGCAAACCTTACCCTGCTGAACAAGGAGCAACTCTGCATAGTTACATAGTGCATCCCTAACCTGCTGAACAAAGAGTAACTCTGCACAGTTACATAGTGCAATTGTAACCCTGCTGAATAAACAGTAACTCTGCACATATACATAGTGCAATCCTTACCTTGCTGAACAAACAGTAACTCTGCACAGTTACATAGTGCAATCCTTACCTTGGTGAACAAACAGTAACTCTGCACAGTTACATAGTGCAATCCTTACACTTCTGAATAAACAGTATCTCTGCACAGCTGCATAGTGCAATCCTTAGATAAAAAGAAAAAAACTGCAGATGCTGGAAATCCAAAACAATGACAGAATTACCTGGAAAAACTCAGCAGGTCTGGCAGCATCGGTGGAGAAGAAAAGAGTTGACGTTTCGAGCCCTCATGACACTTCGACAGAACTTAACCTGCTGACAAACAGTAACTCTGCACATTTACATGGTGCAATCCTTATCCTGCTGAACAAACAGGAACTCTGCACAGTTACATAATGCAATCCCAATCCTTCTGAACAAACAGTAACTCTGCACAGTTACATAGTGCAATCCTTACCCTGCTGAACTAACATTATCTCTGCTCAGTTACATAGTGCAATCCTAACCCTGCTGAACAAACAGTAACTCTGCACAGTTAAATAGTGCAATCCCTACCCTGCTGAATAAATAGTAACTCTGCACAGTTACATAGTGCAATCCTTACATTGCTGAACATACAGTAACACTGCACAGTTTCATAGTGCAATCCCTACCCTTCTGAACAAAGAATAACTCTGGCCATTTACATAATGCAATCCTTTCCCCGCTGAACAAACAGAAACTCTGCACACTTACATAGTGCAATCCTTACACTGCTGAATAAACAGTAACTCTGCACAGATACATAGTGCAATCCTTACCCTGCTGAAGAAATAGTAACTCTGCACAGTTACATGCTGTAATCCCTACCCTGCTGAACAAACAGTAACTCTGCACAGTTACATAGTGCAATCCCTACCCTGCTGAATAAACAGTAACTCTGCACAGTTACATAATGCAATCGCTATCCTGCTTGACAAACAGTTCCTCTGCACAGTTACATAGCACAATCCATGCCCTGTTGTATAAACAGTAACTCTGCACTGCTAAATAGTGAAATCCTTACCCTGCTGAACAATGACTAACTCTGCACAGTTACATAGTGCATCACTACCCTGCTTCGCAAAGAGTAACTGTACATTTACATAGTGCAATCTTTACACTGCTGAATAAACAGTAACTCTGCACAGTTACATAGTGAAATCCTTACCCTGCTGAACAAAGTGTAACTCTGCACAGTTACATAGTGCATCCCTACCCTGCTGAACAAAGAGTAACTCTGCACAGTTACATAGTGCAATTGTAACCCTGCTGAATAAACAGTAACTCTGCACATATACATAGTGCAATCCTTACCTTGCTGAACAAACAATAACTCTGCACAGTTACATAGTGCAATCCTTACCTTGGTGAACAAACAGTAACTCTGCACAGTTACATAGTGCAATCCTTACACTTCTGAATAAACAGTAACTCTGCACAGCTGCGTAGTGCAATCCTTAGATAAAAAGAAAAAAACTGCAGATGCTGGAAATCCAAAACAATGACAGAATTACCTGGAAAAACTCAGCAGGTCTGGCAGCTTCGGTGGAGAAGAAAAGAGTTGACGTTTCGAGTCCTCATGACACTTCGATAGAACTTAACCTGCTGACAAACAGTAACTCTGCACATTTACATGGTGCAATCCTTACCCTGCTGAATAAACAGTAACTCTGCACAGTTACATGGTGCAATCCTTACCCTGCTGAATAAACAGTAACTCTGCACAGTTACATGTTGCAATCCTTACCCTGCTGAACAAACAGTATCTCTGCACAGTTACATATTGCAATCGCTACCCTGCTGAACAAACATTAACTCTGCACAGTGACATAGTGCAACCCTTACCCTGCTGAACAAACAGTAACTCTGCACAGTTACATCGTGCAATCCTTACCCTGTTGAACAACAGTAACTCTGCACAGTTACATAGTGCAACCCTTACCCTGCTGAACAAACAGTAACTCTGCACAGTTACATCGTGCAATCCTTACCCTGTTGAACAACAGTAACTCTGCACAGTTAAATAGTGAAATCTGTACCCTGCTGAACAATGAGTAACTCTGCACAGTTACATAGTGCATCCCTACCCTGCTTAGCAAAGAGTAACTCTGTACAGTTACATATTGCAATCCATACCCTGCTGAACAAAGAGTAACTCTGCACAGTTTCATAGAGCAATCCTTACTCTGCTGAATAAACAGTAACTCTGCACAGTTACATGTTGCAATCCTTACCCTGCTGAACAAACAGTAACTCTGCACAGTTACATGGTGCAATTCTTACCCTGCTGAACAAACAGTTACTCTGCACAGTTACATAGTGCAATCCTTACACTGCTGAATAAACAGTAACTCAGCACAGTTGCATAGTGCAATCCTTACCCTGCTGAACAATCAGTAACTCTGCACAGTTACATAGGGCAAACCCTACCCTGCTGAATAAACAGTAACTCTGCACAGTTACATGGTAAAAACCTTACCCTGCTGAACAAACAGTAAATCTGCACAGTTACATAGTGCAATCCTTACCCTGCTGAACAAAGAGTAACTCTGCACAGTTACATGGTGCAATCCTTACCCTGCTGCAGAACAGTAACTCTGCACAGTTACATGGTGCAATCATTACCCTGCTGAACAAAAAGTAACTCTGCACAGTTACATAGTGCATTCCTTACACTGCTGAAGAAACAGTAACTCTGCACAATTACATAGTGCAGCCCTACCCTGCTGAACAAACAGTAACTCTGCACAGTTACATGGTGCAATCCTTACCTGCTGAACAAACAATAACTCTGCACAGTTACATAGTGTAATCCTTTCTGCTGAACAAATAAAAACTCTGCCCAGTTACAGTGTGAAATCCTTATGCTGCTGAACAAACGGAAACTCTGCACAGTTACATAGTGCAATCCCTACCCTGCAGAATAAAGAGTAACCCTGCACAGTTACATAGTGCAATCCTTACCCTGCTGAAGAAAGTTATTCTGCACAGTTACATGCTGCAATCCTTATCCTGATAAACAAGCAGTAACTCTGCACTGTTACATAGTGCAATCGCTACCCTGCTGAGGAAACTGTATCTCTGCACAGTTACATAGTGCAATCCCTACCTTGCTGAATAAACAGTAAGTCTGCACAGTTATACAGTGCAAACCTTACCCTGCTGAACAACAGCAGCTCTGCACTGTTACACATTGCATCACTAACCTGCTGAACAAAGAGTAACTGTGCAATGTTACATAGTGCAATTGTAACCCTGTGGAATAAACAGTAACTCTGCACATATACATAGTGCAATTCTGACCTTGCTGAACAAAGCGTAACTCTGCACAGTTACATGGTGCAATCGTTAAACTGCTGAATAAACAGTAACTCTGCACAGTTGCATAGTGCAATCCTTACCCTGCTGAACAAACATTAATTTTGCACAGTTACATAATGCAATCCATACCCTGTTGAACAACGAGTAACTCTGCACAGTTACATAGTGAAATCCCTAACCTGCTGAATAAACAGAAACTCTGCAAAGTTACATAGTGCAATCCTTACCCTCCTGAACAAACAGTAACTCTGCACAGTTACATAGTGCAAATCTAACCCTGCTGCACAAACAGTAATTCTGCACAGTTACATAGTGCAATCCCTACCCTGCTGAATAAACAGAAACTCTGCACAGTTACATAGTGCAATCCTTACCCTCCTGAACAAACAGTAACTCTGCACAGTTACATAGTGCATATCTAACCCTGCTGCACAAACAGTAATTCTGCACAGTTACATAGTGCAATCCCTACCCTGCTGCACAGACAGTAACTCTGCACAGTTACATTGTGAAATCGCGACCCTGCTGAACAAACAGTAACTCTGCAGAGTTTCATAGTGCAATCCCTACCATGCTGAACAAAGAATAACTCCGCACAGTTACACAGTGCACTCCTTATCCTGCTGAATAAACAGTAACTCTGCAGACATACATAGTGCAATCCTTACACTGCTGAATAAACAGTAACTCTGCACAGTTACATAGTGCAATCCTTACACAGCTGAATAAGCAGTAACTCTGCACAGTTGCATAGTGCAATCCTTACCCTGCTGAACAAAGACTAACACTGCACAGTTACATAGTGCATCCCTACCCTGCTGAAAAAAGAGTAACTCTGCACAGTTACATACTGCAATCCCTACCTTGCTGAAGCAACAGTATCTCTGTACATTTACATAGTGCAATCCTTACACTGCTGAACAAACAGTAACTCTGCACAGAAACATAGTGCAATCCTTACACTGCTGAATAAACAGTAACTCTGCACAGTTGAATAGTGCAATCCCTACCCTGCTAAATAAACAGTAACTCTGCACAGTTGAATAGTGCAATCCCTACCCTGCTGAACAAACAGCAATTCTGCACAGTTACATAGTGCAATCCTTACCCTGCTGAACAAACAGTAATTCTGCACAGTTACATAGTGCAATCCTTACCCTGCTGAACAAACAGTAATTCTGCACAGTTACATAGTGCAATCCTTACCCTGCTGAATAAACAATAACTCTGCACAGTTACATAGTGCAATCCTTACACAGCTGAATAAGCAGTAACTCTGCACAGTTACACAGTGCAATCCTTATCCTGCTGCAGAAACAGTAACTCTGCACAGTTGCATAGTCCATCCCTACCCTGCTGAACAAAGAGTAACTCTGCACAGTTACATAGTGCAATCCTACCCTGCTGAACGTACTGTAACTCTGCACAGTAACATAGTGCAATCTTTACACTGCTGAACAAACAGTAACTCTGCACAGTTGCATAGTGCAATCCTTATCCTGCTGAACAAACAGTAACTCTGCACAGTTACATAGTGCAATCACTACCCTGCAAAAAAAACAGTAACTCTGCACAGTTACATAGTGCAATCCTTACCCTGCCGAACAGAAGTAATTCTGCACAGTTACATGGTGCAATCCCTACCCTGCAGAATAAACAGGAACTCTGCACAGTTACATAGTGCAATCCTTACATTGCTGAACAAACAGTAACTTTGCACAGTTACACAGGGCAATCCCTCCCTTGCTGAACAAACAGTATCTCTGCACAGTTCCATGGTGTAATCCTTACCCTACTGAACAAACAGTAACTCTGCACAGAGACATAGTGCAATCCCTACCCTGCTGAACAAACAGTATCTCTGCACAGTTACATAGTATGATCCATACCCTGCTGCAGAAACAGTAACTCTGCACAGTTACATGGTGCAATCCCTACCCTGCAGAATAAAGAGGAACTCTGCACAGTTACATAGTGCAATCCTTATATTGCTGAACAAACAGTAACTTTGCACAGTTACAACATGCAATCTCTACCCTGCTGATTAATGAGTAACTCTGCACAGTTACATAGTGCAATCCTTACCCTGCTGAACAAACAGTAATTCTGCACAGTTACATGGTGCAATCCTTACCCTGCTGCACAGACAGTAACTCTGCACAGTTACATAGTGCAATCCCTACCCTGTTGAACAACGAGTAACTCTGCACAGTTACATAGTGAAATCCCTAATCTGCTGAATAAACAGAAACTCTGCACAGTTACATAGTGCAATCCTTACCCTCCTGAACAAACAGTAACTCTGCACAGTTACATAGTGCATATCTAACCCTGCCGCACAAACAGTAATTCTGCACAGTTACATAGTGCAATCCCTACCCTGCTGCACAGACAGTAACTCTGCACAGTTACATTGTGAAATCGCGACCCTGCTGAACAAACAGTAACTCTGCAGAGTTTCATAGTGCAATCCCTACCATGCTGAACAAAGAATAACTCCGCACAGTTACACAGTGCACTCCTTATCCTGCTGAATAAACAATAACTCTGCAGACATACATAGTGCAATCCTTACACTGCTGAATAAACAGTAACTCAGCACAGTTGCATAGTGCAATCCTTACCCTGCTGAACAATCAGTAACTCTGCACAGTTACATAGGGCAATCCCTACCCTGCTGAATAAACAGTAACTCTGCACAGTTACATGGTAAAAACCTTACCCTGCTGAACAAACAGTAAATCTGCACAGTTACATAGTGCAATCCTTACTCTGCTGAACAAAGAGTAACTCTGCACAGTTACATGGTGCAATCCTTACCCTGCTGCAGAACAGTAAGTCTGCACAGTTACATGGTGCAATCATTACCCTGCTGAACAAACAGTAACTCTGCACAGTTACATAGTGCATTCCTTACACTGCTGAAGAAACAGTAACTCTGCACAATTACATAGTGCATCCCTAACCTGCTGAACAAACAGTAACTCTGCACAGTTACATGGTGCAATCCTTACCTGCTGAACAAACAATAACTCTGCACAGTTACATAGTGTAATCCTTTCTGCTGAACAAATAGGAACTCTGCCCAGTTACAGTGTGAAATCCTTATGCTGCTGAACAAACGGAAACTCTGCACAGTTACATAGTGCAATCCTTACCCTGCTGAAGAAACAGTTATTCTGCATAGTTACATGCTGCAATCCTTATCCTGATAAACAAGCAGTAACTCTGCACTGTTACATAGTGCAATCCTTACCCTGCCTAACAAACAGTAATTCTGCACAGTTACATAGTGCAATCGCTACCCTGCTGAGGAAACTGTATCTCTACACAGTTACATAGTGCAATCCCTACCTTGCTGAATAAACAGTAACTCTGCACAGTTGCATAGTGCAATCCTTACCCTGCTGAACAAACATTAATTTTGCACAGTTACATAATGCAATCCATACCCTGTTGAACAACGAGTAACTCTGCACAGTTACATAGTGAAATCCCTAACCTGCTGAATAAACAGAAACTCTGCACAGTTACATAGTGCAATCCTTACCCTCCTGAACAAACAGTAACTCTGCACAGTTACATAGTGCAAATCTAACCCTGCTGCACAAACAGTAATTCTGCACAGTTACATAGTGCAATCCCTACCCTGCTGAATAAACAGAAACTCTGCACAGTTACATAGTGCAATCCTTACCCTCCTGAACAAACAGTAACTCTGCACAGTTACATAGTGCATATCTAACCCTGCTGCACAAACAGTAATTCTGCACACTTACATAGTGCAATCCCTACCCTGCTGCACAGACAGTAACTCTGCACAGTTACATTGTGAAATCGCGACCCTGCTGAACAAACAGTAACTCTGCACAGTTACATAGTGCAATCCTTACCCTCCTGAACAAACGGTAACTCTGCACAGTTACATAGTGCATATCTAACCCTGCTGCACAAACAGTAATTCTGCACAGTTACATAGTGCAATCCCTACCCTGCTGCACAGACAGTAACTCTGCACAGTTACATTGTGAAATCGCGACCCTGCTGAACAAACAGTAACTCTGCAGAGTTTCATAGTGCAATCCCTACCATGCTGAACAAAGAATAACTCCGCACAGTTACACAGTGCACTCCTTATCCTGCTGAATAAACAGTAACTCTGCAGACATACATAGTGCAATCCTTACACTGCTGAATAAAAAGTAACTCTGCACAGTTACATAGTGCAATCCTTACACAGCTGAATAAGCAGTAACTCTGCACAGTTGCATAGTGCAATCCTTACCCTGCTGAACAAAGACTAACACTGCACAGTTACATAGTGCATCCCTATCCTGCTGAAAAAAGAGTAACTCTGCACAGTTACATACTGCAATCCCTACCTTGCTGAAGCAACAGTATCTCTGTACATTTACATAGTGCAATCCTTACACTGCTGAACAAACAGTAACTCTGCACAGAAACATAGTGCAATCCTTACACTGCTGAATAAACAGTAACTCTGCACAGTTGAATAGTGCAATCCCTACCCTGCTAAATAAACAGTAACTCTGCACAGTTGAATAGTGCAATCCCTACCCTGCTGAACAAACAGTAATTCTGCACAGTTACATAGTGCAATCCTTACCCTGCTGAACAAACAGTAATTCTGCACAGTTACATAGTGCAATCCTTACCCTGCTGAACAAACAGTAATTCTGCACAGTTACATAGTGCAATCCTTACCCTGCTGAATAAACAATAACGCTGCACAGTTACATAGTGCAATCCTTACACAGCTGAATGAGCAGTAACTCTGCACAGTTACACAGTGCAATCCTTATCCTGCTGCAGAAACAGTAACTCTGCAAGTTGCATAGTGCAATCCTTACTCTGCTGAACAAAGAGTAACTCTGCACAGTTACATAGTCCATCCCTACCCTGCTGAACAAAGAGTAACTCTGCACAGTTACATAGTGCAATCCTACCCTGCTGAACGTACTGTAACTCTGCACAGTAACATAGTGCAATCTTTACACTGCTGAACAAACAGTAACTCTGCACAGTTGCATAGTGCAATCCTTATCCTGCTGAACAAACAGTAACTCTGCACAGTTACATAGTGCAATCAGTACCCTGCAAAAAAAACAGTAACTCTGCACAGTTACATAGTGCAATCCTTACCCTGCCGAACAGAAGTAATTCTGCACAGTTACATGGTGCAATCCCTACCCTGCAGAATAAACAGGAACTCTGCACAGTTACATAGTGCAATCCTTACATTGCTGAACAAACAGTAACTTTGCACAGTTACATAGGGCAATCCCTCCCTTGCTGAACAAACAGTATCTCTGCACAGTTCCATGGTGCAATCCCTACCCTGCTGAACAAACAGTATCTCTGCACAGTTACATAGTATGATCCATACCCTGCTGCAGAAACAGTAACTCTGCACAGTTACATGGTGCAATCCCTACCCTGCAGAATAAAGAGGAACTCTGCACAGTTACATAGTGCAATCCTTATATTGCTGAACAAACAGTAACTTTGCACAGTTACAGAGGGCAATCCCTACCTTGCTGAACAAACAGTATCTCTGCACAGATACATAGTGCAATCCTTACCCTGCTGCAGAAACAGTAACTCTGCACAGTTATATGGTGCAATCCTTATCCTGCTGAACAAACAGTAACTCTGCACAGTGACATAGGGCAATCCCTACCCTGCTGAATGAACAGTAACTCTGCACAGTTACATGGTGCACTCCTTACCCTGCTGAAGAGACAGTAACTCTGCACAGTTACAACATGCAATCCCTACCCTGCTGATTAATGAGTAACTCTGCAGTTACATAGTGCAATCCTTACCCTGCTGAACAAACAGTAATTCTGCACAGTTACATGGTGCAATCCTTACCCTGCTGCACAGACAGTAACTCTGCACAGTTACATAGTGCAATCCCTACCCTGTTGAACAACGAGTAACTCTGCACAGTTACATAGTGAAATCCCTAACCTGCTGAATAAACAGAAACTCTGCAGTTACATAGTGCAATCCTTACCCTCCTGAACAAACAGTAACTCTGCACAGTTACATAGTGCATATCTAACCCTGCTGCACAAACAGTAATTCTGCACAGTTACATAGTGCAATCCCTACCCTGCTGCACAGACAGTAACTCTGCACAGTTACATTGTGAAATCGCGACCCTGCTGAACAAACAGTAACTCTGCAGAGTTTCATAGTGCAATCCCTACCATGCTGAACAAAGAATAACTCCGCACAGTTACACAGTGCACTCCTAATCCTGCTGAATAAACAATAACTCTGCAGACATACATAGTGCAATCCTTACACTGCTGAATAAACAGTAACTCAGCACAGTTGCATAGTGCAATCCTTACCCTGCTGAACAATCAGTAACTCTGCACAGTTACATAGGGCAATCCCTACCCTGCTGAATAAACAGTAACTCTGCACAGTTACATGGTAAAAACCTTACCCTGCTGAACAAACAGTAAATCTGCACAGTTACATAGTGCAATCCTTACTCTGCTGAACAAAGAGTAACTCTGCACAGTTACATGGTGCAATCCTTACCCTGCTGCAGAACAGTAAGTCTGCACAGTTACATGGTGCAATCATTACCCTGCTGAACAAACAGTAACTCTGCACAGTTACATAGTGCATTCCTTACACTGCTGAAGAAACAGTAACTCTGCACAATTACATAGTGCATCCCTACCCTGCTGAACAAACAGTAACTCTGCACAGTTACATGGTGCAATCCTTACCTGCTGAACAAACAATAACTCTGCACAGTTACATAGTGTAATCCTTTCTGCTGAACAAATAGGAACTCTGCCCAGTTACAGTGTGAAATCCTTATGCTGCTGAACAAACGGAAACTCTGCACAGTTACATAGTGCAATCCTTACCTTGCTGAAGAAACAGTTATTCTGCATAGTTACATGCTGCAATCCTTATCCTGATAAACAAGCAGTAACTCTGCACTGTTACATAGTGCAATCCTTACCCTGCCTAACAAACAGTAACTCTGCACAGTTACATAGTGCAATCGCTACCCTGCTGAGGAAACTGTATCTCTGCACAGTTACATAGTGCAAACCCTACCTTGCTGAATAAACAGTAAGTCTGCACAGTTATATAGTGCAAACCTTACCCTGCTGAACAACAGCAACTCTGCACTGTTACACAGTGCATCACTAACCTGCTGAACAAAGAGTAACTGTGCAATGTTACATAGTGCAATTGTAACCCTGTGGAATAAACAGTAACTCTGCACATATACATAGTGCAATTCTGACCTTGCTGAACAAAGTGTAACTCTGTACAGTTACATAGTGCAATTCTTACCCTGCTGAACAAACAGTATCTCTGCACAGTTACATGGTGGAATCCCTACTCTGCTGAATAAACAGTAACTCTGCACAGTTACATAGTGCAATCCCTACCCTGCTGAATAAACAGTAACTCTGCACAGTTACATGGTGCAATCCTTACCCTGCTGAACAAACACTAACTCTGCACAGTTACATAGTGCAATCCCTACCCGACTGAATAAACAGTAACTCTGCACAGTTACATGCTGCAATCCTTATCCTGCTGAACAAACAGTAACTCTGCACAGTCACCTGGTGCAATCCTCACCCTGCTGAAAAAACAGTAACTCTGCACAGTTACAAAATGCAATCCTTACCCTGCTGAACAAACAATAACTCTGCACATTTACATGGCGCAATCGTTACCCTGCTGAACAAACAGTATCTCTGCACAGTAACAAAGTGTAATCCTTACACTGCTAAACAAACAGTAACTCTGCAGAGTTACATAGTGCAATCTCTACCTTGATAAACAAGCAGTAACTCTGCACAGTAACATCGTGCAATCCTTAAACTGCTGAATAAACAGTAACTCTGCACAGTTGCATAGTGCAATCCCTACACTGCTGAAGAAACCAAATCTGCAAAGTTACATAGTGAAATCTTTACCCTGCTGAACAAACAGTAACTCTGCACAGTAACATAGTGCAATCGTTAAACTGCTGAATAAACAGTATCTCTGTAGATTTACATAGTGCAATCTCTACCTTGATGAACAAACAGTAACTCTGCACAGTAACATAGTGCAATCCTTACACTGCTGAATAAACAGTAATTCTGCACAGTTGCATAGTGCAATCCCTACACTGCTGAATAAATTAAATCTGCACAGTTACAAAGTGAATTCCTTACTATGCTGAACAAAGAGTAACTCTGAACAGTTACATAGTGCATCCCTACCATGCTGAACAAACAGTAACTCTGCACAGTTAGATAGTGCAATCCTAACGCTGCTGAATAAACAGTAGCTCTGCAAAGTTGCATAGTGCAATCCTTTCCCTGCTGAACAAACAGTAAATCTGCACAGTTACATAGTGCAAACCTTACCCTGCTGAATAACAGCAACTCTGCACTGTTACACAGTGCATCCCTAACCTGCTGAACAAAGAGTAAGTGTGCAATGTTACATAGTGCAATTGTAACCCTGTGGAATAAACAGTAACTCTGCACATATGCATAGTGCAATCCTGACCTTGCTGAACAAAGCGTAACTCTGCACAGTTACATGGTGCAATTTTTACCCTGCTGCACAGACAGTAACTCTGCACAGTTACATTGTGAAATCGCGTCCCTGCTGAACAAACAGTAACTCTGCAGAGTTTCATAGTGCAATCCCTACCATGCTGAACAAAGAATAACTCCGCACAGTTACACAGTGCACTCCTTATCCTGCTGAATAAACAGTAACTCTGCAGACATACATAGTGCAATCCCTACCCTGCTGAACAAACAGTATCTCTGCACAGTTACATAGTATGATCCATACCCTGCTGCAGAAACAGTAACTCTGCGCAGTTACATGGTGCAATCCCTACCCTGCAGAATAAAGAGGAACTCTGCACAGTTACATAGTGCAATCCTTATATTGCTGAACAAACAGTAACTTTGCACAGTTACATAGGGCAATCCCTACCTTGCTGAACAAACAGTATCTCTGCACAGTTACATGGTGTAATCCTTACCCTGCAGAACAAACAGTAACTCTGCACAGATACATAGTGCAATCCTTACCCTGCTGCAGAAACAGTAACTCTGCACAGTTATATGGTGCAATCCTTATCCTGCTGAACAAACAGTAACTCTGCACAGTGACATAGGGCAATCCCTACCCTGCTGAATGAACAGTAACTCTGCGCAGTTACATGGTGCACTCCTTACCCTGCTGAAGAGACAGTAACTCTGCACAGTTACAACGTGCAATCCCTACCCTGCTGAATAAACAGTAACTCTGCACAGTTACATAGTGCAATCCCTACCCTGATGAACAAACAATAACTCTGCACAATTACATAGTGAAATCCTTACACAGCTGAATAAGCAGTAACTCTGCACAGTTGCATAGTGCAATCCTTACCCTGCTGAACAAAGACTAACTCTGCACAGTTACATAGTGCATCCCTACCCTGCTGAAAAAAGAGTAACTCTGCACAGTTACATACTGCAATCCCTACCTTGCTGAAGCAACAGTATCTCTGTACATTTACATAGTGCAATCCTTACACTGCTGAACAAACAGTAACCCTGCACAGAAACATAGTGCAATCCTTACACTGCTGAATAAACAGTAACTCTGCACAGTTGAATAGTGCTATCCCTACCCTGCTAAATAAACAGTAACTCTGTACAGTTACATAGTGCAATCCCTACCCTGCTGAAGAAACTGTAACTCTGCACAGTTACATAGTGCAATCCTCACACTGCTGAACAAACAGTAATTCTGCACACAGTGCAATCCTTACCCTGCTGAACAAACAGTAATTCTGCACAGTTACATAGTGCAATCCTTACCCTGCTGAATAAACAATAACTCTGCACAGTTACATAGTGCAATCCTTGCCCTGCTGAACAACCAGTAATTCTGCACAGTTACATGGTGTAATCCTTACCCTACTGAACAAACAGTAACTCTGCACAGAGACATAGTGCAATCCCTACCCTGCTGAACAAACAGTATCTCTGCACAGTTACATAGTATGATCCATACCCTGCTGCAGAAACAGTAACTCTGCACAGTTACATGGTGCAATCCCTACCCTGCAGAATAAAGAGGAACTCTGCACAGTTACATAGTGCAATCCTTATATTGCTGAACAAACAGTAACTTTGCACAGTTACATAGGGCAATCCCTACCTTGCTGAACAAACAGTATCTCTGCACAGTTACATGGTGTAATCCTTACACTGCTGAACAAACAGTAACTCTGCACAGATACATAGTGCAATCCTTACCCTGCTGCAGAAACAGTAACTCTGCACAGTTATATGGCGCAATCCTTATCCTGCTGAACAAACAGTAACTCTGCACAGTGACATAGGGCAATCCCTACCCTGCTGAATGAACAGTAACTCTGCACAGTTACATGGTGCACTCCTTACCCTGCTGAAGAGACAGTAACTCTGCACAGTTACAACGTGCAATCCCTACCCTGCTGAATAAACAGTAACTCTGCAGAGTTTCATAGTGCAATCCCTACCATGCTGAACAAAGAATAACTCCGCACAGTTACACAGTGCACTCCTTATCCTGCTGAATAAACAGTAACTCTGCAGACATACATAGTGCAATCCTTACACTGCTGAATAAACAGTAACTCTGCACAGTTACATAGTGCAATCCTTACACAGCTGAATAAGCAGTAACTCTGCACAGTTGCATAGTGCAATCCTTACCCTGCTGAACAAAGACTAACACTGCACAGTTACATAGTGCATCCCTACCCTGCTGAAAAAAGAGTAACTCTGCACAGTTACATACTGCAATCCCTACCTTGCTGAAGCAACAGTATCTCTGTACATTTACATAGTGCAATCCTTACACTGCTGAACAAACAGTAACTCTGCACAGAAACATAGTGCAATCCTTACACTGCTGAATAAACAGTAACTCTGCACAGTTGAATAGTGCAATCCCTACCCTGCTGAACAAACAGTAATTCTGCACAGTTACATAGTGCAATCCTTACCCTGCTGAACAAACAGTAATTCTGCACAGTTACATAGTGCAATCCTTACCCTGCTGAACAAACAGTAATTCTGCACAGTTACATAGTGCAATCCTTACACAGCTGAATAAGCAGTAACTCTGCACAGTTACACAGTGCAATCCTTATCCTGCTGCAGAAACAGTAACTCTGCACAGTTGCATAGTGCAATCCTTACTCTGCTGAACAAAGAGTAACTCTGCACAGTTGCATAGTGCAATCCTTACTCTGCTGAAGAAAGAGTAACTCTGCACAGTTACATAGTGCAATCCTACCCTGCTGAACGTACTGTAACTCTGCACAGTAACATAGTGCAATCTTTACACTGCTGAACAAACAGTAACTCTGCACAGTTGCATAGTGCAATCCTTATCCTGCTGAACAAACAGTAACTCTGCACAGTTACATAGTGCAATCACTACCCTGCAAAAAAAACAGTAACTCTGCACAGTTACATAGTGCAATCCTTACCCTGCAGAATAAACAGGAACTCTGCACAGTTACATAGTGCAATCCTTACATTGCTGAACAAACAGTAACTTTGCACAGTTACATAGGGCAATCCCTCCCTTGCTGAACAAACAGTATCTCTGCACAGTTCCATGGTGTAATCCTTACCCTACTGAACAAACAGTAACTCTGCACAGAGACATAGTGCAATCCCTACCCTGCTGAACAAACAGTATCTCTGCACAGTTACATCGTATGATCCATACCCTGCTGCAGAAACAGTAACTCTGCACAGTTACATGGTGCAATCCCCACCCTGCAGAATAAAGAGGAACTCTGCACAGTTACATAGTGCAATCCTTATATTGCTGAACAAACAGTAACTTTGCACAGTTACATAGGGCAATCCCTACCTTGCTGAACAAACAGTATCTCTGCACAGTTACATGGTGTAATCCTTACCCTGCTGAACAAACAGTAACTCTGCACAGATACATAGTGCAATCCTTACCCTGCTGCAGAAACAGTAACTCTGCACAGTTATATGGTGCAATCCTTATCCTGCTGAACAAACAGTAACTCTGCACAGTGACATAGGGCAATCCCTACCCTGCTGAATGAACAGTAACTCTGCGCAGTTACATGGTGCACTCCTTACCCTGCTGAAGAGACAGTAACTCTGCACAGTTACAACATGCAATCCCTACCCTGCTGATTAATGAGTAACTCTGCACAGTTACATAGTGCAATCCTTACCCTGCTGAACAAACAGTAATTCTGCACAGTTACATGGTGCAATCCTTACCCTGCTGCACAGACAGTAACTCTGCACAGTTACATAGTGCAATCCCTACCCTGTTGAACAACGAGTAACTCTGCACAGTTACATAGTGAAATCCCTAACCTGCTGAATAAACAGAAACTCTGCACAGTTACATAGTGCAATCCTTACCCTCCTGAACAAACAGTAACTCTGCACAGTTACATAGTGCATATCTAACCCTGCTGCACAAACAGTAATTCTGCACAGTTACATAGTGCAATCCCTACCCTGCTGCACAGACAGTAACTCTGCACAGTTACATTGTGAAATCGCGACCCTGCTGAACAAACAGTAACTCTGCAGAGTTTCATAGTGCAATCCCTACCATGCTGAACAAAGAATAACTCCGCACAGTTACACAGTGCACTCCTTATCCTGCTGAATAAACAATAACTCTGCAGACATACATAGTGCAATCCTTACACTGCTGAATAAACAGTAACTCAGCACAGTTGCATAGTGCAATCCTTACCCTGCTGAACAATCAGTAACTCTGCACAGTTACATAGGGCAATCCCTACCCTGCTGAATAAACAGTAACTCTGCACAGTTACATGGTAAAAACCTTACCCTGCTGAACAAACAGTAAATCTGCACAGTTACATAGTGCAATCCTTACTCTGCTGAACAAAGAGTAACTCTGCACAGTTACATGGTGCAATCCTTACCCTGCTGCAGAACAGTAAGTCTGCACAGTTACATGGTGCAATCATTACCCTGCTGAACAAACAGTAACTCTGCACAGTTACATAGTGCATTCCTTACACTGCTGAAGAAACAGTAACTCTGCACAATTACATAGTGCATCCCTACCCTGCTGAACAAACAGTAACTCTGCACAGTTACATGGTGCAATCCTTACCTGCTGAACAAACAATAACTCTGCACAGTTACATAGTGTAATCCTTTCTGCTGAACAAATAGGAACTCTGCCCAGTTACAGTGTGAAATCCTTATGCTGCTGAACAAACGGAAACTCTGCACAGTTACATAGTGCAATCCTTACCCTGCTGAAGAAACAGTTATTCTGCATAGTTACATGCTGCAATCCTTATCCTGATAAACAAGCAGTAACTCTGCACTGTTACATAGTGCAATCCTTACCCTGCCTAACAAACAGTAACTCTGCACAGTTACATAGTGCAATCGCTACCCTGCTGAGGAAACTGTATCTCTGCACAGTTACATAGTGCAATCCCTACCTTGCTGAATAAACAGTAAGTCTGCACAGTTATATAGTGCAAACCTTACCCTGCTGAACAACAGCAACTCTGCACTGTTACACAGTGCATCACTAACCTGCTGAACAAAGAGTAACTGTGCAATGTTACATAGTGCAATTGTAACCCTGTGGAATAAACAGTAACTCTGCACATATACATAGTGCAATTCTGACCTTGCTGAACAAAGTGTAACTCTGTACAGTTACATAGTGCAATTCTTACCCTGCTGAACAAACAGTATCTCTGCACAGTTACATGGTGGAATCCCTACTCTGCTGAATAAACAGTAACTCTGCACAGTTACATAGTGCAATCCCTACCCTGCTGAATAAACAGTAACTCTGCACAGTTACATGGTGCAATCCTTACCCTGCTGAACAAACACTAACTCTGCACAGTTACATAGTGCAATCCCTACCCGACTGAATAAACAGTAACTCTGCACAGTTACATGCTGCAATCCTTATCCTGCTGAACAAACAGTAACTCTGCACAGTCACCTGGTGCAATCCTCACCCTGCTGAAAAAACAGTAACTCTGCACAGTTACAAAATGCAATCCTTACCCTGCTGAACAAACAATAACTCTGCACATTTACATGGCGCAATCGTTACCCTGCTGAACAAACAGCAACTCTGCACAGTTACATTGCGCAATCCGTACCCTGCTGAACAAACAGTAACTCTGCACAGGTACATGTTGCAATCCTTACCCTGCTGAACAAAGAGTAACTCTGCACAGTTACATGGTGCAATTCTTAAACTGCTGAACAAACAGTATCTCTGCACAGTAACAAAGTGTAATCCTTACACTGCTAAACAAACAGTAACTCTGCAGAGTTACATAGTGCAATCTCTACCTTGATAAACAAGCAGTAACTCTGCACAGTAACATCGTGCAATCCTTAAACTGCTGAATAAACAGTAACTCTGCACAGTTGCATAGTGCAATCCCTACACTGCTGAAGAAACCAAATCTGCAAAGTTACATAGTGAAATCTTTACCCTGCTGAACAAACAGTAACTCTGCACAGTAACATAGTGCAATCGTTAAACTGCTGAATAAACAGTATCTCTGTAGATTTACATAGTGCAATCTCTACCTTGATGAACAAACAGTAACTCTGCACAGTAACATAGTGCAATCCTTACACTGCTGAATAAACAGTAATTCTGCACAGTTGCATAGTGCAATCCCTACACTGCTGAATAAATTAAATCTGCACAGTTACAAAGTGAATTCCTTACTATGCTGAACAAAGAGTAACTCTGAACAGTTACATAGTGCATCCCTACCATGCTGAACAAACAGTAACTCTGCACAGTTAGATAGTGCAATCCTAACGCTGCTGAATAACAGTAGCTCTGCAAAGTTGCATAGTGCAATCCTTTCCCTGCTGAACAAACAGTAAATCTGCACAGTTACATAGTGCAAACCTTACCCTGCTGAACAACAGCAACTCTGCACTGTTACACAGTGCATCCCTAACCTGCTGAACAAAGAGTAACTGTGCAATGTTACATAGTGCAATTGTAACCCTGTGGAATAAACAGTAACTCTGCACATATGCATAGTGCAATCCTGACCTTGCTGAACAAAGCGTAACTCTGCACAGTTACATGGTGCAATTTTTACCCTGCTGCACAGACAGTAACTCTGCACAGTTACATTGTGAAATCGCATCCCTGCTGAACAAACAGTAACTCTGCAGAGTTTCATAGTGCAATCCCTACCATGCTGAACAAAGAATAACTCCGCACAGTTACACAGTGCACTCCTTATCCTGCTGAATAAACAGTAACTCTGCAGACATACATAGTGCAATCCCTACCCTGCTGAACAAACAGTATCTCTGCACAGTTACATAGTATGATCCATACCCTGCTGCAGAAACAGTAACTCTGCGCAGTTACATGGTGCAATCCCTACCCTGCAGAATAAAGAGGAACTCTGCACAGTTACATAGTGCAATCCTTATATTGCTGAACAAACAGTAACTTTGCACAGTTACATAGGGCAATCCCTACCTTGCTGAACAAACAGTATCTCTGCACAGTTACATGGTGTAATCCTTACCCTGCTGAACAAACAGTAACTCTGCACAGATACATAGTGCAATCCTTACCCTGCTGCAGAAACAGTAACTCTGCACAGTTATATGGTGCAATCCTTATCCTGCTGAACAAACAGTAACTCTGCACAGTGACATAGGGCAATCCCTACCCTGCTGAATGAACAGTAACTCTGCGCAGTTACATGGTGCACTCCTTACCCTGCTGAAGAGACAGTAACTCTGCACAGTTACAACGTGCAATCCCTACCCTGCTGAATAAACAGTAACTCTGCACAGTTACATAGTGCAATCCCTACCCTGATGAACAAACAATAACTCTGCACAGTTACATAGTGAAATCCTTACACAGATGAATAAGCAGTAACTCTGCACAGTTGCATAGTGCAATCCTTACCCTGCTGAACAAAGACTAACTCTGCACAGTTACATAGTGCATCCCTACCCTGCTGAAAAAAGAGTAACTCTGCACAGTTACATACTGCAATCCCTACCTTGCTGAAGCAACAGTATCTCTGTACATTTACATAGTGCAATCCTTACACTGCTGAACAAACAGTAACCCTGCACAGAAACATAGTGCAATCCTTACACTGCTGAATAAACAGTAACTCTGCACAGTTGAATAGTGCTATCCCTACCCTGCTAAATAAACAGTAACTCTGTACAGTTACATAGTGCAATCCCTACCCTGCTGAAGAAACTGTAACTCTGCACAGTTACATAGTGCAATCCTCACACTGCTGAACAAACAGTAATTCTGCACACATAGTGCAATCCTTACCCTGCTGAACAAACAGTAATTCTGCACAGTTACATAGTGCAATCCTTACCCTGCTGAATAAACAATAACTCTGCACAGTTACATAGTGCAATCCTTGCCCTGCTGAACAACCAGTAATTCTGCACAGTTACATGGTGTAATCCTTACCCTACTGAACAAACAGTAACTCTGCACAGAGACATAGTGCAATCCCTACCCTGCTGAACAAACAGTATCTCTGCACAGTTACATAGTATGATCCATACCCTGCTGCAGAAACAGTAACTCTGCACAGTTACATGGTGCAATCCCTACCCTGCAGAATAAAGAGGAACTCTGCACAGTTACATAGTGCAATCCTTATATTGCTGAACAAACAGTAACTTTGCACAGTTACATAGGGCAATCCCTACCTTGCTGAACACAACAGTATCTCTGCACAGTTACATGGTGTAATCCTTACCCTGCTGAACAAACAGTAACTCTGCACAGATACATAGTGCAATCCTTACCCTGCTGCAGAAACAGTAACTCTGCACAGTTATATGGTGCAATCCTTATCCTGCTGAACAAACAGTAACTCTGCACAGTGACATAGGGCAATCCCTACCCTGCTGAATGAACAGTAACTCTGCGCAGTTACATGGTGCACTCCTTACCCTGCTGAAGAGACAGTAACTCTGCACAGTTACAACGTGCAATCCCTACCCTGCTGAATAAACAGTAACTCTGCACAGTTACATAGTGCAATCCCTACCCTGATGAACAAACAATAACTCTGCACAGTTACATAGTGAAATCCCTACCCTGCTGAATAAACAGAAACTCTGCACATTTACATAGTGCAATCCTTACCCTGCTGCAGAAACAGTAACTCTGCACAGTTATATGGTGCAATCCTTATCCTGCTGAACAAACAGTAACTCTGCACAGTGACATAGGGCAATCCCTACCCTGCTGAATGAACAGTAACTCTGCGCAGTTACATGGTGCACTCCTTACCCTGCTGAAGAGACAGTAACTCTGCACAGTTACAACATGCAATCCCTACCCTGCTGATTAATGAGTAACTCTGCACAGTTACATAGTGCAATCCTTACCCTGCTGAACAAACAGTAATTCTGCACAGTTACATGGTGCAATCCTTACCCTGCTGCACAGACAGTAACTCTGCACAGTTACATAGTGCAATCCCTACCCTGTTGAACAACGAGTAACTCTGCACAGTTACATAGTGAAATCCCTAACCTGCTGAATAAACAGAAACTCTGCACAGTTACATAGTGCAATCCTTACCCTCCTGAACAAACAGTAACTCTGCACAGTTACATAGTGCATATCTAACCCTGCTGCACAAACAGTAATTCTGCACAGTTACATAGTGCAATCCCTACCCTGCTGCACAGACAGTAACTCTGCACAGTTACATTGTGAAATCGCGACCCTGCTGAACAAACAGTAACTCTGCAGAGTTTCATAGTGCAATCCCTACCATGCTGAACAAAGAATAACTCCGCACAGTTACACAGTGCACTCCTTATCCTGCTGAATAAACAATAACTCTGCAGACATACATAGTGCAATCCTTACACTGCTGAATAAACAGTAACTCAGCACAGTTGCATAGTGCAATCCTTACCCTGCTGAACAATCAGTAACTCTGCACAGTTACATAGGGCAATCCCTACCCTGCTGAATAAACAGTAACTCTGCACAGTTACATGGTAAAAACCTTACCCTGCTGAACAAACAGTAAATCTGCACAGTTACATAGTGCAATCCTTACTCTGCTGAACAAAGAGTAACTCTGCACAGTTACATGGTGCAATCCTTACCCTGCTGCAGAACAGTAAGTCTGCACAGTTACATGGTGCAATCATTACCCTGCTGAACAAACAGTAACTCTGCACAGTTACATAGTGCATTCCTTACACTGCTGAAGAAACAGTAACTCTGCACAATTACATAGTGCATCCCTACCCTGCTGAACAAACAGTAACTCTGCACAGTTACATGGTGCAATCCTTACCTGCTGAACAAACAATAACTCTGCACAGTTACATAGTGTAATCCTTTCTGCTGAACAAATAGGAACTCTGCCCAGTTACAGTGTGAAATCCTTATGCTGCTGAACAAACGGAAACTCTGCACAGTTACATAGTGCAATCCTTACCCTGCTGAAGAAACAGTTATTCTGCATAGTTACATGCTGCAATCCTTATCCTGATAAACAAGCAGTAACTCTGCACTGTTACATAGTGCAATCCTTACCCTGCCTAACAAACAGTAACTCTGCACAGTTACATAGTGCAATCGCTACCCTGCTGAGGAAACTGTATCTCTGCACAGTTACATAGTGCAATCCCTACCTTGCTGAATAAACAGTAAGTCTGCACAGTTATATAGTGCAAACCTTACCCTGCTGAACAACAGCAACTCTGCACTGTTACACAGTGCATCACTAACCTGCTGAACAAAGAGTAACTGTGCAATGTTACATAGTGCAATTGTAACCCTGTGGAATAAACAGTAACTCTGCACATATACATAGTGCAATTCTGACCTTGCTGAACAAAGTGTAACTCTGTACAGTTACATAGTGCAATTCTTACCCTGCTGAACAAACAGTATCTCTGCACAGTTACATGGTGGAATCCCTACTCTGCTGAATAAACAGTAACTCTGCACAGTTACATAGTGCAATCCCTACCCTGCTGAATAAACAGTAACTCTGCACAGTTACATGGTGCAATCCTTACCCTGCTGAACAAACACTAACTCTGCACAGTTACATAGTGCAATCCCTACCCGACTGAATAAACAGTAACTCTGCACAGTTACATGCTGCAATCCTTATCCTGCTGAACAAACAGTAACTCTGCACAGTCACCTGGTGCAATCCTCACCCTGCTGAAAAAACAGTAACTCTGCACAGTTACAAAATGCAATCCTTACCCTGCTGAACAAACAATAACTCTGCACATTTACATGGCGCAATCGTTACCCTGCTGAACAAACAGCAACTCTGCACAGTTACATTGCGCAATCCGTACCCTGCTGAACAAACAGTAACTCTGCACAGGTACATGTTGCAATCCTTACCCTGCTGAACAAAGAGTAACTCTGCACAGTTACATGGTGCAATTCTTAAACTGCTGAACAAACAGTATCTCTGCACAGTAACAAAGTGTAATCCTTACACTGCTAAACAAACAGTAACTCTGCAGAGTTACATAGTGCAATCTCTACCTTGATAAACAAGCAGTAACTCTGCACAGTAACATCGTGCAATCCTTAAACTGCTGAATAAACAGTAACTCTGCACAGTTGCATAGTGCAATCCCTACACTGCTGAAGAAACCAAATCTGCAAAGTTACATAGTGAAATCTTTACCCTGCTGAACAAACAGTAACTCTGCACAGTAACATAGTGCAATCGTTAAACTGCTGAATAAACAGTATCTCTGTAGATTTACATAGTGCAATCTCTACCTTGATGAACAAACAGTAACTCTGCACAGTAACATAGTGCAATCCTTACACTGCTGAATAAACAGTAATTCTGCACAGTTGCATAGTGCAATCCCTACACTGCTGAATAAATTAAATCTGCACAGTTACAAAGTGAATTCCTTACTATGCTGAACAAAGAGTAACTCTGAACAGTTACATAGTGCATCCCTACCATGCTGAACAAACAGTAACTCTGCACAGTTAGATAGTGCAATCCTAACGCTGCTGAATAACAGTAGCTCTGCAAAGTTGCATAGTGCAATCCTTTCCCTGCTGAACAAACAGTAAATCTGCACAGTTACATAGTGCAAACCTTACCCTGCTGAACAACAGCAACTCTGCACTGTTACACAGTGCATCCCTAACCTGCTGAACAAAGAGTAACTGTGCAATGTTACATAGTGCAATTGTAACCCTGTGGAATAAACAGTAACTCTGCACATATGCATAGTGCAATCCTGACCTTGCTGAACAAAGCGTAACTCTGCACAGTTACATGGTGCAATTTTTACCCTGCTGCACAGACAGTAACTCTGCACAGTTACATTGTGAAATCGCATCCCTGCTGAACAAACAGTAACTCTGCAGAGTTTCATAGTGCAATCCCTACCATGCTGAACAAAGAATAACTCCGCACAGTTACACAGTGCACTCCTTATCCTGCTGAATAAACAGTAACTCTGCAGACATACATAGTGCAATCCCTACCCTGCTGAACAAACAGTATCTCTGCACAGTTACATAGTATGATCCATACCCTGCTGCAGAAACAGTAACTCTGCGCAGTTACATGGTGCAATCCCTACCCTGCAGAATAAAGAGGAACTCTGCACAGTTACATAGTGCAATCCTTATATTGCTGAACAAACAGTAACTTTGCACAGTTACATAGGGCAATCCCTACCTTGCTGAACAAACAGTATCTCTGCACAGTTACATGGTGTAATCCTTACCCTGCTGAACAAACAGTAACTCTGCACAGATACATAGTGCAATCCTTACCCTGCTGCAGAAACAGTAACTCTGCACAGTTATATGGTGCAATCCTTATCCTGCTGAACAAACAGTAACTCTGCACAGTGACATAGGGCAATCCCTACCCTGCTGAATGAACAGTAACTCTGCGCAGTTACATGGTGCACTCCTTACCCTGCTGAAGAGACAGTAACTCTGCACAGTTACAACGTGCAATCCCTACCCTGCTGAATAAACAGTAACTCTGCACAGTTACATAGTGCAATCCCTACCCTGATGAACAAACAATAACTCTGCACAGTTACATAGTGAAATCCTTACACAGATGAATAAGCAGTAACTCTGCACAGTTGCATAGTGCAATCCTTACCCTGCTGAACAAAGACTAACTCTGCACAGTTACATAGTGCATCCCTACCCTGCTGAAAAAAGAGTAACTCTGCACAGTTACATACTGCAATCCCTACCTTGCTGAAGCAACAGTATCTCTGTACATTTACATAGTGCAATCCTTACACTGCTGAACAAACAGTAACCCTGCACAGAAACATAGTGCAATCCTTACACTGCTGAATAAACAGTAACTCTGCACAGTTGAATAGTGCTATCCCTACCCTGCTAAATAAACAGTAACTCTGTACAGTTACATAGTGCAATCCCTACCCTGCTGAAGAAACAGTAACTCTGCACAGTTACATAGTGCAATCCTCACACTGCTGAACAAACAGTAATTCTGCACACATAGTGCAATCCTTACCCTGCTGAACAAACAGTAATTCTGCACAGTTACATAGTGCAATCCTTACCCTGCTGAATAAACAATAACTCTGCACAGTTACATAGTGCAATCCTTGCCCTGCTGAACAACCAGTAATTCTGCACAGTTACATGGTGTAATCCTTACCCTACTGAACAAACAGTAACTCTGCACAGAGACATAGTGCAATCCCTACCCTGCTGAACAAACAGTATCTCTGCACAGTTACATAGTATGATCCATACCCTGCTGCAGAAACAGTAACTCTGCACAGTTACATGGTGCAATCCCTACCCTGCAGAATAAAGAGGAACTCTGCACAGTTACATAGTGCAATCCTTATATTGCTGAACAAACAGTAACTTTGCACAGTTACATAGGGCAATCCCTACCTTGCTGAACACAACAGTATCTCTGCACAGTTACATGGTGTAATCCTTACCCTGCTGAACAAACAGTAACTCTGCACAGATACATAGTGCAATCCTTACCCTGCTGCAGAAACAGTAACTCTGCACAGTTATATGGTGCAATCCTTATCCTGCTGAACAAACAGTAACTCTGCACAGTGACATAGGGCAATCCCTACCCTGCTGAATGAACAGTAACTCTGCGCAGTTACATGGTGCACTCCTTACCCTGCTGAAGAGACAGTAACTCTGCACAGTTACAACGTGCAATCCCTACCCTGCTGAATAAACAGTAACTCTGCACAGTTACATAGTGCAATCCCTACCCTGATGAACAAACAATAACTCTGCACAGTTACATAGTGAAATCCCTACCCTGCTGAATAAACAGAAACTCTGCACATTTACATAGTGCAATCCTTACCCTGCTGAGGAGACAGTAACTCTGCACAGTTACAACATGCAATCCCTACCCTGCTGATTAATGAGTAACCCTGCACAGTTACATAGTGCAATCCTTACCCTGCTGAACAAACAGTAATTCTGCACAGTTACATGGTGCAATCCTTACCCTGCTGCACAGACAGTAACTCTGCACAGTTACATAGTGCAATCCCTACCCTGTTGAACAACGAGTAACTCTGCACAGTTACATAGTGAAATCCCTAATCTGCTGAATAAACAGAAACTCTGCACAGTTACATAGTGCAAATCTAACCCTGCTGCACAAACAGTAATTCTGCACAGTTACATAGTGCAATCCCTACCCTGCTGCACAGACAGTAACTCTGCACAGTTACATTGTGAAATCGCGACCCTGCTGAACAAACAGTAACTCTGCAGAGTTTCATAGTGCAATCCCTACCATGCTGAACAAAGAATAACTCCGCACAGTTACACAGTGCACTCCTTATCCTGCTGAATAAACAGTAACTCTGCAGACATACATAGTGCAATCCTTACACTGCTGAATAAACAGTAACTCAGCACAGTTGCATAGTGCAATCCTTACCCTGCTGAACAATCAGTAACTCTGCACAGTTACATAGGGCAATCCCTCCCTTGCTGAATAAACAGTAACTCTGCACAGTTACATAGTGCAATCCTTACACAGCTGAATAAGCAGTAACTCTGCACAGTTGCATAGTGCAATCCTTACCCTGCTGAACAAAGACTAACTCTGCACAGTTACATAGTGCATCCCTACCCTGCTGAAAAAAGAGTAACTCTGCAGTTACATACTGCAATCCCTACCTTGCTGAAGCAACAGTATCTCTGTACATTTACATAGTGCAATCCTTACACTGCTGAACAAACAGTAACCCTGCACAGAAACATAGTGCAATCCTTACACTGCTGAATAAACAGTAACTCTGCACAGTTGAATAGTGCTATCCCTACCCTGCTAAATAAACAGTAACTTTGCACAGTTACATAGTGCAATCCTTACACTGCTGAAGAAACTGTAACTCTGCACAGTTACATAGTGCAATCCTCACACTGCTGAACAAACAGTAATTCTGCACAGTTATATAGTGCAATCCTTACCCTGCTGAAAAAACAGTAATTCTGCACAGTTACATAGTGCAATCCTTACCCTGCTGAATCAACAATAACTCTGCACAGTTACATAGTGCAATCCTTGCCCTGCTGAACAACCAGTAATTCTGCACATTTACATAGTGCAATCCTTACCCTGCTTAATAAACAGTAACTCTGCACAGTTACATAGTGCAATCCTTATCCTGCTGAACAAACAGTAATTCTGCACAGTTACATAGTGCAATCCTTACCCTGCTGAATAAACAGTAACTCTGCACAGTTACATAGTTCAATCCTTAGCCTGCTGAATAAACAGTAATTGTGCACAGTTACATGTGGCAATCCGTACACCACTGAACAAACCGTAACTCTGCACAGATACATAATGCAATCCTTACACTGCTGAATAAAGAGTAATGCTGCACAATTTCATTGTGCAATCCCTACCCTGCTGAAAAAACAGTAACTCTGCACAGGTACATGGTTTAATCCTTACCCTGCTGAACAAACAGTAACTCAGCACAGTTACATGGTGCAATCCTTACCCTGCTGAACAAACAGCAACTCTGCACAGTTACATTGTGCAATCCGTACCCTGCTGAACAAACAGTAACTCTGCACAGGTACATGTTGCAATCTTTGCCTAGCTGAACAAACAGTGACTCTGCACAGTTACATAGTGCAATCTCTACCTTGATAAACAAACAGTATCTGTGCACAGTTACATAGTGCAATCCTAACCCTGCTGAATAAACAGTAACTCTGCAAAGTTGCATAGTGCAATCCTTACCATGATGAATAAACAGTAAATCTGCACAGTTAAATAGTGCAAACCTTAACCTGCTGAACAACAGCAACTCTGCACTGTTACACAGTGCATCCCTAACCTGCTGAACAAAGAGTAACTGTGCAATGTTACATAGTGCAATTGTAACACTGTGGAATAAACAGTAACTCTGCACATATACATAGTGCAATCCTGACCTTGCTGAACAAAGCGTAACTCTGCACAGTTACATGGTGCAATCGTTAAACTGCTGAATAAACAGTAACTCTGCACAGTTGCATAGTGCAATCCTTACCCTGCTGAACAAACATTAATTTGGCACAGCTACATAATGCAATCCACACCCTACGGAACAAACAGCAACTCTGCACAATTTCATAGTGCAAATCCCTACCCTGCTGAACAAAGAATAACTCTGCACAGTTACATAGTGCAATCCTTATACTGCTGAACAAAGAGTAACTCTGCACAGTTACATGCTGCAATCCTTATCCTGATAAACAAACAGTAACTCTGCACCGTTACATAGTGCAATCCTTACCCTGCTGAACAAACAGTAACTCAGCACAGTTACATGTTGCAATCCTTACCCTGGTGAAGAAACAGTAACACTGCACAGTTACATACTGCATCCCTACCCTGTTGAACAAACAGTATCTCTGCACGTTACATGGTGCAGTCCTTACCCTGATGAACAAACAGTAACTCTGCACAGTTACATAGTGCAATCCCTCCCTTGCTGAATAAACAGTAACTCTGCACAGTTACATAGTGCAATCGTTACACAGCTGAATAAACAGTAACTCTGCACAGTTGCATAGTGCAATCCTTACCCTGCTGAACTGAGAGTAATTCTGCACAGTAACATAGTGCAATCCTTACCCTGCTGAACAAAGAGTAACTCTGCACAGTTACATAGTGCATCACTACCCTGCTGAAAAAAGAGTAACTGCACAGTTACATACTGCAATCCCTACCTGGCTGAAGGAACAGTATCTCTGTACATTTACATAGTGCAATCCTTACACTGCTGAATAAACAGTAACTCTGCACAGAAACATAGTGCAATCCTTACACTGCTGAATAAACAGTAACTCTGCACAGTTGAATAGTGCAATCCCTACCCTGCAAAATAAACAGTAACTCTGCACAGTTACATAGTGCAATCCCTACCCTGCTGAAGAAACTGTAACTCTGCACAGTTACATAGTGCAATCCTTATCCTGCTGAACAAACAGTAATTCTGCACAGTTACATAGTGCAATCCTTACCCTGCTGAACAAACAGTAATTCTGCACAGTTACATAGTGCAATCCTTACACTGCTGAATAAACAATAACTCTGCACAGTTACATAGTGCAATCCTTAACCTGCTGAACAAACAGTAACTCTGCACAGTTACATAGTGCAATCCTTACACTGCTGAACAAACATTAATTCTGCACAGTTACAAAGTGCAAAACTTATCCTGCTGAACAAACAACAACTCTGCACAATTTCATAGTGCAATCCCTACCCTGCTGAACAAAGAATAACTCTGCACAGTTACATAGTGCAATCCTTATACTGCTGAACAAAGAGTAACTCTGCACAGTTACCTAATGCAATCCCTACCCTGCTGAACAAACAGTAACTCTGCACAGTTACAAGCTGCAATCCTTATCCTGATAAACAAACAGTAACTCTGCACCGTTACATAGTGCAATCCTTACCCTGCTGAACAAACAGTAACTCAGCACAGTTACATGTTGCAATCCTTACCCTGGTGAAGAAACAGTAACACTGCACAGTTACATAGTGCATCCCTACCCTGCTGAACAAACAGTATCTCTGCACAGTTACATGGTGCAGTCCTTACCCTGCTGAACAAACAGTAACTCTGCACAGTTTCAAAGTGCAGTCCCTCCCTTGCTGAATAAACAGTAACTCTGCACAGTTACATAGTGCAATCCTTACACAGCTGAATAAACAGTTACTCTGCACAGTTACATAGTTCAATCCTTACCCTGCTGAAGAACAGTAATTGTGCACAGTTACATGTGGCAATCCGTACACCACTGAACAAACAGTAACTCTGCACAGATACATAATGCAATCCTTACACTGCTGAATAAACAGTAATGCTGCACAATTTCATTGTGCAATCCCTACCCTGCTGAAAAAACAGTAACTCTGCACAGGTACGTGGTTTAATCCTTACCCTGCTGAACGAACAGTAACTCAGCACAGTTACATGGTGCAATCCCTCCCTTGCTGAATAAACAGTAACTCTGCACAGTTACATAGTGCAATCCTTACACAGCTGAATAAACAGTAACTCTGCACAGTTACATAGTGCAATCCTTACCCTGCTGAAAAAAGAGTAACTCTGCACAGTTACATACTGCAATCCCTACCTGGCTGAAGGAACAGTATCTCTGTACATTTACATAGTGCAATCCTTACACTGCTGAATAAACAGTAACTCTGCACAGAAACATAGTGCAATCCTTACACTGCTGAATAAACAGTAACTCTGCACAGTTGAATAGTGCAATCCCTACCCTGCAAAATAAACAGTAACTCTGCACAGTTACATAGTGCAATCCCTACCCTGCTGAAGAAACTGTAACTCTGCACAGTTACATAGTGCAATCCTTACCCTGCTGAACAAACAGTAATTCTGCACAGTTACATAGTGCAATCCTTACCCTGCTGAACAAACAGTAATTCTGCACAGTTACATAGTGCAATCCTTACACTGCTGAATAAACAATAACTTGCACAGTTACATAGTGCAACCCTTAACCTGCTGAACAAACAGTAATTCTGCACAGTTACATAGTGCATCCCTACCCTGCTGAACAAACAGTATCTCTGCACAGTTACATGGTGCAGTCCTTACCCTGCTGAACAAACAGTAACTCTGCACAGTTACACAGTGCAGTCCCTCCCTTGCTGAATAAACAGTAACTCTGCACAGTTACATAGTGCAATCCTTACACAGCTGAATAAACAGTAACTCTGCACAGTTGCATAGTGCAATCCTCACCCTGCTGAACTGAGAGTAATTCTGCACAGTAACATAGTGCAATCCCTACCCTGCTGAACAAAGAGTAACTCTGCACATTTACATCGTGCAATCCTTACACTGCTGAATAAACAGTAACTCTGCACAGTTGAATAGTGCAATCCCTACCCTGCTGAACAAACATTAATTCTGCACAGTTACAAAGTGCAATCCTTACCCTGCTGAACAAACAGCAACTCTGCACAATTTCATAGTGCAATCCCTACCCTGCTGATCAAAGAATAACTCTGCACAGTGACATAGTGCAATCCTTATACTGCTGAACAAAGAGTAACTCTGCACAGTTACCTAATGCAATCCTTACCCTGCTGAACAAACAGTAACTCAGCACAGTTACATGTTGCAATCCTTACCCTGGTGAAGAAACAGTAACACTGCACAGTTACATAGTGCATCCCTACCCTGCTGAACAAACAGTATCTCTGCACAGTTACATGGTGCAGTCCTTACCCTGCTGAACAAACAGTAACTCTGCACAGTTACATAGTGCAATCCCTCCCTTGCTGAATAAACAGTAACTCTGCACAGTTACATAGTGCAATCCTTACACAGCTGAATGAACAGTAACTCTGCACAGTTGCATAGTACAATCCTCACCCTGCTGAACTGAGAGTAATTCTGCACGGTAACATAGTGCAATCCTTACCCTGCTGAACAAAGAGTAATTCTGCACATTTACATAGTGCAATCCTTACACCGCTGAATAAACAGCAACACTGCACAGTTGAATAGTGCAATCCCTACCCTGCTGAACAAACATTAATTCTGCACAGTTACAAAGTGCAATCCTTACCCTGCTGAAAAAACAGCAACTCTGCACAATTTCATAGTGCAATCCCTACCCTGCTGAACAAAGAATAACTCTCACAGTTACATAGTGCAATCCTTACACAGCGGAATAAACAGTAACTCTGCACAGTTGCATAGTGCAATCCTTACCCTGCTGAACAAACAGTAATTCTGCACAGTAACATAGTGCAATCCTTACCCTGCTGAACAAAGAGCAACTCTGCACAGTTACATAGTGCATCCCTACCCTGCTGAAAAAAGAGTAACTCTGCACAGTTACATACTGCAATCCCTACCTGGCTGAAGCAACAGTATCTCTGTACATTTACATAGTGCAATCCTTACACTGCTGAATAAACAGTAACTCTGCACAGAAACATAGTGCAATCCTTACACTGCTGAATAAACAGTAACTCTGCACAGTTGAATAGTGCAATCCCTACCCTGCAAAATAAACAGTAACTCTTCACAGTTACATAGTGCAATCCCTACCCTGCTGAAGAAACTGTAACTCTGCACAGTTACATAGTGCAATCCTTACCCTGCTGAACAAACAGTAATTCTGCACAGTTACATAGTGCAATCCTTACCCTGCTGAACAAACAGTATTTCTGCACAGTTACATAGTGCAATCCTTACCCTGCTGAATAAACAATAACTCTGCACAGTTACATAGTGCAATCCTTACCCTGCTGAACAAACAGTATTTCTGCACAGTTACATAGTGCAATCCTTACCCTGCTGAATAAACAGTAACTCTGCACAGTTACATAGTGCAATCCTTATCCTGCTGAACAAACATTAATTCTGCACAGTTACAAAGTGCAATCCTTCCCTGCTGAACAAACAGCAACTCTGCACAATTTCATAGTGCAATAACCTACCCTGCTGAACAAAGAATAACTCTGCACAGTTACATAGTGCAATCCTTATACTGCTGAACAAAGAGTAACTCTGCACAGTTACCTAATGCAATCCCTACCCTGCTGAACAAACAGTAACTCTGCACAGTTACATGCTGCAATCCTTATCCTGATAAACAAACAGTAACTCTGCACACTTACATAGTGCAATCCTTACACAGCTGAATAAACAGTAACTCTGCACAGTTGCATAGTGCAATCCTCACCCTGCTGAACTGAGAGTAATTCTGCACAGTAACATAGTGCAATCCTTACCCTGCTGAACAAAGAGTAATTCTGCACATTTACATAGTGCAATCCTTACGCTGCTGAATAAACAGTAACACTGCACAGTTGAATAGTGCAATCCCTACCCTGCTGAACAAACATTAATTCGGCACAGTTACAATCCTTACCCTGCTGAACAAACAGCAACTCTGCACAATTTCATAGTGCAATCCCTACCCTGCTGAACAAAGAATAATTCTGCACAGTTACATATTGCCATCCTTATACTGCTGAACAAAGAGTAACTCTGAACAGTTACCTAACGCAATCCCTACCCTGCTGAACAAACAGTAACTCTGCACAGTTACATGCTGCAATCCTTATCCTGATAAACAAACAGTAACTCTGCACCGTTACATAGTGCAATCCTTACACTGCTGAACAAACAGTAACTCTGCACATGTACATAATGCTATCCTTACCCTGCTGAACAAACAGGAACTCAGCACAGTTACATGTTGCAATCCTTACCCTGCTGAAGAAACAGTAACACTGCACAGTTACATACTGCATCCCTACCCTGTTGAACAAATAGTATCTCTGCATAGTTACATGGTGCAGTCCTTACCCTGCTGAACAAACAGTAACTCTGCACAGTTACATAGTGCAATCCCTCCCTTGCTGAATAAACAGTAACTCTGCACAGTTACATAGTGCAATCCTTACACAGCTGAATAAACAGTAACTCTGCACAGTTGCATAGTGCAATCCTTACCCTGCTGAACTGAGAGTAACTCTGCACAGTTAAATAGTGCATCCCTACCCTGCTGAAAAAAGAGTAACTCTGCACAGTTACATACTGCAATCCCTACCTGGCCGAAGCAGCAGTATCTCTGTACATTTACATAGTGCAATCCTTACACTGCTGAATAAACAGTAACTCTGCACTGAAACATAGTGCAATCCTTACACTGCTGAATAAACAGTAACTCTGCACAGTTGAATAGTGCAATCCCAACCCTGCTAAATAAACAGTAACTCTGCACAGTTACATAGTGCAATCCCTACCCTGCTGAAGAAACTGTAACTCTGCACAGTTACATAGTGCAATCCCTACACTGCTGAACAAACAGTAATTCTGCACAGTTACATAGTGCAATCCTTACCCTGCTGAACAAACAGTAATTCTGCACAGTTACATAGTGCAATCCTTACCCTGCTGAATAAACAATAACTCTGCACAGTTACATAGTGCAATCTTTAACCTGCTGAACAAACAGTAATTCTGCACAGTTACATAGTGCAATCCTTACACTGCTGAATAAACAGTAACACTGCACAGCTGAATAGTGCAATCCCTACCCTGCTGAACAAACATTAATTCTGCACAGTTACAAAGTGCAATCCTTACCCT
This sequence comes from Isurus oxyrinchus, assembly GCA_026770705.1. Lineage (NCBI taxonomy): Eukaryota > Metazoa > Chordata > Chondrichthyes > Lamniformes > Lamnidae > Isurus > Isurus oxyrinchus. The sequence continues at coordinate 24,700,569 of JANJGN010000030.1, forward strand.
GCTGAACAAACAGCAACTCTGCACAATTTCATAGTGCAATCCCTACCCTGCTGAACAAAGAATAACTCTGCACAGTTACATAGTGCAATCCTTACACAGCGGAATAAACAGTAACTCTGCACAGAAACATTGTGCAATCCTTACTCTGCTGAATAAACAGTAACTCTGCACAGTTGAATAGTGCAATCCCTACCCTGCAAAATAAACAGTAACTCTTCACAGTTACATAGTGCAATCCCTACCCTGCTGAAGAAACTGTAACTCTGCACAGTTACATAGGGCAATCCTTACCCTGCTGAACAAACAGTAATTCTGCACAGTTACATAGTGCAATCTTTACCCTGCTGAACAAACAGTATTTCTGCACAGTTAAATAGTGAAATCTGTACCCTGCTGAACAATGAGTAACTCTGCACAGTTACATAGTGCATCCCTTCCCTGCTTAGCAAAGAGTAACTCTGTACAGTTACATATTGCAATCCCTACCCTGCTGATCAAAGAATAACTCTGCACAGTGACATAGTGCAATCCTTATACTGCTGAACAAAGAGTAACTCTGCACAGTTACCTAATGCAATCCTTACCCTGCTGAACAAACAGTAACTCAGCACAGTTACATGTTGCAATCCTTACCCTGGTGAAGAAACAGTAACACTGCACAGTTACATAGTGCATCCCTACCCTGCTGAACAAACAGTATCTCTGCACAGTTACATGGTGCAGTCCTTACCCTGCTGAACAAACAGTAACTCTGCACAGTTACATAGTGCAATCCCTCCCTTGCTGAATAAACAGTAACTCTGCACAGTTACATAGTGCAATCCTTACACAGTTGAATGAACAGTAACTCTGCACAGTTGCATAGTACAATCCTCACCCTGCTGAACTGAGAGTAATTCTGCACAGTAACATAGTGCAATCCTTACCCTGCTGAACAAAGAGTAATTCTGCACATTTACATAGTGCAATCCTTACACCGCTGAATAAACAGCAACACTGCACAGTTGAATAGTGCAATCCCTACCCTGCTGAACAAACATTAATTCTGCACAGTTACAAAGTGCAATCCTTACCCTGCTGAAAAAACAGCAACTCTGCACAATTTCATAGTGCAATCCCTACCCTGCTGAACAAAGAATAACTCTCACAGTTACATAGTGCAATCCTTACACAGCGGAATAAACAGTAACTCTGCACAGTTGCATAGTGCAATCCTTACCCTGCTGAACAAACAGTAATTCTGCACAGTAACATAGTGCAATCCTTACCCTGCTGAACAAAGAGCAACTCTGCACAGTTACATAGTGCATCCCTACCCTGCTGAAAAAAGAGTAACTCTGCACAGTTACATACTGCAATCCCTACCTGGCTGAAGCAACAGTATCTCTGTACATTTACATAGTGCAATCCTTACACTGCTGAATAAACAGTAACTCTGCACAGAAACATAGTGCAATCCTTACACTGCTGAATAAACAGTAACTCTGCACAGTTGAATAGTGCAATCCCTACCCTGCAAAATAAACAGTAACTCTTCACAGTTACATAGTGCAATCCCTACCCTGCTGAAGAAACTGTAACTCTGCACAGTTACATAGTGCAATCCTTACCCTGCTGAACAAACAGTAATTCTGCACAGTTACATAGTGCAATCCTTACCCTGCTGAACAAACAGTATTTCTGCACAGTTACATAGTGCAATCCTTACCCTGCTGAATAAACAATAACTCTGCACAGTTACATAGTGCAATCCTTACCCTGCTGAACAAACAGTATTTCTGCACAGTTACATAGTGCAATCCTTACCCTGCTGAATAAACAGTAACTCTGCACAGTTACATAGTGCAATCCTTATCCTGCTGAACAAACATTAATTCTGCACAGTTACAAAGTGCAATCCTTCCCTGCTGAACAAACAGCAACTCTGCACAATTTCATAGTGCAATAACCTACCCTGCTGAACAAAGAATAACTCTGCACAGTTACATAGTGCAATCCTTATACTGCTGAACAAAGAGTAACTCTGCACAGTTACCTAATGCAATCCCTACCCTGCTGAACAAACAGTAACTCTGCACAGTTACATGCTGCAATCCTTATCCTGATAAACAAACAGTAACTATGCACACTTACATAGTGCAATCCTTACACAGCTGAATATACAGTAACTCTGCACAGTTGCATAGTGCAATCCTCACCCTGCTGAACTGAGAGTAATTCTGCACAGTAACATAGTGCAATCCTTACCCTGCTGAACAAAGAGTAATTCTGCACATTTACATAGTGCAATCCTTACGCTGCTGAATAAACAGTAACACTGCACAGTTGAATAGTGCAATCCCTACCCTGCTGAACAAACATTAATTCGGCACAGTTACAATCCTTACCCTGCTGAACAAACAGCAACTCTGCACAATTTCATAGTGCAATCCCTACCCTGCTGAACAAAGAATAATTCTGCACAGTTACATATTGCCATCCTTATACTGCTGAACAAAGAGTAACTCTGAACAGTTACCTAACGCAATCCCTACCCTGCTGAACAAACAGTAACTCTGCACAGTTACATGCTGCAATCCTTATCCTGATAAACAAACAGTAACTCTGCACCGTTACATAGTGCAATCCTTACACTGCTGAACAAACAGTAACTCTGCACATGTACATAATGCTATCCTTACCCTGCTGAACAAACAGGAACTCAGCACAGTTACATGTTGCAATCCTTACCCTGCTGAAGAAACAGTAACACTGCACAGTTACATACTGCATCCCTACCCTGTTGAACAAATAGTATCTCTGCATAGTTACATGGTGCAGTCCTTACCCTGCTGAACAAACAGTAACTCTGCACAGTTACATAGTGCAATCCCTCCCTTGCTGAATAAACAGTAACTCTGCACAGTTACATAGTGCAATCCTTACACAGCTGAATAAACAGTAACTCTGCACAGTTGCATAGTGCAATCCTTACCCTGCTGAACTGAGAGTAACTCTGCACAGTTAAATAGTGCATCCCTACCCTGCTGAAAAAAGAGTAACTCTGCACAGTTACATACTGCAATCCCTACCTGGCCGAAGCAGCAGTATCTCTGTACATTTACATAGTGCAATCCTTACACTGCTGAATAAACAGTAACTCTGCACTGAAACATAGTGCAATCCTTACACTGCTGAATAAACAGTAACTCTGCACAGTTGAATAGTGCAATCCCAACCCTGCTAAATAAACAGTAACTCTGCACAGTTACATAGTGCAATCCCTACCCTGCTGAAGAAACTGTAACTCTGCACAGTTACATAGTGCAATCCCTACACTGCTGAACAAACAGTAATTCTGCACAGTTACATAGTGCAATCCTTACCCTGCTGAACAAACAGTAATTCTGCACAGTTACATAGTGCAATCCTTACCCTGCTGAATAAACAATAACTCTGCACAGTTACATAGTGCAATCTTTAACCTGCTGAACAAACAGTAATTCTGCACAGTTACATAGTGCAATCCTTACACTGCTGAATAAACAGTAACACTGCACAGTTGAATAGTGCAATCCCTACCCTGCTGAACAAACATTAATTCTGCACAGTTACAAAGTGCAATCCTTACCCTGCTGAACAAACAGCAACTCTGCACAATTTCATAGTGCAATCCCTACCCTGCTGAACAAAGAATAACTCTGCACAGTTACATAGTGCAATCCTTACACAGCGGAATAAACAGTAACTCTGCACAGAAACATTGTGCAATCCTTACTCTGCTGAATAAACAGTAACTCTGCACAGTTACATACTGCAATCCCTACCCTGCAAAATAAACAGTAACTCTTCACAGTTACATAGTGCAATCCCTACCCTGCTGAAGAAACTGTAACTCTGCACAGTTACATAGGGCAATCCTTACCCTGCTGAACAAACAGTAATTCTGCACAGTTACATAGTGCAATCCTTACCCTGCTGAACAAACAGTATTTCTGCACAGTTACATAGTGCAATCCTTACCCTGCTGAACAAACAGTAACTCAGCACAGTTACATGTTGCAATCCTTACCCTGGTGAAGAAACAGTAACACTGCACAGTTACATAGTGCATCCCTACCCTGCTGAACAAATAGTATCTCTGCACAGTTACATGGTGCAGTCCCTACCCTGCTGAACAAACAGTAACTCTGCACAGTTACATAGTGCAATCCCTCCCTTGCTGAATAAACAGTAACTCTGCACAGTTACATAGTGCAATCCTTACACAGCTGAATAAACAGTAACTCTGCACAGTTGCATAGTGCAATCCTCACCCTGCTGAACTGAGAGTAATTCTGCACAGTTACATAGTGCAATCCTTACCCTGCTGAACAAACAGTAATTCTGCACAGTTACATAGTGCAATCCTTACCCTGCTGAATAAACAATAACTCTGCACAGTTACATAGTGCAATCCTTACCCTGCTGAACAAACAGTATTTCTGCACAGTTACATAATGCAATCCTTCCCCTGCTGAATAAACAGTAACTCTGCACAGTTACATAGTGCAATCCTTATCCTGCTGAACAAACATTAATTCTGCACAGTTACAAAGTGCAATCCTTACCCTGCTGAACAAACAGCAACTCTGCACAATTTCATAGTGCAATCCCTTCCCTGCTGAACAAAGAATAACTCTGCACAGTTACATAGTGCAATCCTTATACTGCTGAACAAAGAGTAACTCTGAACAGTTACCTATTGCAATCCCTACCCTGCTGAACAAAGAGTAACTCTGCACAGTTACATGCTGCAATCCTTATCCTGATAAACAAACAGTAACTCTGCACAGTTACATGCTGCAATCCTTATCCTGATAAACAAACAGTAACTCTGCACAGTTACATAGTGCAATCCTTACCCTGCTGAACAAACAGTAACTCAGCACAGTTACATGTTGCAATCCTTACCCTGGTGAAGAAACAGTAACACTGCACAGTTACATAGTGCATCCCTACCCTGCTGAACAAACAGTATCTCTGCACAGTTACATGGTGCAGTCCTTACCCTGCTGAACAAACAGTAACTCTGCACAGTTACATAGTGCAATCCCTCCCTTGCTGAATAAACAGTAACTCTGCACAGTTACATAGTGCAATCCTTACACAGCTGAATAAACAGTAACTCTGCACAGTTGCATAGTGCAATCCTCGCCCTGCTGAACTGAGAGTAATTCTGCACAGTAACATAGTGCAATCCTTACCCTGCTGAACAAAGAGTAATTCTGCACATTTACATAGTGCAATCCTTACACTGCTGAATAAACAGTAACACTGCACAGTTGAATAGTGCAATCCCTACCCTGCTGAACAAACATTAATTCGGCACAGTTACAATCCTTACCCTGCTGAACAAACAGCAACTCTGCACAATTTCATAGTGCAATCCCTACGCTGCTGAACAAAGAATAATTCTGCACAGTGACATAGTGCAATCCTTATACTGCTGAACAAAGAGTAACTCTGAACAGTTACCTAACGCAATCCCTACTCTGCTGAACAAACAGTAACTCTGCACAGTTACATGCTGCAATCCTTATCCTGATAAACAAACAGTAACTCTGCACCGTTACATAGTGCAATCCTTACACTGCTGAACAAACAGTAACTCTGCACATTTACATACATTTACATAATGCTATCCTTACCCTGCTGAACAAACAGGAACTCAGCACAGTTACATGTTGCAATCCTTACCCTGCTGAAGAAACAGTAACACTGCACAGTTACATACTGCATCCCTACCCTGCTGAACAAATAGTATCTCTGCATAGTTACATGGTGCAGTCCTTACCCTGCTGAACAAACAGTAACTCTGCACAGTTACATAGTGCAATCCCTCCCTTGCTGAATAAACAGTAACTCTGCACAGTTACATAGTGCAATCCTTACACAGCTGAATAAACAGTAACTCTACACAGTTGCATAGTGCAATCCTTACCCTGCTGAACAAACAGTAATTCTGCACAGTAACATAGTGCAATCCTTACCCTGCTGAACAAAGAGTAACTCTGCACAGTTAAATAGTGCATCCCTACCCTGCTGAAAAAAGAGTAACTCTGCACAGTTACACACTGCAATCCCTACCTGGCTGAAGCAGCAGTATCTCTGTACATTTACATAGTGCAATCCTTACACTGCTGAATAAACAGTAACTCTGCACAGAAACATAGTGCAATCCTTACACTGCTGAATAAACAGTAACTCTGCACAGTTGAATAGTGCAATCCCTACCCTGCAAAATAAACAGTAACTCTGCACAGTTACATAGTGCAATCCTTACCCTGCTGAACAAACAGTAATTCTGCACAGTTACATAGTGCAATCCTTACCCTGCTGAACAAACAGTAATTCTGCACAGTTACATAGTGCAATCCTTACCCTGCTGAACAAACAGTAATTCTGCACAGTTACATAGTGCAATCCTTACCCTGCTGAATAAACAGTAATTCTGCACAGTTACATGTGGCAATCCCTACCCCACTGTACAAACTGTAACTCTGCACAGATACATAATGCAGTCCTTACACTGCTGAATAAACAGTAATGCTGCACAATTTCATTGTGCAATCCCTACCCTGCTGAAAAAAACAGTAACTCGGCACAGGTATATTGTTTAATCCTTACCCTGCTGAACAAACAGTAACTCTGCACAGTTACATAGTGCAATCCCTCCCTTGCTGAATAAACAGTAACTCTGCACAGTTACATAGTGCAATCCTTACACAGCTGAATAAACAGTAACTCTGCACAGTTGCATAGTGCAATCCTCGCCCTGCTGAACTGAGAGTAATTCTGCACAGTAACATAGTGCAATCCTTACCCTGCTGAACAAAGAGTAATTCTGCACATTTACATAGTGCAATCCTTACACTGCTGAATAAACAGTAACACTGCACAGTTGAATAGTGCAATCCCTACCCTGCTGAACAAACATTAATTCGGCACAGTTACAATCCTTACCCTGCTGAACAAACAGCAACTCTGCACAATTTCATAGTGCAATCCCTACGCTGCTGAACAAAGAATAATTCTGCACAGTGACATAGTGCAATCCTTATACTGCTGAACAAAGAGTAACTCTGAACAGTTACCTAACGCAATCCCTACTCTGCTGAACAAACAGTAACTCTGCACAGTTACATGCTGCAATCCTTATCCTGATAAACAAACAGTAACTCTGCACCGTTACATAGTGCAATCCTTACACTGCTGAACAAACAGTAACTCTGCACATTTACATAATGCTATCCTTACCCTGCTGAACAAACAGGAACTCAGCACAGTTACATGTTGCAATCCTTACCCTGCTGAAGAAACAGTAACACTGCACAGTTACATACTGCATCCCTACCCTGCTGAACAAATAGTATCTCTGCATAGTTACATGGTGCAGTCCTTACCCTGCTGAACAAACAGTAACTCTGCACAGTTACATAGTGCAATCCCTCCCTTGCTGAATAAACAGTAACTCTGCACAGTTACATAGTGCAATCCTTACACAGCTGAATAAACAGTAACTCTACACAGTTGCATAGTGCAATCCTTACCCTGCTGAACAAACAGTAATTCTGCACAGTAACATAGTGCAATCCTTACCCTGCTGAACAAAGAGTAACTCTGCACAGTTAAATAGTGCATCCCTACCCTGCTGAAAAAAGAGTAACTCTGCACAGTTACATACTGCAATCCCTACCTGGCTGAAGCAGCAGTATCTCTGTACATTTACATAGTGCAATCCTTACACTGCTGAATAAACAGTAACTCTGCACAGAAACATAGTGCAATCCTTACACTGCTGAATAAACAGTAACTCTGCACAGTTGAATAGTGCAATCCCTACCCTGCAAAATAAACAGTAACTCTGCACAGTTACATAGTGCAATCCTTACCCTGCTGAACAAACAGTAATTCTGCACAGTTACATAGTGCAATCCTTACCCTGCTGAACAAACAGTAATTCTGCACAGTTACATAGTGCAATCCTTACCCTGCTGAACAAACAGTAATTCTGCACAGTTACATAGTGCAATCCTTACCCTGCTGAATAAACAGTAATTCTGCACAGTTACATGTGGCAATCCCTACCCCACTGTACAAACTGTAACTCTGCACAGATACATAATGCAGTCCTTACACTGCTGAATAAACAGTAATGCTGCACAATTTCATTGTGCAATCCCTACCCTGCTGAAAAAACAGTAACTCGGCACAGGTACATTGTTTAATCCTTACCCTGCAGAACAAACAGTAACTCAGCACAGTTACATGGTGCAATCCTTACCCTGTTGAACACACATTAACTCTGCACAAGTTACATAGTGAAATCTGTACCCTGCTGAATAAACAGTAACTCTGCACATTTACATGGTGCAATCCTTACCCTGCTGAACAAACAGCAACTCTGCACAGTTACATAGTGCAATCCTTACCCTGCTGGACAAACAGTAACTCTGCACAGGTACATGTCGCAATCCTTACCCTGATGAAAAAACAGTAACTCTGCACAGTTACAAAGTGTAATCCTTACCCTGCTAAACAAACAGTAACTCTGCAGAGTTACATAGTGCAATCTCTACCTTGATAAACAAACAGTAACTCTGCACAGTAACATAGTGCAATCCTTAAACTTCTGAATAAGCAGTAACTCCGCACAGATGCATAGTGCAATCCCTACTCTGCTGAACAAACCAAATCTGCATAGTTAGACAGTGAAATCCTTACCCTGCTGAACAAAGAGTAACTCTGCACAGTTACATAGTGCATCCCTACGTTGCTGAACAAACAGTAACTCTGCACAGTTACATAGTGCAATCCTAACCCTGCTGAATAAACAGTAACTCTGCAAAGTTGCATAGTGCAATCCTTAACATGCTGAACAAACAGTAAATCTGCACAGTTATATAGTGCAAACCTTACCCTGCTGAACAACAGCAATTCTGCACTGTTAGACAGTGCATCCCTAACCTGCTGAACAAAGAGTAACTGTGCAATGTTACATAGTGCAATTGTAACCCTGCAGAATAAACAGTAACTCTGCACATATACATAGTGCAATCCTGACCTTGCTGAACAAAGCGTAACTCTGCAGTTACATGGTGCAATCGTTAAACTGCTGAATAAACAGTAACTCTGCACAGTTGCATAGTGCAATCCTTACCCTGCTGAACAAACATTAATTTTGCACAGTTACATAATGCAATCCATACCCTGCTGAACAAACAGCATCTCTGCACAATTTCATACTGCAATCCCTACCCTGCTGAACAAGCAGTAACTCTGCACAGGTACATGTCGCAATCCTTACCCTGATGAAAAACAGTAACTCTGCGCAGTTACAAAGTGTAATCCTTACCCTGCTAAACAAACAGTAACTCTGCAGAGTTACATAGTGCAATCTCTACCTTGATAAACAAACAGTAACTCTGCACAGTAACATAGTGCAATCCTTAAACTTCTGAATAAGCAGTAACTCCGCACAGATGCATAGTGCAATCCCTACTCTGCTGAACAAACCAAATCTGCATAGTTACACAGTGAAATCCTTACCCTGCTGAACAAAGAGTAACTCTGCACAGTTACATAGTGCATCACTACGTTGCTGAACAAACAGTAACTCTGCACAGTTACATAGTGCAATCCTAACCCTGCTGAATAAACAGTAACTCTGCAAAGTTGCATAGTGCAATCCTTAACATGCTGAACAAACAGTAAATCTGCACAGTTATATAGTGCAATCCTTACCCTGCTGAACAAAGAGTAACTCCGCACAGTTACATAGTGCAATCCCTACCCTGCTGAGCAAAGAATAACTCTGCACAGTTACATAGTGCAATCCTTATACTGCTGAACAAACAGTAACTCTGCACAGTTACCTAATGCAATCCCTACCCTGCTGATCAAACAGTAACTCTGCACAGTTACATAATGCTATCCTTACCCTGCTGAACAAACAGGAACTCAGCACAGTTACATGTTGCAATCCTTACCCTGCTGAAGAAACAGTAACACTGCACAGTTACATAGTGCAATCCCTACACTGCTGAACAACCAAATCTGCACAGTTACATAGTGAAATTCTTACTCTGCTGAACAAAGAGTAACTCTGAACAGATGCATAGTGCATCCCCATCATGCTGAACAAACAGTAACTCTGCACAGTTACATGGTGCAATTCTTACCCTGCTGAATAAACAGGAACTCTGCACAGTTACATAGTGCAATCCCTACCTTGCTGAATAAACAGTAAGTCTGCACAGTTACATAGTGCAATCCCTACCTTGCTGAATAAACAGTAACTCTGCACAGTTACCTAGTGCAATCCTTACACTGCTGAATAAACAGTAACTCTGCACAGTTACATAGTGCAATCATTAAACTGCTGAATAAACAGTAACTCTGCACAGTTGCATAGTGCAATCCCTACACTGCTGAACAACCAAATCTGCAGAGTTACAGAGTGAAATCCTTATCCTGCTGACCAAACAGCAATTCTGCAAAGTTACATGGGGCAATCCCTACTCCGCTGAACAAACAATAACTCTGCACAGATACAGAGTGCAATCCTTACTCTGCTGAATAAACAGTAACGCTGCACAATTTCATTGTGCAATTCCTACCCTGTTGAACAAACAGTAACTCTGCACAGTTACAAAGTGCAATCGTTAAACTGCTGAATAAACAGTAACTCTGCACAGTTACATAGTGCAATCCCTACACTGCTGAACAACCAAATCTGCACAGTTACATAGTGAAATCCTTACTCTGCTGAACAAAGAGTAACTCTGAACAGATGCATAGTGCATCCCTACCACGCTGAACAAACAGTAACTCTGCACAGTTACATGGTGCAATTCTTACCCTGCTGAACAAACAGGAACTCTGCACAGTTACATAGTGCAATCCCTACCTTGCTGAATAAACAGTAAGTCTGCACAGTTACATAGTGCAATCCCTACCTTGCTGAATAAACAGTAACTCTGCACAGTTACATAGTGCAATCCTTACACTGCTGAATAAACAGTAACTCTGCACAGTTACATAGTGCAATTGTTAAACTGCTGAATAAACAGTAACTCTGCACAGTTGCATAGTGCAATCCCTACACTGCTGAACTACCAAATCTGCAGAGTTACAGAGTGAAATCCTTATCCTGCTGACCAAACAGCAATTCTGCAAAGTTACATGGGGCAATCCCTACTCCGCTGAACAGACAATAACTCTGCACAGATACAGAGTGCAATCCTTACTCTGCTGAATAAACAGTAACGCTGCACAATTTCATTGTGCAATTCCTACCCTGCTGAACAAACAGTAACTCTGCACAGTTAAATAGTGGAATCCCTACCCTGCTGAACAAACAGTATCTCTGCACAGTTACATGGTGCAATCCCTACCCTGCTGAATAAACAGTAACTCTGCACAGTTACATAGTGCAATCCCTACCCTGCTGAATAAACAGTACCTCTGCACAGTTACATGGTGCAATCCTTACCATGCTGAACAAAGAGTAACTCTGCACATTTACATGGTGCAATCGTTACCCTGCTGGACAAACAGTAACTCTGCACAGGTACATGTTGCAATCCTTACCCTGCTGAACAAAGAGTAACTCTGCACAGTTACATGGTGCAATTCTTAAACTGCTGAACAAACAGTATCTCTGCACAGTAACAAAGTGTAATCCTTACACTGCTAAACAAACAGTAACTCTGCAGAGTTACATAGTGCAATCTCTACCTTGATGAACAAGCAGTAACTCTGCACAGTAACATAGTGCAATCGTTAAACTGCTGAATAAACAGTAACTCTGCAGATTTACGTAGTGCAATCTCTACCTTGATGAACAAACAGTAACTCTGCACAGTAACATAGTGCAATCCTTACACAGCTGAATAAACAGTAACTCTGCACAGTTACATAGTGCATCCCTACCCTGCTGAACAAACAGTATCTCTGCACAGTTACATGGTGCAGTCCTTACCCTGCTGAACAAACAGTAACTCTGCACAGTTACATAGTGCAATCCCTCCCTTGCTGAATAAACAGTAACTCTGCACAGTTACATGTTGCAATCCTTACACTGCTGAATAAACAGTAACTCTGCACAGTTGCATAGTGCAATCCTTATAGTGCGGAATAAACAGTAACTCTGCACAATTACAAAGTGCAATCGTTAAACTGCTGAATAAACAGTAACACTGCACAGTTACATAGTGCAATCCCTACACTGCTGAACAACCAAATCTGCACAGTTACATAGTGAAATCCTTACTCTGCTGAACAAAGAGTATCTCTGCACAGTTACATGGTGCAATCCTTACCCTGCTGAACAAACAGTAACTCTGCACAGTTGCATAGTGCAATTGTAACCCTGCTGAAAAAACAGGAACTCTGCACTGTTACATAGTGCAATCCCTACCTTGCTGAATAAACAGTAACTCTGCACAGTTACATAGTGCAATCCTTAAACTGGTGAATAAACAGTAACTCTGCACAGTTACATAGTGCAATCCCTAACCTGCTGAATAAACAGTAACTCGGCACAGTTACATAGTGCAATCCTTAAACTGGTGAATAAACAGTAACTCTGCACAGTTGATTGGTGCAATCCCTACCCTGCTGAATAAACAGTAACTCTGCACAGTTACATACTGCAATCCTTACCCTGCTGAATAAACAGTAACTCTGCACAGTTACATAGTGCAATCCCTACCCTGCTGAATAATCAGTAACTCTGCACAGATACATCATGCAATCCTTACCCTGCTGAATAAACAGTACCGCTGCACAATTTCATTGTGCAATCTCTACCCTGCTGAACAAACAGTAACACTGCACAGTTACATAGTGTAATCCTTACCCTGCTGAACAAACAGTAACTCAGCACAGTTACATGGTGCAATCCTTACCCTGTTGAAGAAACAGTAACTCTGCACAGTTACATAGTGAAATCCGTACTCTGCTGAATAAACAGTAACTCTGCACAGTTACATGGTGCAGCCTTACCCTGCTGAATAAACAGTAACTCTGCACAGTTACATACTGCAATCCGTACCCTGCTGAATAAACAGTAAGTCTGCACAGTTACATGGTGCAATCCTTGCCCTGCTGAACTAACAGGAACTCTGCACAGTTACATAATGCAATCCCAACCCTTCTGAACAAACAGTAACTCTGCACAGTTACATAGTGCAATCCTTACCCTGCTGAACTAACATTATCTCTGCTCAGTTACATAGTGCAATCCTAACCCTGCTGAATAAATAGTAACTCTGCACAGTTACCTAGTGCAATCCTTACATTGCTGAACACACAGTAACACTGCACAGTTACATAGTGCAATCCCTACCCTTCTGAACAAAGAATAACTCTGGCCATTTACATAATGCAATCCTTTCCCCGCTGAACAAACAGAAACTCTGCACACTTACATAGTGCAATCCTTACCCTGCTGAAGAAATAGTAACTCTGCACAGTTACATGCTGTAATCCCTACCCTGCTGAACAAACAGTAACTCTGCACAGTTACATAGTGCAATCCCTACCCTGCTGAATAAACAGTAACTCTGCACAGTTACATAATGCAATCGCTATCCTGCTTGACAAACAGTTCCTCTGCACAGTTACATAGCACAATCCCTGCCCTGCTGTATAAACAGTAACTCTGCACTGTTAAATAGTGAAATCCTTACCCTGCTGAACAATGACTAACTCTGCACAGTTACATAGTGCATCATTACCCTGCTTCGCAAAGAGTAACTGTACATTTACATAGTGCAATCTTTACACTGCTGAATAAACAGTAACTCTGCACAGTTGCATAGTGCAATCCCTACTCTGCTGAACAAACAGTAACTCTGCACAGTTACATAGTGAAATCCTTACCCTGCTGAACAAAGTGTAACTCTGCACAGTTACATAGTGCATCCCTACCCTGCTGAACAAACAGTAACTCTGCACAGTTACTTGGTGCAATCCTTACCCTGCTGAACAAACAGTAACTCTGCACAGTTACATAGTGCAAACCTTACCCTGCTGAACAAGGAGCAACTCTGCATAGTTACATAGTGCATCCCTAACCTGCTGAACAAAGAGTAACTCTGCACAGTTACATAGTGCAATTGTAACCCTGCTGAATAAACAGTAACTCTGCACATATACATAGTGCAATCCTTACCTTGCTGAACAAACAGTAACTCTGCTCAGTTACATAGTGCAATCCTTACCTTGGTGAACAAACAGTAACTCTGCACAGTTACATAGTGCAATCCTTACACTTCTGAATAAACAGTAACTCTGCACAGCTGCATAGTGCAATCCTTAGATAAAAAGAAAAAAACTGCAGATGCTGGAAATCCAAAACAATGACAGAATTACCTGGAAAAACTCAGCAGGTCTGGCAGCATCGGTGGAGAAGAAAAGAGTTGACGTTTCGAGCCCTCATGACACTTCGACAGAACTTAACCTGCTGACAAACAGTAACTCTGCACATTTACATGGTGCAATCCTTATCCTGCTGAACAAACAGGAACTCTGCACAGTTACATAATGCAATCCCAATCCTTCTGAACAAACAGTAACTCTGCACAGTTACATAGTGCAATCCTTACCCTGCTGAACTAACATTATCTCTGCTCAGTTACATAGTGCAATCCTAACCCTGCTGAACAAACAGTAACTCTGCACAGTTAAATAGTGCAATCCCTACCCTGCTGAATAAATAGTAACTCTGCACAGTTACATAGTGCAATCCTTACATTGCTGAACATACAGTAACACTGCACAGTTTCATAGTGCAATCCCTACCCTTCTGAACAAAGAATAACTCTGGCCATTTACATAATGCAATCCTTTCCCCGCTGAACAAACAGAAACTCTGCACACTTACATAGTGCAATCCTTACACTGCTGAATAAACAGTAACTCTGCACAGATACATAGTGCAATCCTTACCCTGCTGAAGAAATAGTAACTCTGCACAGTTACATGCTGTAATCCCTACCCTGCTGAACAAACAGTAACTCTGCACAGTTACATAGTGCAATCCCTACCCTGCTGAATAAACAGTAACTCTGCACAGTTACATAATGCAATCGCTATCCTGCTTGACAAACAGTTCCTCTGCACAGTTACATAGCACAATCCATGCCCTGCTGTATAAACAGTAACTCTGCACTGCTAAATAGTGAAATCCTTACCCTGCTGAACAATGACTAACTCTGCACAGTTACATAGTGCATCACTACCCTGCTTCGCAAAGAGTAACTGTACATTTACATAGTGCAATCTTTACACTGCTGAATAAACAGTAACTCTGCACAGTTACATAGTGCAATCCTTACACTTCTGAATAAACAGTATCTCTGCACAGCTGCATAGTGCAATCCTTAGATAAAAAGAAAAAAACTGCAGATGCTGGAAATCCAAAACAATGACAGAATTACCTGGAAAAACTCAGCAGGTCTGGCAGCATCGGTGGAGAAGAAAAGAGTTGACGTTTCGAGTCCTCATGACACTTCGATAGAACTTAACCTGCTGACAAACAGTAACTCTGCACATTTACATGGTGCAATCCTTACCCTGCTGAATAAACAGTAACTCTGCACAGTTACATGGTGCAATCCTTACCCTGCTGAATAAACAGTAACTCTGCACAGTTACATGTTGCAATCCTTACCCTGCTGAACAAACAGTATCTCTGCACAGTTACATATTGCAATCGCTACCCTGCTGAACAAACATTAACTCTGCACAGTTACATAGTGCAACCCTTACCCTGCTGAACAAACAGTAACTCTGCACAGTTACATCGTGCAATCCTTACCCTGTTGAACAACAGTAACTCTGCACAGTTACATAGTGCAACCCTTACCCTGCTGAACAAACAGTAACTCTGCACAGTTACATCGTGCTATCCTTACCCTGTTGAACAACAGTAACTCTGCACAGTTAAATAGTGAAATCTGTACCCTGCTGAACAATGAGTAACTCTGCACAGTTACATAGTGCATCCCTTCCCTGCTTAGCAAAGAGTAACTCTGTACAGTTACATATTGCAATCCATACCCTGCTGAACAAAGAGTAACTCTGCACAGTTTCATAGAGCAATCCTTACTCTGCTGAATAAACAGTAACTCTGCACAGTTACATGTTGCAATCCTTACCCTGCTGAACAAACAGTAACTCTGCACAGTTACATGGTGCAATTCTTACCCTGCTGAACAAACAGTTACGCTGCACAGTTACATAGTGCAATCCTTACCCTGCTGAATAAACAGTAACTCTGCACAATTACATTGTGCAATCATTATCCTGCTGAATAAACAGTAACTCTGCACAGTTACATGTTGCAATCCTTACCCTGCTGAACAAACAGTATCTCTGCGCAGTTACATGTTGCAATCCCTACCCTGCTGAACAAACAGTAACTCTGCACAGTTACATAGTGCAATCCTTACCCTGCTGAACAAACAGTAACTCTGCACAGTTACATAGTGCAATCCTTACCCTGCTGAACACACAGTAACACTGCACAGTTACATAGTGCAATCCTTACCCTGCTGAATAAACAGTAACTCTGCACAGTTACATGTGCAATCCTTATCCTGCTTAACAAACAATAACTCTGCACAGTTTCATAGTGCAATCCTTACCCTGCTGAATAAACAATAACTCTGCATTGTTACATTGTGCAATCCCTACCTTGCTGAATAAACAGTAACTCTGCACCATTACATAGTGGAATTGTAACCCTGTTGAAGAAACAGTAACTCTGCACAGTTACATGGTCAATTGGAATTAAACCTGCATTGCTATGGAGATAGAATTGTGGAAAGGGACTGACTGGAGGGTTCTACATTGAACGAGCATGTACCCGATGGGCCAAATGGCCTCCTTCTGTACCATAATTACTCTATGACGCTACTGGATAAACCGGAACTGTATACTTGCACAGTGTAACCCTTACACTGCTAAATAAACAGTACCTCCACACAGTTACACGGCGTAATCCTTATCTTGCTGAATAAATGGAATTTTGGATCATTTGCAGCTAGTTTTTCTGTTGTGGAAGTTGCAGAAGTAGATCTGGATAACATTAGTAACACAAGAAACATTTTCTAGGTGAGCGCAATCTTACCAGTTTTACCCACTGCCCCTTGCCCCAGTATAGCCACTCTCACAGTCCTGCAACCAGCCAAGTGCTGGCCTCGCTTCAGAGGACGAGGCAGCTGAAAGTTTGAGGTCATGTTGTAGTTTCAGCCCTTGTTCCCAGTGAGCCTCTCAAGCAGAAAGGGTATCAGGGCTCGCAATCTCACGGCAACTTGGATGCAGCCCCTGCCTTGCATTCCAGCCTCTTTGCTTATGTTTAAGAAGTAGAGAAACCTTGCTTCCACATTCCCCCAAGTGAATTTCTGGGTTTTGCTTTTTGCGTTGGGGGGAGCTGATGGGGGAACAGCAGCTCCTGTCTGACCCTCTTTCCAGCACAGTCTCTTCAATCCCAAGTGTTTACTGAGAGTGTCAGCTCCTCTCTCCCCACCCCCCCACACACTCTCTCTCTCTCTCGCTCCGGGAGATGTGATGCTAAATAGTTTGGACTAAACACCTAATGATCAGTTCCACTCTATTTCCACTCTTGACGTATGTTGTTTGCAGTTTCTACAGAGCTCCCTTGGGTCCTACTGCCCTCTTGATGCTTGCAGTTCGGAAAAATAAAAAGAAAGGTTTTCATAACTACCAGCCGGCTCAAAGCGCTTTACAGCCAATGAAGAACATTTGAAGAGTAGTTGCTGCTGTAATGCAGGATACACGGCAGCCAATTTGCACACAGCCATCTCCCACAAGCCACAATGTGATAATGACCAGATTACCTGTTATAGTGATGTTGATTGGGGGATAAATTTTGGCCAGGACATGGGGAGAATTGCTCTACTCTTCTTTAAAATAGCGTCCTGCAACATTGCAACCACGATCATGCAACATCTGATTCGCTGGTCTAGACACTGAATCCACAAGCCAAATAATTGGCTTCTGAAGTAAATCGCCTTTCCACAACTTAAGGATGGCACCCGATCTTAAGGAACACAGGACGTAGGAGCAGGACCTTTGGGCCTGCTCCACCATTCAATAAGTCATGGCTCTTCTGGTTGGGGTCTCAGCTCCACTTTCCTGCCTGACCCCCATAACCCTTGACTCCCTTGTCTAACAAAAATTTGCCTAACTCAGCGTTGAATAAATTTAAAGACTCAGTCTCCACTACCTTCCGGGAAAGACAATTCCACACCCTAATGTCACCCTGAGAGAAAAAAATTCTCCTCATCTCTGCCTGTCGAGGTCAGGTTACCTCGGAAGGGTAAGGTTCTCAAACATTTGAGCAACAGATGAAGCTTGCTGTTTCACACTGCTACAATGCAATAGCAACACGAGTGGTGTTTTCCACCAACAGGATGCTGCCATCAAGCCAAAAAGGCGTTCTGCCTATCACACAAATGAGTAATGTGGTATAGAAATGTCAGTGCCGATGTGATGCCAGGTACGTAGGCCATACGTCCCAACAACAGACGGATCATATCACACAGCAAGTCCCTTTGGTTGTTCGCAACAGGAAAAGTACTGACCGTGCTCAACCAGCCCATGCTTGCAAAACTCAAAACATAGTGTCTAACATTAGATGTGATTCTGCGATTGGACAGCACATGCTAAACAATCCTGATTGTGCTAAGAATTACACTGACTACCAATTTAAGTTTATCAGTGGGGCTTGCAGTGTGACTCACTTATGTGTGCTAGAAGTTACATATATTCACACACAAGGCCCTCTCCTTTTCAGGCAGTAGAAGCATGTTCATGCATTGCACCTTTATCGACTAAACAAAAGCTTGGATGACAGCCATTCCCTGGTTCATTCCCCAGGGCAATGCCTTGACCAATCTGAGTTGACCTGCCTGATTTGAGTTGAAACAAAAGCTTGACAGTTAACTGTTCCCTGGTGCATTCTCCATGGCGCTGCCTCTACTAATCTGAGTCCAATAACCAAACAATCAGTACTCTTTTCTCATGCAGTATGAATTGTTGTTCCCTGTACAATTGGTATTCTTGCGAATCGGAAACAAAAACAGAATTACCTGGAAAAACTCAGCAGGTCTGGCAGCATCAGTGGAGAAGAAAAGAGTTGACGTTTCGAGTCCTCATGACCCTTCAACAGAGCTGAGGTCATGAGGACTCGAAACGTCAACTCTTTTCTTCTCTGCCGATGCTGCCAGCCCTGCTGAGTTTTTCCAGGTAATTCTGTTTTTGTTTTGGATTTCCAGCATCCGCAGTTTTTTGTTTTTATTCTTGTGAATCTGTCCTGATGAGTGCAAGATGAAAAGCTTTGACAGCATGTCTATTTTTTCAGCAATCCTCAAGTTCTATACTACCAAGCAACTATCCTAAAAAGTGTTTAAGAACCATAGTGACCACAGAAAATATAATATATGGAGTATGTAATGTATAATGTATCATATATAATTCCAGCCCAATTTTGGATACAGTCT
Source organism: Isurus oxyrinchus (assembly GCA_026770705.1). Taxonomy (NCBI): domain Eukaryota; kingdom Metazoa; phylum Chordata; class Chondrichthyes; order Lamniformes; family Lamnidae; genus Isurus; species Isurus oxyrinchus. The sequence goes on from JANJGN010000030.1 coordinate 24,720,125, forward strand.
TGTTCACTATTCTACTCCATGAACGTTATTATCCTTTCCTGATCTGAAGAGGTTAACTTTGCTTCGGCTTTGGATACCTGTGGGATTGTTCTCCCTGAAGAAGAGAAAGCTAAAGGGAGATTTAATAGTGTTCATAGTTACGAGAGGCTTGGTAGAGTAGATAGGGAAGAGGTTCAGTATCCAGACGCCACAGGTTTTAAGTTAATTTGCAAAAGGACTAGGGTGGGAGGAGGTACCTGAGGAAATATTTTTTAATTCAGCGAGATGTTGTGATCTGGAACGCATTGCCCGAAAGGGAGGTGGAAGCAGATTCACTAATAACTTTCAAAAGGGAATTGGATATATACTTAAAAAGGAAACTTTTTGCAAGGCAATGGGGAAAAGAGCAGGGGGGGTGGTTTCAATGAGCCAGCACAGGCACAATGTGCCGAATAGCCTCTTTCTGTGCTCTGTGATACGTTGATTGGTAGATGCTTAATGCTTGAGGAGGTAAGGGTTTAATGCAGAATTGGCTTTGGGACCCAAGAGGGGGAGGGGGTAAGGAAGGGAGGGAAAGTTTGTGACAGTGGGTGGAAATGATAGTGTGACATTCCTTTTCTAACATTCTGTTACATTCCTCATTAGCCTCCGAGACTGAGACAGGGAATAAAAAAAAACAGCCATTCGCAAAAAAGCAGCTCAGCAGGCAAGCACAGAATTCAGCAGAGTGCAAGAGTTCAGCAGAGAATAAGATTCCAAAAGCAAATTACTCAGCAACTCCGATTCCAAATGAATAACAACATGCTCGCAATTTTTTTTTGGTCAGATATATCCCCCTCCAGCATCTTAACTGTGCTAAATGTGTTCCTGAGGGTGGGACTGGACCATATAGACAGGGAAAGTCTCAGGTTCGGACTCCAGTCTGAGCTAAGCTATCTGTATTCAGCTGGAGGGATGTCACGATGGGCCTCAGTAGCCCTTAGGTGAGGCAGCAGTGGGGGTAAAGTATTACATAGCATTTATGGCACAGAAACAGGCCATTCAGCCCAGCTGGTCCACGCTGGTGTTTATGCTTCACCATAGCCTCATCTCACTCTACTTCACCCAACCCCAATCAATATACACTTCTAATCTTTCTCCCTCATGTGTTTGGCTAGCCTTAGGTTGTCAACTGTGATTAAGTGTATTCCTGGAGGTTTCATCACTTGACTTTCCCCCATGCTCCAGCCATTAGTCGGCCACCACATCCATCCTTGTGATGTACGGCCTCCCTACGCCAACTGGAAAGCAAAAAGACTCATTACCCAATTGAATGATGGTTGACTGTCAGCCAAACAGACTTTTTCCCCCCCGTTTTCAATATTTTTTATATCTGGTGAAGAGAAATATTCAAAGAAAATGACAAACCTAAAGCCTTTTTTTCATGTCCTGATGAGTTTTTTCCAGGGTTGCACACAGCAGTGTTCTGAAGATTGATTTTCAATTCCTGGAGACTCCAGGCCAATCTTAGAGGGTTGGCTACACTAATCCAGCCTACTGTTAAATGTATCTCTCAGAGTTGCCTCAGATTCCTGGCAGTGAATTATACATTCTCCCATTCTCTAGGCAAGGAGGTCTCTCCTGAATTCTGTATTGGATTTATTAGTGGTGATGTCCTTGGTTCTCCCTCAGGCCTCCCTTGCAAGTGGAAATATCTTCTCTACATCAACGCTATCAAACCTGTTCATTATCTTAAAAATCTCTATCAGGACTCCCTAAGATTTCTCCTAAAAGACGCCCCAGCCTGTACAATATTCCCTGATAGGAATGACCTTTCAGTTTTGGCATCATTTTAGTAATTTTTTTTGAACCTTTTCACTGCCTTTATGGTTCGCCATTCTGCAAGTGTGATCTAACCATGGTTCTATACAAGTCTGAGAGGACTTATCTGCTTTCCAGTTCTATCCCCCTAGAAATGAACCTCAATGTTTTGTTTGCTTCTATTAATGGCCTCCACCTCTGTCGCTTTTTTTTTAGAGATCTGTGGTTCATGGGAACACTGTTGCCTCCATGTTCTCTCCCACTCTACACTCCATCCTGATTTGGACATGTATCAACCATTCAATTCTGGACAATGCATTTCAGGAAGGATATATTTGCCTTGGTAAGGGTGCAATGCAGCTTCACCAGAATGATACCTGGGCTAAAAGGATTAAAATATGAGGACAGGTTGCACAGACTAGGCTTGTACTCCCTTGGATAGATTAAAGGATTTGATAAAGTGGATCGTCCCCTGTCCTGTCCTGCTTGTAGCTACTCCTATCAGGAGATCGCTTGTCTGCCTTGCACTATCCTCACATCCACTGTAGCTCACTGCAACAACTCTGTGATGTCCATCATCCAACGACACCTAGGTTGACTCCTCTTTCCGCTTTTCCCTCTAGAAGAGAACTCTGGAGCATTTTAGTTCTGATCAAATCCCTGAAATATTGACATTTGACTAGAGAGACACTCTTGTGGCACAATGGTAGCGTCCCTACCCTTGGCTTAGGTAGCTCTAGGTTCAAATCCCACTTCAGGACTTGATGACCATGGCCATAACATGGTTCATAACCTGGCCAAACAGGTTAATTGTCAGCCTGTAAATCCTTCCAATATGCCTGATGGCAGGTGGTAAGAGCAGGAGAGTTCCCTGGTCAGCCATACCCCAGAAGACAACAGAAAACCACTGCAGTACTTTGCCAAGCATAATCATAGACCAATCCAATGGAAGTCCATGGTTGCTGATGCCCTCTTAGGGCCTGGTACAAGCAGGGAGAGAGAGACATTATTTCCTCAATGGGAGGGAGCCCAGAACAAGTGGGCATGTCATTAAACTTAGAGCTGGACAGTCCAGGGTATCAGGAAGAACTTCTTCACACAAAGAGTAGTAGAAATCTGGAACTCTCTCCCCAAAAAGCTGTTGAGGCTGGGTGTCAATTGAAAAAAAATGTCAAAACTGAGATTGATAGATTTTTGTTAGGCAAATGAATTAAGGGTTATGGAACCAAAGCAGGTGAATTGAGTTCAGGTACAGATCCAACATGATCTAGTTGAATGATGGAAGAGGTACGAGGGGCTGAATGGTCTACTCCTGTTCCTACATATCTTCATCATCACTGGGTCAAAATCCTGGAACCCCCTAATGCCCCACATAAGTGCAATTTGTTGGCTTAGCAAGGGGTAGGGAGGTGAGGAACAGTAATGTGTCAGAATGATCGACATGCTGGGTGAACAATGGTGGGAGCGATTGGTGGTGGGGAATCATGTAATTAAGCTTCCAGGGATATGTCCAATCACTGTCAATGTACATTCATCACACGGACTGCAATGGTTCAAGAAGGTGGCTCACCACTGCCTTCTCAAAGGCAACTAGGGATGGCAATAAATGCTGGCCTTGCCAGCAACAGTCACTTTTTGAGAATGAATTTTTAAAAAGGACCCCATTTAATGTATTGAAAATTGCATTGTGCATTTTGTCCACTTGATGCTACGATGTACACATGTACCAGCAGAGGGAGTCTGCTCAGAAGAGATGGTAATAAATGATCCATGTTTAACAGCTCACACAGTTCTAATTCCAAATGTCTCTGGATGAATATAGAACTGTTTCTGCTCCATGAACTTCACACCCTGCTTACTCATCCCATCTGATCACACATGAGAAGTGGCTACTTGTGCACGGCACCATATTGACACTTGGGTAACCACGTTTCAAAGCAAGCCAAGCATTTTCAGGCAAGTGTGATACAATAACCTGTGACTGTCCAGAATACCTGGCTCATTCTGGAGTGTCCAAAACAAAAACAAAAACAGAATTACCTGGAAAAACTCAGCAGGTCTGGCAGCATCGGCGGAGAAGAAAAGAGTTGACGTTTCGAGTCCTCATGACCCTTCGACAGAACTTGAGTTCGAGTCCAAGAAAAAGTTGAAATATAAGATGCTGCCGGACCTGCTGAGTTTTTCAAGGTAATTCTGTTTTTGTTTTTGTTTTGGATTTCCAGCATCCGCAGTTTTTTTGTTTTTATCATTCTGGAATGTTCTGGTTACCATCTCAAGGCAACTTTTTAGTGCAAAAAAATGATTTGTTAGGAAGAGAGTGGCCATGAGGACATGTTGAGGAGGGCAGGGTCGGCAACTCAGATTGAACGTATTCCTGAAGACTTAATCACATGATTCTCCACCACCAGCCGCTCCCACCATTGTTCTTTCAGCACGTCTACCATTGTGACACAGTACTGTTCCTCACCCCCTCCCCTCGCTAGACCAACAACAACTTGCACTTATATGGGGCATTAAATGCAGGTAATTGCCCCAAAGAGAAACGAAATATGCAGCAAGTTTGCCAACCCCGAAGGTTCTCTCACATGGTATTTAGTCACACGGCACTCGCTGCAGTCTGCAAATGATTATCTGCTTGGACAAGCTTCCTGACAAATACTCTGGAGTTTACCATCTGGATGAGAATATTGGTGAAAGAATTATGATGCTATTTGATTCCAAAGTCCAGAGGCCTTACTTCCCCCAACAATGTCGCTTACAAATATTTAGATCTAAATGCTTTTAAATCTCAGCACAACAACAATGGTCACATCATTGCTTCTTAGAAAAAAAAACTCGCAAAACAGATGAAAAACCTCAAAGATCAGCTCAATGTTTACATTGGGAAAATATGAGTCAGTGGATTTGATGGTGTTTTGAATCCTCTCTTAAGATTACATTTTTTTCAAAAACATTCTTGGGATATGGAACACAGGAGGCCATTCAACCTCTCCAGCCTGTTCCAATCTTCAGTTAGGTCACGGCTGATTTGTAACTTGACTCCATTTATCCACCTTGGTTCCGTAACCATTAATGCCCTTCCAAACCTGACTCTCCAAAGCCTGTCCACCATCTACAAGGCACAAGTCAGGAGTGTGATAGAATACTCTCCACTTGCCTGGATGAGTGCAGCTCCCACAACACACAAAAAGCTCAACATCTTCCAGGATAAAGCAACCCTTGTGACTGGCACCCCATCCACCACCTCAAACATTCACTCCCCCACCTCCGATGCCCAGCGGCAGCAGTATATACCATCTACAAGAGGCACTGCAGCAACTCACCAAGACTCCTTCAACAGCACCTTCCAAACCTGTGACCGCTACCACCTAGAAGGACAAAGGCAGAGGTCCCATGGAAACACCCCCACCTGCAAGTTCCCCTCTAAGCCACACACCATCCTGATTGGGAATGATATTGTTGTTCCTTCACTGTCACTGGGTCAGAATCCTGGAGCTCCCTACCTAACAGCACTGTGGGTGTACCTACACCACATGGACCGCGGCGGTTCAAGAAGGTGTCTTGCCACCATCTTCTCAAGGCCGTTTAGGGATGGGTAATGAATGCCGGCCTAGCCAGCGACGCCCACATCCCATGAATGAATAAATAAAAACAAATATCTATCAATCTCGTTTTTGACATTTTCAATTGGCCTTCAGGCTGAACAGCTTTTAAGGGCGACAGTTCCAAATTTCCACCGTCTTTTGTGCGATGAAATTCTTCCTGACATCACCTCTGAACTTCCTAGCTCTAACTTTAAGCTTATTCCTCCTTGCTCTGGCCTCCTTCTCTTTCGTCTCTATCCAATCCTTTAATCATCTTACACTCCTTGTGTAGATGATTAATGATTTGTTGAGACTTTGTTTAAATAACTTTTGTGTTTTTTCATTCTAATAGTTAGCTCAGCCTTGGAACTGACAAAACAGAAAAGGTTGGAAAAACAGCTCAGAATTCTAGAAGGTTCCAAACCAAGACAATTGGCTCAACTGAACTGGACTAGCCATTTAAATACTGTGGCTAAAAGAGCAGGTCAGAGGTTAAGAACCCTGCGACGAGTAGCTTACCTCCTGACACCCCAAAGCCTGTCCACCATCTACAACGCACAAGTCAGGAGTGTGATGGAATACTCTCCATTTGCCTGGATGAGTGCAGCTCCCACAACACACAAGAAGCTGGACACCATCCAGGACAAAGCAGCCCGCTTGATTGACACCACGTCCACAAACATTCACTCCCTCCACCACCAACGCACAGTAGCAGCAGTGTGTACCATCTACAAGATGCACTGCAGGAATTCATCAAGCCTCCTTCGACAGCACCTTCCAAACCCATGGCCACTACCATCTAGAAAGACAAGGGCAGCAGATAGATGGGAACACCACCACCTGGAGGTTCCCCTCCAAATCACTCACCATCCTGACATTGAAATATATCACTGTTCCTTCACTGTCGCTGGGTCAAAAGCCTGGAACTCTCTCCCTAACAGCACTGTGTGTGTACCTACACCACATGGACTGCAACAGTTCAAGAAGGCAGCTCACCGCCACCTTCTCAAGGGCAACTAGGGATGGGCAATCAGTGCTGACCCAGCCAGCGAAGCCCACATCCCGTGAATACATTTAAAAAAATGCTTTTTCTGGGGAATGAACCAGAAATACTTGTGCTCTGTGTCAGGTTAGACTTGTATCCACTGGAGTTTAGAAGAGTAAGAGGTGACTTGAATGAAACCTTCAAGATCCTGAGGGGTCTTTATAGGGTGGATGTGGAAAGCATGTTTCCTCTTGTGGGAGAATCTAGAACTAGGGGGTCACTGTTAAAAATAAGGGGTCACTCATTTAAGACTCATTTATAAAGAGAATTTTTTTCTCTCGGGGGTAGTGAGTCTTTGGAACTCTGTTCCCCAAAAGGCAGTGGATGCAGAGTCTCTGAATATTTTTGAGGCAGATCTAGAATGATTCTTGATAAGTAAGGGGGTGAAAGGTTATCGGGGGTAGGCAGGAATGTGGGGTTGAGGTAACAATCAGATCAGCCATGATCGTATTGAATGGTGGAGCAGGCTTGAGGGGCCGAGTGGCCTACTCCTGCTCCTAATTCGTATATTCGTAAATAGGAACGTTCGAATGTCACCAGCAAAAGACGCCGGGGAGGTCAGTCGTCTGCAGAGGGAGATCCCAGGGCAATCCCAGAGGGATGCAAATCTTTAGCGGTCAGCAGGAGTCTGGGAGGAGGACTGGGGGTATGTGACTGAGGCAGGGCTGATGAAGATAAACGGGGAAGAGGTTTAGTGTTGCGCTTCTCTTGCCAACTGATTTGAGGTCGCCTGAGATGTTAATCACCTGCTAGGTGAGCTGGTGTACTAGAGGATAGGGCAGACAAGAAGGAAAACATGAAGGTGAAGGCCAAAGGCCTTTGGAGAAGATTGCTACCAAGAAAAGAAAAGAGATGGGGGACTGGGGTTTGATAGGGTGAATGTAGAGAAGATGTTTCCACTTGCCGGAGAGACCATATGTGCCATGAATTTGCCAAAATCTCCTTTGACGGTCTTGACAAGGCGAACGTGGATGTGGAGAAGATGTTTCCTCTTGTGGGTGAGTCCAGAACTAGGGGGGCACTGTTTTAAAATTAGGGGTCGCCCTTTTAGGACAGAAGAGGAGAAACTTTTTCCTTCAGAGGGTTGTGTGCCTTTGGAACTCTCTGCCTCAGAAGGTGGTGGAGGTGGGGTCATTGAATATTTTTAAGGTGGAGTTAGATCGATTCTGGTTAGGCAAAGGAATCAAAGGTTATTGGGGTTAGATGGATATGTGGAATTAGAAATATAAACAGATCAGCTATGATCTTATTGAATGGCAGTGTAGGCTCGATGGGCCGAATGGCTTACTTCTGCTCCTATTTTGTATGTTCATATGTTCGTATGACAGCACTTTCCAAACCTGTGACCTCTACCACCTAGAAGGACAGAGGTAGCAGGTGCATGGGAACAGCACCTCCTGCAAGCTCCCCTCCAAGCTACACACTATCCTGACTAAATTGCCATTCCTTCACTGTCGCTGGGTCAAAATCCTGGAATTCCTCCCTAACAGCACTGTGGGTGTACCTACGCCACTTGGACTGCAGTTCAAGAAGACGGCTCACCACCACTTCCTCAAGAGCAATTGTGTAAAGGAATTGTGTCTGATTTAAAGGAGTTGTGTCTGACCTGTACACTAACTAGTCTGGGATTTATAATAATCACAGTGCCAGAGGGAGTGAATTGTTGCCTTACAGCCAATGTGTACATCTACAGGAGCTGACGCAGACGTACAGCAGTTCTGAAACAATCGCTTCTTATTTAACCCAGTGTATACTATATATATACAGGAGATAAGATTTCAGTTATGTTGTGGATTCAAGTCCTACTCCAGAGACTTGAGCACATAACCTGAAATTCCCAGTGCAGTACGAAGGGAATGCTCCACTGTCAGAGATGCTATCTTTCGGATGAGACATTAAACTGAGGCTCCCTCCGCCCTCTTGGGTGGATGTATAGGTTTTCATGAGACTGTGGTGCTGGCCAATATTTATCCCTCAATCAACATCACGAAAAATGGGTTATCTGGTTATTATCACATTGCTGCTTGTGGGAGCTTGCTGTGTGCAAATTGGCTGCTGCATTCCCTACATTACAACAGTGACTGCACTGCAAAAGTACTTCATTGGTTGCAAAGCACTTTGGGACAGCCTGAGGTCATGAAAGGAGCTATATAAATGCAACCTTCCTTATTTTGTGACACTAAGGCACACATGAACCATACAGTACAGATATGAGGGAACTAAAAAAGCTTTTGAATAGCTAGTGAATAATATGCACAGACACGCTTGGCCTCTCCCAGTGACTGACTGCTCCATATTATTTAAAAGCTGAGTCTAATTCACGGTTCCCAATCCTTCTGGAGTATTTCTCAGTGTTGGCTGATCCCCCTGGGAGTGTTTGTTGAAGATAAGACTGACTGTAACATGGGCCATTTGGCGGGGGTTCAACATGGAACTGTCTGAAATGAGCGCAGGAATGTGGAGAATTTCTCGGAAAGCTCTGGAAAAACTCTTTAACACAGAGGAGGTGACCGGGGGGAGGTGGTGGTGGTGGATTACAAAGCAGCGAGAGTCAGGGGTGCATGTTCACACTCCAGATGATCACAACTCCACCCCCATGAATCTAATCGAAACTTTCCAAAGCTTAAAGCTATTAAAATAATTTGCTCTTCAGTGTCTGAAAATGCTTATTTTGGTTGTTTAAACTTCACCGATGGGATCACTGGATCCTCCATGTAGGCTAAATTATACTGTCCTACCAGATGTGAGATTGCCAACTCTGATTGGTTATATCCCTGGAGATTTCCTTTATAACCTCTGACCCAGCCTCCTTTCCCCATCTCCGACATTTTTCCAATTAGATCTTTAAGGAACCTTAGAATCCTTTCCTCACGATTCTGACCTGAGAGCAGTGCTTAAATCCTGGAGACACCTGGACAATCTTGGGTGGTTGGAAACCCTGTCCAAACTCCCTGACAGTTTCAGCTTGTCCAATGCAATCAGCAATGCTCTTTCTGGATGCAGTGCTGTGTAGATTTCAGTTTAAGCCATTTCCCTTCCTAACCCACCCTCCCATCCCCCTCATCCTGCAGGAACCTTCCATCCATTCCCCGGCCCCTATCTGTGCTTCATGTCCCCTTCCTACCTCCTTTGCCATGGGTGAGGCAGAAGGCCATAAAGAAGCCTGAGAACAGGGTTAAAGAACAGATGTACATTTCTATAGCACCTTTCATGACCTCAGGACATCCCAAAGTGCTTTGCCACCATTGGAGTACTCTTAAAGTGTAACCACTGTTGTCATGTAGGAAGCAAGGCAGGCAATTGGTTTACATGGTGCAATTGGGTTTCAATGGGAACTATTTACCCTGGGCTCGAAGTTCAAATCTAGCCCAGAATGATATAACGGGAGAGCTTTTTTTTTCCCTGCTGTGTTAGAATTCCACATGAAGGAACATGGCTCAGTATCAATCCCATTCTGGGTGGCTTTGGCTGACAGCACCAACCTAGCACAAAATGTGTTGATTGAGGTTACACACTTAGTGCCCAATGATGGCTGTCCTCTCGTCTCAGAGAGCCTGGACTATGAAGCTGGGGACGGGAAAAATGTCACAAGTAGGGGGAACTCTTGGAGCAGAGAGCACGGCACTTTATTCCGCATCTAACCATTCCTTGGAGGGACTGGGGAAGCTGGGATTGTTCTCTTTACAGCAAAGGTTAGGAGGGGATTTAATGGAGGTGCTCAAAATTACAAAGCATTTTGATGGAGTAGGTAAGGAGAAACTGTTTTCACTGGTGGCAGGGTCGGTATAAGAAAGTTTACCGGTTTAAGATAATTGGCAGACGGGGTGAAGAAGAGATTTTTTTTTACACAACGAATTGTTGTTATTGTGAATGCATTCCTGAAGGAATGGTGAAAGCAGAAGAGACAGCCCAACCTAATGATACTTATATTACTCATATATAGCATGCACCACGTGTAAAAGGCGAATTTTTGTAACATTTTGTTAGGGCAAAAAGTTAAGGGTCAGCTTTTACACGGGTAATGTATTCGAGGGGTTTATGTTCAACTTGACGCATTCACCTGGCTCTCAAAAGAATCCACCAGGTAATGGGGCAAGTGGTACCCATGCCAGCCATTTATTGTCTCTCTCTCTCTATTTTTACTAAGGAGCCTCTCCCAACAATTACCCCCCCACCCCCCACCCTGGCCCCACCCCACCCTGCCCCCGCCCCACCCCCACACAGCCTGAGAGAGGATGTAGTGACATGGCTGGGCCTGGCGTTTCGATGCTGCTTTGGGGTGAAGGAAAGGGAAGGGAAGGGGATGCCACGCCATTGGAAAATGTCAGGCTGATGCCTCCCAGCCCTTGGCCTGAGTCTTGGTGTAAGGGGGATTGCACAGAGTCGGCACTCGCGAGTACAGTTTTAATGATTAATAATGGATAGAGGCATCTGAAAATTTAAGGATTTTTTTGGCACAAATTTGGGGGTCTACTTTTACATGAGATTGACAATTACTCAAGGACATACAATAAATAATTTAATGAATTTAATGAATTCAACCTGACAACATGTGATCTATGGACTTTAATACAAAACAATGCTGCTATAGACCCTTCATTTTTACTCTGTAACTTAAAGAGACCTGCATTTTATATTGTATTGTAATTATTTGTACACTGAAACGTTCACAATTGTGCAATCCTTTTATTATTTTATACTATAATTTTTATTTTAATGCTTGTCTATAACTCAATTATAAATTATGCTTACTTATCTTAATTTACACGATCATCACAGCTCAGTACCTGCCACCTTGATGATTTTTCAATTAATCAATTATCCAATTATCCATCTATCTAACTATTAATAACTTTCAAAAGCGAGAGGGATAAATATTTGAAGGGGAACAATCTGAAAGGGAAAGGGAAAAGAGCCAGGGAAATAGGACTAATGGGATCCTCCTCCTCCTTCAGGTACCAGGCCCTAAGAGGGTGTTGGTGACCATGGGCTTCCATTGGATCGGTCCATTATTATGCTTGGCAAAGTACTGCAGTGGTTTGCTGTTGCCTCATGGCTGACCAGAAAACTCTCTTGCTCTTACCGCTTGCTGTCAGGCACATTGGAAGGATTTACAGGCTGACAATCAACCTGTTTGGCCAAGTCATGAACACACCTTCCGTGGCCTTCAAGTCCTGGAGTGGGGCATGAACCCAGCGTTTCTGGCCCAGAGGTAGGGACGCTCCCCACAAGACCTCCTGACGAATTGGATATTTCTCTCAAAGAGATAGGGACAATGAGCTGAATGGCCTCCTTTGCTGCATCATTCGATCATTCTGTACTTGATATGAAAGTGGCGGCTGGTGATACTAAAGGCTTGTGGCAACAAGTGTGGCATTCCTCGACTGAAGTAGTCCCGGACAGTGAACAAACGTTTGCAAAGATACACATTGAACTTTAAGCTGTAGGGTAGGTAGAACTTATCGTTTAGCTAGAAGCAGAGATACCAGGTTAGGGAATGAGATATATCCCGGTTTTCACACCTCAGTTACTATAGATCTCGAGATGCACAGTGTGAAGATCAGATCTCCAGATAGTGTCATCTGGGCTTTAAACGTTGAGGCATCGCAGGTCATGTTTTGTTCTTCTTTGCCCAGCATCTTTCTCACAATCAAATGTGCGATGTGAATTAAAAGACAAATTTACATTCCCTGATGCTACTTAATGGCAGGAATCTCGGTAAACACAAGGGTGCAGGATTTTCCAGCCCCACCTACTGCCAGGATCGCCCGGTCCCACCGAACGCCGATGGGTGCTTGGCTGGGCTGCCGAATCCCCCAGGGAGCGTCCCGCCATGATAGGGCTGGAAAATCCTAGCCAAGGAACGAGCGGGAAGTCACAGACCTGCTAAAACTCAGCTCAGTGTCTGGGGATATCTGGAATTTCTGGTGTGCCACCCTGTTTCCACTCAGGTATCTCAAGGTTCAAGAAGGCCCATCGCCACCTTCTCAGGGCAAAGAGGGATGGGCAATAAATGCCAGTCTTACCTTTGGCTGTCAAGCACTTTGGTGGTTGAGAAAGGCGATATATAAATGTAAAACAAAAACAGAATTACCTGGAAAACTCAGCAGGTCTGGCAGCATCGGCGGAGAAGAAAAGAGTTGACGTTTCAAGTCCTCATGACCCTTCGACAGAACTAGGTGAATCCAAGGAAGGGTTGAAATATAAGCTGGTTTAAGTGGGGGGGGGGGGGGGGGGGGGGCAGTTTGGGTGGGGGGAGAGGGAGAGAAGTGGAGGGGGGTGGTGTAGTTGTAGGCAAAAGCCAAATATATAAATATATAGATATATAAATGTAGGTCTTTCTTTCATAATAGCTCTGAGGGTGAAAGAGTGGCAGAAAGCTAGGACAGGTTTTGGATGGAATTTTATGGGCCCTCCAGCCAGCTGGGATTTTTCAGTCCGGCCGAAGCCAGTCGAGTTTTGAACGTCTCTCACGTTTTATAGGGGCTGTAAAATTCCACCTCTGGTTTTTTGACTTTCATTCGATCAGGTGCCTGATTAGGGCCAAGATTAATTGTTGTTTGCTTCTCCAGCGATGATTAGTTAATGATCGAGGGGAATAAACATTTTAAAAGCAGGAGATTGAAGCTCTGTGACTGAAACAATGAGAAGTGATGATTGCACAATGTTCCGCACCATTCGCAACTCCTCAGATACTGAAGCAGCCCATATCCAAATGCAGCAAGACCTGGACAATATCCAGGCTTAGGCTGACAAGTGACAAGTAACATTTGCACTACACAAAGTGCCAGGCAATGACCATCTCCAACAAGGTAGAATCTAACCATCGCCCCTTGACGTTCAATGGCATTACCCTCACTGAATCTCCCACTATCAACTTCCTGGGAGTTACCACTGACCAGAAACTGAACTGGACCAGCCATATAAATACTATGGCTACAAGAGCAGGTCAGAGGCTGGGAATCCTGTGGCAAGTAACTCACCTCCTGACTCCCCAAAGCCTGACCACCATCTACAAGGCACATGTCAGGAGTGTGATAGAATACTCTCCACTTGCCTGGATGAGTGCAGCTCCCACAACACTCAAGAAGCTTGACACCATCCAGGGACAAAGCAGCCCCGCTTGATTGGCACCCCCATGCACCACCTTCAACATTCACTGCCTTCACTATGGCGCATAGTGGTAGCAGTGTGTATCATCTACAAAATGCACTGCAGCAACTCGCCAAGGCTCCTTCAACACAATCTTCCAAACCCGCGACTTCTACCCAGCTAGGAGGACAAGGGCAGCAGATGCATGGAAAAATGACTTAAGGAGTCTGCAAAGGGGTATAGATAGGTTAAGTGAATGGACAATTATTTGGCAGATGGATGATCATAGGGGGGAAGTGTGAACTTGACCATTTTGGCAGGCAGAAGGAAAGTTGAATACCATTGAATAGGGAGAAATTGCAGAACTTGGCGAGTACCGAGGGATCTGAGTGTCCTGGAGTTAGTATGCAGGCACAGCAAGCGATTAGCAAGGCAAATGGAATGTTGGCATTTAATGCAAGGGGAATTGATTATAAAAAGAGGGAAGTTTTACTGCAGCTGTCCAGGGCTTTGGTGAGACCACATCTGGAGTACTGTGCAACACTGGTCTCCTTATTTAAGGAAAGGTGCAAATGCTTTAGAAGCAGTTCAGAGGAGGTTTGCTCTGAGGGTACAGATACCAGGAATGGGTGAGTTGTCTTGAGAGGAAAGGCTGGACAGGTTAAGTTTGTATCCACTGGAATTTAGAAGAGTAAGAGGCGACTTGATTGAAACCTTTAAGATCCTGAGGGGTCTTGACAGGGGTGGATGTGGAGAAGTTGTTTCCCCTTATGGGAGAATCTAGAACTAGGGGCCATTGTTTAAAAATGTGGGGTCGCTCAATTAAGACGGAGACGAGAAGAATTATCTTCTCTCAGAGGGTAGTGAGTCTTTGGAACTCTCTTCTTTAAAAGGCAATGGAAGCAGAGTCTTTGAATATTTTTAAGGCAGAGTTAGGTGGATTCTTGATTAACAAGGGGGTGAAAGGTTACTGGGGATAGGTAGGAATGTGGGGTTGAGGTCACAATCAGATCAGCCGTAATCGTATTGAATGATGGAGCAGGCTTGAGGGCCCAAGTGGCCTACTCCTGCTCCTCATTTGTATGTTTTGGTCTCCTTATTTGAAAAATTGATATATTTGCATTAGAAGCAGTTGAGAGAAGATTCGCTTGACTGATTCCTGAGATGAAGGGCTTATCATGTGGAGAAAAGTTGAACAGTTTGGGCCTATACCCATTGGAGTTTAGGAGAATGAGAGCTGATCTTACTCAACCATATAAGATCCTGAGTGGACTTGATAGAGTGGATATTGGGAGGAAGTTTCCTCTTGCCAAGGAGACTAGAACAAGGGGACGTGGTTTCAGGATGAAAAATCTCCATTTTAAGAGAGAGATGAGGGGCAGAATTTTATGACAGTGGGATTTTACGTTCCCGCTGTCGTCAAGGGGGTTTATAATGACTTGCCGCATTTTACAGCCTCGTCCCCGCTGAAATGGGGCCGTAAAATTCAGCCTGAGGAGAATTTTGTTCTCTCAGGGGGTCGTCAGCCTGTGAGATTCTCAACCCCAGAAGGCAGTGGAGGCTGGGTCATCGCATGTATTCAATGCTGAGAAAAGATTTTTGACAATTAGGGAGTCAAAGGCTATGGGGGGGAGGGGGGGGGGTGGGGTGGTGGGTGGGGGGGGGGGGTGGGGGGGGGCTGGTGGGTGGTGGGCAGACAGAAAAGTGGAGCTGCTACCACAACCTGATCAGCATTGTCTTATCAAGTGGCGGAGAGAACTTGAAGGGCTGAATGGCCTACTCCTGCTCCTACGTTCCTATATTCCTGTGCAAGTTCCTCTCCAAGTCACACACCATCCTGACTTGGAATTATATCGTTGGGTCAAAATCCTGGAACTCCCTTCCTAACAGCACTACGGTGTACCTACGACATATGGACTGCAGCACCTCAAGAAAGCGGCTCACCACCACCTTCTCATGGGTAACTATGGATGGGTAACAAATTCTGGCCTAGCCAGCGATGTCCACGTGCAATGAATGAAAGAACAGATAAAGCAAAAAGACGAGGGCAGAACTGGGTAAAATTAAACACTGTTTACTCAAATTTCTGTGCTTAATCTGCTTTCCAACCACCAGAGAAGCCACAATGAGCAAGTGCTGACCCATATAAACCCAGGTTTGATCCCCAACCATATTGCTCTACAGCTCATCCTGTCTGAGATCAGGAAAGTCACTATACCCATGCCTTTCATGACCTCAGATTTACAGCCAAAGCAGAACTTGTTTGAAGTGTAGTCACTGTCAGGAAATGCAGCAGCCAATTTGCACACAGCAAGCTCAAGCAGAAATGAGATGATGACTAGCTAATTTGGCTGATGGTTAAATAACGGCCAAGACACCAAGGAGAACTGCCTTGCACTTCTTCAAAATGGCGGCACGAGATCTCTTGCATCCGTCTTAGAGAATGGATAGAACCTCAGCTTGACATTTCAACTGATGAGTGACACCTCTGACAGGTCAGCACTCCCTCAGCGCTAACACTGAACCCATCAGCTAAGATTTGTGAGCCCCAAAAGAATCTGAACCCCCAGCCTTCTGGCTCGTAGGCAAGAGTGCTAGTCCCGAGCCCGCACCTCAGGGCATTAACTCTGGGGCTTTGTGGGTATATTTGTGTTTCGAGAGAACGATGCAGATTCGTAATGGGGAAGCAAACTGTTTTTAATTTACAATTAAATGCAGAAAGCCCTCTTCAAGGCATTATCATCTTATGTTTGCAGTTCCCACTGCACTCATTACAGACAAATGGATGGTGACACCTGCGAATCCGTTCCACCAATGGCAGCACTGCCTGATCCACCATTTGCTGCAGCACTTCACCTTCCATTGACCTCTCATTAATGGACCTGAAATTTCAAATAAAATGAAGAGTCAGAGAAAATCTGCGACATCTCAACAAATCGAGATTCTACCCATTGCTGGGGATGGCATCATGGAAATTACAACAGGCCATTCTGCCCAAACAGTCCCTGCTAGTTTGTCCTTGAGGGGCGGGGGGGTGGGGGGGCGGTTAGGTGCCCTAACCCCATATGCCCACTCTGTGTTCATTTTGGGCTGTTGACGATATCTGTACAGTGACCAGAGTCACTCAGGCCCTCTCTCAGGGAAGTAGCTATACACAAGTGGGCATCCCTGGGAGATATGCTGGTGCAGTAGCAAGGCCACTAGGCTAGTAATCCAGAGACCCAGGCTAATGTTCTCATGGGTTGAAATCTCACCATGATAGCTGGTGGGACTTAAATTCAATCAACTAATTTTTAAAAATCTGGACAATGAAGCCATCATCGGTTGCCTATAAACCCATCTGATTCACAAATGTCTTTTAGGGAAGGGAATCTGCCATCCTTACCTGGTCTTGGCCTACATGTGACTCCAGACCCACAGCAATGTGGTTGACTTTTAACCGCCCTCAAAGGGCAATTAGCGAAGGATAACAAATGCTGGCCTTGCTAGTGATGACCACATCCCATGGAAGACTTTAAAAAAATAATAAAAAATCTCGTCTCTCTAGCAGGGGTCTATCTACACTTGACTGGTAATTCAGTCCCTGCCTCTCTCAGGGGGTGATTTCTCATTGAAAGGTATAAAAGTCTGACAGGGATGGACAGACTGGATGCAGGGATGATGTTTCCTCTGGCTGGAGGGTCTAGAACAAGGGGTCACAGTCTCAGGATACATTTAGGACTGAGATGTGGAGAAAATTCTTAACTCAGAGGGTGGTGAACCTGTGGAATTCTCTGCCACAGGAGGTTGTGGAGGCTCAGTCACTGAATATATTTAAGAAGGAACTAGATCGATTTACTGACACTAAAGGCTTCAAGAGATCTGGGGAGAGGGCAGGAGTGTGGCTTTGAAATAGAGAATCAGCCATAGTGAATAATGGAGCAGGCTCAAAGGGCTGAATGACCTACTCCTACTCCTATTTTCTATGTTTCTGTGTTTCTATTACTGGATACTGACTGGAGTCTCTCAAGGGATTATCTGCACACTGCCAAGAGTCCCTCAGTGTCTCTCCCTCAGGTGGATATCTGTACACTGACTGTAACCTCTTTGCCCATTTCTTGGAGATTTTTGTACACAAACTGTTCCCTAAAGTTCCCGCCTCACAGGGAAAGCTGCACAATGGAGCATTGTTGACAAATGCATTATTATCTTTTCATCTGCTCTTGCTGATTGGCAGCTGAGCGGGACATTCCTGGACCCCTGGTGTACACCGGAGGTAAAGTGTGCAGGAGCAAAGCTTGGTGATCATGTTTCAGCGCTGACCAACCACAGTTATCAGATCGCACATTGGAGCAAGAACATGGGCTGATTTTTAAATTTCCGCCCCTAATCCTGGAGTACTGACCAATTTCAGCTCTATCGCCACACAAACCAAGGTCAGTTAGCCCAGCACAGTCAGAGGATTGTGCTAGCCATTGTGGCTCAACTAATCCCTGCACAAATCTCTAGGGAGTGAGATAAAGAGATAGAGAAAGAGAGAGAGAGAGAGAGAGGGAAAGAGAGTAAGAGAGGGAAAGAGAGAGAGAGAGAGAGGGAAAGAGAGTAAGAGAGGGAAAGAGAGAGAGAGAGGGAAAGAGAGTAAGAGAGGGAAAGAGAGAGAGAGAGGGAAAGAGAGAGAGAGAGAGGGAAAGAGAGTAAGAGAGGGAAAGAGAGAGAGAGAGAGAAAGAGAGTAAGAGAGGGAAAGAGAGAGAGAGAGAGGGAAAGAGAGTAAGAGAGGGAAAGAGAGGGAGAGAGGGAAAGAGAGTAAGAGAGGGAAAGAGAGAGAGAGAGAGAAAGAGAGTAAGAGAGGGAAAGAGAGAGAGAGAGAGGGAAAGAGAGTAAGAGAGGGAAAGAGAGAGAGAGAGAGGAAGAGAGAGCGTGAGAAAGAGCATGTGACAGAGCATGTGAGAGTATAGAGAGAAAGAATGAGACAAAGAAGAGAGTGTGTTTGGGAGCAAGAGAGTGAGAGAGAGTGAGAAAGTGTGAGAGAGTATAGAGAGAAAGTAAAAGGAGAGAGAGCGAGAGTGTGAGGGAGATTGAGGGAAAGAGTGAGGTCAGAGAGAGTGGATGAGTGAGGGAGGGAGGGAAAGCATGAGAGAGAGAAAGAGAGGGAAAGAACGATAGTGAGTGAGAGAGGAAGAGAAACAAAAGAGAAATTGTGTGCATGTGTGAGAGAGAGCCTGAAAAAGAGGGAGAAAGAGCAAGTGAGTGAGAGAGAGAAAGGGAGGCATTAGAGTCATCTTGAAAAGAAAGATTACTCTTCAAATGATTTGGGCCGGGACCCGCCATGAAGGATGTGGCAGGTCAACCAAAAGCCCATTGACCTTTGGCAGGACCAGATGATCCTGGCGGTGGGCGGGGCTAGAAAATCTCGCCTTCATTTAAGGGCAAAAACACTTGGTTTGGTATTCGGAGGTGAAGTGGCCAAATCAATGCAGAGCAGCCTCACCACCAAAAAAAAAAGGAAAAACAAAATACTGCAGATGCTGGAAATTTGCAATAAAAACAGAAAATGCTGGAAATACTCAGCAGGTGTGGCAGCATCTGTGGAGAGAGAGAGAGAGAGAGAGAGTCAACACTGGCTGAATTTACCTGATTGACTCACAATCCTGTGGTCGGCCTCAATCCCAGGTGGGAACCCAGAAGTGGCCACGGTGGGAGATAGGCCTCGATCTTCCCAGAGGCGAACAATTACAAAACCGCTTCCAAAAGACTTATCCAATTATGGACAAGCGATGGAGCAGGGTCATTGGGTTTTTATCGGGATATCTTATTAAGGGAGGAATGTGGGGACTTTAATCATTGAACAGATAACTTAGAGGGAGAGCCTAAGGATAGTTAGTGTGCAGATACTTCCCTGAGAGGGGCTGCGACATCAGTCAGTATACACGTATCTCCCTGAGGGGGGGGGGCGCGGGAGCTGAGACCCCAGTCAGTGTACATGTATCTCCCTGAGAGGTGGATTGAGACAGTCAGTGTACACGTATCTTCCTGAGAGGGGGGGTGGGGGCTGAGACCCCAGTCAGTGTACATGTATCTCCCTGAGAGGTGGATTGAGACCCCAGTCAGTGTACATGTATCTCCCTGAAAGGTGGATTGAGACAGTCAGTGTACACGTATCTTCCTGAGAGGGGTCGGAGGGGGGGTGTTGCTGAGACCTCAGTCAGTGTACATGGAGCTCCCTGAGAGGTGGATTGAGACAGTCAGTGTAAACGTATCTCCCTGAGAGGGGGGTGCTGAGACCACAGTCAGTGTACATGGAGCTCCCTGAGAGGTGGATTGAGACAGTCAGTGTACACATATCTCCCTGAGAGGGGGGTGGGCGCTGAGACCCCAGTCAGTGTACATGTATCTCCCTGAGAGGTGGATTCAGACAGTCAGTGTAAACGTATCTCCCTGAGAGGGGGGCGCTGAGATCACAGTCAGTGTACATTTATCTCCCTGAGAGGTGGATTGAGACAGTCAGTGTACACGTATCTCCCTGAGAGGTGGATTGAGACCCCAGTCTGTGTACTGATATGTGAAGCTCATTACCCAGTTGGTATAAAGTCTTGCCATTTCTCCCTGAGGAGTGAGCTCTACTGGAAAGATGACTGTTTGAGTTTCAGATGAGGACCAGCTGGTAAGGGCCTGTACCACCACAAACGTGCCAGCGCCGTCCAGGCTCAAACTCGGATGGGGTATTGGGAGATTCAATGGTCCCGTGTAACCAGAACCCAGTAACTCTTCCGAAGACCAGACAGGGGGGCGGAATCATCCTGGCTTTGCACTAAGTGTGGAAGCGGGCGGGTGAAACGATGTTTTACGCACTGGCCACAATGGCGGCTTTTCACACCGTATCGTCTGAAACTCGCCACATTAATTATGCATTCCTGGGGAACACGCTGTTTCCATGGAGGGTGGGCTCTCATTCGCTGACCACACCATAACCTCGCTGCTTCATCACACCGGGCACCATATTGAAATTCCAGCCACGCGCACACCTCTCAGCGCTTCCAGCCCAGGACTGCTGCGTGGAAGACAGGACAGCCCCAAAAGGCAAAAAGACTACAGCCCCCAGGCTCAATGATGCGCTCCTCGTAGCCTTTTGGATGCTGTGGAGGTCTGCCACGATGTCCTCTACCCCTGCTCTGGCCACAGGAGGGGCAGTGGCATCACCAATCCAGCATGTTGGCAGCGGTGGTCAGCATCAATGCCTTGCAAAAGAGGACAGCCACCCAGTGCCGCTACAGGGTGAATTGTCTCATCCATTCCGCCAGGGTAACTCACTCTTCTCATCGCTCTCAACTTACACACTCCCAAACCCATCACACACCCACAGGGATCTCACACCTCAAGGGACAACACCACTAACTCTCACGCACACCCTCACATCCCCATCAGGCTCGTACCCTCTGGAACTCACATCCTCATCCTGTCCATGGCTCCGCTCACCACACAAACATTCCACTCAGTGCCCTGTGTCCTGCTCACACTCTCTTCATCTGTTTCCATGCAGGAGAAGCTGGCTCACATCGGCAAGAAGAGGCCCCAGATCAAGGGTGGAGAGGCCCACATTAGGCCCCTCACTCACTTTGAGGAGCGTGCCATTGCACTGACTGGTGCGGACATGGACCATGCCTGGGGGGGTGGGGTGATGGTTGTGGGGATTCCTTGACAACATCCCTCTCTCAATGCAACTGTGAGTGCTCTCTCTCTCTCTCCTGCTTTTGACTCTGCTGCCGGGCCCTACTTATCTCTACTTTGGTTCACAGGGAGCTCTGCTAAGTGACCAACACCCTCAGCCAGCCAGTCCCTCAGCTCCATCCATGTCCTCACCACCAGCCAAGAGGACACTTCCTCCATTGAAAAGCTGGAAATAAGCAGCCTGGAAGACCCATCACAGCGCTTACCCACACCCTCCACCAGCGCAGAGACACACACCTCGGTGGGACCTAGATCTAGAACAGGCTCGAGTTCACAATCCGGTGGATACGGACACATGTCCGCAGCAGGAGGAGGCAGGTTCAGCCGAGCTCCCCAGCACTCGGAGGGCTGCTGGGGAAGAGGCGTCTGTGAGGCCCGAGTCAGGTGATGAGCCTCCAGCTCACCCTGGAGAGTCAGCAGAAGGCAGGAGAACATCACGTGGAGCTGTTGGAAACCCTCAACAGGGTGGCACGTGAGTCGGAGGAGTGAGTCTGCCTGCTCTCTGATGAAGTGGTGCCCACATGTGCTCATATGGAGGTCTCCATGGGGAGGATGGAGCAGAATGTGGAGATGCACACAGACCTGCACTCCATCGCGGGAGCCGTGAGTGAGTTCCTGCAATGGCGACACGAGAGGGAAATGGGGCATCTCGACACCCCCTCCAGGTGCTGCTTCCCCTCAAGGAGTCAGGCTGGGGCCCCCAGGCACCCGAAGGGAGGAGGAGTGGCAGCTGGAAATCCCTAGGTCATCCACTCAGGAATTTCAGAGGCTGTCCTTTCCCTCAAAGTCCCCTTTGCCAGTGAGACCCTCAACCTCATCCTCTGTCACTGCAGAGAGTGCAGCTGGCCAATGACTGATTCTGGAGGGAGAAGAGTGTGTGTGTGTGTGTGTGTAGCAGGGCCTTTCGGAGCCTCGGGCAAGCACTCTCCATGCACGCGGACCCTTCACTATTCACACTCACCTCAGTGTCCGGAGCATTTTCAATGCTGCCTGCTGGGGTTCACTTTCAGTTGTCCATCTGAGCTGACCTGTATCTCCTCCCACCCACTGATCACACTCCCATGCAGCACCTGATCTCGTTCACCATGACTGTCGTTCCACTTTCGATTTGAACATCATGGTCTGGATTCGCTTTTTCGTGCGGTCCTCCATCTTTTCCCCTCCCCCAGTTACCCATTTCCTCTCCCCCATCACAATTGGCCCCCAGCTCTGGGCATCACCTTCCACCTCCCCTCCGTGACCTACCAGCCACAACCCTTTTCCTTTGGGAATGTCCAGGTGAAAGTGAATGTTCCCTTCCTTCCCTAAAATCCCATCCCCACCCACATTCACCTTCCCGACCTTCTCCTTCCCACCCTCAAGTGTCCGTGTCTGCCCCCAAGTCCCCGCCAACCACCCTTGCCACCCCTTCTACCACTGCAGTCGAACCCTTACCCTCCCATCCTATCACCTCAATCTGCCCTCGGTCATTCTCACCAATCCCTCATACCACACCCACCCTCAATTCGCTCCCCAGAGCGTAGTCATGGACCCATGAAACCCCTCCCTGGACATCTGCCCCACCATCCCCTTCCCCCTGGAACCTCTTACCCACTCTGGTCCCTTTCCCACCCGGTTACTCTCTCCCCGTCCAGACCCCTCCCCCCCGGAATCCCTTCCCCTCCGGACCCCTTCCCCCTGGAACCCCTTCCCTCTCACTGGACTCCTTCTCCCCTTCTCCCCTTCAGACCCCTTCCCCTGGAACCTCCTCCTCTCCTTAGCCTCCCGGCCACCATCCCCTTCCCCTGGCCCCCCACCCCCACTTAGTCCCTCCCCCTTCCTGACTCCCTCAGACACCCTTACTTCTTCTGCCACCCTTAGTCCTCCCCCCCCTCCCGACTCCCTCCTCCAGCCTTACCTCTTCCTCCAGCCTCATTTCTTCCCCCAGACTTACTCCTTGTCCCCTCCCAACTCCTTCCTCCACCCTTACTTCTTCCTCCACTCTTACTCCCTCCAGTGTCCGTACTCCTTCCTCCCCCCCCCCCCCGGACTCCCTCCCCTCTCCACACTCCTTCCCCCTTCCCCGGACTCCCTCCCCTCTTCGTACTCCTTCTTCTCCCTAGACTCCCTCACCTCTCTGCACTCCTTCCCCGCTCCGAACTCCTTCTGTAATACCTTCCACTCCGCTAACACTTACCTCTCCAGTGGCCATCTTCTCTTCTGTTACCCTGTCCTCCCCCGTATTTCCAGTTACCCACGTTGGTGTGGGCCCTAGGGTCACATGTAGGCCGGAACAAATGGCAGATTTATTTCCCTAAAGGACATTAGCGACCCTGTTGAGTAGTTTGATGGGTCTGTTGATAATTAAATAGCTCATTCACATCTGCCATGGGGGCCCATGTGTTAGTGATATTTCTACTCAATGATACACAGTAATTATCACCTCCCCAACTGAGTTTATTGTAAATGTTTTCTATTAATATATAACATGCAATTACACACACTTTCACCGCTCATTATGAAGAAGATACAATTAATTACAGACTATTATTCATACATGGGGTGAGACCAGCACACGCTACCTGTTGCACTATCTATGGCCACCCTCCAGGATTCTCTCTCAACTACATACTTGGCGTCTGTTAAATATTGCCAATGAGCAACTGTCTGAAAAAGAATCTACAAATAATTCCCAATTACTGACCTGCGTGACGACAAATGTCACTTCATTCTATGACGTCTGAAATTGATTGCAAGTAATGTTAACACCTCATGCTCAAATCTCTCTGTGTCCTCGTCTTTCACTGTCTCTGTAACCTCCAGCCTTTTGGCCCTCTCTGCGTTCCGCCAATTCTGGCTTCTCGAGCATCCTCGATTTCCTTCGAGTAAGGACGGCTGTGCCTTCAGCTGCCCATTCCATCCACAAATCTCTCTTTCCTCCAATAAAGATGCCCCAAAAACCTACCTCTCTGACCAAACTTTCGGTCACCTGTCCTAATATCTCCCCACGTAGCTTGGTGTCAAATTTTGTCTGATAAACAGTGCTGCAAAGCGCCTTGGGATGTTTTACTACACTAAAGGCGCTACATAAATGCAATAAGAACAGCTGGAAAAATCTCAACAGGTCTGGCAGCATCTGTGGCGAGGGAAACAGCGAACATTTCAAGTCCAATATGACGCTTCTTTTGAACTGAAGAAGAGTTCTATTCTCCGAAGGGTTCTCAGTTCCAAAGGAGAGTCATATTGGACTCGAATCTGTTTCTCTCTCCACAGATGCTGCCAGACGTGCTGAGATTTTCTAATATTTTCGGATTTTATTTTAGATTTCCAGTGACCGCAGTATATTTCCTTTGTTTTGCTCTATAAATGCGAATTGCTGTTGAATGATTAATGCACTCATCACATCTGGTGTTTTAACAATGTGTTAACTAGAGTTGCCAACTATTCCTGGAGGTTTCATCACATGACTTATCCTCACGCTCCAGCCATTAGTCGGCCAACACATCCATCCTTGTGACACGATGCCTCCCTAAGCCAATTGGAAAGCAAAAAGACTCATTACCCAATTGGATGATGCTTGACTGTCAGTCACACAACCTTTCTCCCCCACTATTTTCAATATTTTTATAACTGGTAAAGAAAAATGTTCAAAGAAAATGACAAACAAAATCAATCTCTTTCTATGACCGGATGACTTTTTTCTCCAGGGTTGAACGCACAGCAGTGTCCTGTAGATTGATTTTCATTTTCTGCAGGCTCCAGGCCAATTCTGGAGGGTTGGTAACCCTAGTGTTAGCCTATGTATTTTCATGCCTTTATTAAAATGATGGAGAGTGTGAGGTGGGTAAGAGTGCATTGAGTATGAACACAATAATACCACACCCGTAATTTCCAGCCTCTTAAAATGTGGTTTATTGTTGGGTTTAGGATTATTCTCAAGGGACATAGTCTGGTATCAACCCTTTCCAGTAGAACGTGGAGAGGGTTTTTGGATAGAAGGCTCAGGCACTATGAAGGGAACCATATTTATTTGTAAATAATTCGGGTTGACTGACCTTAAGTATCTTTCCTCAATGCTCTGCTGGTTTTTCCTCCTCTCCAGGAGCTTCTGGATGTTCTCAATTAACGGCTTGATATGGCCCAGATTGTGGACGTTCTCTTGGATTTGATCAAAAACTGAAAACATCCTCTTTGAGCTAATGCCAGGAAGAGATGGAAAATGGAACAATTTTGAGCTTTGCCGGCGAGTTACCACAGGGTAAATTTTTTGTAAAACTCGCTTACTTTCTCTCCTCGAGCTGCCGTTGGTTGAGCACAGTTGGCCGATCACTGATATTTCGTACGTATGAACATGCATATGAATTAGGAGCAGGAACAGGCCATTCGGCCCCTCGAGCCGGCTCTGCCATTCAACAAGATGGCGGCTGATCTGATTGTGGCCTCATGACACATTCCCGCCTATCTGCGATAACCTTTAACTCCCTTGTTAGTCAAGAATCTACCTACCACTGCCTTAAAAATATTCATTGACCTTGCTTCCACTGCTCTCCGGGGAAGGGAGTTCCACTGACTCACGGCTCTCTGAGTGAAAAATGTCTTCATATCTTTGCCTTAAATGGGAGACCCCTTATTTTTACACTGTGTCCCCTAGTTCTAGCCTCCCCCACAAGGAGAGACATCTTTTCACCCTGTCATGCCCCCTCAGGATCTTATATGTTTCAAAAAGACCACCTCTCATTCTTCTAAACGTCAATGGATACAGGCCCAACTTGTCCAACATTTCCTCATAAGGTAAACCCCTCATCCTGGGAATCCGTCAAGTGAAACTTCTCTGAACTGCTTCTAATGCAATTCTGTCCTTTTTTTAAATAAGAAACCCAAAATTGTACACAGTACGCTAGGTGTGGTCTTGCCAATGTCCTGTACAACTGTAGCAAAACATCCCTACTTTTATATTCCCTCCCCCTTTCCAGGCGGCCATTTATCATGTGCGTGTCAACAGACTATTCAACTGCTGAATGCATCACACTCGAGCCAGAACCTCTTCTTATCAACATCCAAGTGAACTTTGTCAGTGAATGGGATTGGAAATCCTGGCTAGTTATTTCCCCCTCTTCCCCTAGCTCCAGGGCAGTTGTTGTTACCACCACCAGAACTCCAGCTGAAACCCGCTATCCGCATAGGCCAGGGATTAAAGCTGGAAGCCTTCTGGTCTTTTGAAGTCAGGACTACACCAGGCAATGCTTTCAGCCACTGGGGTCAGGAATTTGAGAACGTTTACTCCAAATGTGAATTTGAGTCAAATGTGCTGTGTTGCATTAGGATTTACAGTGATGTCGATGTCGGCTGTCCCTCAATTCAAGGATGGTATCTAGTCAGGGTTACAAGTTTCTAGCATTTGTATCACAGAAACTATGCATGACTATTACTGTTGTGATACACCTTTAAATAGGTATTGTTATGTTGTGGTACACCTTTAAGTGGGCATGGTCATTTTGTGGTACACTTTTAAGTGTGGTACACCTTTAAGTAGGTGTTGTTATGTTGTGGTACACCTTTAAGTGGGTGTGGTCATGTTGTGGTACACCTTTAAGTGGGTGTGGTCATGTTGTGGTACACCTTTAAGTGGGTGTGGTCATGTTGTCTGTACGCATCACCGGAGGGAAATGATACAATGGGCTGTATCTTCGAGGAGTTACAGTCAGTATCGGGCTGCCCCCTCCACTCCGATTCACTTACGTTCCCCGGAGCTCCACATTTCTCACCTGGTCTTCCGAACCCGGTTTCCTCAGAATTTGGGAGTGTACCTGTCCTGGGAGTCCTTCCTTCGTAGCGCAGGATTGTCGGAGAAAAGCCCCCTTTTTGACGGCGCTGGCTGCTGTATTCCGGTAAGTTTAAAGGTCCCAAAGCCACTTTGAAAAACTACCGAGAGAAGGTAAGTGGGTGAGGGGTAGGGCGGCAGGTGGGTGGGTGAGAGGGGGTAGGGCAGCAGGTGTGTGGGTGAGGGCTTAGGGCGGCAGGTGGGTGAGAGGGGGTTGGGTGGCAAGTGGGTGGGTGAGGGGGGTAGGGTGGCAGGTGGGTGGGTGAGGGGTAGGGCGGCAGGTGGGTGGGTGAGAGGGGGTAGGGCAGCAGGTGTGTGGGTGAGGGCTTAGGGCGGCAGGTGGGTGAGAGGGGGTTGGGTGGCAAGTGGGTGGGTGAGGGGGTAGGGTGGCAGGTGGGTGAGAGGGGGTTGGGTGGCAAGTGGGTGGGTGAGGGGGTAGGGTGGCAGGTGGGTGGGTGAGGGGTAGGGCGGCAGGTGTGTGGGTGAGAGGGGGTAGGGCGGCAGGTGTGTAGGTGAGAGGGGGTAGGGCGGCAGGTGGGTGGGTGAGGGGGGTAGCGTGGCAGGTGGGTGGGTGAGGGGGTAGGGTGGCAGGTGGGTGGGTGAGGGGGTAGGGCAGCAGGTGGATGGGTGAGGGGGGTAGGGCGGCAGGTGGTCGAGTGAGGGATTAGGTGGCAGGTGGGTGAGTGAGGGGGTAGGGCGGCAGATGGGCAGGTGAGGGGTAGGGTAGCAGGTGGGCGAGTGAGGGGGTAGGGTGGGAGGTGTGTGGGTGAGGGGGTAGGGTAGCAGGTTGATGGGTGAGGGAATAGGGTGGCAGGTGTGTGGGTGAAGGGGTAGGGTAGCAGGTTGATGGGTGAGGGGATAGGGTGTGTCAGGGGTAGTCAGGTCGGGGGGGTTGGGGGGGGGGGGTGGTTCGGTGGGGTAGTTGGATGGTCGGGAGGGTAGTTGGGGGCTCCAGTGGGGAGATGGGAGGTTAGTAGTATAGCTACCCAGGATATATTTCTCCATATCCTTGTAGAGTAACACAGTGCCACAGTGAGTGACTTTGGCTGTGCCTTCATTCACGTAGGACAAATCTGACAGAAAATTGACCAGTCTTTGGAACAATAAATTCAACACCTATAGGGTTGTTGAATTTATAGGGTGGGCATTTTAAACGCAACAAGACCCTCCTAACTTCATCCACTTTGCTTCTGGTTCCATCTCAGAAGTAGGCTCTCCGCTACCCCAGGCTGGTAGACTTGGCGCTATCTCCCCTGGAGCTGGCTGATGACGCAGGGACTGGGGACAGACTACTGGGCTGCCCCCCTTTTTGGAGGGGAGGCTCACCGTACTCACCCAATGATGGCGCAGTTCCTTTCTTGACAGCGGTTGTTCCTGCTGCCTCTTCTTCCAAGTCTGCAGCAGGCTGAGGTTTGCTGGGCTCTGGTGCAGATTGGTTGCTGCTGGGTTGTCTCTGTCTGTCTCCATAGATTCGTCCTTCACAGCTGCCTGGGACTGAGTGCGGGCTGGGGTTGGGATTTGGGATTGGGTAATCCTTTTAACTTTTCCAGGGTAACTATTCTGCAAAATGAGTCGGAACCATCTGAAGTCTCCAACTCTAACTCAGAGTTTCTGAGGGTTCCGGATGCAGGGGTCAGGTCCATCGGAAGTCCAAACTTCCCAGACAATTCCCGCGTAGCTTGTGCTTTCGGACGTCTGAGGGGCATCTTGGGGGGTATGACCATCGGGAGATCGGAGGTTCTGTGATGTATCCTGTGATTCAGCCTTAGTCTCAGTTTGTTCTGAGGAAGATACTGCCTCAGGCACTTGTACAAGGTCTCCAGCTTTGTAATGTTGCTTCCCACTTCTCAAATCCTTAATAAAGGAATCTAAGTATTTCTGTGTTAACCAATTCCTTGTGAATTGTTGGCACCTCGACGTTTATCAACTGAGCACAAGGAGAAGAAAAACGCAACAATTATAGCTTGCATTTATGTAGCGCCTTTGTCCAACAGCGCTTCATGGGCGCATCGGTGGTGGATTAGATTTCGCTCAGTGAGTCCGAGTTGCCGTGGCAACAAGCAAGCCCGGAGCTATGGATAGCGATGGCAGAGGCTCCAATTTTCTTTCCATCACCTGGCCGACCGGGATGACGTTGGTGGCGGAACGATCATGTGTTGGGAGGAGTTGAAGTTGATAATCAACCTGTTTGGCCACATTATGTAGACGTGCCTTCCTCGGCCCTCAGGGGCTGAGGTGGGATTTGAACCCAGAGCTTCTGGCTCCGAGGCAGGGACAGTGCCCACTGCGCCACAAAGCCCCTGAATGTGAGGGTTACCAATCAAAAATTTGACACTGACCCACATAAGCGGATATAAGGACAGGTGACCGAAAATCTGGTCAAAAAGGTAGGTTCTAGGGAGCACCTTAAAGGAGGAGAGAGAGGCTGGGAGATGTAGAGAGGGAATTCCAGAGCTTAGGGCCTAGGCAGCTGAAGGCCCAGCTGCCAATGATGAAGTGATTAAAATCATGGATACTAAGATGAATTATGGGAGTACAGATATCCCAGGGGATTCATTGCCATATTTTCTCCCATGACACTCCTGTGAAGCATTTTTGGGTGGTTTATTACATTAAAGGCACTACATAAATATAAGTTGTTGTTGGTTGTAGCTGGAGGAGATTACAGAGCTAGTGAGGTGTGCGAGGGCCATGGAAGGATTTGAAAACAAAAGTAGGAATGTTAAAAATTGAGGCATTGTTTAACCGGGAGGCAGTATAGGGGAGCTTAGGGGTGGTGGATGAATGGGACCTGGTGCGGGTTAGGTCACAGGCAGGAGAGTTTTGGATGAGTCAAGTTTAAGGAGGGTAGAAATTAGGTTGCTCAAGATTGCATTAGAACAATCAAGTCTAGCAGTTACAATAGCTGTGAGCTCTACCACCTAGAAGGACAAGGGCAGCAGACACATGGGAGCACCACCACCTGGAAGGTCCCCTCCAAGACACACACCATCCTGACTTGGAAATATATCTCCGATCCTTCACTGTCACTGGGTCAAAATCCTGGGACTCCCTCCCTAACAGCGCTGTGGGTGTACCTACACCACAGGGAGCGCAAGAATGTGTCTCATGCACCAACACCTTCTCAAGGGTAGTTAGGGAGGGACAACAAATGATGGCTTTGCCAAGGATGACATCCACATCCCAGCAACAGGATAAAAAGGCGTGGATGTGGGGCCAGCCGCAGATGAGCTGAGGCAGGGGTGGAGTCAGTTTACATTACAGAGATGGAAATTGGAAGCCTTAGTGATGATACGGGAGTGTGGCCGGAAGCTAGTCTCGGGGTCAACTCCGACATCAAATAATGCGAAATGCAAAACCTCACGTCAACAACAGCTTGCATTTATATAGCGCCTTAAGACGCTTCACAAGAGGAATCCTCAAACTTTAACATCGACCGCACAAGGGGACATTAGGACAGGTGAAAAAACGTTTTAAAGACCACAATAGATTTTTTTTTTTGTTGGGCGCAGGTAGCCAGGAATGTGGAGGAAAGGCCGGTGAATGGGGTTGAGGTGCAGATCAGCCATAATCTAACTGAATAGCAGAGCAGGTTTGGGAACGGCCTTCTCTTGTTCCCAATGTCCCTCAGGATCAGAGTGCAGTGTAGTGCCCCCACCCCCTCAGCCACTGCATTGATGACTTGTGACTTTCTAAAGATTGTTCATGTTGAGAGAACACTCGGCTGAACAATAAGAAGGAAAGTTAACTGTTCCCTGTTGCATTCCCCATGGCAACACCTCTACCAGAGTCCACTTGCCAACCAATCAGCACCCTCTTCTCATGCAGTAGAAATTGTTGCTCCCTTTGAAATAATCATGTTCAACTAATTTATTAAGAGTTTTTTGAGTAAGTAACCAGCAAGGTGGATAGAGGGGAACCTGCAGATGTGGTGTATTTGGATTTCTAGGAGGCATTTTCTAAGGTGCCACATCAAAGGTTACTACATAAGATAAGATTACACGGTGCAGAGGGTAACATACGGAGAAAGGATTGGTTGACTAACAGGAAGCAGACAGTAGGGCTAAATGGTCCGTAGCAAGTGGAGTGCCACAGAGGTCAAGTGTTGGGGCCTCATGTATCTGCAATCCACATTAATTTCTTGGGTGAAGGGATCATATGAATGTATGATAGCTAAATGTGCTGTGTATACCCAGCTAGGTAGGAAAGGAACAAAAACAGAAAATGCTGGAAAAACTCAGCAAGTCTGGCAGCATCTGTGGAGAGAGAAAAACTCTCTCAAGGATTTTCCCCTCGGCCATTTGGGGGCGGGGCCCGCTCGCCGAGGGGAAACTGACGTCGGGAAGAACCCCCGACCTCATCCCATTCCAGTTAAATTTTCAGGAAGGCAGGCAGACAGCCAAGTCAGCCTTCAGACCTTGTTAAGGCCCCTGCCCGTCCAAGCTTAAGGCTGTCAGGTAGGCCAGGAACCCCAGCGGGCTCCAGATTATTCATGAAACTTCATCCACTGGCGGGATGAAGTTTCATGTCCGTTTTTAAAAAATTTAATAAACTTTATGTGTTTCTTATTAACATGTCCCATCTCGTGTGACATTATCACATGAGGGGGACATGTTAATAATTTTAATATCTCTCTATTTTTTGACTTTTCTTACCTGTCAGTAAACTCCATGAGACAGGACTTTGCCTCAGGGAGCAGTGCGCACTTTGACAGTTGGGGATTCCCTCCCTCACAGAACAGGAGGCGCATAGCGCTTCCCGTCGGGCAGGCCGCTGGGCGAGCCTTAATTGGCCCGCCCACTCAAAATGGCGGCGGTCCCCGTTTCGGCAGCGGGGGTTGGCTGCCCGCCCACTGCCAAGCCGGTGGGGTCCGCCCACCCACTAAGGTCAAAATTCTGCCCTCTGTTTCTCTCTCCACAGGTGCTGCTAGACCTGCTGAGTTTTTCCAGCAGTTTCTAATTTTGTTTCAGATTTCAAGCACCCGCAGTATTTTGCTTTTATCTTAGGTAGGAGAGTAAGCTGTCTTGCAGAGATAGAGAATCTGCAAAGAGATTAGACAGGTTAAGTGAGTGGGCAAAAATTTGGCAGATGGAGTATAATGTGGGAAAATGGGAACTTGTCCACTTTAGCAGGAAGAATAGAAAAGCAGTTTGCTATTTAAATGGAGAGAGATTGCGGAATTTGGTGGTGCAGAGGGATCTGGGTGTCATGGTGTATGAATTAGAAAAGGTTGGTATGCAGATACAGCAAGTGGTTAGGAAGGCAAATGGGAATGTTGGCGTTTATTGCAAGGGGAGTGGAAAATAAAATTAAGGACATTTTAATGCAGCTGTACCGGACCTTAATTGATGAGACCACATCCTGGAATATTGTGTACAGGTTTGGTCTCCTTATTTGAAAAAATATATAATTAGGTTAGAAGCAGCTCAGGGAACATTCACTCGTCTCATTCCCAGAATGAGGGGCTTATCTTATGAAGAGAGGTTGAACAGGGTAGGCCCGTCCCCATTGGAGCTTAGAAGAATGAGAGGTGATTTTACTGAAACATCTAAGATCCTGAGGGGATTTGGTAGGGTAGATACCAGGAAGATGTTTCCACTTGTGGGGGAGACTAGATCTAGGGGGACACGTAAGAGGTCTCCCTTTTAAAACGGATGTGAGGAGAAATGTTTTCTCTCAGAGGGTCGTTAGTGTGTGGAATTCTCTTCCCCAGAGACAAGTGGAGGATGGGTCACTGAATATATTCAAGGCTGAGTTAGACAGATTTTTTGATACACAAGGGAGTCAAGGGTTATGGGGACAGGCAGGAAAGTGGAGTTGAGACCACAAGCAGATCAGCCCTGATCTTATTGAATGGTGGAGCAGGCCTGAAGAGTCAAATTGCCTAATCCTGCTCCTAAGTCCTATGCTGAGATTTGGTATTCTTGCCTTTCTGTCCTGATGAGTGCAAGATGAAAAGCTTTGACAGCATGTCTCTTTTTTCAGCAACTCTCAAGCTCTGTACTACTGAGCGACTAGAAGGACAATTGTTAACGATGCCCAAAGGAACTGGGAACTATCGTTCCAGTATAAATCAATATAACAGCACTTCCAGCACGTGAGGGGAGAGAGGAAGGAAAGGCACTCACGTATTTAAAAAAATACTCACGTATTAGCAATACTGTCGACCTCTCTTTTCAATTCTTGGATCATCTGTGTCGTGCGTTGATGCTCCCTCTGGGTACGCTCCCACTGCTGGTTAAAGGCTTCAAATTTGCCATCAAACTGGTTCAGGATCTTCAGCCTGTCTCGCTGTTGGGCGGTTTTGCTTTGATACTTGTCAATGACATTATCCAGGCTCTCCCTGCATATAAACACAGCCGCATGGTTTATTATCCTAAAGGAGTGCTTTAGTGAAGAGCTGCCCCATTAGCACTAAAATCTCAGATACAGCGATTATAGTTCTCCAAACAATCTTGACTTGAAGTTTCCGCCCTTTGCCACATCCTGAAGTATCAGCACAATCCTTTATTGCTGTCAGTTTTTTAATAGGAACAAGGATGAGGCTGTTCAGCTGCTCGAACCTGCTCAAGCATTCAATGAGATCATGGCTAATCTGTATCTCAACTCCATTTACAAGCCCTTTCTCTGTATCACAACACCCTTACCTAAAATATCAACCAATCTCAGTCTTGAATGTGCCAATTATCTCCCCCAGACTTCCAGGTGTCTACTCTTTGAAAAGCTCCCTGATCTCCCTCCGAGAGACTTGCTCTAATTTAACGGCATCTTTCAAGACAGCAGCCAGGCAAAAGCTAGAGATTTCAAAGGTGCTGCAGCTAACCAAGAGGATGTCAGGCAACTGGGTGGATTGTTATCATGCACAGCAAAAGACACAACAATATTAACTTCAGGTTCACTCTACGAGGTGTTAAAATAATCCTCAATTTCGAGAATTTTTTTAAAGACAGGCCCTGCGCCCACACACTCCGGGCGCAGGCCCCGCGCCCACACACTCCGGGCGCAGGCTCCCCCCACACACTCCGGGCGCAGGCCCCGCGCCCACACACTCCGGGCGCAGGCTCCCCCCACACACTCCGGGCGCAGGCCCCGCGCCCACACACTCCGGGCGCAGGCCCCGCGCCCACACATTCCGGGCGCAGGCCCAGCGCCCCCACACTCCGGGCGCAGGCTCCCCCCACACACTCCGGGTGCAGGCCCCGCGCCCACACACTCCGGGCACAGGCCCCGCGCCCACACACTCCGGGCGCAGTCCTTCCTCGTATACTCTCAGCACAGGCCCCCCTCACATGCTTGCAACACAGGCCTATTGTGCAGTCCCTCTGATTCTGGCCTCCCTTGCAGGCCTTCCAGTAGAGGCCTCTCTCGTATACCCCGTGAATATATTTGATATCTGAGTAATATAGAGATGACACTAGTTTCTAAGTGCGCAACAGGTTTATTTACAGTGCTTTAAAATATCTGCAATCACAAAATATCCACCCTTATGTTTACTGCTCAGCTGAAGTAGCCGCTGTAATGTAAGTTGA
Source organism: Isurus oxyrinchus (assembly GCA_026770705.1). Taxonomy (NCBI): domain Eukaryota; kingdom Metazoa; phylum Chordata; class Chondrichthyes; order Lamniformes; family Lamnidae; genus Isurus; species Isurus oxyrinchus. The sequence continues at coordinate 24,754,659 of JANJGN010000030.1, forward strand.
CTTCACTCTGAACACAGCCAGACTTAACCAATCAGGCCCAGTAAGCTTAGATCAGTTACCAGATTCACATGATCAAACGCAGAACAATTAAACCATTGAACACTACAAGGCCCACCTCACGGTCTCTAGCATAATCGGTGAGATGTTTGGCTCTTTCTCCCCGTGATTCGACGAGGTGCCAGGCAAGTTATTCTTTTCCTTAATTTCGTTTAACTGTGACGTAAGCACCTGTCTCAAGTCACTTATTGACCGTGTAATCTGTTCCAAAATTTGCAGCGGTGGGTTGCCGGATCCAGGTTGTTTTCCAGCTTTCCTCTCGGAAGTGCCAGCGAACCTATCCTCTGACTCTTTTCTCGAGTTGTCATGCTTCTGGCACCGGTTCTTCAGTTTCTCCTGGGACAGAGAATGACTAATTTACTTAATTACAGTGCGACATGGTATGTTCCTAAAAGGGCATTTAGCACCCCTCTGATAAGAACATAAGAAATAGGCCATTTGCCCCCTCAAGCCAGATCCACCTTTCAACAAGGTCATGGCTGATCTGATTGTGGGCTTAATTCCACTTTTCTTGCTGTTCCCCCCATGACCCTTGACTCCCTTGTAGGTCAAAAACCTGTCTAATTCAGCCTTGGTCATATTCAATGACCCAGTCTCCACTGTTCCCTGGGGTAGCAAACTTCAAAGGTTAATGACCCTCTGAGAGAAGAAATTCCTCCTCATCTTTGATTTAAATGGAAGACCCCTTATTTCAAAGCCAACCCCCTAGATTCTCTGCTACCTCATCAAGATGATCATGTTCCTGTGTTTGCAAGTGTTGGAGTCACCTCAGTCAAGCTCTCAAGTCTGTTACCATTCTAATTCCAGGAGGGGTTATTGGATGGCCATCAGAAGTGGGAGCCATGGTGATATATCTCCTCCCTGACCCAAACTCATCGCAACCAATTGCAGCATTCCAATTCTCACCCTGGTGGAAGGTGACATGCTTGGAACAATCTACTGGTGAGGTCTGAAACAGGCTGGCCTAGTGAAAATGGCTCTGGTGCACATAGTAATGGTAATGTTAATGGACTAGTGATCCAGAGATCCAGGCTAATGCACTGGGGACATGGGTTCAAATCCCACCACAGCAACTGGTGGAATATAAAATGCAATTAATAAGAAAAAATAATCTGGAACCGAAAGCTAGTCTCAGCAATTTTGACCATGAAGCCATTGTCGATTGCCATAAAAACCCCATCTGGTTCACTAATGTCCTTTAGGGAAGGAAATCTGCTGTCCTTACCCAGTCAGGCCTACATGTGACTCCAGACCAATGCCATTGCACCTTAACTGCTCTCTGAAATGGCCTAGCAAGCCACTCACTTCAAGGGCAATTAAATATGGGCCACAAATGCTGGCCTTGCCAGTGCCTCCTGCATCGCTTGAATGATTTTTTTCAAAGCATGTGTTACAAAGTATTCATGTCTGGTCAATTACATTGTTAAGGCTAAGAGAAACAGGTGATGAGTATTAATTGTCTTTGAGCACATATAAATAAGGGACATTCCACAATCAGTGGGCATCACAGCGGCTGGGGTGCATCATCACCCTCAGGAACAATGTTTTGGTTTAGTTAGTTAGGTTTCCTTTGACACTTTGATTTTCTGTTGTGGTGCCCCACCAGGGGGTGTCATCCCCTCTCATTTATAGATTTTTGTTTGATTTATTGATCTGGTTTTACTGAAAAGAGTATAAATAGGGATACCCCTTAAGCAGCTGTTACTTAGTTAATTAGTTTATTTGTTTTTATTGGTTTAAAAAGAGCATCTAAATAGGGGACATTCCAGGATTGGTGGGCACTGTGGGGGCTAGGGTGCATCATCACCCCTGGAGACAATATTTTGATATGATTTTGAAAGTTTCCTTTCACGTTTTTGTTTTAGTTACAGTGCCCCACCAGGAGCTATCACCCTCTTTGATTATTATTATTTGATCATTTGTTCTTTTAAAAGAGACTATAAATAGGGGACAGCTGGGACACTGGGCTGGCGGGAGGAGAGCTGTGAGACTGAACAAGTCAATAAACTCAAGAAAGAAAAGCTCTGTGTCTTGGTTTCAACTTCACCAACTGACTTGGATTCTGTTAACACAAAGGTAGCTTTTGCTTGTGTTGTTGAGAATAGAACACACATCTTGATATTTAGTCTGTGATGGGTCAAGACATGCAGGAGTATAAATTGACCTTGACTGTTAGTGAGTCAGCCTGTTTTATACTCTGCCCAATTTTTATTGCCACTGGGTAGTACTGAGTAGCATTCTTGCCGCTGATGCAGAAGGTCAGAGGTTCGAGTCCCACTCCAGAGACACAAGTGCAAAGCCTGGGCTGGCACTCCCAATGTCAGTAGGGAGGGAGTGCTGAACTGTTGAAGGTACTGCCTTTCAGATGAAATATTAAACAAAGGCTCTTTTTCCCTCTTGTGTGTGCACGTTAGAGATTCCATGGAACTACCCAAAGTCAGCAAAGTTTTTCCCCAGTGTCCCAGCCAATATTCATTCCTCAGTTCACATTGAAGGAAACACATTAGCCATTTATCATATCGCTGAGATTACAGTCATTTAAGCCAAAAGTAGTTAAAATACTTCAAAGCTAAAAATGAAATCTGCACCATCCAGTTAAACCTCAAAGGCCTTTTCAGGGAGGTGAACAGGTCTTAATCCATGGAAACATAGTGCAGGCTATGCTTTCTAATTTGGTACAAGTGGGATCTTGCTGTGCGCAAATTGGCTGTCACGTTGCAACGGTGGATAGACTTCAAAAAGTGCTTCGCTAGTTGTGAAGCGTTTTTGGGGATTACCAGAGAAAAAGAAGCGAAAAATCGCGTGGAGTGCAGGAAGGGGTGACCGATTTGCTGCCTTCTACTTTGTGCCCGTGCCTGTAATGAACTGAAGCACTAATTCAGACAATAGGCACTCAACCTTTACCAACATAATACATTTAGAGATAGGACATATGGTAGCTCAGATAATTCTTGCCACCTACTTGAACAGCCAGTGACTTCTGCTGCAAGGTGTCATTCACTACTTCCGCTGTGGGCCTCTGTTTACAATTTTCCTGGTGACAAAATCAGGAACAGGTTAGGCAGCCAGTCAGACGTTTAACTAACCAGCCGGTAAGCTAACCAGCTGGCCTTTCAACCAATGAATCAGCGGGGCAAATTTATCTCCACAATCCTAGTACTTAAATGATGCAACAACAATAGAGTTGTTGCCCAAAGTGAGAAATCGCTATCAAGTCACTCGGGAACACAGAGCTTTAATGTTGCTGAAAAGAGAGACATGTTGCTGAAGCTTTTTGTCTTCCACGTATCGGGAGAAATGCAGGAATGCCAAATTTCAAAGGGACACAACAATTTATATTAGAGGTGAAAATGGATGGCAAGTTGACCCTGATTGGCCATGGTGTTCCCATGGAGCCATCTAAATACAAGTTGCTGTTAACAGAATGTGCCAATTATTTCAGGTGAAGGCGACGCTGCACTGCCTTAACCCACCTGTAAATATAACGTGCCCAGGTTTGCTGGAGGACCACAATTTGAAAGTATTTTATTAACTGTAAAGCATTTTGGGATGTCCTGAGGTTGTGACAGATGCTATATAAATGCATGTTTTTTTTTTTAGCTTCACCACCGTACCTCAAGGAATAATGAATTACACAGGATGGTTCTTCTGTCACTCTCCAGCTTGTTTAGTAAGTTTTCCAGCTTCTTGTGTTTCCCCTATTGACAATGATCAGATGCCAAGTTAATTAACTGCCCGTCATTCCCTTGTTTCAGTCTCTTTTTTTTTCTCTACCTCTAATTTTTGTCTCTGATTTTCTCCTTTCTGGTGGGTGACTGAGTGACCATTTTTTTTTTTGGGTTGTGAGCCAGGCGTCTCCTGGCTGAGCTTTCCCCTTCCTCTATGCCTAGGATGAAGAAGCCAACTTGGCTGGCATCAATTATCTCAGGGCAAACCAAAAGCTGTGTAGCCCAGTGCCACCCTGAACCTACTGAACCATCAGGGCTACTGTACCCAACAATTGCTACAGCTCATATACTACTCATTAATTAATTAACTCTATTAATAAAACTTTCTGCTTTGTCTTTCAGTCTTTATCGTCCATTTAACTGACCCTATTGCATGGCCTGTTGTGTATGTTATATATTTGATTTTCATCAGTGCTTTGCGGAGATGACATTAAGTTCCAAGTGTGCAGAAACCTTATTTACTGAGTTTTATACATGTCTAATCCATTGTTCAGCTCGGATTCTAGCGGCTTCTGGGTTTCTACTTACTTTTCTCTGAGTCCACACCTAGACTTAACCAATCAAGCGCAGTGAACATTTTTCAGTTACCAGACTCTCATAGTCAAACACAGAAGAATTGAACCAGTGAATGCTACACTGACCATCCAGTCATTTACATTACCTATCCATCTACTCTCCTGCCTGGAATGATCTGTGAATCCATCATTTATTGCCCAGGGAGAAAGGAGGTCTTGTAAAGAGAAGACTAGTTGATCCAACAAATCCATCCCTCTTTGACTGATCTTGACTGCCAGTTCCCAACTCCTCCCATATGCCGCCTCCCCTCTTTCTCTACACTGCGCTTAGTTGTCTGTTGTAACGACTTCTAATCATCATTTCTACAGCCTTTCCTTGAGATTAGATAATATGATGGCCGGCACCCACTCCTTAGAGAATTGGCACAGAGGCCAAGCTCTCTCATCTTCCAGCCTCTGTTAATTTCAGCTCATCCAGAATTCTGCTACCCATATCCCGACTCGCACCAAGTCCTGTTCACCCATTACCCCCACAATGTGCTTGATGACCTTCATTGGCTTGCAGTCCACAACACTCTGCCCTCCTCCAATTCTGGCCTCTTGCACATCCCTGATTATCACTCTTCCAGTCTTGGTCACCATGCCTTCAGCTGCCAAGGTCCTAGGTTCTCTGGAGTTCTCTCGTTACATCTCTCTGCCTCTCTACCTCTTTGACTAAGCTTTTGGGCTCCTAATCCTCATATCTCCTTCTGTGACTCAGTCTCAAATTTTATATGTTAGCGCTCCTGTGAAGAGACTTGGAATATTTTACTAGTTTAACGGCGCTATAGAAATACAAGTTGTTGTTGTATGGGACCTAGGCGCTCACTGCAGGCAGCAAGTACAGGGAGTCTGAAAATCCAATCCTAAAATTGTACACGAGGCTCATTTTGCCCCTCAGATTCAGTTTAACTCATGCATTTCAGAACTAGAATGACAGAATTTTACTGCTCAGCAACAGGCCATTCGGCCCATCTGATCCATGCTGGCATTTATGCTCGACAAGAGCTTCCTCCTAGTCTTACCCTATCAACATGTCCTTCTATTCGTTTCTCCCTCATGTGTTAATCTAGCTTCTCCTTAAACACAATCATGCAATTCGCCTCAGTTACTTCATTACTGCTACGCCAACATCTGCCCTTAATGTCACTGAACCAATAATCTAGTAGGCCCAACTAATGCCCTTGGGTCATATGTTTGAATCCCACTAGGGCAGCTGGTGGAATTTAAATTCAATTAATAAATCTGGAATATAAGGCTAGTTTCATGGTCACCATTACTGAGACTATTACCGATTGTTGTAAAACTCCATCATCTGTTTCATTAATGCCCTTTAGGGAAGGAAATCTGCCATCCTTACCTGGTCTGGCCTACGTATGACTCCAGACCCACAGCAATGTGGTTGACTCTTAACTGCCCTTTGAAATGGCTGAGCAAGTCACTCAGTTCAAGGGCAATTAGGGATGGGCAACAAATGCTGTCCTTACCAGTGACTCCCACATCCCATGAAAGAATAAGGAAAAAGGAATGTGGTAGCAAGTTCCACATTCTTTGGGTAAAAAAAGTTTCTCCTAAATTCCCTATTGAATGTATTAGTGAGTACATTAAATTTTTTTGTCCCCAACTTTGAACTCCTCCATAAAGGGAAGCCCTTTCTCTACATCTACCCTATCAAACCCTCACACAATCTTTAAAAACTTGTATCAGGTCACCCCTCAGCCTTCCCTTTCCCGGGGAAAGGTTCAATCTTTCCTGATTCTTGTAACCTCTCAGTCCTTATAAGTCTTGAATGCTACATTGAACACTACACTGCCTATCCTTGTATGCACAATGTAGAGAAAGAGGGGAGGGGGCATATGGGAGGAGTTGGGAACTGGCAGTTAAGATCAAAGAGGGATGGATTTGTTGGATCAACTAGTCTTCTCTTTACAAGATCTCCTTTCTCCCTAGCCAATAAATGATGGATTCACAGATCATTCCAGGCAGGAAAGTAGATGGATAGGTAATGTAAATGACTGGATGGTCAGCGTAGCATTCAATGGTTCAATTCTTCTGTGTTTGATATCACCCTTCATGACAAGTAATCTTTGTAAATCTTTTTTTGCCCTTTTTCCAATGCCTCTTTATTAATGTAATATTGAGATATGATCTGAGCACAATACCCCCAGTGTGGCCTAACCAAGATTCTGGACAAGCTTACAATAGCTTTTCTGTTTTTGAATTCTATTCCTCCAGTCCCTGTCAGACCTGCCTTCACATTCTTAATTTGTCACTCCTAGAATTTACTAAATGGTCTGATTTGGATCAATTTGAATTCTGGCTTATTGCTTACCTCTAGTTTTTGAGTGTATTCCTTCAAAGAGTTAGCAGCATTTTTACTCTTCTCAACCCTCTCCAGAAAGATTGCACACTGCAAGTCGCAAGGAAAGAACATGAGAAATAGGAACAGGAGTAGACCATTCAGCCCCTCACATCCAATATGATCAAGGCTGCTCTTTAGTCTCAATCTCACTTTCCCACCCGTTCCCCATATCCCTTGATTCCTCGAGGAACCAAAAATCTGTCTATCTCAATCTTAAATATATTCGACAGTGGAGCATCCACAACCCTCTGGTACAGAGAATTTCAAAGTTTCACAACCCTTTTAGTGAAGAAATTTCTCCCTCTTGCAATAAATGATTGACTCTTATCCTGAGACTGTGACCTTGTGTTCTGGATTCCCCAGCCAGTAAAGGCCTTTCAGAGATCACCTCTCATTCTTCTAAACTCCAGAGAGTATAGGCCCAATTTACTTAGCCTCTCATCCCAGCGACCAGTCTAATGAACCTTCACTGTACTGCCTCCCACGCAAGGATTTCCTTCCTTACTTATGGAGACCAAAACTGCGCTCAGTTTTCCAAGTGTGGTCTCACCAAATTCCTGTATAATTGTAGCAAGACTTCTTTAATTTTGTGCTCCAATCCCTTTGTAGTAAAGGCCGTTTGCCTTCCTAATCGCTCTCTGTAGCTGTGTGTTAACTTGCTGTGTTAAAGATTTTGCCACACCCCTTTTGGCTTCAGAAATTAAACCAAATGTTTTGAGTGCTTGCAGCCAATCAGATTGACTGAAGACATCGCCCTAGAGTTAGGGTTGCCAACTCTGGTTGGATGTATTCCTGGAGATGACATCACATGATCTCCTGCCCCCAATTGCCCCACCCTACACCCCCGCTATTGGTTGCCTAACATGCCCATACTTGTGACAAACCAACTCCTTGCACCAATCAGTACGTGCATAGGCTATTCCTCATCTGATTGGATGATTTTGACTGTTGGTCAAACAGCCTTTTATTTGGATATTTTTACTACTAATGCACAGACGTCACTGTGAGGCTAGTAGCTACAGGACTCACTGTGGCCTCACAGGCACAGGCCCTATGGTGAGGCCTACAACTACAGGACTCCATGTGAGGCCCTCACAGGTACAGGCCCCACCGTGAGGCCTACAACTACAGGATTCCATGTGAGGCCCTCACAGGTACAGGCCCCACCGTGAGGCCTACAACTACAGGACTCCATGTGAGGCCCTCACAGGTACAGGCCCCACCGTGAGGCCTACAACTACAGGACTCCATGTGAGGCCCTCACAGGTACAGGCCCCACCGTGAAGCCTACAACTACAGGACTCCCTGTGAGGCCTTCACAGCCTGAATCTGGAGCTTGTACCTTGCGCTATATTTTCCAGTTTTCATCCTTTGCTGGCACCATTCTTGGGCGTTCTTTGTTTCTGTTTGGTTAAAAAAAAAACCTACCGGACTGACACTGAGCTGCCTGCTGGCCCATGGCACCTTCATATCTTCTGCTCCCGTGACTGGAGACTGGCATTTCCTGGAATCCAAACTCTCCGCGCTATCGGTAGACTCCTTGTCACAGGATAAGTTGAGGGCGGACACGTTGGTGGATGCAGCAGATCGCCTCAGCTCTGGACAGGAGAGCTGTGCATCATCAATTATCTTATTGCGTTCAGTCCTAGGGAAATAAAAATTAAGGTAGCAAGCTAATAGTTTGGAGAAGATCACTGCCTTCCATTTTGCCCCTAGCTCTCTTATCAGTCATGTTCAAATCCCTTGTTGAAGTGGGCAAGAGATGAGATCCTAAGATTCTACCAGTTGCAAGGGTAGCTGTTATAGCTGTGGTTCAGTGGGAGAGACTTGAGCATAAATTCTAGGCTAACACTCCAGTGCAGTACTGAGTTGAGACATTAGACGCCCTATCTGCCTGCTCACGTGGATGTAAAAGATCCCATGGCACTATTTTGAAGAGGATCAGGGGAAATCCCCCGGTACCCTGGCCAATATTTATCCCTCAGTCAACATCGCTAAAATGGATTGACCCAGGTCTTCCAGGCTCGACATTCCCTGGAAGGTGCACTATGGGACCCCTCGGGAGCCCCAACACAAGGACTCAGTGGGAATTGCCCAGGATGTTTCAACTTCTGATAGGCAATTCCGCTGCTCCCGGGGGCCCTCTGGGAAAAGTCTCCAACTCTGAGTTAGAGTCAGAAACTTTGGAGAGCTCCCACTCACTAACCTGGATAGTTCCCAGGGAATGTTAGAAAAAAATCCATGTCAAACTCCTGGGTAACTAGACAACTGACCCCCCCCCCCAATCCGGACTCCCCACTGATAATCCCTTGATCTCCCAATCTCCATCCTCCAACTCCCTCGACCCTCTGACACTCCCCCCTCCAATCCTCCAACTCCCCTCCAGCCCCGCCCTCCGATCCTCCGACTGCTCAATGACCCTCTGACTAACCCCCGCCCCTCTGACTAACCCCCGCCCCTCTGACTAACCCCCGCCCCTTTGACTCATCTCCTGACTCTCTGACTCCCAACCCCGGCCCTCCAATTCCACCCCCCCCACCGACCCTCTGACTCCCCTCAATCTTCTGACTCCCAACCCCCCACCCTCCGACTCACCCCCTGCCCCTCGGACACACCTCTTGACTCTCTGATCTCCCCCACCAAACTCTCCGACTCCCAATCCCGGCCCTCCGACTCCCTCTGACCCTCCAATTCCTCCCGATCCTCTGACCCCTCCTCCGACCCCTGGCCCTCTGACTCCCCTCTGACCCTCCAACTCACCTCTGACCCCGTGGCTCCCCCCTCTGACACCCCGACCCTCTGACTCTCCTCCCACCCTCCGACTCCCCCACTGAGCGGAGCTGACCTGACATCACTAATCACCCAGCTGGCACTTACCCACCCTGCCACCTATTACCCTGCCCCTTTACCCACTCTGCCCATTTAACCTCACTCACACTCATTCACTAACGCACTGAAGAGCTATTTAAATCCCCCGAAGCTTATCATTGTGTTAGTGAATGAAAACTTACCAAAAAAACAGCAGCTAGTGCCATAAAAGGGGGCCACGGTTTGGCTTCCCCTGATGATCCTGCACTGCGAGGAAGGACTCCGAGAACAGGCGTGCTCCACGTTTCAGAAGGGGCCTGATTCGGAAGTCGGGGGCAGAACTGCGGCGATCCAACATTGTGCAAAGGAAATAGGACCAGAGTGGTCATCCAGTGGGGTTGCCACTGCTCGGAAGGTTCACCCATTATCTGCTCATTGTCACCTCCTTGTTTACGGGAGCTTGCTGTGCACAAATTGGCTGCCCCATTTACTTACGCTATAACAGTGATTACGCTGTGTAAAGTGCTACATTGGCTGTTCTAGTGCTTTGGGGCCCATCAGCTAAAACAGCAGCTTTCCTTATTTTAGAACCTTGATGGTCTTGTAGGTGTGTTCGAATAACTAACTCCTGCTCCCACGAGGAAGTGGAAAGGAGAAAGACTTGCATTTCTCTAGCACCTTACACTGAGGTTGAGGGAGCAAGTGTACATCCTATTAGCGATTTGAACACCTCTAGAGGACCATAAAGACTTTAAAATAAGGGAAGCTGCTATTTTAGCCGATGGGTATGATATAACATGTAGACCACTAGGTGGCAGTATACTCCCATTGGCGAACCCACCCAGAAGCTGGAAAGGTAGAACAGACGTATTAAGTGAATAGAATTCAAATTTGAGTGAAAGGTTTTACATAAATGAAAAAGCTGATTCTCCCCCGATTGGTCAAAAAGATCGAGCGAGTCAAAAAGACTGAGATGTTTTTACTGTTATAAAGTCAGACATTTAAAGGCAAATTGTTGGAAGTTAAACTGGTGGCAGCACAAAATTGCATGAATCGATATTGAAAGATGGACTCACTCAGAGAATGCAGGTATTGACAATACGTCATGCGTGTGCATTATAGGAATCATTTCTGAGGCTCGAGTGAAGCTACCTTGGCCTGGATTTTGGGTTCTAAGGGCAGCTTACTCCCAATTAGTGAGAAATAGGCTTTGCACAAAGGAGGTGATATTAGGACAGGTGATGGGAAACTTGGCCAATGAGCTAGGCTTTAAGGAGGATGGACCAAATGGCCTCCTTTTTTGCTGTAACGACTCTATGTGGAGAGGTTAAGGAGGGGAATCCCAGAGCTTACAGCTTAAATGACTGAAGCCACAGGCAGCAAGGGTGGAACGAAAGAAATGGTGGACCATAAGTTGCCAGTCACTGAGACAGAAAATAGAGACAGGTTCAACAGACATCCAAGTACGTTATGTAGAAAGAGGGGGGGGTGGAGAGATACAGAAAGGAGCTGAGAACCAGTGTTTGAAATCAGTCAAAGAAAGATGGATCCAATGGCCAAGGTTGGAGAAACGAAGGCGGAAACGTTGACAAATTTCTAGCCGAATTTCCCTGCACCTGAGTTTGGGGAGACGATGTTGAAATGTCACGGGACTAGTAATCCAGAGGCCCGGACTAGTGCTGTGGGGACATGGGTTCAAATCCCTCCACAACATCTGGTGGAATTTACATTCAGTTAATAAATCTTGAATTGAAAGCCAGTCTCAGTGATGGGGTGACCCCATGACACGTAGACCATCTGTTGTTAAAAACCCACCTGGTTCACTAATGCCCTTTAGGGAAGGAAATCTGCCATCCTTACCTGGTTTGGACTGCACGTGACTCCAGACCCCCACACCAATGTGGATGGCGCTTAACTGCTCTCTGAAATGTCTTACCAAGCCACTAGGTCAAGGGTAATTAGGGATGCTGGTCTTGCCAGCAATGTCCACATCCCATGAAAGAATAGAGAAAAAAAGAATCACATCACTGTTTGCTAGTACAACACTTGAGTATTGCTGGAAAGGGAGACATGTAGAAGCTTTTCGTCTTGCACTCATCAGGGCCAATATCAATATAAGGGGGAAACAACAATTTATACTGTATGTGAAGAGTGCTGATTAGTTGGCAAGTGGACTCTGATTGGAAGAGGTGTTGCCATGGAGAATTCATGATGGTGATGGTGACTGACAGTTAACTGCCCAGCATTGTTTGGAAGTTAAACCAGTATAAATTGTTGTTTTCCCCTTTTTTTAAGTGCCCTGATGAGTGCAAGACGAAAAGCTTTGACATGTCTCTTTTTTCAGCAACACTCAAAAAGAATCACGGTGGGTGGGGACCTTTTGTCACATTTGCCCTGCAGAAATGTGCAAAATGGGTGGAAATTTGGTGTAAGGTGATCTCTGCCTGATGGTGCGATCCAATTTGCGGAAATCAATTTGGGCATCAGTAACCCTGCTCTGTAGCGTAAGTCGAAATTTGTTCTGCAGCAGGAACCTAACCTGGACATGACTGCTGTGTGCAAAAGGGAGAGCAGTCTTTACCCTGCACAAACATCCCTTAGCCTAACGACTGCTTAGCATCATTGAACTTTAGAAGCCATCAAAGTGAGTCGATAAAGCCACTTAATACCCGTGGAAGGAGACGGACTTTTTCTTCTTGGTGAAGAGCCATTTTTTCTCTTTCTTCGTGTGCTCGAGGTTGATGCCTGACATGTCTCCTTTGCATCTGATCTGCTCCTGACTGGTGTTCCGGTGCTGGCTCAGCTCGTCGGACTGCCAGATTGTTTTGAAGACAATCTCCGTCATTCTTCGAGGCCTCACTGTCTCGATGCTGGAGTGAGAGGGTGAGGAAGTGGCTGGCGGGGCAAGGCAGCGAGTTGGGATGGGTGTGGCCAGGAAAGAGATCCACTCAACTTAATCAGTGGGTTAACTCGCCTCACATTTTCTTTACTTGCTCTGGTAAGGAACGCCTCCATCAACGGCCCAGGAGAATTCCTTTCTCACAGGAAGAGAAACAACACAGAGAACAATGGGTCATGATAGCAGAAGCAAATCTCATAACAGTGGAAAGAACATAGAGATTGAAGTTCCATAACAGCCGAGAGAATGCAGGAAGTGACGCATCACAATAGCATAAAGAACACAGGAAGTGATGCGTCACAATAGCATAAAGAACACAGGAAGTGATGCATCACAATAGCCTAAAGAACACAGGAAGTGATGCGTCACAATAGCATAAAGAACACAGGAAGTGATGCATCACAATAGCATAAAGAACACAGGAAGTGATGTGTCACAATAGCGTAAAGAACACAGGAAGTGATGCATCACAATAGCGTAAAGAACACAGGAAGTGACGCGTCACAATAGTGTAAAGAACACAGGAAATGAGGTGTCTAGGGAGGCCAGACATCTGTTTTTTTTTAGTGGACAGTCCAGCTTTAACCTGAACTGCCACTATCCAACAAAAGGCTAGTATGCAGGAACAGCAGGCAATTAGGAAAGCTAATAGAATGTCATCATTTATTATGAGGGAAATTGATTACGAGAGTACGGAAGTTATGCTCCAGTTGTACAGGGCACTGGTGAGACCACATCTGGAGTACTGTGTACAGTCCTGGTCTCCTTATTTAAAGAGAGATGTAAATGCATTAGAGGCAGTTCAGAGATTCACTAGACTAATACCAGGAATGGGAGGGTTTTTTTCATTCATTCATTCATGGGATGTGGTCCTTGCTAGCCAGGCCAGCGTTTATTGTCTTTGAGGAAAGGCTGGACAGGTTAGGTTTGTATCCGCTGGAATTTAGAAGATTAAGAGGCAACTTAATTGAAATCTTTAAGATCCTGAAGGGCCTTGACAGGGTGAATGTGGAGAGGATGTTTCCTCTTGTGGGAGTATCTAGAACTAGGAGTCACTGTTTAAAATTGAGGGGTCGGTCATTTAAGGCAGAGATGAGGAGAATTTTTTTCTCTCGGAGGGTTATGAATCTTTGGAACTGTCTTCCTCGAAAGGTGGTGGAAGCAGAGACTTTGAATATTTTTAAGGCAGAGCTAGATAGATTCTTGATTAACAAGGGGGTGAAAGGTTATCGGGGATAGGCAGGAATGTGGGGTTGAGGTTATAATCAGATCAGCCATGATTGTATTGAATGGCGGAGCAGGCTCAAGGGGTGGAGCCTGCTCCTAATTCATATGTCCATATGTCCATATGTCCATTACGAGGTGGCTTCACATCTGGTATTTTGACCCTTAGTCCACTTACCTTAGCCTGTGTTTATTCTTTTCTCCATCTGCAGCAGTATCAATGCATGGAGCCCAAAAACAGGGTTGTATTCATAATTTTTTCCCACCCCTGCCCCTCTTGTTGTCTCTCAAACAATCCTGAAACTCCAGACATGATGACGTCAATGTGCAAATGATTACATCACCACATGCATGATGATGTCACCTGTACTTGATGGCATCATCCCATGTGCGATGACATCATTCCTTGCTACAGTCTTTGGTTGTGGTGGTTTCTGGTGCTGGCCACTGTAATATTCAATTGTTTGGTGTTTGATTATTTGTGCCTGTTAACTGCTCTGTGTGTTGTTAGTCAAGCCTGTGGGTGTAGTTAGTGAAGCAGAAACTAAACTGAAAGCGAGGAGCTACAAGCACAGGAGGGCAGACATTTAAAGAACACCATAAATAAAGCTCCTGTTTAGGCAAGAAACTGGAGTGTCATCTCTGCATATCTCCAAGGCATAAGATGTAACAACTGTTGACGAAATGGAGAATAATTTACATTTACTGGTTTTAGCATTTTTTCTTTCATTGCTGGGACATCCACCCATGCTACTGGATCGATGGATTTCAGATTTCAGCACCTATTCTCTCGCTAGGGGATGGATAGTCCACATGTAGTAGCAACTAGAGGGTGATACTCGCACATTGTCTTGGAGCAGAAGGGCAGTGAATATTCAAACGGCTCTCACATGATACATCCACATTTGATACGGCTGGAAGTGGTCTCGAAAAATTCTTGGGCCAAAAAAGGGAGTTCAGAAAGTTGTTAAGTGCCTAATCTGAAGATGAGGTGCTGTTCCTCCAGTTTGCGTTGGTAACTGATATCAGTTAGTCCAGCATGAAACATAAATCGAACAAGGGTTTTGGGTTCATCTTCATGGTCTGACTGAGCTACTGGGAAACTAAACTTCATTCTGATTCTAATACGCTGCCTATCTGAATCTTGGTTAGAACAACTGAACAATACAGAAACAGGCCATTTGGCCCATCGGCCCCATGCTGGTGGTTTTTGCTCCACATGAGCTTCCTCCCACTCTACTTCATCTCATCATCCTATCAGCACAAGCTCCTATTCATTTCTCCCTTGTGAGTTTATCTGGTTTTCCATTAAATGCATTTATATTATTCACCTCAACCACTCCATCTGGCAGGGTGTGCCCACCATCTCCTGTGTAAAGAATTTCCTCTTGAATTCTCCACATTTATTTTCGTCTCCTCCACATTTTGGAGATACCTTCTCTACATCAGTCTTATTGCACCGTTCATAATCACATAGACCTCTATTAGGCCACGTCTCAGCCTTCCCTTTTCTGGATAAAAATGCCTCAGTTGGTTTGTTCTTTCACGATTTTCTTTGGTAGATTTTCCAGTTAGTAATTTTTCTTTATTAATGTTATGTTATAAATGTGTATTATGGCTCCATCTGGCTAATATTCAAGTAATAAGACTTGGTTGCATTATTTGGGTGCCTTAAAGACAGTAATGTCAGTGTAACGTTACTTTATTACAATAATGTCAGTGTAATTTTTTTCTTCCTTGTTTATTATTGCAATGTTCACGTCTCACTCAGAGTTTTAGTGTATAAATTGTTACAGTCTCCATAGAGACTGATATATCGGTTTAAAGAGAAATTTAAACTTGCAGTTCTTCGCTGAAAGGATGACATGTTAAGATTTCGTGTGTCATGAAAAGCCTATCACTGCCATGAATTACTTATGGGCACACTGAGCTTTTTAAGGAAAACGTGCATGTTTTTAAAGAAATATAAGCAAAGACACTGAGCAAAAGCTGGCTGACAATGTAAAGTGACCACTTTCTGGAAAATTCCTATGTGAATTACGACTTGACAGACCTGTCCTGAGAGAACATGGGATGTTGCACCAGAAAAGGTGTCATAGCCTTTTTCAAGCAGGGATACTTGAAAGGGAGATAGGAAAGATGCTGAAGACTGAACTTAAATCTCCTGTGGTTGCAGAGACAAAAGACTGATTTGCACCTCTCAGCAGTTAGCCAAAAATCCATCTCCTGTTGATTTATATCTCCAGAATGTATAAATAGTTCTGAGATGAATGCAAAATGCTTATTTCCTCTCATGGAATACACAGGGGAAAAAAGGGTTGAAAAGCTGGTGTGCTAGTGTGACTGTGTGTGACAGCAAGCAGAAGAACAAACTAATAACCCCCCAGCGGCTTACAAGTGAAAGATCTCTCTCTCTCTTTCTCTCTCTTTCTATTGCTGGAGGCAAAGCTCAGCAAAAGCTATAATCTAAAGGAAATAGGACAGCCTTTCAGCCACCCTGCAGAACCAAGCATCTCCAAAGCTAACTGCAAAACCACCAAAGTCAGTTCTACTGGAATCACCCAACCTCATGGCTGCAATGTACTGCCATCTACACCTCACGGACAAGCCAAAGACTGATTCGTATTTTTAAAGACTTTTATTTGGACTCTTAACTTCTCATTTCTGATCTAGGTGTATGTGTGTTGTGTTTTTATTATTTTTTCTTGGGTTTCAGTAACTAATAAACTTACACTTTCTTTGACTCAAGAAAACCTCATTAAATTGACTCCTTCTTAAAAAAAAAACACACTTGGACTGGGAAAAGGTATCCGCAGGGGAAGGGATGCCTTTCAAATTAACCTCGTTGCGACCAACTGAGGGGGTTGAGTAAAGAAGGGGAGCCAGCTCATTCCTCCTCACCCGAGAGCATAACAAAACTGGGGTCCCTTTCAGGAGGTTAATATATTGGGGGGCCTCGGGGTTGTAACACATGTTTTAAAAGAACTTTTACTGTATCAATGACTAAAGGCAGAACACTATTAAGTAAACACTATTTCCTTTCTCATAGGAAACTTGTTCTTTAAAATACCAAACGGTTTGCCCTTTTCTGCTTTTAATGAGAACCATAAACCTCAATTCTGTTACGTTACTTGGTCCCTTAAGTGGACATCTAATCTCTTGGAATCAATCCAAAGTGTTTCGCAGCTCCCGATGGGTTTACTTCTGTTCTTTTTCTTTCCCAATATTATCTTCCACTGAGAGAGTTTTCCTGGGGATTCCCCCTTGAGCTTCAGCAAGGCCAATCCCCCAGCCTTGTTTTAACTCCTCACGAGGCCGATCTACAAACTGAGTGCAAGCTCCCACCCTTAGTCCATGTGGTGAATGGTAGAGTCAGCATTTTCTCTGCCCAAGGCCTGGTTAACATCTATCTCTTTTTTTGTGACCAACTCCCAGTCAGCTGAAGGTCCCCCAACACCAAACTGCAACTTCCACTCTATCTGTGGATACCTCTGGGTTTTTAGGGAAGCCTATAACCTGATCTCAAAATGGCCTCCTCTACCCTCCTCCCCATGGCAACAGGAAACACACTAACCTTATATCTAAGTAGAAATATTAATCAGCTATCTCTGATCACCACTGTTTTTCATCTTAGAAACTAAGGAACACGTTCCAGCACAACTATTTACAGTTTGATATTGATAACACCTTTCTGGATCTTAGAAGACTTGTGGTCTTTTTACTTTGGACTTAGAAAGAGCTTTCATTGTCCCCAAGTAAAAATTTGGCACTTCCCTTTCAATAACACAATTTGAGTCTTCTTATGATCTTTAACAATTAAACCTCCCCGAGTTTACCATCATTAGCTGCAGATAACATCTTGAGGGGTCTTGACAGGGCGCATCTGGAAATGATGTTTCCTCTTGTGGGAGAATCTAGAACTAGGGGGGGTCACAGTTTTAAAATAAGGGGTCACCCATTTAAGACAGAGATGAGGAGAAATTTTTTCCCTCAGAGGGTCATGAGCCTTTGGAACTCAGTTCCTCAAGAAGTGAGTGGAAGCAGAGTCTTAATACTTTTAAGGCAGAGGTAGATAGCCTTGATCAGCAAAGGTGTGAAAGGTTATATGGGTTGGGTGGGAATGTGGAGTTGAGGTAACAATCAGATCAGTCATGATCTTATTGACTGGCGGAACAGACTCAAGGGGCCGAGTGGCCTACTCCTGCTCCTCATTCATATGTTCGTATTTAATCTACATTTACAGATACAGCCCCAAACTATGATAATCTTATCAACCAAAAAATATAGTCCTAAAGCATAACAATCGTGTAAAGCTCACACATGTAACAAAATAAAGGAACAAACAAAATCAGATGTCCCAGGGAGATTGGAAATTTCCTGAACCTGCCAGCAGTCTAAGGGTTAAATTGTAATGGCCTTACAAATTAATCGTTCTACTTGTTCAAAGGAAAATACCAAGATTTAACCTCTTTACAGAGTCAAAAGATGCAGTTTACAATGCAAGAAGAAGACATTCAGCCCATTATCTCTGTGCTGGCCCTTTGCCTCGAGCATTTCTTGCTCTGCACCAGCCACCCTACACACACAAGTACAAAAAGCTTTGCAACAACTGTGATTGCGAGCTTCCAGCTTGGGAAAGGAGGGAACCACATCGGGATCAGGAGTTCCAGACTCAGTCCCACGGGACTGGAATTTAGCCTTGGCTTGTTGTGCATGATTGGACGGCGAAGTTAAGGACCCTGGCACTCACAGTGCGACTCCACGGTTAACGTTGGTGAGGCTGTTTTCATTATCGAATAGTTATGGCTTGCTGTCTTTTTTAGATGAAGGACCTGTTAGAAAAAAAAGTAATAACTGAAGAACCTAAAGAATGATTCTAAAGAGTCATCAACCAAGATTGATAGGTTTATTTTGGGTAAGAGTATTAAGGGTCACGGGACCAAGGCAGGCAGATGGAGTTAGGATATGGGCCAGGCTGATGGAACAGGCTTGAGGGGCTGAAGAGTCTCCTCTGGGTGTTCCATGGCAGTGGGATGCCTCATCAGCATTGTGAGATGGCAGCAAGTCCATCTGTGCCCCCAGTGGCATGGGCAAAATCACTCTGCCCGTATGTGCGGCATGCCTCCCACTCTAGAACAATTAATTCCTCACTAGGATGGGGCGTATTCCTGGAGGTTTTGTCCCATGACCTCCATCTGTGCCTCGCCCCCTCCCCCTCCAACACGTTCACCCCACTGGTCCATCCTCCAAACACCACTGCCTTCCCACGGCCAATTGCAAAGGTCTGTTCAGCCCTCCGTTATCCAATTGGATTCTCGCGTGTTCCACGCCTCCAATTTATTTTGGTTAATAAATAACTGCATGCAAAAAATATATATATTTTTTTTAACGAGACTTCATTTTCTTCTGGATGTTGCTCATAGAAGTGGCAAGGAGATTAATCTTTAATTCCTTGGACATTCCATG
Source organism: Isurus oxyrinchus (assembly GCA_026770705.1). Taxonomy (NCBI): domain Eukaryota; kingdom Metazoa; phylum Chordata; class Chondrichthyes; order Lamniformes; family Lamnidae; genus Isurus; species Isurus oxyrinchus. Next base: position 24,773,757 of record JANJGN010000030.1, read on the forward strand.
ACACTCATGGAGGGTTTCAAACATAAGCAACTAAGTCCTTCCAGATCCATTTGAGGGGGTGTCATTTCTTATGATATTTATGGTACCTGTAAATGTGGGCGGTGCTCTGCTGTTCCTGATGAGGTCGCTTTGCAGTAAGGACTCTGCCAACCACTTTAAGGCTTCAGTGCAGTAATCCACCTACAACAACAACAACAACTTACATTGATACAGCACCTTTAAAGTAGTAAAACACCCCAAGGCGATTATCAAACAAAATTTGTCACAGGGCCACGAAGGAAAATGTTGGGACAAGTGGCAAAGCTTAGACAAAACTGTTGGTTTTAAGGATCCCCTCAAAGAAGGAGAGAGAGGCAGAGTGTTAGGGAAATGAAAGAAGGATTTGCATTTATACAGCGCCTTTCATGACTGCAGGACATCCCAAATTCCTTTCCAGCCAATGAAGTACTTTTGAAGTGTAGTGAACTGTAGTTATGTAGGAAATGCAGCAGATAATTTGTGCACAGCAAACTCCCACAAACAGCAGCGTGGTCAAGAGCAGATAATCTGCTTCAGTGATATTGATTGAGGGATAAGTATTGGTCAGAGCATCAAAGGAATCCACTGCTTCCCTTCATGGGATCTTTTACATTCACCGGAAAGAGTAGATGTGAACACTTCATTTGAGCCCCTCTCATTTTGAGCATAAACATATGCACTTGAGGATTGCTGAAAAAAGAGACATGCTATCAAAGCTTTTCATCTTGCACTCATCAGGACAGCTTGCAAGATATTACCAAATAGTAACGGGGAAAACAACAATTTATACAGCTTGAGAAGAGAATGCTGATCTGTTGGCAAGTGGACTTTGATTAGTGGAGGCGTTGCTGTGGAAAACATAGCATGGAACAGTTAACTGTCCAGCTTTGCTCAAATTCAAACTGAGCAATTCGACTCTGATTGGTAAAGGGATTGCCCTAAGGAATGACCAAGGGAATGGCTGTTCCCTAAGCTTTTGTTATGCAATTCTCAGCAAAAGAATTCTGGGACCGGGGGCCTGTGCAGCTGACGGCATGGGCTGCCTATGGTGTAGCCAATGGAGTTTGATGCGCAAGAGGTGATGTATCAGGAATCTGTCGGAAAGAGAAGAATAGCTCAATCTCAGGCAGCCAAGGCAGAACTATATCGTTGTAGCCACTTTAATCCCACCTATCTCACCCCAAACCTCCCTGATCCCCCAACCGAGTCTTTTATTGAACTGGAAAATGTAGTTAAAACTCAAGGCGATGTTAAAATGAGTGAGAGAAAGGATAAGGGAAATTAAGAGGTAGTGAGTTTGAAAAGGATATTTGGAGAGTACCTCAGTGCAGGGAGTGCTGCATTGTAGGATGTTCTGTCTTTCAGATGAGATATTAAACCCAGGCCCCTTCTGCCCTCTCAGGTGGACATGCCAAAGATTCCAAGACATAATTCGAAGATCAGGGGAATTCTCCCGGGTGTCTTGGCCAATATTTATCCCTCAACCAACACCACTAAGAACAGGTTATCTGATCATTATCACGTTTATTGTCTGTGGGAGCTTGCTGTGCACAAATTGGCTGCCACATTTCCTAGATTATAACAGTGACTGTACTTCATTGTCTGTGAGGCACCTTGAGACATCTAGAGTTTGTGAAGGACACTATATCAATGTCTTTGTCTTTTCTTTTATGAGTGGATAAGGAGAGATGACAAATAAAGACGTTAGCAGCCATCTCATTGCTAACAACCTGTACAAAAATAGTACGAGCAGGAATGCAACATAGAGGCATTAAATCTTTCTACAATCAGAATTTTTATTTTAATAGTCTCCATAAAGCCCAAAATCATTCAAGAAAAAAAAAGACTTGCATTTATATCGTACCGATCACAACGGGCCAATCACAAGGGCCACGGATTACAATAGATAGGCGCTTGATGGCCAGCATGGACACAATAGGCCAAAGGGCCTGTTTCTGTGCTGTATAACTCTATGACTCTATGACAACCATCGGAGGGTTATATAAATGCAAGCCCCAAAACGCTTCACAGTCAATGAAGTACTTTTTAAAGTGTGGACACTTGTAACGTAGAAAACATGGCAGCTACTTTACTCACAGCAAAGTCCCACAAACAACAACGTGACAATGACCAGATAGTGTTTTTGCGATGTTGAGTGAGGGATAACTGTTGGCCTCTGAGGAGAATTCCACTGCACTTCTTCAAAATAGTGTCATGGGATATTTTACTCCCATCTGAGGGGGCAGACAGGGCCTCAGTTTAACATCTCGTCTGAAAGACCGCACCTCCGACAGCGCAGCATTCCCTCAGTACTGCACTAGAGCGTCAGTCTTCATTGTTGTGCCCAAATCCTGGGGCAGCACTTGAACCCACAACTTTCTGACTCGGAGGTGAGGCTTTGTTATTGCTCCCTTATCTGAATCTCACACTTTATGGGATGTAAGAAATAACTTGAAGTTTAATTCTTAACTTTAGCCTCCAACCTGTCCCCATCCCAACCTTTCTCATTTTCCCTTCTTTCTTTTGTTTATGGGACTGAAAATGTGAATACAGTCCCCAAATTCTTCTTTTGATAAAACACCATCACGCCATTGCCTACCCATTCTTCCCCAGGGCTTCAAACTCTAGAATGTTGTGATGTGATGTACATGTACCTTTAAGGGTACATACTTTGAACTGCTGCCAATCATTTCCAGTGAGACAGGATGTGATGTATTAGTCCCTTGGCTCTGAACTCAGTCTACAGCAGCAGCTCGTAGAAGTCAGACGTGCATACTCAGCTGTCCAGTTAACACTGTATATGGTTCACTGTCTAATAAAGAACCCACATTATTGTTTTACCAATCCTTGTCAAATGATTGGTATGTTTACGTCAAATAGAAGAATGTAACATAGAACATCATCCTTTCCTTGGTCTTTACCTATTCTGGATCTTGATACCTAGGCTTCACTTCCCTATTATCTTCCCTGTTTAGAGTTTGGCTAAGGGAGATTGGATCAACAGGCAGTATCATGTCTCTCAGTTAGAAGGTTGTGGACTAACACGCATATAGACATCCATAGCACCCACATATGTATGAACGCCCTTGTGTACACACCCACATACACAGAGACAGACTTCAATGTGAGGAGAAATTCCAGTTTAATAGGGGAATGACTGCTCTCCTCCATAAGTAATGAAACCAAATGATATTCGCAGATATGGGGTGGACTTTTATGGCCCCATTGCAGCAGGAGTGGGGCTATAAAATGGGGTGGGCCATTCAAAAGTCAATTGACTTCGGCAGGACTGTAAAATTCCGCCCATGGTGTGTGTGTGTGTGTGTGTGTGTTTGCAATTCAGTAACTGGATAGGAACACAGGCATTTTCCTGCGTTTTGCCAAAAGAGGAATTTCAGATGTGAATGCTTGCTCCTGTGTTTCCACCAGAGTTTGTGCAATTGATCTTACCTGTTTTTCGAGTACCCTCAGCCGCCTGTCATGCTCTCTGATGTCAGTTATGTAACTTAAAACACTGTCAACCCTAAGGAAACAAAATGAACTGTCAGTTAACAAGCGCTGAAACTGAGTCTTGGGGAGCTGTCACTGTGAGGCCTTTGCATTCTGTCTCTCCCTCACTTCCAGCCCTGGGAACTCTGTCCCTTCCAGCCTTCAAGCTCTGGGAATCCTGGGAACGCTCAACCTCCTATCCCCATGAGCTGGCCGTTTGGTTTATGCTGGCTGGGTTGCCTGAATGAATCTGACTCGGAGGCAATGGAGTTGTTGAATGTTAATGGAGCAAGAGAGAGCGAGTGGAAATCCAAGACGCGCTTTCAGTTACCTGTGCCTATTTGTTATGGGATAATTGTTGCACGGGTTAATACTCAAGACTGAGTTAGACAGATTTTTGATTGACAAGGGAGTCAAAGGTTACGGCAGGCAGGCAGGAAAGTGGAGTCGAGGCCACAACCAGATCGGCCATGCTCTTATTGAATGGCGGGGCAGGCTCAAGGGGCCGAATGGCCTACTCCTGCTCCTATTTCTTACGATCTTATGTTTTTATGACCGTTCTTTAGGCAATCCGGGTAGCCCTCTAAAACATTAGCCTCATGTTAATCAGGGGCTTAACGCCTATTAAAGGAGCCCTTTCCCTGCCCCTCCCCCTCAGCCTACGCCAAACTGGGTTGCCCTGAGCTCGGGTTTTTCCCAGAGTCGGACAAGCTTTCTGATCCCGTTGTGCTTCGCTTCCCCCTTCTGCTGATCTTAACCCACCAGGATTTTTGTAAGGGAATGACATGAAGCTATTAGTGTTATTGGAAGTTTATTTTTTTACATAGAGATTTAGTAAGTGAGTGTGTGTGTGTGTGTGTGTGTGTGTGTGTCTTAATTGGATTAAAGCCAGGTTGTCTGGGTGCTTTGATGTATAGTAGTTTTGAGATGTAAACAATAAGGTAGAGTGCATTTTTATTTTGTTCAATAAAGCATTCATGAGTGGGAGTGAAATCTTGCACCTAGTTAGGAGACAGCAAGCAACATTTATATTACTCATAAAATTGGTACAATGGAAGGAGTTCAAAGGGGCTGGTGATACAATGGGAAGTTACTTTCAAAGTGGAGTGTTGGGTATAACAGAAGGGAGTTTGTGTGTGCAGAGCAGAAACATGTAAGATCAAAGCAGCTGTAAGCCTACAACTGTCTGCAAAGGAACCAAATTGAATGGAACCTCATTTTGAATTCGTAAGGTGAAAATGCTTTGCCTGGTGTCTGGTTAAGTCTATTGGGTTATTGTTGCCTTAGTGGAGATTAATTTGGGAATTTGTTAAAGTTATGATAGTCATAAATTGTAGCCATGTGTACATGTTTAAGTTGTTGTAAATTAATAAATGTCTCATTTAGTTTGATATAAAAACCTCTCAAGAACTGGTGGTTTTATTCCTGAATTCAGAGCTGCATCGCAAACATACCAGTTGAAAATATAGGTTATGACAGTTGTTTAAAGTTTCCCTCTGGGATTTCCAATAACTCAGCCTTTACCAACTGCTGGGTCATAATAGGGCTACTGTCAGAAATGGAATCCTCCCCTCTGATGAGCTACTTGGGGAAGGCTGAAAGATGCCAACAGCTCTTCCCAAAAATGGAGGTGAGGCTCTCATTGTACCCCCACCTTTGGGTGCATTCTCTCCTCACAGCAACAAGCCTTGGCCCAAAATTCAGCCCTGATGGAATTCTAGTCCTGAGATCTACATAAATCTCTAAAAGTTATTACTAAGGCCACTGTTAGGAAGTGCATTTATTAAAGGCATATTGGGGTTCAGCACAGAGTCATTAGGGTGATATCAGGAATGAGAGGTTTTAGCTGTGACGAAAGGTTTGAAGAGTTGGGTCTTTTCCACTAGATTGGAGAGGGTTAGGATTAGGGTTGGGAGGAATCTATAATGATTTTAGAAATTCTGACACATTTTGTGAAGCTAAATGGACTGTTTCCACAGGTTAACAAATTAGTAACCTTCAGCTGATGCCTAGCCCCTCAGGAATGAAAGGAAATGTTAGAAAAGATCATTTCACACTGAGGGTAACTAGTGTTGCAATACAATGTGCATGGACCTTTAAAGGAATGTATCTTAAACTGCTGTCAATCACTATACACCATGAGACAGGATGTGATGTAAATTCCCATGACCCTGTAGACAGAATACAGCTACCCGAGGTTGCTCGTCAGAGGGGAGGATACAATTTCAGATAGTGGCCTGGTCAAATATGTCTACATAGCCTCCCAGTTACCATTATCTGTATATAGTCTTATCTTCACCTTTTCTTCACAATGAACCCACATTATTGGTTTACTAATCCTTGTTATATGATTGGTACGTTTACGATAAACAGAAGAATGCATCAATCAGACCTTGGAATACTTTACCTCAAGTGGCTGTTGAGTCAGAGATTATAAAGTTATTTAAAAAGGTATTGAGTGAGTAATTTAAAAGAAAAGAATATTTTTTTATTCATTCATGGGATGTGGGCATCGCTGGCTAGGCCAACATTTATTGCCCATCCCTAATTGCCCTTGAGGTGGTGGTGAGCTGCCTTCTTGAACCACTGTAGTCCATGTGGTGTAGGTACACCCATAGTGCTGCTAGGGAGTGAGTTCCAGGATTTTGACCCAGCGACAGTGAAGGAATGGCGATATATTTCCAAGTTAAGATGGTGAGTGGCTTGGAGGGGAACTTCCAGGTGGTGGTGTTCCCATCTATCTGCTGCCCTTGTCCTTCTAGATAGTAGTGGTTGGGGGTTTGGAAGGTGCTGTTGAAGGAGCCTTGGTGAATTCCTGCAGTGCATCTTGTAGATGGTACACTCTGCTGCTACTGTGCATTGGTGTTGGAGGGAGTGAATGTTTGTGGATGTGGTGCCAATCAAGCGGGCTGTTTTGTCCTGGATCTTGTCAAGCTTCTTGAGTGTTGTGGGAGCTGCACTCATCCAAGCAAGTGGGGAGTATTCCATCACACTCCTGACTTGTGCCTTGTAGATTGGGGACAGGCTTTGGGGAGTTAGGAGGTGGGTTACTCGTTGCACGATTCCCACCCTCTGACCTGCTCTTGTAGCCACAGTATTTATATGGCTGGTCCAGTTCAGTTTCTGGTCAATGGTAATCCCCAGGATGTTGATAGTGGGGGATTCAGTGATGGTAATGCCATTGAACATCAAGTGGTGATGGTTACATTCTCTCTTGTTGGGGAAATATAATATAAATGGATAACCAGATAGAGCAGGAAAATGGGATTGGCCCTGTTGGCATTTGTTAGATGAGCCACACGGCCTCCTTCTGTGCTGTAAATCCTGTTACTCTTTACCTGGTTCCTTGACTATGATAGAACTAGGAATTGAACTTGAAACTGATGAAAAGAGAGACTTGTTGGGGAAGCTTCTCATCTTGCACTCAGAATTCCAAATTTCAAACAATCACAACAACTTACAGTACGGGTAGTATAAATTGCTGTGAGCATTTGAAATTCGGTATTCTTGCATTTGTTCTGATGTGTGTGAGACAAGAAGCTTCAGCAACATGTTTATCTTCTCGGCCACATTCAAGAAGTTGAGACTTCCTAATCTGTTTGCTCATATTTCTTTCTTTGCGTTTTTTTGATGTCTTGGACCTCCCTGTAATGAGAACATCAGTATCTGCACCCTCACTTTTGTGCAGTCCTCTTCAGCTGCTCGATGTTGCTTTCTCGTTTGATTCTGTTGCGGGAAACTATGTAGTTCTCTTTCTGCACCGCTTCCCAAGTCATCAACCTATTGGTGACAGCCTCTGAGAGGTCCATTCCTGGAATGAAAATGAGACCGTTATTCCCTTCCCTCCGAGCCATAGATCGTCGGTAATTGGACAACGGGCCTGTTAGGAGGCTCCTGATCAAGCCGTTCAGGCCTAGTGTTGTCAACCCTGTCAGGACTGACCTGGACAAAAATTACAGCAGCATTAAAAAAAAAGTTCACATCCTTTGAATATTTTTTGTTTATTAGTTAAAGCAATATTGGAAATGGGGGGAGAAAAAAAGGATATTTGACTGGACGGAGACAGTTGAAGATGAGAGGTCAAGTAATGAAACCTCCAGGAATATGTCCAACCAGAGTTGGTAACTCAGGTCAGGTCCCATTATAAATGATCAAAATAGGAACTCGAATGATTTATGTCACTGTTCATTTCTCTGCTGATTAGGGAGATGGGTGAGCAATGGAAAAGCTATTTACGTTTTACCGTTAATTTACCCATTCTTAGGCTCAGTCACTGATGTGCCCCAACAACTTGCCTTAACCTCACTCTCAGTTTAATATTTCCACTAGAGGTGGCTTTGTGGCCGAGCACAATTAGTGCTGGGACTATGTTCAAAGGGAGTGAGGTTGAAACCAGTTCAAACTCATTGCAGCTAGGATCCTTTCATCTGGGATGGAATGGAGTTCCCTCCTGTCAGTCTAGGCCAGAACTAAATCCAGGTGAATTCCCATTTAAGCAGATCCTGGTGTCTCAGTCCCGGTGAGGTACAAGACTGGAGTCCATCTACCATCCTGGTAACCACGTGATTCAAGAATAGCGGAGTTGTTGACTAATCACAGTGGTCAATCTCAATCAATGAGTTACAAACAGACCCAGACATGAGGTGAGTAAAACCCCCAGTGATGGAGAACTTTGGGAACCATTTGGACTTAAGACCAAAGTCATCTGTTCCCCATGCTACATGATGCCTCAATTAACTCATATTCCAAAACATTGCATTTTGAAAGGAGTCTATTGAATGTCCATTTGAATGGTTTAATACTAACAGCACTCACAGTCTCCCTAGGGAGCTTGTTACATAGATCGATCAAGCGTAGATAGATTGATAGATGGATTGATCATTCGACTGCTCACTCAGAGATGTTGGGTTGGATTTTACGTTTCTTGGCGGGGTGAGAGAGGCGGAATGGAAACTGGTCAGCTCTGTCCTTCCCCCGACATCTCTGTGCATCCAATCAAGCATCCGATGGCCAATTCGTAGCCGTCCAGCAAAAAGGAGGCCAATTAGAGGCACAAAGAGGAGCTTTGCGCCCAGTCTGGATTGTAGGCCGGGTCTGTCATGTGACCGAGGGCTAATGCCGCAAACAGGAAGTCGGTCAAGGATAAAGTTGTGAAGGCCCCCTGTCTCTGATTCGGTCTTTCTTTTTTTACCGAAGGCGCGAAAAGTATTTTTAAAAAAAGGAAATGCCATTTAAAAAATTGCCACTTCCCCCGGTGGAATCCTGCTGCTACATTCAGTCGCGGTCCCAGTGCCTGGCCTTTCCTGTGGTACTTGTGCTGCCTCACCTTCAACTGCTGTAAAACAATCCCAAACTTTCTCACGTCCGCCCACCTGGAAGATGCAGCGGGAAGTGAAAAGTTGCAGACGATTGGGTCGTTAAAATGAGCTCAGTAACTTGCTAATTAGCCGTGTCAAAATGGTGGGCGGGATCGCTGATTTCCACGCCCGCTCGCCTTCTGTAACTTGGGAGACTGGCGTCACGCCAGTTTTATTGCCAATACAACAGCATCAAGCCCTATCACACATTCGCGTGGTGAGGGTGGGGGTCAGCAGGGCGGAGTGGTGGGGGGGGGGGGGGGGGGGGAGCGGTTGGTGGGCTGTCGTGCCCCATTTGCAAATGTAAAATCCAGCCTATTTCCCCAGATTGGTTTTGAATTTACTCCCACTTTGAGGACAGGCCGTGGCTGGAGAAGGTGAAACAGCTTGTTCCTGACCTACATTCCCATTAATATGTGTCTCCTTTGCTCAATACCAGGTCCACTATTCATTTGATCCATCCTATTTCGTTCAATAATATTAAAGGGGAACTTTAGTGATGAGGAAATTGGTGCAGCGCTAGGTGCTTTCTGTCAGCCTCCCACCTGTGTAAAAATAATATGCATTATTCCACCCCTGTTCCTTAATACGATTATCATCCTGAAATTTGAGGCCCTTCGCTCCAATGGTCATTGACACAGGTTGAGATTCACTCCCTGACAGGCCCAAAGCCGACCCTTACCCGCCAGTGATGGTGAGTCCTGAGTTGCTATCCTGTCACGGTCGAGACTGGTCAACAAATCGTTGAATGGTTACAGCACAGAGGGAGGCCATTTGTCCCATCATGTCCGTGCTGGCTCTCTGCGAGAAAGGGCAACTCCCCTAGCCCCACTCCCCTGCCCTTTCCACCCAGTCCTGCATTTTTCTTTCCCTCCTCTACAGGTGCTTCATCCAAATCCCGTGTGAAAGCCAGGATTGAGTCTGCCTCCACCACACTCTCAGGCCGCGGTTCCTAACCGCTCGCTGCGTTTATAAAAAAAAAGTTTTTCCTCATGTCGCCTTTGGTTCTTTAGCCAATCACCTTAAGTCGGTGTCCTCTGGTTCTCAATCCTTCTGCCAATAGGAACAGCTTCTCCCTATCTACTCTGTCCAGACCCCTCACGATTTTGAATATTTCTATTAAACCTCCTCCTGCTTTCACTTGACAGAATCTACTTTTCATTGGGGTGGGAGTCAGCGGTGAGGGTGGGGGGAGTCAGTGATGAGGAGCTGTGTGTGATTTGAAAACTCCTCGAGGGGCTCTTGACTTCAACCTGGGCAACTAGCTCAGCGCAGGCCGGGGATCGCACCCAAACCATTCCTAACCCATTCTGCCCCAGTATAGTGCCAGATGGCGCACTTTACACAAAGGGATTTGCTGCTCCCAACATTACCCTTCCTGGCTCAAGTTCCTGCTGCTCATGTGGTTTGCTGCTGGGACATGTCTTACTGAAGAGTGTGCCCTTCACGGTCGGGACCTTCCGGATGTTTCTTTTGATGAAGATGTGGATGTGGCTCAGGATGATGAAGGGTGGAGCGAGGGCCGGCCGTTTGTGATATTCCACAATTAGGTTGTACCGCTGGAACTTCCAGTAGATGTCACTCTTTTCCTGAACTTTATTGAAGGTGTAACTGGGAAAGACAAGAAGAAATGGGATACATCAAACCTACAGAACAGAAACAGGCCATTCGGTCCAATTGCTCCATGCTGGTAGTTTAATACTCTTCTCATCTGTCTTCTTCTAACCCTATCATTATATTCTTACATTCCTTTCTATTAGATTCACCTCAACTACTCCACTATCAACATCCCGGGAGTTACCATTGACCAGAAACCGAACTGGACTAGCCATATAAATCCTGTGGCAACAAGAGCAGGTCAGAGTAATTCTGTGGTGAGTAACTCACCTCCTGACTCCCCAAAGACTGTCCACAATCTCCAAGGCACAAGTCAGGAGGGTGATGGAACACTCCCCACTTGCCTGGATGAGTGCAGCTCCCACAACACTCAAGAAGCTTGACACCATCCAGGACAAAACAGCCCCACTTGATTGGGACCCCATCCACCACCTTCAACATTCACTCCCTCCACCACAGACGCACAGTAGCAGCAGTGTGTGTGCCATCTTCAAGATGCACTGCAGCAACTTACCAAGGCTCCTTTGACAGCACCTTCCAAACCTATGACCTCTACCATCTAGAAGGACAAGGGCAGCAGATGCATGGGGACACTGTGACCTGCAAGATCCCCTCAAGGCCACAAACCATCCTAACTTTGAACTATATCGCCGTTCCTTCACTGGCGCTTGGTCAAAACCCTGGAACTCCCTCCCTACCAGTGCTGAATCACAGAATCGGCCCATCATGTCTGCACTGTGGGCGTGCCAACGCCACCTTCTTAAGGGCAGTTAGGGATGGGCAACAAATGCTGGTCTTGCCAGCGATGCCCACATCCTGTGAAAGAATATAAAAATACAGCCCCTCTCGCCTGTTCAACTACTTAACGACATCATGGCTGATCTGTGACCAAACTCCTCACACTTGCCTTTGCCTCATATCACTTTGGTTAACAAAAATCTATCAATCTCAGGTTTAAAACTAACAACTGATCCAGAAACTGAGTGCTGTTTGATGAAGAGAGTTCCAAGTTTCTAGCACTCCTTGCATGAAGTAGTAGTTCTGAATTTCATTCCTGAAAGGTCTGCCTCGAATTTTTAGGCAATATCCTCGAGCCTGACCCTCCCCAATCAGCAGAAATAGTTTCTGTCAAACTAACCTATCAGTTCCGCTTAATATTTTGAAAACATTGATCGAATCCCTCTGAAATCTTCAAATTCCAGGGAATTCCAGTGGTGTAACCGCTTCTCGCAATTTAACCCTTGAAGTCCAGGAATCATTCCGACATCATTTTCAACACCTCTAGCAGATGTCCTCTTAACTCCCCACGTTCTAGGAGAAAGAGCCCCTCAGTTTCTCATTGCTGAGCTGCAGCACTCAGTCCCAGATACCAACTTTAGTGAATCCAGTATACTCATGACCAAGGGAGGTGATGGCTTAGTGGTATTATCACTGGACTAATGTTCCAAAGGTGCAGGGTAATTCTTTGGGGGAACCTGGGTTCAAATCCCACTGTGGTAGATAGTGAAACTTGAATTCAATTAAAAAATCTGGAATTAAAAGTCTGGTGATGAGTGTGAAACCAGTGCCCAAACTAATCTGGCTCACTAGTGTGATGGAGAGGGAAAGAAGCCATATTCCTGAAGGAGGACAAGGGGGAGGATGTCACAACATGAGAAGGAATGGGACTGGGGGCAGATTAATTCCTGGAGTCTAGCACCCAAGGACCTACAGTGTGTCCCCACCTTCATGTGGGGGAGATTTAGGTCAATGAGAGAAATTGTAGTTGGGGGAAGGGAAATCTGCCACCCGCAGGCCTACAAGTGACTCTTAAAATGCCCTTTGAACAAGGGCAATAAATATGCCCACATCTCATGAACAAGCCAGTTGGTCCAAGCTGCATTCTAGTCACTGGCCCAATATATGATCCGGTGGGTTAGTTTGTCTCTTATTCCAAGAGCAGGATTGTGTTTTGGTTCTTGGGCTGTGGTCGACACTAATACAACCACCTCGTGTTACCATGAACATCGAAGTAAACTTGAGCACCAACCATATGGTGTGAGCCTGTGAATGTGTGTAAACACTGGTAAGGATGGTAGCTTCTCTTCCCTGAAGGACATGAGTGAGCAGCTGAGTTTTTAACAACAAACTGACAGTTTCATGGTCACTTTTACTGACGCATGTCTTTTTCTAATGTCTAGATTTTTTAAACTGGAATCCAAATTCTCAAACTGCCATGGTTGGATTTAAACTTGCCTGGATTATTAGTCCAGTAACGTAACCGTTATACTTCCCTGCTTCCTAATGGGGAACAGCATTGGGTATCGGTGCATGTGATTGGCAAGGCAGCAATCTCCTGAAGCACTAATTGCTGCATAGGAATAGGAGGAGGCCATTCAGTCCCTTGAGCTTGTTCTGCCCGCCACTTAATTAGATCATGGCCGATCTTATCCTTAACTCCATCTTACCAGCCCTAGTCCCGCCACCCTTGCCCGATTAAAAGGAAACTTCCTGAGCTGACGCCAGCTACCTCGGCCCAGATGGAGTGTCCGTCTTGGCTAAACTGTTACCTGAACATGGCGATGAGCAGATTGACCAGCAGGATGTTGGCGACCAGGAGGAAGATGGTCAGGAGCAGGATGACCAACCAGTTGGCATAGGCGTTGGTGCAGGGAGACAGCTCATCTTCCAGGCCTGTGGTGAGGTTACCCGTGCATTTGGAGTGAAACCGAGCAGCTGGCATAGACAGAGGGACAAACGATGGTTAATGGAAAAATGAGATGGTTGTGAGGCAAAGGATGGCAAAAGAATAATGCGAGATAGGGAGACAACAAAGGTGAGTAAAAAGGAACATAGGAACAGGAAGAAGGCCATTCAGCTCCTCGTGCCTGTTTCACTTTCCAATTAGTTCACGGCTGATCAGTATCTTAACTCCACTTACCCACCTTGTTCCAAAAGCCTTGATACCTTTACCTAACAAAATTCTATCAACCTGAGCTTTGACATTTTCAATTGACACCCCCTCCCCACAGCCTTGGAGGCTGCAGAGACTTTCAGACTTTCACCCTTTGTGTGAAGCAGTGGTTCCAGATTGGCCTGGTCCTAACTTTAAGATTCAGCCTTCCTCTTCCCACTAGAGGCAAAGGTTTCTCTCTGTCGACACAATCATCTTCAGCACCTTACTTAGATCGCCCCTTAATCTTCAAGACTCAAGGGAAAGAAGGCTTATTTTTGCAACCTGTCCTAACTTAACACCTTTGGCGCCAGTGTCTTTCTGGTGAATTTGCACTGCAATACAATACATCCTTCCTGAGGTGTGGTGCCTGGAACACGATGCATTGCTCTACATGGGGCATGATCAGGGCTTTATTTAACTTCAACCCTTTTATATTCCAGCTGCCTTGGGTTAAAGGCCTCCATTAGCCTTTTTAGCTGTTTTCCTGCACACAGACTCAAACATCAACAGACTGACTGCTGTATGACCCCCCCCTGTCTCCGTGGTCTACAGGCATTTCAGGCATGTTCATAAACATGGGTACACAGTGAGAAAGGGAGGCACCTCGCAGAAAGGAGTGTGCATATCTGCAAGTACATTTACACATACACATACAGACACACGCACACACGCGCACACACACACATGTATGCACAAACACCCAAACGCACGCACAAAAACACGTGCATGTGAAAACACACAAAAACACACACACACATGTGCACACGTATATACACAAACACACACACGTTTGCACACGTACACACACACACTCTCACAACTCTGCCCAACAAATCCATGTCAGTGATTCTAGACCACATGAGCCTCCTCCCACAAACCAGCCTATCAGCACGTTACCTCAAATACTTCTTGAGGTAGCAAGTTCCACATTCTAACTACTCTCCAGATACAGAAGTTTCTCTGGAATTCCCCATGGGATTTATTAGTGACTATCTTACACGTAAAGTCCCAAGTTCTGGTCTCCCACAATATTCCGATGGGCACACACATGGCAAAACAATAGCAATCTCTTACCGTCAATTTCATCGAGTGGGATCTGCCCAAAGATCTGCAGGTAGGGTCGGTAGAAAACCCGGCGGAATATCCAGCTGACTCGGGTTTCAGTGTGGTACAGGAGTCCCTGAGTGGCCACCCCATAAGCCATGAGCCAGACACCCAGGAAGAACAAGAAGAAAAATACATCTTTCATCTGGAAAAATCATGAAAATAAATTAAAACTGATGGATGAGAGATGCACACGGAACATGCACACTCAGGACCCTGACTCGTCACAGGCAATATCAAACTCTGAGTATGCCAGGCAGTGAGGGGTAATGGAGCTCATCACTCACACTACACCCCTCCCCCGCCAAATAACACTCTCATATACCCCACACCCGCCCCGGTAACACTCTCATATACCCCACAGCCCCAATGTAACACTCTCATATATCACACCCCTCACTGTAACACTCTGATATATCCCACACCCCTCACTGTAACACTGATATATCCCGCACCCCTTACTGAAACACTCTCTGATATTTCCCACACCCCTCACTGTAACACTCCCTGATGTACCCCACACCCCTCACTGTAACACTCTGACATATCCCACACCCCTCACTGTAACACACTGATATATCCCGCACCCCTTACTGAAACACTCTGATATTTCCCACACCACTCACTGTAACACTCTGACATATCCCACACCCCTCACTGTAACACTCTCTGATATTTCCCACACCTCTCACTGTAACACTTTGATATATCCCACACCCCTCACTGTAACACTCTCTGATATTTCCCACACCTCTCACTGTAACACTCTCTGATATACCCCAGACGCCTCACTGTAACACTCTGACATATCCCACACCCCTCACTGTAACACTCTGATATACCCCACACCCCTCACTGTAACACTCTGATATACCCCACACCCCCCACTGTAACACTCTCTGATATATCCCACACTCCTCACTGCAACACTCTAATATTCCCCACACCCCTCACTGTAACATTCTGATATACCCCACACCCCTCACTGTAACACTCTGATATATCCCACACGCCTCACTGTGACACTCTGATATATCCTGCACCCCTCACTGTAACACTCTGATATACCCCACACCCCTCTCTGTAACACTCTGATATATCCCGCACCCCTCACTGTAACACTCTGATATATCCCACACCCCTCACTGTAACACTGATATACCCCACTCCCCTCACTGTAACACTCTGATATACCCCACACCCCTCACTGTAACACTGATATACCCCACACCCCTCACTGTAACACTGATATACCCCACACCCCTCACTGTAACACTCTGATATACCCCACACCGCTCACTGTAACACTCTGATATACCCCACTCCCCTCACTGTAACACTCTGATATACCCCACACCTCTCACTGTAACACTGATATACCCCACACCCCTCACTGTACACTGATATACCCCACACCCCTCACTGTAACTCTCTGATATACCCCACATCCTTCACTGTAACACTCTGATATATAACTCACCCCCCCACTGTAACAGTCTGAAATATAACTCACACCCCCCACTGTAACACTCCCATATATCTCACACCCCACTGTAACACTCTGATATACCCTACACCCCTCACTGTAACACTCTGATATATCCCACACCCCTCCCTGTAACACGGTGATATTCCACACCCCTCACTGTTACACTCTTGATATACCCAACAATCCTCACTGTAACACTCCCATATACCCCACACCCCTCACTGTAACACTCCCATATACCCCACACCACTCACTGTAACACTCCCATATACCCCACACCACTCACTGTAACACTGATATACCCCACACCCCTCACTGTAACACTCTCTGATATAACTCACACCCCTCCCGATTCAGTTTGATATAACTCACACCCCTCCCGATTCAGTTTGATATAACTCCCACCCCTCATTCTCTCACTCACCATCTTCCCCACGATGATGATCTTTGGGCCAAGCTGTTTGTTGACAGCGAAGATGTGAACCAGGCGAAAGGAGAAGACCATGAAGTCGAGGCACAACATGACGCGGCCCATCTCGAACCAGGAGCTGAACATCCTGCAAGAGCAACGGCATGAAACCCAGAACCGAGACTCGCACTCACTAAATGTCCTAGTGCCTGAGGGGCTACAGGAGCTGGAGACCACCAAAGGGGTCCCTAAGTTCAATCCGTGACCCCTATGAGGTTAGCTGGTCTCACTGGGGATAGCAGAATCTGTACAGCTATTAGCTGCTGGGGGGGGGGACGGAGTAGGGAAAAACTGTGAGAACGTTCTTAGTCTAGAACAAAGATGGAACAGCCAACGCAGAAGTTCTGCTTAATCCTACGAATCTTCCAAAACTTGTAAATGTTGATGTTCAGAGCAGTTTGTGTGTACTTTTACAAGCCACACAGATAGTTAGCATGCAGGTACAACCAACAATTAGACAATTGGCTAGGGAATTGCAGTACAGAAATAAAGAACCCTTACCGCGGTTGTAAAGGGCAGGGTTGCCAACCCTCCAGGCTCAGCCTGGAGTCCCCAGGAATTGAAGATCAATCCCCGGGACCCTGCTGTGTGTGCAACCCTGGAGAAAGATCACCGGGACGTTAAAAAAAGATTGGGTTTTTTTTTTTAATGACATTACTATTGCTGTGGGTGTGTTGGGAGGAATTGCTCAAGCTCGTCGGCTGTGTTGTAAACACGTCTTCCTTGGTCATCAGGTCCCCCGGTGGGACTCGAACCCGGCACCTCAGAGGCTGGGACACTACCCACTGCGCCAAAGCGTTAGGATGCGTTTTTAACGAGCAGGCCTAGGCAGTCGCTCGCCGCCTGGTTAAGAAGAGTGGGCAGGCTGCCAAGGCTTGAGGCCCTCCAACAGTGACACATCGACAGCCTCACTGTCAGGAGGGGGAGATGGCAATGTCAGTGGAAGAGAGACAGAGAGAGAGGGAGAAAGTGCCTCAA
Organism: Isurus oxyrinchus; assembly: GCA_026770705.1. NCBI lineage: Eukaryota > Metazoa > Chordata > Chondrichthyes > Lamniformes > Lamnidae > Isurus > Isurus oxyrinchus. The sequence goes on from JANJGN010000030.1 coordinate 24,791,213, forward strand.
GATGGAGGCAACCACTGAAGAACTTTTATAAATTTCTAAATTCAAAAAGACTCCAGCAGCCAGGCCATTGCTGTTGGAAGGGTAATCCCTCCAGTGGGCAGCCTGGAACTCTATGGCAGAGGTGGGTGTGGGTGCAGTATGTGGGCTGGGTGGGGGCGGGGGTCTTTCCTAGCTGGGGGGAGCAATACCATCCCTCAACTGCCACTGGGGACCGCCCACCTTCCCATGGCCAGGCAGAGATGGCCTCAAGTAGGCCCCTTTAATTGGCCTAATAAGCTACCAGCCACGAATCAATGGGTAGCTCATGACCTCAAGAAGGAGTTGTTGCTGTTCATTCTATCTTGTGACCTGCTCTCTTTCCCTGCTGAATCCCCGTCCCTGCCAGAGAAAAATGGCCACCGACCTGCAGACGACCCCAGCGATGAACATAAGGATGGCCAGAATGTCGCACTTGTTCCACATATCCTGATAATACAACTTCACCTTCTTCTTCATGGAGATATTCATGCTGACAAAGAAGGTCTACGGAGAGACAAGAGGAGCCGGCGTAACACAGATTTCCAGAATTACACAGCCAGTATCACAGGGGAGAATGGTAGCAGACTGACTATGTTACTGGATCAGTGACCTGAGTTAAATCCCAGTGCCAATTAATTTTTTAAAAAATGTGGAATTTAAAAGCTAGTCTCATTGATACTGATCCTGAATGGCTTGTTGTTAAAAACCCAACTGCTTCCTCAGGGAAGGGTCTGCCATTGGTACTCACTCTGGCCTACTTGTAAGTCCAGACCCACAGCAACATGGTCGACTCTTAACTGTCCTCTGAATTGGCCTGGCAAGCCGGTCAGTTGTATCAAACCACTAGAGGAAAGTAAAAAAAAGCACTATGGGTGTACCAACAGCACATGGACTGCAGCCATTCAAAATGGCGACTCACTATCTCTCAAGGCATCTGGAATGCTCTCCTTCATTGGCAGAGGTATAGAATATAAAAGTAAGGATATAATGTTGGAATTGTATAAAACACTGGTGAGGCCACAACTGGAGTATTGTCTGCAGTTCTGGTCACCACATTACAGGATGTAATAGCTCTGGAGAGAGTGCAGAGGAGGTTTACAAGAATGTTGCCAGGGTTAGATAAGTGTAGCTACGAGGAAAGATTGGATAGGTTGGGGTTATTTTCCTTAGAACAAAGAAGGCTGAGAGGTGACTTGATTGAGGTGTACAGAATTATGAGAGGAATAGATAGAGTGGACAGGATAAAATTGTTTCCCTTGGTGGAGAATTCTAGAACCAGGGGACATAGATTCAAGATAAGTGGCAGAAGGTGTAGGGGGGACATGAGGAAGAACTTTTTTAACGCAGAGGGTAGTGGGTGTCTGGAATTTGCTGCCCAAGTTGGTGGTAGAGGCAGAAACTCTAAACTCTTTTTAAAAGTACCTGGATCTGCACCTTAAGTGCTGTAAGCTGCAGGGCTATGGGCCGGGTGCAGGAAGGTGGGATTAGAAAGGGCACCTGGGTGTCCTCGGGCTGGCATGGACAAGATGGGTCGAATGGCCTCCTTCTGTGCTGTAACTTTTCTATGGTTCTATGGTTCTATGGTTCTAGGGCTGGGCAATAAACACCGGCCTGGCCAGCGAAGCCCACGACCCGTGAACACATTACTAAAAAAGGAGCCATGATCCTTGGCGGGTTCTTTACACAGGAGTTTGCAGATGTAGGACTGCGTGTCCCGCCCCTTTTACAGTTTTAACAAGAACATCTAGATATAAGGAACGAAATTGTTGGATATATTATCATCTCTGGGTTTTGCATGTCAGTGATTAAAAGTTCGAGATTATCTGAACAGTGGTTATACAGTGACCCCTGTTGGAACGTTGCAGATGTGCAGGCAGGGTTGTGACGCTCCCTCCCGTGGCCTGAATTTACAGCCTGGCAGGCTGGTGCGTTCGGCAGGCCTGGGGAGAGGCCGGGAAACGGACTTCCGGCCACGATTGGCACCCCCCCTCCCCAACTCTACACCCCACCCCACCCACCCCCCCCCACTGCGATTTCACTCTGGCTGGCCGATTAACGACCAGCCCAGCGGTCGCCTGAAAATTTAGCCAAATGGAAACGCTGTCCACAGAAATTTATTTTTATTTTATTGCATCGCGGGAATCGTGATGAAAAATGTAAAGGCCGCCTGGCCGATTCTCCTGTCCGCCAACCATAATGTTGGTCGGGCTCCGTGAGATGACAGGCAATTGCGCCATTAATGGGCTGAGTTGCCCTCTTCATTGCCAGCGGGCGCGCTTCTGACTTTAACGTGTTCCTGTCGACCGAAATATCGCAGGGACACGGGGTGATGTCGGGACGCTCGCCCGTTGTCATCTCGCACGATTTCAATCCCGACCAGCGTACGTTTCAGCCCCTTGTTACGGAATACCCCCACATTTGTAAGATGTACCCCGTGCCCTCTTGAGGCAGTTATTTCCAACATTCTCACCCGTGACTCAGAACGACCATGGGTTCAAGTCACACTCCAGAGGCTTGAACCCCGTAATCCAGTGCTGAGGGAGTGCTGCCCTGTCGGCGGTGCTGTCTTTGAGGTGAGACTTTAAACCAAGGTTTTGTCTGCCTTCTCAGGCTGTAAAAGATCCCTTGGCACTATGTTGAAGTTCTCCTTCTTGACCTGGTCAATATTTATCCCTTCAAATACATGGTACAGAGCTTGAATGTTGCTAAAAAGAGAGACCTGTTGTCGAAGCTTTTCATCTTGCACTCATCAGGACCAATGCAAGAATGCCAAATTTCGAAGGAACAAAACAATTTATACTACAGGAGAAAAGGGTGCTGATTGGTTGGCAAGTTGACTCTAACTGGTTGAGGCGTTGCCATGGAGAAAGCAACAGGAAACTCTGGGCTCCCCAAGCTCCCGGTAATTCAAAAAAGGCACAAGGTTTAAACCTATTCCTTTTGTTTGCAGAGAACGGCTCCATGTGGATGAATGTATGTCGCTTCTAGTAAGTGTAAGTGAGGCCGATGTGCTCAAGATGAAAAGCATTGGCAATCTGCGTCTCACGTGAAGAGCCTCCGGATGTTAGATTCAGCTAAAGAAAAGAGTTATATAAATGCAGATTGTAGTTGGAAAAAAATACAGCATTTCCTTTCAAAGCAGGTCTGGCTTTGGTAAACATTTGGTTATTCTGAGTTCTGATTTTGGGTCTTTGGCTGAAAAGTGACCCCTGCTTTTCTTTTCACAGATGCCAATGGAGTTGCTCCGTAACTTACGCAGTTGTTCTGATTAAATTTTTGTGGGAGCTTGCTGTGCACAAGTCGGCAGCCACGTATCCTCCTTTACAACAGTGACTACGCTTGAAAAAGGAAAGCATTTCATCAGCTGTAAAGCACTTTGTAATGCCCTGAGGTAATGTAAGTCCTTTCCCAATTAGTTTGGTATTTTCTTTGCTCGTGACCTGGGCCAGCAGATGACAATATTACACTCTGCTCAATGATGGAGTTCCTACACGAGAGATACTGGTCACTCGTATCCATAATCCATCAAGCTCACCCTTCCTCCTCACCCAGTCTTGCCTTCACACCTCTCTACTGTGTCTTGATGGTAAAATTCCCTTCCATGACCTCGCACCCCCCCCCCCACCCACCCACCTCACCTCCCTATCTCTGGAACCTCCTCCAAGACCTTCTAAGCTCTTCCAATTCCAGCCTGTTGCCTATTGCTGATTTTCATCTGTCCACCATTGGCAGCCAGTTCTGCAGCTACCGAGAAGCTTACTTCTGGAATCCCCTCACTAAACCTCTCCAATTCTCTCCTCCTTTAATGCCTTCTTTGAACAAGCTTAGTGTACTGTGTGCTGTTCTGGTCGCCATACTATAAAATGGAAATAGAGGCACAGGAGAGGGTGCAGAGAGGATTTACAGAGATGATCCCAGAAATGTGTGTGTTTACATATCAGGAAAGGGTTGACAGGCTGGGTCTCTTTGCTCTTGAAAAGAAAAAGGCTGAGGGGTGACCTAATCGAGGTCTGAAAGGTTTTGATAGAGTGGATACAGAGAGAATGTTTCCTCTTGTGGGGAAGAGCAGAACTAGAGGCCGTCAATATAAAATAGTCAGCAAGAAACCCAATAGGGGATTGAGGAGAAACCTCTTCACCCAGAGAGTGGTGAGAATGTGGAACTGACTACCACAGGGAGTGGTGGAAGCGAAAAGTATAGATGCATTTAAGGAGGGGGTAGACAAGCCTATGAGGGAGAAGGGAATAAAGGGTTACGCTGACAGATTTAGATGAGGAAAGATGGGAGCAGGTTTGAATTGAGCAAAAATGCCAGCATGGTCTGGCTGGGCTGGATGACCTCTATCTGTGCTGTATCTCCTCAACAAGCTCTGATATCTTGCTTAGGTGGCTCCGTGTCAATACTTGGCAGATAACTGACCCTGTGAAGTGGCTTGGGATGTATTACTGTGTTAAAGGTGCTATATAAATGCACGTTAATGCTGTCCCTAACTATCCAAGACGCCAAACCGTGATGGAAATCAGTAATGGAGAACACAAGTCTCTCCAATCCCTAGCAGCCAATCCAATTCCTAACAGGGGAGAGACCCAGACCACAAAACTGACCCTAACTTGGGAGTAGTCACTAGTGCACTGGCCATCTCTTTCTCTCTCTTTCTCCTTTAAGACTTGTGTGGGAGGCAGAGTCCTTTGACAGCGCCTTCCAAACATGCAACCTTTACTACCTAGAAAGACCAGGGCAGCAAATGCATGGGAACACCACCCACCTGCAAGTTCCGCTCCAAGCCACTCACCATCCTGACTTGGAAATATATCTCCGTTCCTTCACTGTCACTGGGTCAAAATCCTGGAACTCCCTCCCTAACAGCACTGTGGGTGTACCCACACCACATGGACCGCAGCGGCTCAAGAAGGCAGCTCACCACCACCTTCTCAAGGGCAATAAGGCCTTGCCAGTGACACTCACATCTCATGAAAGAATACAATGGAGAATTTCCAATTAGGTCGGGGGCACATTATTGGTGGGACATTACCTCAGCAGCTGTACCTGAAACAGTAAGGGTTCCTTTTCCCAATGTTAACATTCCCCACCTTGATAAGAACAGAATTTGCAATTACTTGGTAGTACAGAGCTTGAATATCACTGAAAAGAGAGACATGTTGCTGAAGCTTTTCATCTTGCACTCATCAGGACAAATGCAAGAATGCCAAATTTCAAATAATCAAATTTATACTGCAGGAGATGAGTGTGCTGATTGGTTGTCAAGTCAGCTCTGACTGGCCAAGGCGATGCCAGGGAGAAAGAAATGGGGAACTATAGGCTTCCCAGGCTCCCGGGTAATTCAAAAAAGGAGTCAGGCTTGAACGTATTCCTTTGAAATTTGGCATTCTTGCATTTGTCCTGATGAATGCAAGATGAAAAGCTTCAGCAACACAACTCCCTTTTCAGCCATATCCAAGAGTTCACAAAGGTAAATCTTTTTTAAAAACGGAGCCTGGACTGATTTCAGGCCTAACGGCCTTTTCCTGCATACCTGCCGAATCTCCTCGAAGGCGAGTGTGAGGACCCAGAAGTACAGGATGAGCTCCATCCTGGACGGGCTCGCAAGTGGTAAATCCAAGATCAGGACGTAGGCAAAGAGAAACAGGAAGGCGAAATACATAATGACGTTTCCAAAGAACGAAGTGACAGGGGCACCCCAGAACTGCTTCCATCGAGTCATCCAAAATGGCCGTGCATTGCTGGGCTTCACCCTGACGTCAGCCTCACTTCCACTGAATCGAACAGAGGAAAGGAACAGACTCAGAATCAACGTTTAATGACGTTCAGCTAAAGTTCACTGACGGTTGCCGTAAATGGCTCGATGCCCCTAACGAAAGCTTGAGCAATAATACTCTAGCCTCTGAGTCTCCACGGAGCGCCAAATGGCCTCCTTTATCAGTTCCAGCTAATCCTGAATGCCAACACCCAAAATGCTGGGATGGTCCTCGCTGGACAAACAACAGGAAGTTGTGGTGTTTTTTTTGGTTGTCGAATGGTTTCATGTGGGCTGAACTCGTATTCACATTTGTAACCCCTAATGCTTACTTGGCAGTCCTTGCTATTGCCAACCTGCAACTATGCTTTCTGGATGGAAGTAAGTGTGTTATCTCTATGGAGAGAGAATGTGCACCACACAAACAAAGACCTATCTCTGTAGATTTCTGCAAAGCTTCTGCAAAAAGACTTAATAGTTAATATTATTATTAAAATGTTAATAGTACAGCCGCACATCTGATTAAAACATATATGATCCTGAGGAATCTTGATCAAGTGGATACTTCCTCTTATGGGGGAGATTAGAACTAGGGGCACAATTTAAGAATAAGAGGTCTCCCTTTTAAAACGGAGACGAGAAGAATTTTTTTCTCTCAGACGGTCATTTGTCTGTGGAATTCTCTTCCCCAGAGAGCAGTGGAAGCTGGGTTATTGAACTTATTCAAGGCTGACTTAGATTTTTGATAGACAAGAGAGCCAAGGATTATGGAGGTGCAGACAGGGAAGTAGAATTGAGATCGCAGTCAGATCAGCCATGATCTTATTGAATGGCAGAGCAGGCTCGAAGGGCTGAATGGCCTACTCCCACTTCCAATTCCTATGCTCCTATGTTCTGTGCCATAAACGACTCCATGGGCTGGATTTTATGCTCCCCTATCAGCGAGTTTGAAGGTGACTGGAGGGCTTATAAAATGCACTACATGTGGCTCACTCTACTGCCTACCTCACCCTGCTGCTGACCAGTTTCCCATTGTATGGGGCACATTGAAAGTGTTGGGCCTGCTCTTGGGCCAATTGAGGCCCTTAAGTGGCCACTTAATGGCTACTTATGGGTCTCATTCTGCCCCTGCCACTATTTTACCCGCGATAGGGAGAGGCCCACACTTAGTGGGCAGCCCGACAGCTTTAGCTGTCAGGCAAGTTGGGGTTAGGGAGGTGGTTGAACCTCCTTTCAGGGTCCTCTGTGCCCACCGGAGGCACCAGCCCCTGCCCCGACCACCCTAAGGTCATCCTTCCCCTTTACTCTCCCCCAACCTCTCAAATCCGGCTCTCCACCACCCCCAATCCCACCCCCTCACCCGGACCTGATCGCGGTGAAACCCTGGGCTTAACGCTGTGTCAAGGTTCCTCCTCTACAGGGGCTGGCTGGAGTCCCAGTAGTGGCCACTGCTCAAACTGGAGCTGCTGGGACTCCAGAGGTTTTTTTAATATTCATTCATGGGATGTGGGTGTCGCTGGCTGGGTCAGCATTTATTGCCCATCCTTAATTGCCCTTGAGAAAGTGATGGTGAGCTGCCTTCTTGAACTGTGGCAGTCCATGCAGGTACACCCACAGTGCTGTTAGGGAGGGAGTTCCAGGATGTTGACCCAGCGACAGTGAAGGAAAGGCCGATATATTCCCACGTCAGGATGGTGAGCAACTTGGAAGGGAGCTTCCAGGTGACGGTGTTCCCATGTGTCAACTGCCCTTGTCCTTCTAGACGGTAGTGGCCATGGGTTTGGAAGGTGCTGTCTAAGGAGCCTTGGTGAATTTGTGCAGTGCATCTTGCAGATGGTACACACTGCTGCTATTGTGCATTGGTGGTGGAGGGAGTGAATGTTGAAGATGAAGGATGGGGTGCCAATCAAGTGGGCTGCTTTGTCCTGGATGGTGTCGAGCTTCTTGAGTGTTGTGGGAGCTGCACTCATCCAGGCAAGTGAGGAGTATTCCATCACACTCCTGACCTGTGCCTTGTAGATGGTGGACAGGCTTTGGGGAGTCAGGAGGTGGGTTGCTGGCCATCTGATCGGGCAGGACTTCCTATTGAGATAGGGGCGGAAGTCTCACCTTGAAGCAATCAACACTGCTCCCAATGTTAAATTGCTGCAGGGCAGCCAGCAGTATTGTGGGCACTTTGCCCCTCCCCACGCCCCCCACATCACCCCGACTTTTTAGCCTGAGGGAGGAGAGTGGGGTCAACGGTGCCCCGTAAAATTGAACCCGATGAGTAAGAAGGTCAGGGGTTCAAGCCCCACTCCAGGATGCGATCTAGGTTGACATTTCAGTGCCATATTGAGGGAATACTTGGATAAGACATTAAACTGGGGCCCCATCTGCCCTCCCTGAGGTAAAACGTCTCCTGACACCATTCGAAGTGGGAGCAACAGATTCTCTCTGGTGCCCTGGGTGAATAACCCTCTGGGTGAATAACCCTCCCCACGAAACACAGGTTAACAGGCCATTCATCCCATTGATTGGGGACCACACTCATCGGATGGATGACAGCCAAAGACCTGAAGACGTCCTGTGCTGTGAACTGGGCTCTGGGTCACGACCTGCTAGGCGTCTGCACCTCGGATAGGACACTTGCAAGCGAGGTAGGAAGACGTTGGTCATGGCCACAAGTCAGTTCGGGAACAGCTGCCAACAGCAGTAACCTCTGGAGGCCGACTGTTCAGGGGAAGAGGTGAGGAGAAACGAAAAGCTCAGCTGGCAGGGAAGAGGATCTGGGAAAAACACAGACCAGTGAGTCACGCACCTCCCCCAGCCCACTGCCTCCCTTTGCAGGAGGTGCAGCCATGCCAGAGTGGGTCACACCAGGTCATACTTAACACAAAGTTGACCACAACGGCTTAAACCATCCCCGTTCCGCAGGCGGCCGGTGAACATCTCATTCCTTGGTGTTGGCTGTTGTGTTTCCTGTCTTACCGCGGTAGCTACACTTTGTGAACTGCGATCTGATAAAGAATATGAATAGGAGCCTGTTTAAAATGTGGCCAACATCCCTTCGATGTCTCAGATTGATTTCTCGTCCAAGGGAGGAAGGGAAAGCGAAACTGAATTTCAATTTAAGCTTGGAAAAATGACTCTGCATTAATTTTGGAGTTAATGAGAGTGTTGGATGCTGCTATCACTGACTGTGGGAATCAGAGGAATCACTCAGTCCTTTCACACAGTGGGATTCCTAAGGAGCACAGGCCATCTCACCAAGGTTACATTGCCATCAGCTCCCTCTGAGTCCTCTAACACTGAGAAGCCGCAATGTTGTGACAGCCAGGTCTTCAGCTCTCCAGGCCCTAAGCTCTGGAATTCCTCCCTTGAACCTCTCCCAGCCCTCTTACCGTCCATGTTATTGCCGGGTTTTAGTGAAGTTTCACTATTACCGTGCTTTCTAGCCTTACCGAATCTGGATGAAGCTTTGCTTCCCTATGACAGACTTGAGATAGTTGGTATAGTTTAGCTCCAAACAATTTATTAAAAGCTATTTACAAAGCCCTCAGGGCAAGGGTTAGGGTAAGGGTTAGGGTTAGGGTTAGGGTAAGCGCATAGTATTCAGGACACCGACTATGCCACATCTAGCTCCCTCAGAGCCTCTCGGTCTTCTGGTTACTGATGTCACTCTTACACCATTAGTATCATCATGGTCTCATCGACATATCCATTAACCCATCACTCTACACTCTCCTCCATTAAGATGCCCCTTAAAGCCTCTCTGTTTGGTCAAATGTTTGGTCAACTGTGCTAATATCTCATTTTGTGGCTCAGTGCTAACTTTTGTTTGTTAAGATTCATGTGACATGCCTCGGGATGTTAAAGGCGCTACATAATCGCAAGCTGTTATCAAACCCCCTCCAAGTTCCCGTCCAAGTCACTCACCATCCTGACTTGGAAATATATCGCTGTTCCTTCACTGTCGCCGGGTCAAAATCCTGGAACTCCCTCCCTAACAGCACAGTGGGTGTACCTACACTACATGGACTGCAGCGGTTCAAGAAGGCGGCTCACCACCACCTTCTCAAGGGCAATGAATACTGGCCCAGCCAGTGAGGCCCTCATCCCAAGAACAAAAGTATATAAAACAGCACATTGGACGGAAAGCAAAGAATGAATGAAATAGACAAAGTGCCACTGACCAGGAGACCTCAGATGACTGAATCAATAAGTCACCATCAATACTGTCCAAATCAGACACGGTCTTTTCTGTGATTTGCTCTTCTGTGCTGTTGCTGTAATAGAAACAGAAATGTTATTTACAGGTCGTGAAACATTTCTTCCTTGGGTGTGGCAGCCATCGTTAGCTGTCAAAGTCAGTCAAACTCTTCTCCTCTCCAGGAGCAGTAGGAGGTCATTCAGCCCCATCCAGCATCTACCACCATTCCCTTAGATCACAGCTGATTTGCACCTTAACTCCACTTAACTCCTCAGCCCTGGAACCCTCAATGCCCTTAGTTAACAATCTACCTATCTCAGTTTTGACATTTCCAGTTGACCCCCACCCCCACCCCCCACTGCTGCTGCAACAGCTTTTTGTGGCAGGGAGTTCCAGATTTCCACTACCCATTGTGTGAAGATGTTCTCCTGACATCGCCCTGACTCTTACTGGGGTTTGGTTCCCAGGACAGTGGCTGACATCTGGTAATGGTTGTTCTTCACCTGTGTGGTCTTCCAGTGCAAAGAGTTGTCCCTGACCGAGTGTTGCAGACTGGCACGTTCCAAGGTCCATGACTACGTGCTGAGGGACGCACTAAAGCTTGGGATGGCCACTGCAAAAGCCCAATGGGGAAAGGTCACTGTCTGAGACCTTTCAGCCACAGTGCACCGAGGGGCTGAGAACCGTACAGACCCCTTGGGCCATATGACTCACATTGAATCTATGCAGCGCATACTACACGTATCACAATTGTACTGAAGCACCTCAGAGTGCAACATGATCTATGTAGATAACTTAAATATCATTGCACTGTCTGATTGTCTGTAATGACCATGTTGAAACGTCTGTCATGTTCATTGATTGTATTGAAGCACCTCATGGTCCATGTGGAAAGCTTGAGTATGTTTACACTTTTTGTGATGGCCATTTTGAAATGTTTCGTAATGTCCTTTCAGATATTTTATGAATAAAGAATATTTTCCCAAAAAAAAAGCCTGTGGGGCTAGACATTAGTGTCAAGGCAAGGCCACTGTGACCTCGTCCTTGTCCCATGTCCATGTACACACAAGCATTTTCCCAGGAGGCAGTGAGCAGGCCTGGAATCGCTTTTCTCTTATTCATTCAAGGGTGGGCATCGCAAGGGTGGGCATCGCAAGGGTGGGCATCGCAAGGCACAGGCAACATTTCATGCCCGTTCCTAATTGCCCTTGAGAAAGGTGATGGTGGGCCCCCTTCCTGAACTGCTGCAGTGATTAAATATATTTCTGGAGGTTTCATCACGTGACTCGCCCTCACACTCCAGCCATTAGTCGGCCAACACATCCATCCTTGTGACGTACGGCCTTCCTACACCAATTGGAAAGCAAAGAGACTCATTTATCCAATTGGATGATGTGTGACTGTCAGCTAATCAGCCTTTTTTTCCCCATTCTCTATATCTTTATATCTGGTAAAGAGAAATATTCAAAGAAAATGACAAAAAAGCAATCTTTCTTAATGTCCCGAAGATTCTTCTCCAGGGTTGCACACACAGCAGCGTCCTGGAGTTTGATCTTCAATTCCTGGAGATTCCAGGCCAATCCTGGAGGGTTGGCAACCCTGCTACTGCAGTCCATGTTGTGTCACAGTGCTGTTAGGGAGAAGCTTGCAGAATTTTAGCCCAGTGACAGTGAAGGAATAGGGATATATTTCTAAGTCAGGATGGTGAGTGGCTGTGAGGGGAACTTGCAGGTGGTGGTGTTCCTATGCATCTGCTGCCGTTGTACTTTTAGGTGGTAGAGGTCGCGGGTTTGGAAGGTGCTGTCGAAAGAGCCTTGGTGAGTTGCTGCTGTGCATCTTGTAGATGGTGCACACACTGCTGCCACTGTGTGTCTGTGGTGGAAGGAGTGAATGTTTCAGCTGGTGGATGGTCAAGCGGGCTGCTTTGTCCTGGATGGTGTTGAGCTTCTTGAGTGTTGTTGGAGCTGCACTCATCCAGGTAAGTGGAGAGTATTCCATCACTCTCCTGACTTGTGCCTTGTAGATGGTGGACAGGCTTTGGGGAGTCAGGAGGTGAGTTACTCTCCGCTTATTTCCCAGCCTCTGACCTGCTCTCCTAATCACAGTACTTATACAGCTGGTCTAGTTCAGTTTCTGGTCAATGGTAACCTCCTGAAATGTTGATGGAGGGGGATTCGGTGATGGTCATGTCATTGAATGTCAAGGCTGATTCTCCACAAAGGTTAACTACAGTGCCAGAGGTCCCATACAGTGCCACCCAGAACAGGCTGGGGGAATTGTACCCAGGACCTTCCCAGCTGGTATGGTTCAGTGCCAAATCGACTAGGAAGTTCACCCAGTGTACCCCTACTGAACACAGAGTGAAAAGAACCAAAATGCAGGCAGTTATGGGGTCATTTTACAGATTAGTGCTGCCCACAGATTCTTAATAGGTAGAGTGAGTGAATGGGATAAGATAGAAGGTGGGTAGGTGAGAATCGTCAACATAACCTCTACAGGAGAGGGGCTTTACCTGAACTTGATGAGTTTACTGTAGATGAAAGGGGGGCAGAAGAAGGCGAGACAGAGCTTCCAGGTCTCAGTGTTTCTGTCCATCTCTCCCCACCAGATCTGATTTAGGAGCGCCTGTTGAACAAAATGGAGATTAATCTGAGAGGCAGTTCACTCCAACCCCACCTTTAAAGAAAATTGTCCAGCCCATTTAGTGACACTGCTCGATTTCTACATCATCCATTTGCAACCATTTTGAGATACATTTGCTCCTATTTAGACAAAGGCAGCGGCCATTTGCTGCACAGTATGATCCCACAAACAGTAATGTGGTGAATGGCCTGTTTTCAGTGGCGTTGCTTAGGAAGGTGGGGCTGGGGGGAGGGGATGCTTGTTGGCCTGGACACTGGGAGAATGACAGCTCCTCTTCGAGTAGTGCCGTGGGTTCTTTGACATCCACTCAGACATGGCTTTTATTTCACATTTCATCTGAAGGATGGCACCTCTGACAATGCAGCATTCCTCCTCACCTCCTTATTCATAAGAACATAGGAGTTGGAGCAGGAGAAGGCCATTCAGCTCCTCGAGCCTGCTCTACAAGTCAATAAGATCATGGCCTTAACTCCACTTTCCTGCCTGTCCCACATAACCCCTGACTCCCTTGAAGATCAAAAACCTGCCTAACTCAGCCTTGGATATATTCAATTACCCAGCCTCCACTGCTCGCCGGGGGAGAGAATTCCAAATGTTAATGACCCTCCGAGTGAAAAAAATCCCTCTTCATCCCCATATTAAATAGGAGGCTTCTTATTTTCAAAGTGTGCCCCTTAGTTCTAGACTCCCCTCTGAGGGGAAACAGCCTCTCAGATCTACCCTGTAAAGCCCTCTCAGAATCTTACATGCTCCAGTAAGATTATGGCCGGGATTTTCCAGCCCTGTCATGGGTGGGACCCTCTGTGGGTGAGGCGGGCCCCCAGCCAGAAGTCCATTGACTTGCAGCGGGACTGGAAGATCCCGGCAGTGGGAAAACTCCTCCCTACCTCTCATTCTTCTAAACTCCAATGAGTATAGGCCCAACCTGCTTAAGATTTCTTCATAAAGCAAACCCCTTCATCCCGGGAATCAGCCTATTGAGCCTTCTGAACTGCCTCCAGTGCAAATATATCCTTCCTTAAGTAAGGTGACCAAAGCTGCACATGGTACTCTCATGGTGAAGTGGTCTCTATGACTGTACAACTGTAAAAACCCATTGCCTTCAGGTCCTGCATGTGTTGTAACTGCAAATAGTCGCTATTATACCTCATATGTTCCCACATCACTTGTCTGACTCAAAATAGGTAACATCTAACTATTGATCTAGCATTAAGGTTCTGGCAAAAACATGACTTTAATTTAAAAACCAGATGGTCAGTGTGTGTTTCTGCCCCTATCCTATCTCCCTTGGTCCACAATGGGAGGAGAGGCCGGACAAGCTCTGCCAAATGCCGGTGACTAAGGACTTCCTGACACAACGGGCATGAGCTGTTATATCGAGTACCGAGATAGGCTAAAAAATATTGCTTATCATTATCAGTCTTTGGGGAAACTTCTTCGATATTTAGCTCATTAACCGCTTCAGTGCATTTGTAAAAAATGTGAACACATCTTGCTTCTAAAGATAAAGATTAAATTTAACTCCTTTCCAATTCGTTTCTGTGGAAGATGGTAAAAACAAATCCCAAAATAACACAGTGTGGTATATCCGTAAACCATCCTCCTCTCTCTAACCCAACATTTTTTTTCTTTACTCTTTCATGGGATGTGGGCGTCACTGACAAGGCCAACATTTGTTGCCCATCCCTAATTGCCCTTGAACTGAATGGCTTGCTAGGCCATTTCGGGGGGCAGTTAAGAGTCAACCACATTGCCGTGGGTCTGGAGTCACATGTACGCCAGACCAGGTAAGGACGGCAGATTTCCTTTTCTGAAGGACATTAGTGAACCGGATGGGTTTTTACAGCAACTGATGATAGTTTCATGGTTACCATTACTGATTCCAGAGTTATTAATTGAATTTAAATTCCATCAAGTGCTGTGGTGGGTGTTTGAACCCATACCCCAGGGCATTAGCGTGGGCCTTTGGATTATTAGCCCAGTGGCATTACCACTACACCACCATGCTCGTGTGGTTTAATCGTGGATAATCCTCTGGCTCCCTGAGTCTACAATCTAAGTTTTGTGTTTGAACCCCAACTCCTACTTTTGTCACTTTCAAAGTCAACAATTAGTGGGGGTTCTCCGACGGCGGAGTGAATATTCCCGACTGACCTGGACTCCATCGTGGGCCAGAAAATTCCAGGCGTCGGCCTCAGTGGCCAGCTGCAGGCAGGTGGCCCTTCCCCACAGAGGGCACTGCCGTACCAGCAGGCAGAACGCTCGCTTCTCGTTGTGGCGGTAACACTGGTTAAAGACATCTGCGTGTGCACAAGGGAAAGAGTCAGCGCTGAGGGAGCCAAAAAGCAAACCACACAGGCAAGACAGTCGGCAGTCGCCGCAAGAAGGTCCACCCGGCGCGCTCGTACACGCGACTCATAGAGCGTTACGGTGAAAAACGAGGCCCCTCAAGTCTGTGCCGGTAATTTTTGGGACGGTTGGGAGGTTGTGTGTGGGGTGGGTCTAGTTGGATGGGCGTGGAATAGGCTTGGGTGGCTGAGGATGTAAACTAGGCCGAGTTTTGTTGTGGCTGAGGATGTGGCTTGCGTAAGCTAAGCCAGGTCTTGTTAGTAGGTGGGGTAGAGTTGTTTGGTGGGTCGGCAGGTATACGGAATAGAATCGGAACATCTGCGTATGGAGTTGGTAGAGTTAGTTGTTGGGTAGAGGGGTGGATGGAGTCGGGTTTTTGGGCGGGTAGAGGGTGTTATGGGTTAAGGATGTGCAGGTGGAAGGCTTTCATTAAATAGCTACTTGAGCACATACAAAGAGACGCTTCCCTTAAAAATTCGATTTGAAGCTGCTCCTGAGGGCCTGGCCAAGTTGGCCATCATCAGGTCCAGGCAGCAGACGACCAAAGGGATTGTCCGGCCTGACTGCCTGCCCCTCTTCCGCAGCTACATTTGCAGATGGGTGTCCCTGGAGAGGGAGCACGCAGTGGCCGCTGGCACCGTCGAGGGCCAGTGGGCACCGCGGGGACTGGGGTGCACCATTGCCCCCCCCCACCCCCCCCCCCCCCCACAATCGCATTTTGGTTCGACCTTTGCAAGTTCCCTTTGTGGTTTTCTCTTTGGTTGCAGTCCCCCTTTGAAGGGGCTGCCCCGTTATGTTGTTCATTTGATCTTGCGTTAATTTGTTAACTTGCCCCCCTTTGGTTGATTTGATGCTCAAAGGAGTATAAAGAGACGTCCAAGCTCCCTGCCGTGAGGAGTGGCGGCTATCATCCGCTGCTCAGGAATCCGCACCCTCCACCAATACGGGCTCAGGAATTTCACACTGCCCGCCTCCCCCCCCCCCCCCCCCCCCCCCCCAAATCCTGAAACGCCCCTCGGGAACCTCGGGCCCAGAGTCTGGGTCGCCTCATGGAAATCCGCTCCGTGCCTTTTCGTTCAGCGCAGAGGGGTCTCCGCTGCTGCTGCACACCCCTCACTTCCTCGTTCCCCCCGCCAACCATCCAGAGGTGGCGGGAGACCCAGTGGAGGACCCTCCACGTCCTCCCCTTTACCATCGGGGATCTGGTGTGGAAGGCGTTAGATGCAGCAATCCCATACAATCATAGATGAGATGCTTCACAGGTTCCCAACCTGCCTGAATGTGGGTTGCAAGGTTGAAGCCCCATTTTAGCTATTTGAGGGGGTGGCCTCTGACATTTTGCCTGTACTTCAGCCCCGCACTCCTGATCTGTGGCCACCCGGTGTGGTGAGGGCCGAGGGGGGAGGAGGAGTAAGCCTGCCCCTGGGCCTGGCCAAGGTGGCCATTAATAGGCCCAGGCACCGGGTGGTCTGGGCCGACTGTCGTGGCGATGTTTGCACCCGGATGTCTCTGGAGAGGGGACACGCGGTGTCCACTGCCATGCTTGAGGCCTTCTGCAACCGGTGGGCACCCTGGGGGCTGGAGTGCTTTATCAACCCCTTTAATCACCTTTTAATTTTAATTTTGTACGTTTCCTTTAAGATTTTTGTCTTTTGTTTTTGCAGTTTCCCTTTAAGGAGCTGCCTCTTAACTTGTCCCTTGATTTATTAATTTAATTTAATTAGTTGTTCCAAAGAGTATAAAGAGACACTGGGCAGTTGAGGAGGAGGGTAGTTCACCCTGACTGCCTGCCTCTTCTGTGGCTACATTTACTGTCTCTGTAATGGGAGCAGGTCGCACCAACTGGTACGCTGGATGCCTTCTGCAACCAGTGGGCACCACAGGGGCTGCAGTGCATCATCAGCCCTGGTAATGATATCTTAATTTAAAGTTTTTGTTTTTTGTTTAAAGCACCCTTTAAGGGGTTGCTAATTACTTAATTTGGTCACTCATTTGCCCAAAAGAGGATAACGGTACACTTATTGACACTCTTGGTGGGTTGTAGAGTTATGAAATGTTTCACTTTGTGAATAAAGCTAAAACTGTAAAGATTGATTTCTGACCCTCCTACTTAACCAACAGAGGTTTGTGGCCTAGAGTTTTTGGATGGTAGAGGGGGGTTGTGGCCTAGAGTTTTTGGAAGGTAGAGGGGTGTGTGGGCTAGAGTTTTTGGAAGGTAGAGGGGGGTGTGGACTAGAATTTTTGGAAGGTAGAGGGGTGTGTGGGCTAGAGTTTTTGGATGGTAGAGGGGTGTGTGGGCTAGAGTTTTTGGATGGTAGAGGGGTGTGTGAGCTAGAGTTTTTGGAAGGTAGAGGGGTGTGTGGGCTAGAGTTTTTGGATGGTAGAGGGGTGTGTGGGCTAGAGTTTTTGGATGGTAGAGGGGTGTGTGGGCTAGAGTTTTTGGATGGTAGAGGGGTGTGTGGGCTAGAGTTTTTGGATGGTAGAGGGGTGTGTGGGCTAGAGTTTTTGGATGGTAGAGGGGTGTGTGGGCTAGAGTTTTTGGATGGTAGAGGGGTGTGTGGGCTAGAGATTTTGGATGGTAGAGATGTGTGTGGGGAAGAGTTTTTGGATGGTAGAGGGGTGTGTGGGCTAGAGTTTTTGGATGGTAGAGATGTGTGTGGGGTAGAGTTTTTGGAGGTAGAGGGGTGTGTGGACTAGAGTTTTTGGAGGTAGAGGGGTGTGTGGGCTAGAGTTTTTGGATGGTAGAGGGGTGTGGGCTAGAGTTTTTGGATGGTAGAGGGGTGTGGGCTAGAGTTTTTGGATGGTAGAGGGGTGTGGGCTAGAGTTTTTGGATGGTAGAGGGGTGTGGGCTAGAGTTTTTGGAAGGTAGAGGGGTGTGTGGGCTAGAGTTTTGGATGGTAGAGGGGTGTGTGGGCTAGAGTTTTTGGATGGTAGAGATGTGTGTGGGGTAGAGTTTTTGGAGGTAGAGGGGTGTGTGGACTAGAGTTTTTGGATGGTAGAGGGGTGTGGGCTAGAGTTTTTGGATGGTAGAGGGGTGTGGGCTAGAGTTTTTGGATGGTAGAGGGGTGTGGGGTAGAGTTTTTGGATGGTAGAGGGGTGTGGGGTAGAGTTTTTGGATGGTAGAGGGGTGTGTGGGCTAGAGTTTTTGGATGGTAGAGGGGTGTGTGGGCTAGAGTTTTTGGATGGTAGAGATGTGTGTGGGGTAGAGTTTTTGGAGGTAGAGGGGTGTGTGGACTAGAGTTTTTGGATGGTAGAGGGGTGTGGGCTAGAGTTTTTGGATGGTAGAGGGGTGTGGGCTAGAGTTTTTGGATGGTAGAGGGGTGTGGGGTAGAGTTTTTGGATGGTAGAGGGGTGTGGGCTAGAGTTTTTGGATGGTAGAGGGGTGTGTGGGCTAGAGTTTTTGGATGGTAGAGGGGTGTGGGCTAGAGTTTTTGGATGGTAGAGGGGTGTGGGCTAGAGTTTTTGGATGGTAGAGGGGTGTGGGCTAGAGTTTTTGGATGGTAGAGGGGTGTGGGCTAGAGTTTTTGGATGGTAGAGGGGTGTGTGGGCTAGAGTTTTGGATGGTAGAGGGGTGTGTGGGCTAGAGTTTTTGGATGGTAGAGATGTGTGTGGGGTAGAGTTTTTGGAGGTAGAGGGGTGTGTGGACTAGAGTTTTTGGATGGTAGAGGGGTGTGGGCTAGAGTTTTTGGATGGTAGAGGGGTGTGGGCTAGAGTTTTTGGATGGTAGAGGGGTGTGGGGTAGAGTTTTTGGATGGTAGAGGGGTGTGGGGTAGAGTTTTTGGATGGTAGAGGGGTGTGTGGGCTAGAGTTTTTGGATGGTAGAGGGGTGTGTGGGCTAGAGTTTTTGGATGGTAGAGATGTGTGTGGGGTAGAGTTTTTGGAGGTAGAGGGGTGTGTGGACTAGAGTTTTTGGATGGTAGAGGGGTGTGGGCTAGAGTTTTTGGATGGTAGAGGGGTGTGGGCTAGAGTTTTTGGATGGTAGAGGGGTGTGGGGTAGAGTTTTTGGATGGTAGAGGGGTGTGGGCTAGAGTTTTTGGATGGTAGAGGGGTGTGTGGGCTAGAGTTTTTGGATGGTAGAGGGGTGTGGGCTAGAGTTTTTGGATGGTAGAGGGGGTGTGTGGGGCTAGAGTTTTTGGATGGTAGAGGGGTGTGGGCTAGAGTTTTTGGATGGTAGAGGGGTGTGTGGGCTAGAGTTTTTGGATGGTAGAGGGGTGTGTGGGCTAGAGTTTTTGGATGGTAGAGGGGTGTGGGCTAGAGTTTTTGGATGGTAGAGGGGTGTGTGGGCTAGAGTTTTTGGATGGTAGAGGGGTGTGTGGGCTAGAGTTTTTGGAAGGTAGAGGGGTGTGTGGGCTAGAGTTTTTGGATGGTAGAGGGGGTGTGTGGGCTAGAGATTTTGGATGGTAGAGATGTGTGTGGGGAAGAGTTTTTGGATGGTAGAGGGGTGTGTGGGCTAGAGTTTTTGGATGGTAGAGATGTGTGTGGGGTAGAGTTTTTGGAGGTAGAGGGGTGTGTGGACTAGAGTTTTTGGAGGTAGAGGGGTGTGTGGGCTAGAGTTTTTGGATGGTAGAGGGGTGTGTGGGCTAGAGTTTTTGGATGGTAGAGGGGTGTGGGCTAGAGTTTTTGGATGGTAGAGGGGTGTGGGCTAGAGTTTTTGGATGGTAGAGGGGTGTGGGCTAGAGTTTTTGGAAGGTAGAGGGGTGTGTGGGCTAGAGTTTTGGATGGTAGAGGGGTGTGTGGGCTAGAGTTTTTGGATGGTAGAGATGTGTGTGGGGTAGAGTTTTTGGAGGTAGAGGGGTGTGTGGACTAGAGTTTTTGGATGGTAGAGGGGTGTGGGCTAGAGTTTTTGGATGGTAGAGGGGTGTGGGCTAGAGTTTTTGGATGGTAGAGGGGTGTGGGGTAGAGTTTTTGGATGGTAGAGGGGTGTGGGGTAGAGTTTTTGGATGGTAGAGGCGTGTGTGGGCTAGAGTTTTTGGATGGTAGAGGGGTGTGTGGGCTAGAGTTTTTGGATGGTAGAGATGTGTGTGGGGGTAGAGTTTTTGGAGGTAGAGGGGTGTGTGGACTAGAGTTTTTGGATGGTAGAGGGGTGTGGGCTAGAGTTTTTTGGATGGTAGAGGGGTGTGGGCTAGAGTTTTTGGATGGTAGAGGGGTGTGGGGTAGAGTTTTTGGATGGTAGAGGGGTGTGGGCTAGAGTTTTTGGATGGTAGAGGGGTGTGTGGGCTAGAGTTTTTGGATGGTAGAGGGGTGTGGGCTAGGGTTTTTGGATGGTAGAGGGGTGTGGGCTAGAGTTTTTGGATGGTAGAGGGGTGTGGGCTAGAGTTTTTGGATGGTAGAGGGGTGTGGGCTAGAGTTTTTGGATGGTAGAGGGGTGTGTGGGCTAGAGTTTTGGATGGTAGAGGGGTGTGTGGGCTAGAGTTTTTGGATGGTAGAGATGTGTGTGGGGTAGAGTTTTTGGAGGTAGGGGGTGTGTGGACTAGAGTTTTTGGATGGTAGAGGGGTGTGGGCTAGAGTTTTTGGATGGTAGAGGGGTGTGGGCTAGAGTTTTTGGATGGTAGAGGGGTGTGGGGTAGCGTTTTTGGATGGTAGAGGGGTGTGGGGTAGAGTTTTTGGATGGTAGAGGGGTGTGTGGGCTAGAGTTTTTGGATGGTAGAGGGGTGTGTGGGCTAGAGTTTTTGGATGGTAGAGATGTGTGTGGGGTAGAGTTTTTGGAGGTAGAGGGGTGTGTGGACTAGAGTTTTTGGATGGTAGAGGGGTGTGGGCTAGAGGTTTTGGATGGTAGAGGGGTGTGGGCTAGAGTTTTTGGATGGTAGAGGGGTGTGGGTAGAGTTTTTGGATGGTAGAGGGGTGTGGGCTAGAGTTTTTGGATGGTAGAGGGGTGTGTGGGCTAGAGTTTTTGGATGGTAGAGGGGTGTGGGCTAGAGTTTTTGGATGGTAGAGGGGTGTGTGGGCTAGAGTTTTTGGATGGTAGAGGGGTGTGGGCTAGAGTTTTTGGATGGTAGAGGGGTGTGTGGGCTAGAGTTTTTGGATGGTAGAGGGGTGTGTGGGCTAGAGTTTTTGGATGGTAGAGGGGTGTGGGCTAGAGTTTTTGGATGGTAGAGGGGTGTGTGGGCTAGAGTTTTTGGATGGTAGAGGGGTGTGGGCTAGAGTTTTTGGATGGTAGAGGGGTGTGTGGGCTAGAGTTTTTGGATGGTAGAGGGGTGTGTGGGCTAGAGTTTTTGGATGGTAGAGGGGTGTGTGGGCTAGAGTTTTTGGATGGTAGAGGGGTGTGTGGGCTAGAGTTTTTGGATGGTAGAGGGGTGTGTGGGCTAGAGTTTTTGGAAGGTAGAGGGGTGTGTGGGCTAGAGTTTTTGGATGGTAGAGGGGTGTGTGGGCTAGAGATTTTGGATGGTAGAGATGTGTGTGGGGAAGAGTTTTTGGATGGTAGAGGGGTGTGTGGGCTAGAGTTTTTGGATGGTAGAGATGTGTGTGGGGTAGAGTTTTTGGAGGTAGAGGGGTGTGTGGACTAGAGTTTTTGGAGGTAGAGGGGTGTGTGGGCTAGAGTTTTTGGATGGTAGAGGGGTGTGTGGGCTAGAGTTTTTGGAGGCTAGAGTTTTTGGATGGTAGAGGGGTGTGGGCTAGAGTTTTTGGATGGTAGAGGGGTGTGGGCTAGAGTTTTTGGATGGTAGAGGGGTGTGGGCTAGAGTTTTTGGATGGTAGAGGGGTGTGTGGGCTAGAGTTTTTGGATGGTAGAGGGGTTGTGTGGGCTAGAGTTTTTGGATGGTAGAGGGGTGTGGGCTAGAGTTTTTTGGATGGTAGAGGGGTGTGTGGGCTAGAGTTTTTGGATGGTAGAGGGGTGTGGGCTAGAGTTTTTGGATGGTAGAGGGGAGTGTGGGCTAGAGTTTTTGGATGGTAGAGGGGTGTGTGGGCTAGAGTTTTTGGATGGTAGAGGGGTGTGTGGGCTAGAGTTTTTGGATGGTAGAGGGGGTGTGTGGGCTAGAGTTTTTGGATGGTAGAGGGGTGTGTGGGCTAGAGTTTTTGGATGGTAGAGGGGTGTGTGGGCTAGAGTTTTTGGATGGTAGAGGGGTGTGTGGGCTAGAGTTTTTGGATGGTAGAGCTGTGTGTGGGGCAAGAGTTTTTGGATGGTAGAGGGGTGTGTGGGCTAGAGTTTTTGGATGGTAGAGATGTGTGTGGGGTAGAGTTTTTGGAGGTAGAGGGGTGTGTGGACTAGAGTTTTTGGATGGTAGAGGGGTGTGGGCTAGAGTTTTTGGATGGTAGAGGGGTGTGGGCTAGAGTTTTTTGGATGGTAGAGGGGTGTGGGGTAGAGTTTTTGGATGGTTAGAGGGGTGTGGGCTAGAGTTTTTGGATGGTAGAGGGGTGTGTGGGCTAGAGTTTTTGGATGGTAGAGGGGTGTGGGCTAGGGTTTTTTGGATGGTAGAGGGGTGTGGGCTAGAGTTTTTGGATGGTAGAGGGGTGTGGGCTAGAGTTTTTGGATGGTAGAGGGGTGTGGGCTAGAGTTTTTGGATGGTAGAGGGGTGTGTGGGCTAGAGTTTTGGATGGTAGAGGGGTGTGTGGGCTAGAGTTTTTGGATGGTAGAGATGTGTGTGGGGTAGAGTTTTTGGAGGTAGGGGGTGTGTGGACTAGAGTTTTTGGATGGTAGAGGGGTGTGGGCTAGAGTTTTTGGATGGTAGAGGGGTGTGGGCTAGAGTTTTTGGATGGTAGAGGGGTGTGGGGTAGCGTTTTTGGATGGTAGAGGGGTGTGGGTGTAGAGTTTTTGGATGGTAGAGGGGTGTGTGGGCTAGAGTTTTTGGATGGTAGAGGGGTGTGTGGGCTAGAGTTTTTGGATGGTAGAGATGTGTGTGGGGTAGAGTTTTTGGAGGTAGAGGGGTGTGTGGACTAGAGTTTTTGGATGGTAGAGGGGTGTGGGCTAGAGGTTTTGGATGGTAGAGGGGTGTGGGCTAGAGTTTTTGGATGGTAGAGGGGTGTGGGGTAGAGTTTTTGGATGGTAGAGGGGTGTGGGCTAGAGTTTTTGGATGGTAGAGGGGTGTGTGGGCTAGAGTTTTTGGATGGTAGAGGGGTGTGGGCTAGAGTTTTTGGATGGTAGAGGGGTGTGTGGGCTAGAGTTTTTGGATGGTAGAGGGGTGTGGGCTAGAGTTTTTGGATGGTAGAGGGGTGTGTGGGCTAGAGTTTTTGGATGGTAGAGGGGTGTGTGGGCTAGAGTTTTTGGATGGTAGAGGGGTGTGGGCTAGAGTTTTTGGATGGTAGAGGGGTGTGTGGGCTAGAGTTTTTGGATGGTAGAGGGGTGTGGGCTAGAGTTTTTGGATGGTAGAGGGGTGTGTGGGCTAGAGTTTTTGGATGGTAGAGGGGTGTGTGGGCTAGAGTTTTTGGATGGTAGAGGGGTGTGTGGGCTAGAGTTTTTGGATGGTAGAGGGGTGTGTGGGCTAGAGTTTTTGGATGGTAGAGGGGTGTGTGGGCTAGAGTTTTTGGAAGGTAGAGGGGTGTGTGGGCTAGAGTTTTTGGATGGTAGAGGGGTGTGTGGGCTAGAGATTTTGGATGGTAGAGATGTGTGTGGGGAAGAGTTTTTGGATGGTAGAGGGGTGTGTGGGCTAGAGTTTTTGGATGGTAGAGATGTGTGTGGGGCTAGAGTTTTTGGAGGTAGAGGGGTGTGTGGACTAGAGTTTTTGGAGGTAGAGGGGTGTGTGGGCTAGAGTTTTTGGATGGTAGAGGGGTGTGTGGGCTAGAGTTTTTGGATGGTAGAGGGGTGTGGGCTAGAGTTTTTGGATGGTAGAGGGGTGTGGGCTAGAGTTTTTGGATGGTAGAGGGGTGTGGGCTAGAGTTTTTGGATGGTAGAGGGGTGTGGGCTAGAGTTTTTGGATGGTAGAGGGGTGTGTGGGCTAGAGTTTTTGGATGGTAGAGGGGTGTGTGGGCTAGAGTTTTTGGATGGTAGAGATGTGTGTGGGGGTAGAGTTTTTGGAGGTAGAGGGGTGTGTGGACTAGAGTTTTTGGATGGTAGAGGGGTGTGGGCTAGAGTTTTTGGATGGTAGAGGGGTGTGGGGTAGAGTTTTTGGATGGTAGAGGGGTGTGGGGTAGAGTTTTTGGATGGTAGAGGGGTGTGTGGGCTAGAGTTTTTGGATGGTAGAGGGGTGTGTGGGCTAGAGTTTTTGGATGGTAGAGGGGTGTGTGGGCTAGAGTTTTTGGATGGTAGAGATGTGTGTGGGGTAGAGTTTTTGGAGGTAGAGGGGTGTGTGGACTAGAGTTTTTGGATGGTAGAGGGGTGTGGGCTAGAGTTTTTGGATGGTAGAGGGGTGTGGGCTAGAGTTTTTGGATGGTAGAGGGGTGTGGGGTAGAGTTTTTGGATGGTAGAGGGGTGTGGGGTAGAGTTTTTGGATGGTAGAGGGGGTGTGGGCTAGAGTTTTTGGATGGTAGAGGGGTGTGTGGGCTAGAGTTTTGGATGGTAGAGGGGTGTGTGGGCTAGAGTTTTTGGATGGTAGAGATGTGTGTGGGGTAGAGTTTTTGGAGGTAGAGGGGTGTGTGGACTAGAGTTTTTGGATGGTAGAGGGGTGTGGGCTAGAGTTTTTGGATGGTAGAGGGGTGTGGGCTAGAGTTTTTGGATGGTAGAGGGGTGTGGGGTAGAGTTTTTGGATGGTAGAGGGGTGTGGGGTAGAGTTTTTGGATGGTAGAGGGGTGTGTGGGCTAGAGTTTTTGGATGGTAGAGGGGTGTGTGGGCTAGAGTTTTTGGATGGTAGAGATGTGTGTGGGGTAGAGTTTTTGGAGGTAGAGGGGTGTGTGGACTAGAGTTTTTGGATGGTAGAGGGGTGTGGGCTAGAGTTTTTGGATGGTAGAGGGGTGTGGGCTAGAGTTTTTGGATGGTAGAGGGGTGTGGGGTAGAGTTTTTGGATGGTAGAGGGGTGTGGGCTAGAGTTTTTGGATGGTAGAGGGGTGTGTGGGCTAGAGTTTTTGGATGGTAGAGGGGTGTGGGCTAGAGTTTTTGGATGGTAGAGGGGTGTGTGGGCTAGAGTTTTTGGATGGTAGAGGGGTGTGGGCTAGAGTTTTTGGATGGTAGAGGGGTGTGTGGGCTAGAGTTTTTGGATGGTAGAGGGGGGTGTGGGCTAGAGTTTTGGATGGTAGAGGGGTGTGTGGGCTAGAGTTTTTGGATGGTAGAGATGTGTGTGGGGTAGAGTTTTTGGAGGTAGAGGGTGTGTGTGGACTAGAGTTTTTGGATGGTAGAGGGGTGTGGGCTAGAGTTTTTGGATGGTAGAGGGGTGTGGGCTAGAGTTTTTGGATGGTAGAGGGGTGTGGGGTAGAGTTTTTGGATGGTAGAGGGGTGTGGGGGTAGAGTTTTTGGATGGTAGAGGGGTGTGTGGGCTAGAGTTTTTGGATGGTAGAGGGGTGTGTGGGCTAGAGTTTTTGGATGGTAGAGATGTGTGTGGGGTAGAGTTTTTGGAGGTAGAGGGGTGTGTGGACTAGAGTTTTTGGATGGTAGAGGGGTGTGGGCTAGAGTTTTTGGATGGTAGAGGGGTGTGGGCTAGAGTTTTTGGATGGTAGAGGGGTGTGGGGTAGAGTTTTTGGATGGTAGAGGGGTGTGGGCTAGAGTTTTTGGATGGTAGAGGGGTGTGTGGGCTAGAGTTTTTTGGATGGTAGAGGGGTGTGGGCTAGAGTTTTTGGATGGTAGAGGGGTGTGTGGGCTAGAGTTTTTGGATGGTAGAGGGGTGTGGGCTAGAGTTTTTGGATGGTAGAGGGGTGTGTGGGCTAGAGTTTTTGGATGGTAGAGGGGTGTGTGGGCTAGAGTTTTTGGATGGTAGAGGGGTGTGGGCTAGAGTTTTTGGATGGTAGAGGGGTGTGTGGGCTAGAGTTTTTGGATGGTAGAGGGGTGTGGGCTAGAGTTTTTGGATGGTAGAGGGGTGTGTGGGCTAGAGTTTTTGGATGGTAGAGGGGTGTGTGGGCTAGAGTTTTTGGATGGTAGAGGGGTGTGTGGGCTAGAGTTTTTGGATGGTAGAGGGGTGTGTGGGCTAGAGTTTTTGGATGGTAGAGGGGTGTGTGGGCTAGAGTTTTTGGAAGGTAGAGGGGTGTGTGGGCTAGAGTTTTTGGATGGTAGAGGGGTGTGTGGGCTAGAGATTTTGGATGGTAGAGATGTGTGTGGGGAAGAGTTTTTGGATGGTAGAGGGGTGTGTGGGCTAGAGTTTTTGGATGGTAGAGATGTGTGTGGGGTAGAGTTTTTGGAGGTAGAGGGGTGTGTGGACTAGAGTTTTTGGAGGTAGAGGGGTGTGTGGGCTAGAGTTTTTGGATGGTAGAGGGGTGTGTGGGCTAGAGTTTTTGGATGGTAGAGGGGTGTGGGCTAGAGTTTTTGGATGGTAGAGGGGTGTGGGGCTAGAGTTTTTGGATGGTAGAGGGGTGTGGGCTAGAGTTTTTGGAAGGTAGAGGGGTGTGTGGGCTAGAGTTTTGGATGGTAGAGGGGTGTGTGGGCTAGAGTTTTTGGATGGTAGAGATGTGTGTGGGGTAGAGTTTTTGGAGGTAGAGGGGTGTGTGGACTAGAATTTTTGGATGGTAGAGGGGTGTGGGCTAGAGTTTTTGGATGGTAGAGGGGTGTGGGCTAGAGTTTTTGGATGGTAGAGGGGTGTGGGGTAGAGTTTTTGGATGGTAGAGGGGTGTGGGGTAGAGTTTTTGGATGGTAGAGATGTGTGTGGGGTAGAGTTTTTGGAGGTAGAGGGGTGTGTGGACTAGAGTTTTTGGATGGTAGAGGGGTGTGGGCTAGAGTTTTTGGATGGTAGAGGGGTGTGGGCTAGAGTTTTTGGATGGTAGAGGGGTGTGGGGTAGAGTTTTTGGATGGTAGAGGGGTGTGGGCTAGAGTTTTTGGATGGTAGAGGGGTGTGTGGGCTAGAGTTTTTGGATGGTAGAGGGGTGTGGGCTAGAGTTTTTGGATGGTAGAGGGGTGTGGGCTAGAGTTTTTGGATGGTAGAGGGGTGTGGGCTAGAGTTTTTGGATGGTAGAGGGGTGTGGGCTAGAGTTTTTGGATGGTAGAGGGGTGTGTGGGCTAGAGTTTTGGATGGTAGAGGGGTGTGTGGGCTAGAGTTTTTGGATGGTAGAGATGTGTGTGGGGTAGAGTTTTTGGAGGTAGAGGGGTGTGTGGACTAGAGTTTTTGGATGGTAGAGGGGTGTGGGCTAGAGTTTTTGGATGGTAGAGGGGTGTGGGCTAGAGTTTTTGGATGGTAGAGGGGTGTGGGGTAGAGTTTTTGGATGGTAGAGGGGTGTGGGGTAGAGTTTTTGGATGGTAGAGGGGTGTGTGGGCTAGAGTTTTTGGATGGTAGAGGGGTGTGTGGGCTAGAGTTTTTGGATGGTAGAGATGTGTGTGGGGTAGAGTTTTTGGAGGTAGAGGGGTGTGTGGACTAGAGTTTTTGGATGGTAGAGGGGTGTGGGCTAGAGTTTTTGGATGGTAGAGGGGTGTGGGCTAGAGTTTTTGGATGGTAGAGGGGTGTGGGGTAGAGTTTTTGGATGGTAGAGG
This sequence comes from Isurus oxyrinchus, assembly GCA_026770705.1. Classification (NCBI taxonomy): domain Eukaryota; kingdom Metazoa; phylum Chordata; class Chondrichthyes; order Lamniformes; family Lamnidae; genus Isurus; species Isurus oxyrinchus. The sequence goes on from JANJGN010000030.1 coordinate 24,818,642, forward strand.
GGTGTGGGCTAGAGTTTTTGGATGGTAGAGGGGTGTGTGGGCTAGAGTTTTTGGATGGTAGAGGGGTGTGGGCTAGAGTTTTTGGATGGTAGAGGGGTGTGTGGGCTAGAGTTTTTGGATGGTAGAGGGGTGTGGGCTAGAGTTTTTGGATGGTAGAGGGGTGTGTGGGCTAGAGTTTTTGGATGGTAGAGGGGTGTGTGGGCTAGAGTTTTTGGATGGTAGAGGGGTGTGGGCTAGAGTTTTTGGATGGTAGAGGGGTGTGTGGGCTAGAGTTTTTGGATGGTAGAGGGGTGTGGGCTAGAGTTTTTGGATGGTAGAGGGGTGTGTGGGCTAGAGTTTTTGGATGGTAGAGGGGTGTGTGGGCTAGAGTTTTTGGATGGTAGAGGGGTGTGTGGGCTAGAGTTTTTGGATGGTAGAGGGGTGTGTGGGCTAGAGTTTTTGGATGGTAGAGGGGTGTGTGGGCTAGAGTTTTTGGAAGGTAGAGGGGTGTGTGGGCTAGAGTTTTTGGATGGTAGAGGGGTGTGTGGGCTAGAGATTTTGGATGGTAGAGATGTGTGTGGGGAAGAGTTTTTGGATGGTAGAGGGGTGTGTGGGCTAGAGTTTTTGGATGGTAGAGATGTGTGTGGGGTAGAGTTTTTGGAGGTAGAGGGGTGTGTGGACTAGAGTTTTTGGAGGTAGAGGGGTGTGTGGGCTAGAGTTTTTGGATGGTAGAGGGGTGTGTGGGCTAGAGTTTTTGGATGGTAGAGGGGTGTGGGCTAGAGTTTTTGGATGGTAGAGGGGTGTGGGCTAGAGTTTTTGGATGGTAGAGGGGTGTGGGCTAGAGTTTTTGGATGGTAGAGGGGTGTGGGCTAGAGTTTTTGGATGGTAGAGGGGTGTGTGGGCTAGAGTTTTTGGATGGTAGAGGGGTGTGTGGGCTAGAGTTTTTGGATGGTAGAGATGTGTGTGGGGTAGAGTTTTTGGAGGTAGAGGGGTGTGTGGACTAGAGTTTTTGGATGGTAGAGGGGTGTGGGCTAGAGTTTTTGGATGGTAGAGGGGTGTGGGCTAGAGTTTTTGGATGGTAGAGGGGTGTGGGGTAGAGTTTTTGGATGGTAGAGGGGTGTGGGGTAGAGTTTTTGGAGGTAGAGGGGTGTGTGGGCTAGAGTTTTTGGATGGTAGAGGGGTGTGTGGGCTAGAGTTTTTGGATGGTAGAGGGGGGTGTGGGCTAGAGTTTTTGGATGGTAGAGGGGTGTGGGCTAGAGTTTTTGGATGGTAGAGGGGTGTGGGCTAGAGTTTTTGGATGGTAGAGGGGTGTGTGGGCTAGAGTTTTTGGATGGTAGAGGAGTGTGTGGGCTAGAGTTTTTGGATGGTAGAGGGGTGTGGGCTAGAGTTTTTGGATGGTAGAGGGGTGTGGGCTAGAGTTTTTGGATGGTAGAGGGGTGTGTGGGCTAGAGTTTTTGGATGGTAGAGGGGGGTGTGGGCTAGAGTTTTTGGATGGTAGAGGGGTGTGTGGGCTAGAGTTTTTGGATGGTAGAGGGGGGTGTGGGCTAGAGTTTTTGGATGGTAGAGGGGTGTGGGCTAGAGTTTTTGGATGGTAGAGGGGTGTGGGCTAGAGTTTTTGGATGGTAGAGGGGTGTGGGCTAGAGTTTTTGGATGGTAGAGGGGTGTGGGCTAGAGTTTTTGGATGGTAGAGGGGTGTGGGCTAGAGTTTTTGGATAGTAGAGGGGTGTGTGGGTAGAGTTTTTGGATGGTAGAGGGGGGTGTGGGCTAGAGTTTTTGGATGGTAGAGGGGGGTGTGGGCTAGAGTTTTTGGATGGTAGAGGGGTGTGTGGGCTAGAGTCGTGTATCGAAGAATTTTGGGGAATATAAGGAGGTGAGGTTTTGTTCTGAATAACAGCTTAGTTCTTTTCTTGGAAACCACCTCCCCATTTCTGCCCCCGTTCTTCTGGTTACCTAGTGACAATTGTGCAAATTTTGCAGCCATTTCCTTCATAACTTGGGCCCCTTCAGCTTCTGGCTGGTGGTGAGCCATTTCCCTCAGAATCCTGCAGGCAACAAGGCCAGAAGATACCGACTCCCCACCCTGAGGATGGAGAAGACAAGTTAAAGAGAAAATGAGAGGACATTTCCAATTCCAACCCCTCTTCCTACATCACCACTTGCTCCTCCTCCTACTAGCCTTATCCCAACTCTACTGTGTTAAGGATGTATGGCACTCTGGGGCATCGAGAAATGTAACGGGTTGTCAAAAGCTGGTAAAACTGACATTATTTTAATTCCTTCATGGAATGGGGGCATTGCTGGCAAGCTGTTGCCCATCCCTAATTGCCCTTGAACTTCAGAGGGCATTGAGGAGTCAACCACGTTGCTGTGGGTCTGGAGCCACATGTATTCCAGACCAGGTAAGGACAGCAGATTTCCTTCCCTCAAGGGCATTAGTGAACCAGATGGGTTTTTACAGAAATGGATGGTGGTTCTCATGGTCATCATCACTGGGATTAGCTTTCAATTCCAGATTTTTTATTAATTCAGTTCAAATTTCACCAGCTGCCATGGTGTCCTGGATCCCTGAATGGCTAGCCCAGTGACATTACCACTACATCACCCGCTCCCTCCCTCACCGTGCACCACCATCAGAGGACAGTTAAGAGTTAACCATATTGGAGTGGGTCTGGAGTCACATATATCCCAGAATGGGTAAGATGGGAGGTTTCATTCCCTAAAGGGCATTAACAAACCAGGTGTGCTTATTACAAATATTGATGATAGCTTCACGTTCACCATTATTGAGACTCACTTTCAATTCTAGATATTATTAACTGAATTTAAATTCCACCAGCTTTCAAAGTGGGATTTGAACCCATGTCCCCTAGAGCATTAGCCCGGGCGTTCTCGTCAAGTGACCATTACAACTACACCATCATCTCTCCAATGATAGCGATGAGGAGTTCCAGGGTTAGTCTAGGAGGCTGCATAATAAGGGATAATTCCAGAACAATCCTTCCTTTGCCTTCCTCCCCTTCCTGTTTGTGTAACCTCCTCTCGTCTTCCAACCCTCCGAGTGCTTTGTATTGATCCAATTCTCTTCTCTGGTTCATCCCTTTCAGCCCACCATTGGCAGCCGTGCCCTCAGCAGCCTGGGCCCTAAGCTCTGTAGTCCCTCCCCTAAACCTCTCCCCAACTCTCTCCTCCTCACAGATGCTCCTTAAAGCCTAACTCTTTGACCAAGCTTTCGGTGTGACGTGGTGTCAACTTTTGTCTGACAACACTCCTGTGAAGTAGAATGTTTCTTGAAGAGAGCTTTTGACATGCGAGTCCTTGTTGTTGATGAAGAAGGGGCGAAAGGACCTTTAATTTGGAGCAAACGCCCCAGATCCTCTTCTTCCCAGCTCTCCCTCTCTCTCTCTCACCATTTCCCAGAAGTAGGTGGCCATCTCATTGCGGCTTTGCAGGACTCCCCAGATGAACAGGTCAGTCCAAGGAGAGGCGCACTTCCTTGTTTGATAGGGAAACTCCTGGGGTTTCAGCAGCTGAAACAGGAAATCACAATTATTTGGTCATATTTGTTACCCACTTGACTCAGTTGGTACCGATCCTAATTCCGAGCTGGGACGTTACAGGTTCCCGTAGCCCCTTTCTAGTGACCAGAGTACACAATCTGTAATTGGTACTTCTGTGCAGTGCTGAGTGAGTGCTGCACTGTTGTAGGTGCCATCTTTCGCATGACTGAGCAAGGCCCACCCTTCAGCCATCTGGAACAAAATTAATTAACTGCTCATCTCTCTCGCTGTTGTTTGCGGAACCTTTGAAAGAAAGACTTGCATTTCTATTTGCATTTCACAACCACATGGTGCCCCGAAGCACTCTACAGCTAATGAAGCACTTCCAAAGTGCAGTCATTGTTGTAATGCAGCAAACACGGCAGCCAATTTACACACAGCAAGCTCCCACAAACAGTAATGTGACAACGACAGATGATCTGTTTTTGTGATGCTGGCTGAGAGATAAATATTGGCCAGTTCACGGGGGAGAACTCTGCATTTCTTTGAAATAGTGCCGGGGATCTTTTATATCCACTTGACATGGAAGATGGGCCTCATTTTAACAGCTCATCCAAAAGCCAGCACCTTCAACAGTGCAGCGCTCCCTCCGTACTGCACTGGAGCGACAGTGTAGATTTGGCTGCTAGAATGGGGAGGCGTTTGAGCCCACATACTTCCAGACTCAAAGGCAAGAGATTTGTCTTAGGAGTTCAGGGACAGATCAGCTAATCGAATGACGGAACAGTCTTGAAAGGATGATTGGCCTGAGCACTACCAACTCAGCTATGCTGCCAAAAGTCTTTGGGCCAAGGGTGGTGATGATGGGGGGAAGATGGAAGAAATTTTGAATAAAATGTTTGATGCCAACATTGCCACGACATAAATTCAAGGCTCTGGTGCCCAGAAAACAAAACCAAAAATCTGATTCTTACTAGCTCGTTTTTCCGAGAGTCAGCCTGTTTGAATAGTTGTCCGTACATCGGCTCGCTAAAATCTCCCATCAGATCTTTCAGCACTTTCATCACCTCGAGGAGTGTGTAGCTCCGATGACTCCCATCGATGCTTGCGCTGTCGGGCAGGAGCGTAGCCTCCTTGCCTTGCAATGACCGCCTCTCCTCCTTCTTCTTCTGAAGGAAGGTGTGGAGGAGGGAGTTCCCCGCCACTGAGCTGTAGAGCTCCTCCAGGCGCCGGTACGAGAGGTACTCCACCATGTTGATCCCGTTGTCAATGAAGAGCTTGACGAACTCCGGCTTGTTGTTCACCAGAGCAGCGGTCATGGGGTCCTCCAGGTCACAGGACTGCAACAGGAACAACAGAATGATGAATTGTCGGCTTATTACCACCCCCTCTCCTCTCCAGAGGGCCCTGACTCTCGCCAAGCTGTGGGGAGGCATCACAGTTGGGTCCAGTCCTGCTGTACCCTGTATTCAGAGGCCTCCTACAACAGGCCTCAGTGTTGCTATTGGCTGCAGAGTAGGGCTAGGATTCTGAGGCCTCTACAACAGGCCTCAGTGTTGCTATTGGCTGCAGAGTAGGGCTAGGATTCTGAGGCCTCTACAACAGGCCTCAGTGTTGCTATTGGCTGCAGAGTAGGGCTAGGATTCTGAGGCCTCTATAACAGGCCTCAGTGTTGCTAGGCTGCAACTGAGTAGGGCCAGGATTCGGAGGCCTCCTACAATAGGCCTTGGTATAGCTATAGGCTGCAGAGTAGGGCCAGGATTCAGAGGAGGTACTGTTTTTACGGGAGACGGTAGTGTCGTGGTAATATCACTGGACTAGTAATCCAGAGGTCTGAGCAAATGCTCTGGGGGCAAAGGCTCAAATCCCACCACGGCAGCTGGTGGAATTTAAGTTCAATTAATAAAATCTGGAATTGTAAACGGTCTCAGTAATGGGGCAGAAATCTGCTGTCCTTACCCGGTCTGGCCTACATGTGACTCCGGACCCACAGCAATGTGGTTGACTCTTAACTGCCCTCTGAAATGGCCTAGCAAGCCTGTCAGGGGCAATGAGAGATGGGCAACAAATGCTGGCCGTGAAGGAATAAAACAAACCCTGTGCAGTCTCACCTAGCTCCAGCTTTTGCTGGGGTCTTTGCAAACACACTCTTACCTTCCACAGGATTTCTCCGTTAAATAATTGGCTCTTGGCAAGATCAACTCGGCTCCAGGCCACTGCCAGTTTCAGCTCATCGCGGTACGCCTCGGCGTTAGTGCTCTGCTTCTTGCAGGCTGCGGGTGGATAGAGAACAGGGTTCAAAGAGGGAGCCACCCAGTGTAAACTCTGTACACACAGCTCAAGGGCCTGGCAAGGATCAATAGTGGGAGTGTTGAACCTGAGAACGGTCATTACTGTGACAGTCTGTACTTGGGATTGTCTATGCCGGAATGGTCGGAGTTGGGAATGATCATTGTTGGCAATAGTTAGCATTGGGATTAATCAGTAGGAGGAATAGAAAACAGCGGGATTGAGCAGCACTGGGATTGGCCAGTGTCAGGAAAGCCCAGTGCTGGGATTGGCCCGTACCAGGATTAGCCAGTGCTGCAATTGGCCTGTACCAGGATTGACCAGTGCTGGGATTGGCCTGTACCAGGATTGGCCAGTGCCAGGATAGCCCAGTACTGGGATTGACCAGTGCCAAGATTAGCCTGTAACGCGATTGGCCATTGCTGGGATTGTTCTGTACCAAGATTGGGCAGTGCCGAGGCTGGTCAGTGTCAGGATTGGCCAGTGCTGGATTGGCCAGTGCTGGGATTGGCCAGTGCCAGATTGGCCAGTACCAGGATTGGCCAGTGCTGAATTGGCCAGTGCTGGGATTGGCCAGTGCCAGATTGGCCTATACCAGGATTGGCCTGTACCAGGATTGGACAGTACTGGGATTCTGGTGCTGTGATTGACCAATGCTGGCATTGGTCTGTACCAGGATCGGCCAGTACCGTGATCGAACAATTATCGGGATTCTGGTGCTGTGGTCAATATCAGAAGGAAATTTTAATTTGTCAGGCAGGTGAGTTACAGTCATTGTTATAACATCCAGGTAAAGGCATCACCTGATGTTCCAGGCCAAACAAAAAGGAGAAAGACTTGTATTTCCACAGCTACAGATTGTCCCAAAGCGTTTTACAGCCAATGAAGTACTTTTGAAGTGTAGTCACTGTTGCAATGCAGGAAATGTGGCAGCCAATTTGACCACAGCAATCTCCCAGAAACAGCAATGTGATAATGATCTGATAATCTGTTTTTAGCATTGCTGGTTGAGGAATAAATACTGCCCAGGACACTGGGCAGAAGTAGCCTGCTGTTCTTTGAAATAGTGCCACTTCCTTTACACTCGCCTGAAAGGGTAGACAAGGCTTCAGTTTAACATCTCATCCAGAAGGTGGCACCTCCAACACTGCAGCACTACCTCAGTAATGCGCTGGGGTGTCAGCCTTGATTTTTGCTCTTAAGTGGGGCTTGAACCTACAAGCTGCTGCCCGAGAGGCAAGAGTGGTAGCCACTAAGTCATCACAGACAGTCAGGGATAGGATTAGTCGTTCTCAGATGGGATGATAGACAGTGAACTGCAGTTGACCTCAATGTCCCCAGAAGAGGGTGGGACAAAAACCAGGCCAGACTCCTGCTCCTGATTACAGTCCAAATGTCAGGTGAGCACCGAATCCTTCAAACTGTGATGCCTTTCAGAGTTGAATAGTCTACTGCATTGTATTGGCTCAAAGGCCACGAGTGACAACCTGCATTAGATACATGTTGAAACTTGTCCCTGTACCAGAGTTTACACCTTCGAGGCTGAGGGCAGGAAGAGGCTGGGAATTGAAAATGAATGGTTTGTTTTTTGGATGTTACCTTTGAAAAGTGCTTTCAAAATCATCGTATCGAACTCCTCTGTCCCATCCAGATCTGCATTGTAGACAGTCACCAGGTGCTTGTTTTCAAAAATCTTCTCCACCTACAAATCAGGACATGTAACATTGTGGAGTCAGTTAGAAGGAGAGTAGTTAGGGTTAGGGTTAGGGTTAGATGGAGAGTAGTTAGGGTTAGGATTAGGGTTAGATGGAGAGTAGTTAGGGTTAGGGTTAGGGTTAGATGGAGAGTAGTTAGGGTTAGGATTAGGGTTAGGTTTAGATGAAGAGTAGTTAGAGTTAGGGTTAGGATTAGATGGAGAGTAGTTAGGGTTAGGATTAGGGTTAGATGGAGAGTAGTTAGGGTTAGGGTTAGGGTTAGATGGAGAGTAGTTAGGGTTAGGATTAGGGTTAGGTTTAGATGGAGAGTAGTTAGAGTTAGGGTTAGGATTAGGGTTAGACGGAGAGTAGTTCGATTTAGGATTGGGTTAGGGTTTGATGGATAGTAGTTAGAGTTAGGGTTAGGGTTAGATGGAGAGTAGTTAGGCTTAGGGTTAGGGTTGTGGTTAGATGGAGAGTAGTTAGGGTTGGGGTTAGACAGACGGTAGTTGGAGTTGGGTTGGGGTTAGACGGAGGGTTAGGGTTAGGGTTAGGGTTAGGTTTAGATGGAGAGTAGTTAGAGTTAGGATTAGGGTTAGGTTTAGATGGAGAGTAGTTCGATTTAGGATTAGGGTTAGGGTTTGATGGAGAGTAGTTAGAGTTAGGGTTAGGATTAGGGTTAGACGGAGAGTAGTTCGATTTAGGATTAGGGTTAGGGTTTGATGGAGAGTAGTTAGAGTTAGGGTTAGGGTTAGATGGAGAGTAGTTAGGCTTAGGGTTAGGGTTAGATGGAGAGTACTTAGGGTTAGGGTTAAGGTTGTGGTTAGATGGAGAGTAGTTAGGGTTGGGGTTAGACAGACGGTAGTTAGGGTTAGGGTTGGGGTTAGACGGAGGGTTAGGGTTAGGGTTAGGGTTAGGGTTAGATGGAGAATAGTTAGGGTTAGGGTTGGGGTTAGACAGAGGGTAGTTAGGGTTAGGGTTGGGGTTAGACAGAGGGTAGTTACGGTTAGGGTTGTGGTTAAACGTAGGGTAATTAGGTATAATTGATTGGAACCCTTCAGGACCCAAACATGCCCAACAGAGTCAGGAAATAAAGACCAAAGAGACAGAAAGAGATAGAGAGAAAGTGAAAGTGCTGCCCATGTCTCAGTGGTAATGCTCTTATCTTAGCGTCTGAAGATTGTGAGTTCAAGTCCCATTCTTGAGACTTGAGTGTTCAAGCCTAAGCTGGCTTTCCATGTCCAGCACTGAGGGAATGCTGCACTGTCAGAGGATCAGACATTAAAATGAGGCTCTGTCTTCCCTCTCAGTTGGATGTAAAAGTCCCATGATGCTATTTTGAGAGGAAAAGCAGTGGAGTTCTCCCCTGGTGGGATGCTCAATATTCATCCCTCAATCAACATCATGAAAGCAGGTTATCTGGTCATTGTCACATTGCTGTTTGTGGGATCTTGCTGTGCACAAATTATCTGCCACCTTTCCCACACTACAACCCTGACTCTCCCTGCATTGGTTGTAAAACGATGTGGGACTTTCTGAGGTTGTGAAAGGTATGTGAATGCAAGAAGGGGTTCCCCTGATCATCTTCAAAAAGTGCTACGAGATCTTTTACACCCACCTGAGAGAACAGTTTAACGTCTCACAGCACCTCTGACAATGCGGCACCCCCTCAGTACTGCATTGGGAGCGTCCGGCTACGCTGTGTGCCCAAGTCTCTGGGGTGGGACTTCAGTGCCTGGCTGCGACCCAGAGGGTCTGAGTCTGGCCCAGCAGTGGATTATGGTAATGCTGCTGGACGAGTTATGCAGAGGCCCAGGCTAATGCTCTGGAGACAGGTTCAAATCCCACCACGGCGGCTGGTGGAATTTGAATTCAGTTAATAAACCTGGAAGACCAAGTTAGTCTCATTAATGGTAACCATGACAACTGATTGCCATAAATCTGATTCACTAATGCCCTTTAGGGACGGAAATGGTCATCCTTACTTGGTCTGGCCCACATGTGACTCCGGATTCTTGCACTGGCCGATTAAGGCAAATCACTTAGCCAAAAGCTCATGGAATGCTATCCTTTATTTCGGGAGGGATTGAACGTAAAAGTAAGGATGTTATGTTTCAGTTATACAGGGCAATGATGCAGGTTTGGTCTCTTTATCTAAGGAAGGATGTAAATGTATTGGAGACGGTTCAGAGGAGGTTTACTAGATTGATACCTGGAATGAGCTTATGAGGAAAGGTTGGACAGACTGGGCTTGTTTCCACTGGAGTTTAGAAGAGCGAGGGGTGACTTGATTGAAGTTTACAAGATCCTGAACGGCCTTGACAAGGTGGATGTGGAAAGGATGTTTCCTCTTGTGGGTGAGTCCAGGACTAGGGGGTCACTGTTTTAAAATTAGGGGTCGCCCTTTTAGGACAGAGATGGGGAGAAATTGTTTCTCTCAGAGGGCTGTGCGACTTTGGAATTCTCTGTCTCAGAAGGCGGTGGAGGCGGAGTCATTGAATATTTTTAAGGCCGAGGTAGATAGATTCTTGTTAGGCAAGGGAATCGGGGTTAGACAGGAATGTGGAAGTCGAAAGACAAGAAGATCAGCCACCATCTTATTGAATGGGCGGAACAGGCTCGAGGGGCCGAATGGTCTACTCCTGCTCCTAGTTCTTATGTTCTTATGTTCTAGTCCAGGAGCGATTGGGGATGGGCAGCACATGCTGGCCTTGCCAGTGATGCCCACATCCCCTGAAAGAATTTTTTAAAAAAATCTGACCTCTCCTGTCCTCACCATTATTGGGACTTACCAGCTCCACCAGACTGTGGACATCTTCAGAGGGAAAGTGCTTTCGGATCCGCCCTTCCACTTCCTCCTTCAAAGTTTCCGCTGTGAAGGATTTCACCATGACCTCGGCCAGGATGTCCGCCATCCCTCCCGATCCCGCCAGGATTAGCCATGGGATGTTGTTCATCGTCGCCTTGTAAATTCTCTAGCGGCCCAGAGTAAAAAGGTCAGATTAAAAATGTACCCACACAATACCCAGTCTGTCTCTTCAGTTATACTGTGGAAGTCTCACTATAGGATCCCTTAGAGGGAGGGTCTCACAATCGTTGCCCCTTAATGAAGGATCCTTTGAAGGAAAGGTCTCCTGATGAGGCCCCCATGGTGAAGCAACACTCTGTCAGCACGGCACTGGGAGCGTCAGGATGGATTAGTGCTTCCCAGACATTTTAATGTCTCATATGTTAGCCAACACCTCTGACAATGCAGCACTCCCTCAGTACTCCACTGGGAGTGTTAGGCTAGATTATGTGCTCCAGTCTCTGGAGAAGGAGTTCAGCTCCTCATTATGTCTCAGAGGTGGATGCGTTACCACTGAAGTCAAAGGCTGACACTTCATTCAGCCGCACTGAGCCACAAACTTGTTCCATGTATCTGACTTCTCTCTCACCCCAGCACATGGACCCCTCATTGCACTCACCAGCTTCCCGAGGCTGTGGACCAACACCGGGCACCACACTTCAGGAAGGGCAGGAAGGCTTTCAGAGTGGGCACAGAGATAGATTTGCGAGGATGCTGCCGGGGATGAGGGACTTCAGATAGGTTGGAATATCTGGGACTGTTCTTCTCGGAGAAGGGAAGGCTGAGCGGAGAGTTGATTGAGGTTTTCAAAACCATGAGAGGCCTAGACGGAGTAGATAGGGAGAAACTGACTCCTTAGGTGGAAGGGTCAAAAACCAGCCAGCGCCAATTTAAGACGATTGGCAAAAGAACCAAAGGTGACATGAGGAAATATTTTTTTTTTGATGAGTTTAGGATCTGGAACGCAATGTCTGAGTGTGCAGTGGGGGCTGATTCAATCATGGCTTCAAAAGGGAATTGTGCAATTATCCAAAAAGAAAAGAATTTGTCTGGATAAAGTGGGGTGGCACTAGCTGATTTGCTCTCGCAGAGATCTAGCACAGATTTGTTGGGCAGATTGACCTCCTTCTGCCCTGTAACCATCCCATGATTCTATCTTCAGAATGATCGAGCTTTGTTTAAGAGGAGGGTCTCTTAAAAGGGACATTATGATGGGCCCCTTAAAGAGGACTCTCACTGCTCGGGTATCCGCGTGGGGGAGTCTCGCCACCCATATTCTTTAAAGAGGGTATCTTGTAATCATCTTCCCTTGAGGGGCTCACACTGTCAATGCTCTTAAGGAGGGGATCTCCTTAAAAAAAAAGAGGCTCATCATCTGGACAACTTAAGTCTGACTATCAGGACTGGGGAACCTTTCCATCAGAGCTACTGGGTCTGATTATTGGACCCTTGAAGCTATTTCACAATCACATTCTGCTATCTTCATAGTGGGGATTCTAAATTGTAAGATCTTTGCTACATCTGCCCAGTCACTGCAGAGGAGAAGTTTCAGTTCAGTTCCTCTCCCTTCACTATTCATAAGGACAGAACGACTTAAGTCAGCTCCTCACCTCCAGCATGTTGGGCCCTCCTTTGATCAGCATGCACAGCACTGGGATCTCAATACTTCCGCTCCCTACAGATAAAATAGGTAAACATTAGCACAGGTCTCTCTGTGACACAAGGTTTGTGTGTCTGTCAGTGTCATGTTTGTGTAGAATGTTTGTGCATCAATGTGTGTGTGTATACATGTATGCATGTGTGTGCATGTGTGTGTATACATGTGTGCAGGTGTGCGTGTACATGTATATGTGTTTGCATGTACATGTATGCATGTGTGTACGTGTATGTGTGTACATGTATGCTTTGTGTGTGTGTGTGCATACGTGTATTCATGTGTGTGCGTGTATGTGTGTATGCAGGTGTGTGTGTGTATACATGTGTGAGTGTATACGTGTGTGCATTTATGTACATGTATGCGGGAGTGTATGTGTGTTTGTGTGTGTATGCTTGTGTGCATGTGTGTGTGTATATATACGTGCATGTGGGTGTGTGTGAGTGTGTGTGTACATGTATGCATGTGTGTGTGCATGCACATATACGCACGTCTGTGTGTGTATGCGTGTGTGTGTATACACGTATGCATGTGTGTGTGTACGTGTATGCAGGTGTGTGTGTATACGTGTGTGCATTTATGTACGTGTATGTGGGGGTGTGTGTTTATGTGTACATGTGTGTTTGTGTGTGTATATATGTGTGCATGTGGGTGTGTGAGAGAGTGTGTGTACATGTATGCATGTGTGTACATGTATGCATGTGTCTGTGTGCATACGTGTATGCGTGTGTATGTGTGTGTGTGTGTATCTGTGTATGCGGGAGTGTGTTTATATACGTGTGTGTGTGTGTGTATGTGTATGCAGCTGTGTGTCTGTGTGTGTACTTGCGCTTATTTATATGTATATGTGTGTGTGTGTACATGTATGTGTGTGTGTATGTGTCTGTGTGTGTATGTGTGTGTGTACATGTATGCGTGTGTGTGTATGTGTGTGTGTACATGTATGCGTGTGTGTGTACATGTATGCGTGTGTGTGTACATGTATGCATGTGTGTGTACATGTATGAGTGTGTGTGTATGTGTGTACATGTATGTGTGTGTACATGTATGTGTGTGTACATGTATGCGTGTGTGTACATGTATGTGTGTGTACATGTATGTGTGTGTGTGTGTACATGTATGCGTGTGTGTACATGTATGCGTGTGTGTGTATGTGTGTGCGTACATGTGTGTTTTTGTGTGTGTGTACGTGTGTGTATGTATGTGTGTGTATGTGTACATGTATGCATGTGTGTGTACATGTATGTGTGTGTGCATACATGTACACACACATACACACGCATACATGTACACACACACACATACATGTACACACGCATACACGCGAACAGGCACACACACATAAACACACACACATGCACATGCGTGTGTGTGTGTACATGTATGCGTGTGTGTGTGTACATGTATGCGTGTGTATGTGTGTGTGTACATGTATGCATGTGTGTGTGTACATGTATGCGCGTGTGTGTACATGTATGCATGTGTGTGTGTGTACATGTATGTATGTGTGTGTGTGTGTGTGTGTGTGTGTATACATGTATGCGTGTGTGTGTGTGTGTGTGTGTGTGTGTGTGTGTGAAGCTGGAGGGCCAATCAGAGGATTTCCAGTTTGAAAGGAGTAGCAGCCGCAGTGGGAAGTAAGGGAGAGAGAGGGAGCTTCAAAATGGAGGTGGTCACTCTTTGCAACTTTTTCAAATAAAAATTAGATTCAGCAGGCAGGCCACCAGAGCGGGATGGGAGGTTGGGGGGGGGGTGTTGGGGAAGGGGGCAATGACCCTCTACATTGCAGCCTGTGGCTGCTCCTCCACTCGGACAGTTAGGGAGGGTCTCTAAACCTGCCCGGAGTGCTGACTCCTGGTCTCCCGCTGGGTGTCCAACTCCAGGCAGCTGAACTGACTCCTGCCACCAGCAGGAATCTACAAAGCTGACAGGAAAATTCTAATTGGTCTATTTAATTCGACTCAATTAGTTCCCTGCCCCTCATGGCTCCCCAAAAAGGGCTCAGAGGTGGGATGGAGCCAGGGAATTGCCCCCAGCTCCCACCCGGCCGGGGGCAGGCGGGGGTTGCGGGGGTGGGGGGTGGGGGGGGGGGGGGGGTGGGGGGGTCTAGTTATTAGCCCCGATTGATTCTGATCTGGGTCTGAAAATCCAGTCCCTGGCGTGTGATGTTTGGTGGGTGCGGATCGGAGCAGGATGTCTGGAGTTTAACAGACATGTACTAGAAACTGCGGAGAAAAGCACATCTCTGTCTCACTGTCATTGCAAGTAGAACACATCCACTTTCCGGAGTGGAATGAGGTGTCTGAGGTAAGGAAGACCAGACCAGGCCAGACTCTCACAGTAGGTGATGAGTGAGAATGAGGCAGGGTGACTCCCAGCTGCAGTTTTTATTCGAACGAGGAATGTTGTTGGGCAATTTATGGAGGTGCTGACAATTATAAAAGGGACGGGACAGAGCAGATAGAAACAAGCTGTTGAAGGGGCTGGAATAAGTTTGCTCATTTTGCCAATACACACCTCCGATTCCCGTCCTCTGTGTCAATATATGTTCCTCCAGTCGGGCCTGGAACTGGATTTCTCCTCCCATCCGATTGTTGGTCCCATCATCCACCAGAAGGAAGGCAGAGTAATTGTCATCCAGCGCATGGTCTGCCTCCTTATCACTGCCCACTGTGTACTGTACAGGAAACGAACCCTGAGAGAGTGAAGGTGAAGGGGATTTAATTAGAGTGAGAATCAAGCCTGCTCTTATAGATATACACACACACGTACTCACGCACATGCACACTCACACAGACTCACAGACTCACGCTCACACAGACTCACACAGACTCACACTCACACAGACTCACACTCACACAGACTCACACTCGCACAAACTCACGCTCACACAGACTCACGCTCACACAGACTCACACAGACTCACACTCACACAGACTCACACAGACTCACATTCACACAGACTCACACAGACTCACACTCACACAGACTCACACTCACACAGACTCACATTCATACAGACTCACACAGACTCACACTCACACAGACTCACACAGACTCACGCTCACACAGACTCACACAGACTCACACTCACACAGACTCACACTCACACAGACTCACACTCGCACAAACTCACGCTCACACAGACTCACGCTCACACAGACTCACGCTCACACAGACTCACACAGACTCACACTCACACAGACTCACACTCACACAGATTCACACTCGCACAAACTCACGCTCACACAGACTCACGCTCACACAGACTCACACAGACTCACACTCACACAGACTCACACTCGCACAGACTCACACTCGCACAAACTCACGCTCAAACAGACTCACGCTCACACAGACTCACGCTCACACAGACTCACACAGACTCACGCTCACACAGACTCACACTCACACAGACTCACACAGACTCACGCTCACACAGACTCACACTCACACAGACTCACACAGACTCACACTCGCACAAACTCACGCTCACACAGACTCACGCTCACACAGACTCACATTCACACAGACTCACACTCACACAGACTCACACTCACACAGACTCACATTCACACAGACTCACACAGACTCACATTCACACAGACTCACACAGACTCACACTCACACAGACTCACACTCACACAGACTCACATTCATACAGACTCACACAGACTCACACTCACACAGACTCACACTCACACAGACTCACACTCACACAGACTCACACTCGCACAAACTCACGCTCACACAGACTCACACTCACACAGACTCACGCTCACACAGACTCACACAGACTCACACTCACACAGACTCACTCACACAGACTCACACTCACACAGACTCACACTCGCACAAACTCACGCTCACACAGACTCACGCTCACACAGACTCACACAGACTCACACTCACACAGACTCACACTCACACAGACTCACACTCGCACAAACTCACGCTCACACAGACTCACGCTCACACAGACTCACACAGACTCACGCTCACACAGACTCACACTCACACAGACTCACACAGACTCACACTCACACAGACTCACACTCGCACAAACTCACGCTCACACAGACTCACGCTCACACAGACTCACATTCACACAGACTCACACTCACACAGACTCACACTCACACAGACTCACATTCACACAGACTCACACAGACTCACATTCACACAGACTCACACAGACTCACACTCACACAGACTCACACTCACACAGACTCACATTCACACAGACTCACACAGACTCACACTCACACAGACTCACATTCATACAGACTCACACAGACTCACACTCACACAGACTCACACAGACTCACACTCACACAGACTCACACTCACAGACACACAGTCTCACAAAGACTCACACTTACACAGACTCAAATTCACTCAGACTCACGCTCACAGACTCACCCTCACAGACTCACACTCACACACACACAGATTCACATTCACACAGACTCACACAGACTCTCACTCACAGACTCACACTCACATACACACTCACACTCACATAGACACACACAGATACACACTCATGCAGACTCACATTCACACAGACTCACACTCACACATACACACAGACATACACTCACACAGATACACACTCACACACACTCACACTCACACAGATACACACACAGACTCACACTCACACAGACTCACACTCACACATACACACAGACATACACTCACACAGATACATACTCACACACACTCACACAGATACACACTTACACAAACTCACACTCACACAGACACACACACAGACACACACACACACTCATGCAGATCACACTCACACACACTCACACACAATCACAGACTCACACACACACTCATTCAGATAGTGTGACATGAGAAAAAACTTTTTCACACAACGAGTGGTTCGGGTCTGGAATGCATGGCCTGGAAGTGTGGTGGAGACAGGTTCAATTGAGACATTCAAGAGGACATTAGATGATTATTTGAATAGAAGCAATGTGCAAGGGAACAGGGAAATGGTGGGGCCAATGGCACTAGGTCATAGTGCTCATTTGGAGAGCCGGTGAAGATATGATAGGTTGAATGGCCTCCTTCTGTGCCATTAAGATTCTGTGATTCTGTGACAGTCTCACGCAAACAGTTTTTCACACACTCACACAGTCCCGCACACACATGCACGCACTCCCATTCCCAGGCTAAGGGAAGGTTTCCAGAAACCTGCAGGCCCAAAAAAGATTCCTCACTGCAGGGTGCAGACCTGAAGGCTAAGTGTCAAGACCAAGCAGCTGGTATGCATTTTGAAGTATTACAGATCACACAGGCAGGTTTCAAAAACTTTGAAAAATCAATACTTGACAGAGCACACTCGCGACCCCACTGACCCCTCTTATCCCGCCCGTGGATGAGGTTTATACGAATGTGTCCTACCCACCTGCCTGAAGATCGCACGGGTGCCGGAAAATCGGTGTCGATTGGTGAGTCAAGGGCCTTAAGTGGCTCGTTAATTATTGGCAGGCGCAGCAGATATCATCGCGTGACCGCCCAATGACATATCGCGATGCTGTGCGGTGACATTGGGACGCTTGCTCAATATCTCCGCGCATCATTTTACGCGCGGATGTGAGGGGCCTGTCCCCCAGCTCGCCAACAGGGAAACGCTGCCCACAAATTCTCACTCAAACGCACATTCACAAACACATTTGCAGAAATATGCACATTGAAACATATACTCACATAACTATAGATGCACACATATACATGCACAGATGCAAAAACACGCATGTTCTTGAATATAGATGCACAACAAAAACCACACAGTTTGTTAAAAATGTAGATAAATACTGGCTGTTTATAAAGTTTGTAAAGTGGTTTTAAACTTTCATATCTTTGAATGCACATATGATAGAAATAAGCTGTAAACGGAACGTGGACACATAATTCATAAAGTGTTTTTCATGTTCATGTTGTTAATGTTGTTCATGAAATCATTCAGCAGCAACTGGAGAATCGGATTTAACAAAAACTGGTTGTTATGTTGAAATTTGAAGGGTGTTGAATGACACTTTCATGTTCCATTTAAAGTTTCATTCATTCATGTGTTCAACCAATTACTCATGTTTAAGTTTGCACAAGATTTTATAATCACTCTGTGTGCACAATGCTGATTTATACTACACCCAATACACACTGAAACACACTGCCCCCATTATCCACTCCCTCTGCACACACACACACACACACACACACACGTGTGCAAAGGCATTCTCAAGCACACACAAACATCCCCATTCATACATTCAACATGCTCACCTACTTTTCATGTTTGCTGTTGGGATGTGAGTGTTGCTCCAAGGCCAGCATTTATTGCTCATTCCTTATTTCTCTTGAGAAGGTGGTGGTGAGCTGCCTTTCTGATCTGCAGCAGTCCTTGTGGTGAAGGTGCACCCACAGTGCTTTAGCTGTCGCTGTTTGATAGGGCTGAGTGGTTTGCTGCATCAGTTCAGAGGGCAGCAAAAGGTCAACCACATTGTTGTGTGTTTGGAGTTACGTGTAGATTAGACAGGGTAAGGACGGCAGATTTCCTTCCCTAAAGGATACGAGTGAGCCAGATGGGCTCTTACAACAATCTAATAGTTTCCCGAGCATCATTAATGAGACCAGCATTTTATTCCAGATTTATGAATTGAATTTAATTCCTCCAGTTGCCATGGTGGGATTTGAACTCTTGTCTGCACATACACAGATACACACACACACACACACACACAGACACAGACACACAGAGAGACACACACAGATACACACACACAGACACGCAAACAGACACAAAGAGAGACACACACAGACACACACACACACACACAGACACACAAACAGACACACAAACAGACACACACACACACACAGACACACAAACAGACACACAGAGACACAAATAGACATACAGAGACACACATACACACAGACACGCACTCACACACACAGACACGCACACACACACACACACACACACAGACACGCAAACAGACACACAGAGACACACACACACAAATAGACACACAGAGACACACACACACATAGAGACACACACACACAGACACGCACACACACACAAACACGCACACATACACACACACACAGACACACAAACAGACACACAGAGACACACACACACAGACACACAGAGACACACACACACAGACATGCACACACACACACACAGACACGCACACAGACACACAGAGACACACACACACAGACACACAGACACACACACATAGACACACAGAGACACACACACACAGACACGCACACAGACACACAGACACACAGAGACATGCACACACACACAGACAGACAGACAGACACACACACACACACACACACACATATATATGTGTTACCTTGGGGTTCACAAGACGATCTTTCTTGTACACTATTCCCCATGGTGCTATCCCCATGGCAACTACCTTTGTGGTTGACCGTGTGTTTGCCATGGCATGGTCACGCACCGCCTGGCCAACATACTTGCCAATGCCAACCTGCAGTCCACTTGTCACAATCCATGCACCTGTGAGGCAGATCCACATGAACATAATAAAGAGGAGGCTTGGAACACACAGTGAGTAACAGAAAGCAATGGTATCGTGGAGAGTAGAGGACTGAAACTGGCAAGACAGGTTGAGAGTGTGGTTAATAAAGCATACGATATTCTGGGATCTGTGAGTGAGGCAAAGAATACTCAAGCAAGAAGGTTGTGTTAAACCTATATAAAACACTGGTTCAGCCTCATCTAGTGTGTCCAGTTCTGGGTGCCACACCTAAGGAAAGCTGCGAAGGCATTGGAGAGAGTGCAGAAAAGATTCACAAGAATGGTTTTAGGGATGAGGAACTTCAGTGATGTAGATAGATTGGAGAAGTTGGGATTGTTCTCCTTGGAGAAGAGAAGATTGAGAGGAGATTTGATAGAGATGTTCAAAATCATGAGGTGTCTGGACAGTGTAGATAAGGAGAAACTATTCCCATTGGTGGAAGGATTGAGAACAAGAGTGCATAGAATTTAAGTTAATTGGTGAAAGAAGCAATGGAGACGTGAGGAGAAACTTTTTCA
This sequence comes from Isurus oxyrinchus, assembly GCA_026770705.1. Classification (NCBI taxonomy): domain Eukaryota; kingdom Metazoa; phylum Chordata; class Chondrichthyes; order Lamniformes; family Lamnidae; genus Isurus; species Isurus oxyrinchus. Next base: position 24,838,707 of record JANJGN010000030.1, read on the forward strand.
CACAGCAAGTGGTTAGGATCTGGAATGCGCTGCCTGAGAGTGTGGTGGAGGCAGGTTCCATCAAGTTATTCAAGAGGGAATTGGATTATTATCTGAAAAGGAAGAATGTGCAGGGTTATAGGGAGAAGGCGGGTGAGTGGCACTAGGTTCATTGCTCACTCAGTGGGTTGGCACAGATACGATGGGCTGAGTGGCCTCCTTCTGTGATTCTGTGAACAGTAACTTGCTTTTGTAAAGCACCTTTAATACAGAAACATGAGGGAGGCCATTTAGCCCCTTGAGCCTGTTTCCAACAATCAATGAGACCCTAGCTGAGCTCTGACCTAACCCTATGAACCCTGATGGGTCTTGACCTTTCACTTTGGTTTCCCAATTTAAAAAATAATATGCTTACCCTTGTTACTCTATTACTGTTTTATTTCTCTTCTATTCACTGTTACTCCTGTATGTTTTAAGCAATTCAGGACGACATTAAGTATAACATATATTGCAGAGATATCGATAGACAAAGAGAGTGGGCAAAACTGTGGCAAATGGATTTTAATGTGGGCAAATGTGAGGTCATCTACTTTGAGTCCAAAAAGAATAAAAGAGGGGACTTTCCAAATGGCGAAAAGCTAGAAACACCGGAGGCCCAAAGAGACGCGGGATCCAGTTCTGTACTACCAAGCAACTATTCCTGTCTTGGGCTTTTTGAAGAGCTGAAGGGTTGGCAAAGGAAAATAAGTGTTTGATATGAAAGGGGAGCACGGGTTTCTAGGGGGAAGCTTGGCAGTGGGAGTTTCATTTGAGATCAGAGGAAAGAGTGAGGTGGGCAGTCTCAGTAGCTGAAGGCCCAAGGGTGCAGCTTTGAAATGGTAGCTGTTGGTTTAGCTTGTGAAAAAACCCCCAGGGACTGAGCAATGGTGAGATCATATTGGTCACCCCTTAAACACATGCTTGATGGTCCTTTCTATCAGAGTCAATGCAAGGGAAAATCTAAAGGCACGGACAATTGCTGTCCAGTGCATTTGCTGGACCGTTGTATATTTTATATTTCTCAGAGCAATGCAGAGATGACACTAGTTTCTAAATGTGCAACGGGTTTGTTTACAAGAGTTTTAAAATATCTCTGCAGTCATAAAATGTCTGCACTCATGCTTACAGCTCAGCTTCTAGCAGCTTCTGCGGCGTCTGTTTTCTTTGCTCTGAGTCCACACCCAGACTTAACCAATCAAGCACAGTGAGCATAGATCAGTTACCAGACTCTCATAATCAAATACAGACAATTGAACCATTGAGCACTCTACCCAGTTGGATGCTGTCCATTTTATACCACCACGTAATGTTAAAATGAGCCTTACTATGTGAAGAAATTGGAGTAACAAGGTTGCTACTACAACAATACCAACAACAGCTTGCATGTATATACCACCTTTAATGCAGTGAAACATCCCAAGGTCATTCATAGGAGTATTATCAAACAAGATTTGACTCTGAGCCATTTAAGAAGATATTAGGACACATGAACAAAAACTTGGGTGCAGGTGGGTTGTAGCGCTGGAGAGGTAGTGAGGGGTGAGTCCATGGAAGTGATTTGAAAACCAGGCTGATAATTTTAAAATTGAGGCTAGTGTAGGACAGTGGGCACAGGGGTGATGGGTGAACAGGATTTGCTCTGAGTTAGAATACAGGCAGCAGGGGTTTTGATAAACTCAGGTTCATAGAGGGTGGAAGGTGCAAGAGGACAGGAGACTGTGCTCAGGGAGGCTGCAATCTGAAGGACCTTACTGAAGGAAGAATGGAGTTACTGGAAGACCGGTCAAAGAGAATCATAAAGTACAACACAGGGGAGACAGAGCAAGCAGTTAGCCAAGAATACATCTGAGATCATGTTACTGGTGCAATTTGTTCAGAGGTACCCGGTGCCAGGCCATGAGAGAATTTGAAGATGTTCGAGGTGATGACAGAGTATTTAGCACCTTCTCCAAGAGCTAACCTGGAAAGTTAATCATAATGTTAAACAACATCAAAGCAAAAAACTAACAGAGGGAGGCGGCAACAAAATGCCCTCCTCCTGGCTCATTTACTACTCGTGGGGGCCTCACCGGTACTTTGTGCTGCTTTGACCAGTCCTTGACGGAGAATGTCCTTCAGCCAGGTCTTCATCTTTAAGCTCCCTTCTCCCCCGACAACAGACACGACCAGATTGGGAGGAGGGATCCCCCAGAATTGGGTTATCAGAGTGTAGACGATGGCAGGATCAGTGTCTGAGGAAAGTCGCACAAACTGTGAAGACAGGAACTTACATTACTTTTCATGACCACCAGAGGCCTCAAAGCACTTTACGGCCGGTATAGTCACTGTTGTAACGTAGGAAACACAGCAGCCCATTTGCGTCCAGTAGGATCCCACAATCAGCAATGTGATAATGACCAGATAATCTGTTTTTGTGAGGCTGGTTGATGAATAAATAATGTCCAGGACATTGGGGAGAGCTCCCCTGCTCTCTTTTTTCATGGGATATGGGCGCCGCTGGCAAGATCAGCATTTGTTGCCCATCCCTATCTGCTCTGAACTGAGTGACTTGCTCAGCCATTTCAAGAGCGTAGTTAAGAGTCAACCACATTGCTGTGGGTCTGGAGTCACGTGTAGACCAGACTGATTGATTCCAGTTCTGCTGGGGCTCCTTGATGCCACACTCAATCAAATGCTGTTCTGGTGTGAAAGGCAGTCACTCTCACCTCATCTCTTGAGTTCAGCTCTTTTGTCCCCGTTTGGACCAATGTAGTCAGGAGCTAAGTGGCCCTGATGGAACCCAAACTGAGCGTCAGTGAGCAGGTTATTACTGAGAAGTGCCCCTTGATAGCACTGTCGGCAACACCTTCTATAACATTGCTGCTGATTGAGAGTAGACTGACTGGGTAGTAATTGGCTGAGTTGGATTTGTCCTGATTTTTGTGCAATTTTCCACATTGCCGGGTAGATGCCTGTGTTGTAGCTGTACTGAAACAGTTTGGGTATGGGGAGTGGCTAGCTCTAGAGCATAAGGTTTCAGTATTATTGGTGGAATATTGTCAGGGCCCGTAGCCTTTACAGTATCCAGTGCCTTCAGCCATTTCTTTATATCATATGGAGTGATTCGAATTGGCTGAAGACTGGTATCTGTGATGCTGGGGGCATCCGCAGGAGGCTGAGATGGATCATCCACTTGTCGCTTCTGGGTGAAGATTGTTGCAAATGCTGGGCTCCTCCATCATCGAGGATGGGGATATTTGTGGAGCCTCCTCCCTTTAGACCTGATCCGTTGGTTGTGGGATTGCTTAGCTCTGCTTATTGCATGCTGCTTCCACTGTTTGGCACACAAGTAGTCCTGTGTTATAGCTTCACCAGGCTGACCCTCATTTTTAGGTACATCTGGTGCTGCTCCTGGCATGCATTGAACCAGAGCTGATCCTCTGGCTTGATGGTAAGGGAGCACTGAAGGATATGCAAGGCCATAAGATTACACATTGTGATTGAATACAATTCTGTTGCTATTGATGGCCCACAGTGCCTCACGGATGCCCAGTTTTGAGTTGCTAGCACTGCTCTGAAGCAATCCCATTTAGCATTGAACACAGTGGTAGTGCCACACAACACAATGGAGGGTATCCCTAATGTGAAGATGGGACTTCGCCTCCACAAGGACTGTGCGGTGGTCACTCCTACCGATACTGGACCGATGTATCTACAATAGATAGGTTGATGAGGATGAAGTCAAGTATGTTTTTCCCCCTTGTTGGTTCCCTCACCACTTTCCTAGGCCCAGTCTAGAAACTATTTCCTTCAGGAGTCGACTAGTTCAGTTAGTAGCGGCGCTACCAAGTCACTCTTGGCGATGAGCATTGAAGTCCCCCACCCAGAGTACATTCTGTGCCCTTTGCCAGCCTGAATGCTTCTTCAACTGGTATTCAGCATAGTGGAGTACAGATTCATCAACTGAGTGGGTTTGGGAGGTGGTGCTGTGGTATTAATAATCAGCAGGAGGTTTCCTTGCCCATGTTTGATATGATGCCATGAGCATTCATGGGGCTCGGAATCAATGCTGAGGATTCCCAGGGCAACTCTCTCCCAACTGTGTACCACTGTGCAGCCACCAATGGGTCTGGACATACCCAGGGATGGTGATGGTGGTGTCCAGGACATTGTCTCTAAGGTATGACCCTGACTATGTCAGACTGTTGCATGACTAGTCTGTGGGACAGTTCTCACAATTTTGGCACACGCCCCCAGATGTTAGCAAGGGGGACTTTGCAGGGTTGACAGGGCTGGGTCTGCTGTTGTTTCCAGTGCCTAGGTCGATGCTGGGTGGTCTGTCCGGTTTCATTCCTTTTTGACATTATACTGGTTTGGTACAACTGAGTGCCTTGCTAGGCCATTTCAGAGGGCAATTAAGAGTCAGCCACATTGCTGTGGGTCTGAAGTCACATGTAGGCCAAACCAGATAAGGATGGCAGATTTCCTTCCCTAAAGGATATTAGTGAACCAGATGGGTTTTTACAACAATTGATGATAGTTTCATGGTCATCATTACTGAGACTAACTTTCAATTCCAGATTTATTAATTAATTGAATTTTAAATTCCACAAGCTGCCATTGTGGGAATTGAACATGGGACCCTTTGAATGGAGGAACTTGCTGCTTTTATTTAATTAAAGTTTTTTTTTATTCATTCACGGGATGTGGGCTTCACTGGCTGGGCCAGCATTTATTGTCCATCCCTAGTTGCCCTTGAGAAGGTGGTGGTGAGCTGCCTTCTTGAACTGCTGCAGTCCATGTGGTGTAGGTACATCCACAGTGCTGTTAGGGAGGGAGTTCTAGGATTTTGACCCAGCAACAGTGATGGAATGGCGATATGTTTCCAAGTCAGGATCGTGGGTGTGTGATTTAAAGGGGAACTTCTAGGTGGTGGTGTTCCCTTGAATCTGCTGCCCTTGTCCTTCTTGGTGGTAACAGTCGTGTGTTTGGCAGGTGCTGTCGAAGGAGCCTTGGTGAGTTGCTGCAGTGCATCTTGTAGATGGTACACACACTGCTGATACTGTGCATTGGTGGGTGGAGGAAGTGAATGTTTAAGGTGATCGATAGGATGCCTTTCAAGTTGGCTGCTTTGTCTCTGTAAGTGCTATCAAATTAGTATCACTGCCTGCTCCTTTCCTCCAAAGCCCTGCATTTCATTTTTCTTTTAAAGTATATATCCAACTCCCATTTGAAGTTGAATTCCTATCATTTTCAGGTCATGCTTTCCAGATTATGACAGCTTGTTGCATTAAATTCTTTCTCCACATCTTCCTCCTGGAATTTTTGACAATTAATTTAAGTGCCAGTGGAAACAAGTTCCTCCTATTTACCATTTAACCATCTTCCATTGACAGGTTCTAAGAAAGCATTGCAAGGGGAGATGGTAGCATAGGGGTAATGTCACTGGAATAGTAACCTTAGAAGGCCTAGTGCAATGCTTTTGGGGGCATGGGTTCAAATCCCCCTGAGGAATTTAAATTGATTAAAAATCCAGAGCTGGAAGCTAGTCAATCATTAAAAACCCATCTGCTTCACTAATGCCCCTTAGGGAGGGAAATCTGTGATCCTTACCTGGTCTGGCCTACATGTGATTCCAGACCCACAGCAATGTGGTTGACTCTTAACTGCCCCCTGAATGGCTTAGCAAGCCACTTAGCTCACGGGCAATTAGGAATGGCCTTACTAATGTCACACACACAGCCCATGAAAGAATGCAGTTTTCAAAAAGTTGACAAGGAATAAAGAGGGAGCGTTCTTGGCTTCAGCATTGGAAAGGATCCTGATGGATCTGCTGTCACGCCCTAGCTAACCACACAGTGCTCGGATGAATCACAGAACTTGCATTTATATATAACCTTTCACGTCCTGAGTACATCCCAAAACACTTCACACCAGTGATGTACTTTTGAAGTGTAGTCACTGTTGTGACGTAGGAGACAGAGCAGCCAATTTGCATGCAAAATCTCACAAATAACAACATGGCAACAACCAGATAATCTGTTGTTTTTTTAGGTGATGTTGGTTGAGGGATAAGCAGGTCACCAGGGATAACTCCCCTCTTCTTCAAAGTTGAGGCCTTTTCACATCCACCTGAGAACAGCAACAGGACCTTGGTTTAACCAAGTATCTCCGATAGTGCAGCACTCCCTCAGCACAGCACTGAAATCTGTCAAGATTTTGTACTCTAGTCTCAGGCATGGGATTTGAACCCAAAACCTTGTGAATCAGAGGCAAGAAACACACTGACTGAATCACAGAGGAATCCTTCCACTGAGAGCATGAATCTTTCTCTTGCATTTTATTGGTCAGATATAGACCCAGGCTCTTGGTTTGTGTTACTCCTCCTTCAGGTCCCAGGCCCCAAGAGGGCATTGGTGACCATGGACTTCCATTGGATTAGTCCATGATTATGCTTGGCAAAGTACTGCAGTGGTTTGCTGTTGCTTTCTGCAGTATGGCTGACCAGGGAACTCTCCCACTCTTACCACCTGCCGGTGTATTGGGAGGGTTTACATGCTGATAATCAAACTGTTTGGTCAAGTCATGCACCCACTTTCCATGGCCGTGAAGTCCTAAGGTGGGACTCGAACTCAGAGTTTCTGGCCCACCGTCCACTGCATCACAAGACCTCCTGACTTGTGCTATATTTGTTGAACAAAACTGTTTGGCATCCAGTTCACACTTATAGTCCAGGGAAGAATATAAAAGGTTGGCTCCAGGTTAAATATTTGTTCCCTGTGCCAGAGAAAGAGATACAGAACATGTAGTGACTAATAGCCCCATGCTACCCAGCAAGGGGAGGTGGTGGTATTGTGGCATTCTTACTGGATGAGTATTCCAGAGACCCAGGGTAATGCTCTGGGGTCCCAGGTTCAAATCCTGCCAAAGCAGATGGTGAAATTTGGGTACAATAAAAATCTGGAAGCCTGATGATGAAATCATTGTAAAAACTCATCTTGTTCACTAATGCCCTTCCCTAACCTGGCCTACATGTGACCCACAGCAATGTTGTTGACTCTTAAAAGCCCCTCAACAAGGGCAATACATGCTGGCCTAGCCATAGTGCCCATGTCCCATGAATGAATACAAAGCAAATTAATGAAAATAGCTTCCATGAATGCTGAATTAATGACAATATATTACATGAATACTGCTGTCTGAGTATATTCCTTTGTCAAGGGGCTTTGAGGACTGACAGAAGCTGACATAGTAGCATCAACAGTTATAGACAGAGGTCAACTAAAGCTGCTTTTCCATTGATCAGTGTTTGCATGACCCAGTTTTATAAGGCCCCAGTAAATATACTGGGGGTTACAAGGCCTTCAGGAGCCATCACAAGGACCCCACCCGCAGCAGCTACATTCAGTACATGCCATGTTACCGAGTCTAGACTCTTTCTATAGCTCAGAGTTGCACAGGACTATGTCACAAACCATCAGGAATCGTTTTGTCTCATTGTAACAGGGAAAACCATTGAGAATCTGTTTCTTGATGGGATTGTACACTGTTAGAAGCTGTAATGTTTTTGATTAACTTAATTGTACTTTTAATCAACACTTGCGGTTGAGATTTGTAGAAGCTATCATCCTGCAGCAGGGTATTGACAGACAAACTATCATTGGTAAAACAGTTGTGGGCTATTGAATGTTTAGAAAAGTCATTAAACGTGTCCTAACCAATAAACAGACACACTTTCAAAGCTATATTTCACTTTGATGCCAAGTAAAAACTTTTGTTCATCTTTATGTGAACAAATCCATGGAGCCAAAGTGTCTGTTTAACTAACTCAAGTGTTTTGAAAGCTGCAAGTAGGTGACACAAACTGGCATTAATGGATAACGTCAGAGTTTGCCTCCTTTTGAAATGCAGTGAAGCTAAAAGACTCGAAGAAGCTAGAAGTTGGCAGTTTATGTGCCTTACCAGACAAACTCTAACTTTAATTCTCCAAACAACAGTTTGCAAGAAGTCAGTATCTTAAGAGACTTGGAGTGTTTAATTGTCCTGTGGTTATAAAATGTTTGTGTGACCAGGGAAAAAATGCTGCTGTTTTTTTTCCTGATACCTGTCTTGAAGGCATCTGGAACATTCACATGGGGTGGAAAATTACTGAAGGAGTTTAAACAGATGAACATTGTCAGAGGGGTCTCCAATATTGTAGTTTGAATAAAGAATTAGATGCCTCTTTGGGCAATTGTAGCTTAAGGTGGATTTTGATAGGACTGTATGATCTTGTCATTGAAACATCCTATCCATCTTGGAAAGAAAGCTATAAAAACATTGCAAAAAGTGATTCAATGTTTAAATCAAGTAGCTTGGTTAGCTAGTGAAGTGTACAATTGGTAGGGAGGTTGACCACGTGTTGGGTGATCACATGTATGATTTCTGGTGATAGATTTGTGACTAACGGATGCATTCTAACAGGAATATTGTATTATTCAAATCTAGTGTTTAGTTTTAATGAACTTTGAGTGTTGCCTCATTATTTCACATAATTCTCACATCTGAACAGTAGAGTAACCTATCAGGGGTAGGAGATTAATCTTACAACACGAGGCAGTGATTTTGAGTGACTATGTGGCAACTCAATGCATGCAAAGTTGCAAGCCAGGCTAGAACTCCCTGACAACCCTTGCTCACAGTATTATCAGATGCTGTTGAATTTGATTGATTACACTAATAGCTAAAACCCAAGCTTGCCTGTCTGTGTCCAGTTACTAAGAATCCATAAATTGTGGCTATTTTCTGTTCACCAATCTTCTCCCATGCTGCACTGATCTAAGCAGCTGAGAATCTCATTGATGACCCATAGCCTGAAAAAAAATGGGCAATTCAGCCTGTTGAAGAGCTGGAGATTGCCTCACTTGTCACCTCTCATGCCAACGGTGGCTCTTGCTGGGGTCAGACTGCATGGGTTCGAATCACATAACAGAGACTTGAGAGCACAAAATCTATACCAAAACCCCTGTCCAGTGCTGAGGGAGTGCTGCACACTCAAGAGGTGTTGCCATTTGGATGAAAACTCATCTGCCCTTTCAGGTGGATGTAAAAGATCATACAGGGCTATCTCGGAGAAGAGTTGCAAATTTCTGGTAGGGGAGCAGGACACATGGATAGCTCTTTCAAAGAGTTCACAGGCACGATGGGCCAAATGGCCTCCTACTGTGCTGTATGATTCTATTAATCTATTATAACCTACCAATATCTTGGACGCAGCCTCACAGTTAAAATACATTGCTTGTTCAACAACGAGTGGGAGTGAAGCCGCCTCCTTCCTACCTTGCCGTGTATCCTCCCTTTCCCGAAAAACTCAATGTCTCCAAACGCGTCGGTTGGCTCCTCCGTTGTGTGCTCGGCCGTGTTCCACCTGCTGACGATGGCAGCTCCGAAGTTGTCCTCTGTTGCAACTGAGTTGTGGCAAGCCTTGGGGTTGCCACATTGGCAGAGTGGTTGCTTGCTAAGCGGGGTGAAGGAAGTGAGATGTGTTAGCTGCATGAGTGAGCGAGCGAGCGAGCGAGAGAGAGAGAGAGAAGCCTTCCGAGGTCTCTACGCCTCCTCCAATTCTGGCCTCTCGCACAATTCCCATTTCCATCCCCCCATGATTGGCAACTGTGCCTTTAGCTGTCTAGGCCTTGAGCTCTGGAATTCTCGCCCTAAACCTCTCCACTTTTCTCTCCATCTTAAAGACTTAAAGCCTACCTCTTCGACTAAACCATTGGTCACAAGAACAGGAGTAGGCTATTCGGGCCCTCGAGCCTTCTTCGCCATTCAATCCGATCATGGCTGATCTGATTGTAGCCTCAACTCCATTTTCCTGTCTGCTCCCTAAAATCCTTGAGGATCAAAAATCTGCCTAACTCAGCCTTGAATCTATTCAATGACCCAGCCTCCAATGCACTCTGGAGAAGAGAATTCCACAGACAAATAATCTTCTGAGAGAAAAAAATTCTCCTCATCTCCATCTTAAATGGGAGTCCCCTAATTTTTAAACCGTGTGCCCTATTTCTAGACTCCCCCACAAGGGGAAACATTCTCTCAGCATCCACCCTGTCCAGTCCCCTCAGGATCTTATATGTTTCAATACGATCACCTCTCATTCGTCTGAGCTCCAATGGGTGTAGGCCCAACCTGCTCAGCCTTTCCTCATAAGATGACCCCTTTCTCTCAGGAATCAGCCGAGTGAACCTTCTCCGAGCTGCTTCTGGTTTATTTCTACGCTCTCTTAAATAAAGAGACCAAGGCCGAAATTTTTCCTTCGTCGGGTGGGCTTGATGGGAGCGGGTGGGGGCAGTCGGGAAGCTGACCGCTGCCTGCGATCGGCACCGCACTGCGATTTCACCCGGGTGGGCCGATTAAGGCCCGCCCTGCGTGGATCGCGAGTGGCAGCGCTCAACGCTACCTGTGCAGGCTGGGGGGTGGGGGGGGGGTGGTGGGGGCTGGGTGACGGGGGGGCGGTGGGGAGAGAATGGGCCTGGTGAGCAGTTCGCACATGCGCACTAAAGAGTGCTTCAGCCTCCCAGAGGCCACAGAGTTGCCACAGGGAGATTGAAGCGCTTTTTAAGAAATGACTGAAGACAATAAAAAAGTTCAATGGAACATCTCCCTTCATGCGACTGTGTCACATGAGATGGGACGTGTTTTTAAATTCAAAATAAAGTTTTTATTTGAATTACGTTAGCTTTCGGACGCCTCATCCCGCTCGTGGATGAGGTTTCCTAAAAAATGTAAAGGCCGCTTGGCCTTTTCGCCTGCCCGCCAACCGTTAGATTGGACGGGCTGCGTAAATTTCCAGTTAATTACCTAGTTAATGGCCTTAATAGGCCCTACAATTATCAGTGGGTGAGTGCACGATGATGTTGGGACACACACCAAAGGTAACATTCTGGCCCAAAACTGTACTCCAGGAATAGCCTAACGAAAGCCCTCTATAGCTGCAGCAACAATTACCTGCTTGTTTACTTGACTTCCCTTGCAATAAATGCCAATATTCCCTTTGCCTTCCTGATCACTTGCTGTACCTGCACACTAATGTTTTGTGACTCACGCACCACTTAATTCCTTTAGTGGCTTGGTGTCAAATGTTGACACATTGCATGGTCTGTGGAGCTCCTTGGGATGATTTTATGTGTTTAATGTGCTATATAAATACAAGTTGTTGTTGCATATTCCTGAAGGACCCCACATTTAACCTCAGAGGTATTATTCCTTCGCTTCTTATGTATCTAGAGTGTGCACTCTCAAGAGTTTTACATTGCACATGGTCTGTATAGCCCACAGTTCCCCATGGTTACTCCCAACACCAGGTGGACATGGTTGATCTCTGGCTCACTAACCCCCTCGAATTATTCTGAACGTTCTTCCTTCTACATCCCCTGTCCGTCCTTTACCTTTGTGTGGTCGTATCCTCTAGGAAGGTGGAACAAATTTTCTTCTTAATCACCTTAGGTATCCAGCTCTGTTGAACGGAAGCACACCAAGTTACTGAGTCAGAGTTATTGCCCTCATGTATACTTTATCCAATGAACAGGCATAGGGGAGAGACTAACATTCAAGTGTCGTTGTACCTTGGCTGAGAGAATTGTCCTATGATGACAGGCTAAGTAAATTGGGTCTGTATTCTCTGGAGGTTAGAAGAATGAGAGGCAATCTCATTGAAGCATACAAGATTCTGAAGGGACTTGAGAGGGTAGACACTGAGAAGTAGTTTCCCCCTGGCTGGGGAATCTAGAACATGGGGACACAGTCTCAGAATCAGGGATCGATCATATAGGACTGAGATGAGGAAAAGTTTCTTCACTCAAAGATTGACGATTCTTTGGAATTCTCTACCCCAGAGGGTTGTGAATGCTCCATCATTGAATATATTTTAAGGCTGGGATATAGACAGGTTTTTGGGACAGATCTCAGGGAATGAAGGATATGGTGTGGGGTGCAGGAAAGCTTTTTTTAAAATTCGTTCATGTGATGTGGGCGTCACCAACATGGCCACTATTTATTACCCATCCCTAATTGCCCTTGTTCAGATGGCACTTAAGAGTCAACCACATTGCCGTGGGTCTGGAGTCACGTGTAGGCCAGACCAGGTAAGGACTGCAGATTTCCTTCCCTAAAGGACATTAGTGAACCAGATGGGTTTTTATGACAATTGATAATGGTTCTGTGGTCATCACAGTTGTGTTGAGGCACAAGGTCAGCCATGATTGTATTGAGTGGCGGAGCAGGCTCCAGGGGCCGGACAGTCTGCTCCTGCTCCTATTTCCTAAATTCCTACATAATATTAACGATCAGTAAGGAAAGGTTTACATTTACATGGCACCTTTCACAACCTCAGGACAGTCCAAGTTGCTTTACAGCCAATCAAGTATTTTTTGAAGTCTTGTCACTGTTGTAATGCAGGAAACAAAGCAGCTATTTGTGCACAGCAAGATCCCACAGATAATGACCAGACATTCTGCCTTTTGTGTTGCTGATTGACTGTGTGATGACAGGGACGTCTCCGTTTTGCATCCGTCCAGGGTTGTTTTATTCCCCATGTGATGGGGTCCGACTAGACTCCGACGTTGCCTTTCAGAATGTCTTTGGGGCTTCCATAAGCTTGGGACTTCCGACATGCTTCCCAAACTAGCTTTTTCTCACTGTGTCCCCCCCAATCTGAGCCTTGAAAATTGCCACTACCTCAGAGTGAGAGTTGGGTAGGTGGGGGGAGTCCTGGGGTGGGATGATGGTGGAGGGGGACAGCGGATTTGCAAGGGCAATGGGTAGAGAGAGTTGTGCGGAGGGGGGGAGTGAGGTTAAGCGTGTTGGGAAGTATTGAAAACCACAGGGGATTTTTTAAATTAAAAAACCTACCTTTTCACAGGCTTTTTTTTTTGCAGTAGGAACCGGGCCTCAAAGATCTGTTTGTTGGCCACACCCACCATTAGGGGAAAAAAAACCACGAGGATTTAAAAGGCCTGGCAGTTGTTAGCCGTCAGGCCAAGCTCCATGGCAACCATTGCTGCCATGGACCCTGCGACCCCAAAATCTCATCTCACGGCCCCCAGTTTGGGAATCTCTGTCCTGTGGCGCAGGTATAGCTGTGTTCAGCTGACTATAGAATACCACATTGAGGGATTGGTTAGAGTGCTGTCCTTTAACTGATGTGAACTCTTGTTGAAATGAGGCCCAGGGTAACGAGACCATTATCACAGTGCTAACGGACAATTCTACACTGCTGGCCTCCTCCTGAAGCCGATTCACAAGGGAATGACGCATAATCATACTCACACCCTTTTTTTTTCCTTTATTCTATCATGAGATGTGGGTGTCACAACTTTAGTTGTCACCCATCCCTAATTGCCCTCGAACTGAGAGGCTTGCTATGGCCTATTCTGGGGGGCAGCTAAGAGTCAACCATGTTGTTGTTGGCCTGGAGTCAACACGTAGGCCAGAGCAGGTGAGGACAGCAGGTTTCCTCCCCTAACGGCCATTAGTGAACCAGATGGGTTTTTATACCCGTCACCACCATTACTGCGGATAGCTTTCAATTCCAGGTTTATTAATTGAATTTGAATTTCACCGGCTGCTGTTAAGGGATTTGACCCCATGTTCCTGGAGTGCTAGCCTGGGTCTCTGGATCACCAATCCAGTAGTGATGTTACCACCAGGCCACACAATGCCACTGCCCTCCTTGTACAAGAGAATGATGCACTTGCTCACTCACTTCTCACTGTATCTGTTGATGCCAACATGTCTGTCAATGAGCTGAACAGTCCTCGTACAAGGCAACAATGCAGTCTTGCTCACTCTTTATGGGAGGGAATGGTGCCCAGTTACATTTGCTCTTCACATTTATGACAGCGACTTTAATGTCTGGGAGATTCATTTCACAATTTAATCAATCATCAATGTTCCACAAATCAATGCTCCTCACAATACATCTGAACCTGTAGTGGTTTTCCTCTGCTTGGCACTGATTAAAGGGTTGGGAATCTCCTTACTTCCTGTCCCCCTTGTAACTGTCATTTCTTATGTGTGAGGATATGGGTGCCAAGTTAATTGGCACTACCAGTGACCCAACACCCATCTCATTCCCCCTTCAAACAGCTTATATTCCACCTCATTTCTAGATTTCTTAGTCCTGATGAAGAGTCATACGGACTCGAAACGTTAACTGTCTTCCTCTCCGCAGATGCTGTCAGACCTGCTGAGTTTTTCCAGGTATTTTTGTTTTTGTTGCATAAACTTGGCTTCCCCTTAAATGCATCTATGGTGTTCACTTCAACCATTCCCTGTGATGGCAAGTTCCACATTCTAATCTGGTCAGAGGCTAGAAATCCTGTCTGGAGTAACTCCACCTCCTCACTCTCCATCTGTCCACCATCTACAAGACACAAGTCAGGAGTGTGATGGAATACTCTCCACTTGCCTGGATGAGTGCAGCTCCAACAACACTCAAGAAGCTCGACACCATCCAAGACAAAGCAGCCCACTTGATTGGCACCCCATCCACAAACATTCACTCCCTCCACCACTGATGCATAGTAGCAGCAGTGTGTACCATCTACAAGATACACTGCAGGAGTTCACCAAAGCTCCTTAGGCAGCAACACACGATTAGTAACATCTAGAAGGACAAGGGCAATAGACGCATGGGAACACCACCACCTGGAAGTTCCCCTCCAAGCCACCCACCATCCTGACTTGGAAATATATCGCCGTTCCTTCACTGTCGCTGGGTCAAAATCCTGGAACTCCCTCCCTAACAGCACGGTGGGTGTACCTACACCACATGGACTGCAGCGGTTCAAGAAGGCAGCTCGCCCACCACCTTCTCAAGGGCAACTAGGGATGGGCAATAAATGCTGGCCTCGCCAGCGACATCCGCATCCCATAAATGAATTTAAAAAATCACTTCTTGGTAAAGAAGTTTATTCTGAAATGTCTACTGCATTTATGAGTGACTATCTTATCTTTGAGACCACTAGTTTTGAACTCAAGATGGAAACATTCTCTCTATGTTGAATACCTTTATAATTGTAAAGAATTCAGTCAGGTTTCACTCTCAGATTTCTCTTTTCTAAAGAAGGATTCCAGTCTTCTCTTGTCCTTTTCTGCTAATTATGACCTTTCAATTCTGATATTATTCTTGAAAATTGTTTCTACGCCTTGACCAGTCTCTTCATTGTATGGAGAGCAGAACTGTGCAGAGATTCTCATGGTTATAGGAGAAACGTGAGCACTCAGAGAAGATAAAGAAATGCGAAAGGATATGCAGGAAATGGGGCTGAGCACAGACTTCTCTCAGAGAGCAGACACAGCTCTGATGGGCCGAATGGCCTCATCCTGCACTCTCGAATTTTCCGTGATAAAATCTAGGCCAAAATTCACTATTTTCATAAGTATATTCATCTAAAATATATCCTCTTGCGAGGCGGAGGGAGCAGCTTTTTTGATCTACAGCACTGACCCCTGATGAATCAAAACAGCAGTCAAGGGTTTTCAGCACAAGGTTTGCTAACTGCTAACTTTAAGCTGCTAAATGCCGGCTCTCCCCTTTCAGTGCAGGGCTCCCCACACTCTCCAAACTGCCATTATCTTCTTGAGGCGCTTGTGGTTTGGCATGATGCCAGTTTACCCACACTGAGAACCTTGCACTGAGACGCCAGCAATTACAGGGCGAATCCCACCCCCACCCCAGTGTTTCTGGGAATTGGGCAAATACGTTCCGTTTGTTTTGAACTGTAAAAAATGTTGCCCAACTTAGTCAAAGGTCGCGGTTTATTTGTAGCAGGGAGGGGCTGAATTTATTAAAACACAGATTGCGGCCACCAATGCCTTTTAATCCTAATATAACTGATTAAACAGGGACTCTGTACTGTTACACTGCAGGAGGCAACTAGCTGAGGTCATACAGTTTGGTCCACCCAGGAGCAACATATGTTGACAACTCACAGGGGCATGCTGGACTTATTCACCCAGATGATTACTCAGGAACTGTGTCCAATTATACTGCAAGTAACTCTTATCTCCCTGTACAAAAAGCAACCCTGCCCAGTGACACAGAGTAATCCTTAACCTGCTGAATAAATGAGAATTCTGTTCAGTTACACAGCCCCTCACACCAGCAGGATGGGAAGATCCCACCGATGTGAACGGAGATTTCAATGGCTCACCGGCCTTGCCATAGGAACCCTGTTTGGTGAGGGGGTGGGGGAAGGGGGGGGGGGGGGGTGGTGGGTGGGGGGGGGTGGCAGGGGCTGGAAAATTCCAGCCACAGAGTAATCCTTATCCTGCTGAATGAACAATTATGCCCTAGTGTCATATTTGTTCCACTTCTGACCCTGCTGAAGAAACAGGAACTCTGTATAGTTACACAGAGTAATCCTTACCCTGCTGAATAAACAGGTACTCTACAGTTACACAGAGTAATCCTTACCCTGTTGAATAAACAGGAACTCTACAGTTACACAGAGTAATCCTTACCCTGCTGAATAAACAGGTACTCTACAGTTACACAGAGTAATCCTTACCCTGCTGAATAAACAGGTACTCTACAGTTACACAGAGTAATCCTTATCCTGCTGAATAAACAGGAACTTTGTACAGTTACACAGAGTAATCCTTACCCTGCTGAATATACAGGAACTCTGTACAGTTACACAGAGTAATCCTTACCCTGCTGAATAAACAGGTACTCTACAGTTACACAGAGTAATCTTTACCCTGCTGAATAAACAGGAACTCTGTTCAGTTACACAGAGTAATCCTTACCCTGCTGATTATACAGGAACTCTGTACAGTTACACAAAGTAATCCTTACACTGCTGAATATACAGGAACTCTGTACAGTTACACAGAGTAATCCTTACCCTGCTGAATATACAGGAACTCTGTACAGTTACACAGAGTAATCCTTACCCTGCTGAATATACAGGAACTCTGTCCAGTTACACAGAGTAATCCTTACCCTGCTGAATAAACAGGAACTCTGTACAGTTACACAGAGTAATCCTTACCCTGCTGATTATACAGGAACTCTGTACAGTTACACAAAGTAATCCTTACACTGCTGAATATACAGGAACTCTGTACAGTTACACAGAGTAATCCTTACCCTGCTGAATATACAGGAACTCTGTTCAGTTACACAGAGTAATCCTTACCCTGCTGAATATACAGGAACTCTGTACAGTTACAGAGTAATCCTTACCCTGTTGAATATACAGGAACTCTGTACAGTTACACAGAGTAATCCTTACCCTGCTGAATATACAGGAACTCTGTACAGTTACACAGAGTAATCCTTACCCTGCTGAATATACAGGAACTCTGTTCAGTTACACAGAGTAATCCTTACCCTGCTGAATATACAGGAACTCTGTACAGTTACACAGAGTAATCCTTACCCTGCTGAATAAACAGGTACTCTACAGTTACACAGAGTAATCCTTACCCTGCTGAATAAACAGGAACTCTGTACAGTTACACAGAGTAATCCTTACACTGCTGAATATACAGGAACTCTGTCCAGTTACACAGAGTAATCCTTACCCTGCTGATTATACAGGAACTCTGTACAGTTACACAAAGTAATCCTTACACTGCTGAATATACAGGAACTCTGTCCAGTTACACAGAGTAATCCTTACCCTGCTGAATATACAGGAACTCTGTTCAGTTACACAGAGTAATCCTTACCCTGCTGAATAAACAGGTACTCTACAGTTACACAGAGTAATCCTTACCCTGCTGAATAAACAGGAACTCTACAGTTACACAGAGTAATCCTTACACTGCTGAATAAACAGGTACTCTACAGTTACACAGAGTAATCCTTACCCTGCTGAATATACAGGAACTCTGTACAGTTACACAGAGTAATCCTTACCCTGCTGAATAAACAGGTACTCTACAGTTACACAGAGTAATCCTTACCCTGCTGAATAAACAGGAACTCTGTACAGTTACACAGAGTAATCCTTACCCTGCTGAATATACAGGAACTGAATCCATTTACACAGTGAGTAATCTTTACCCTCCTGAATAAATGGGATTCCTGTCCAGTTACACGCATGCACCTTGAAAGTTCTGCTACCTACCAAGGATACTACTTCTATTAATCAATCAGTAATGTACTTTACATTCCTCTTTAACCCATTGTTTAACCCACTGAAAAAGCATTACTCAATAGGTGAGTAGAAGATGCCAGGATTGAGTCGCAGCCTTTGTTGAGTTCCCTGGTCCCTGGCATCAACATTCGTTGGCAGGGATGAAAATCAGTAAAGGTTCCCTCTCCTCTGTCACCAAGTAATCCGCCTTGAAAAAGTGGTAAACAGTTCAAAGACGGGGTGCTCAGAGAGTCCTGATGTAGGGCCCAAGGTGGCGGGAAGATCAAGTTATGGATGGGGAGATGGCGGGGTAGTGGTCCAGGCTAATGTTTTGGGAACATGAGTTCAAATCCCACCATGGCAGCAAGTGGAATTTAAATTCAATTAATAAAATCTGAAATTGAAAACCAGCCTCAGTAATGGTGACCCTGAGAACTATTATCGATGGTTGTAAATAAAAAAACCCATCTAGTTCACTAAGGTACTTTAGGGAAGGAAATCTGCTGTCCTTACCTGGTCTGGCCTACATGTGACGCCAGACCCACAGCAACGTGGTTGACTCTTAACTGCCCTCTGAAATGGCCCTGGCAAGCCTCTCAGTTCAAGGGAACTTAGAGATGGGACAAATGCTGGCCTTCCCACTGATGCTCACATCCCATGAAAGAATAAAAAAAGGTTATGCATCATACGCAGTGATTCGACCATTGGCACTGCCTACCAGGATGGTAGGTTTCCCAGACCCTGCTCCCCCTCCCACGCTTTTGCTTCCTTTTTGTGTTTAAATGTTTTGCTTGTGACAGTGAGGGTTGTTAGTGCAGAGATATCTTCCATTTCAGCTACACGGTGTTGGCATTAACATTAAAGTTCAGTTTGATGCAGAGTAACACTTCCCTTGAGGACTATCAGAAATTTACAGCTACCAGTCTAGAGTCATATTTGTTCCACTTCCGATCTGTTCTGCAGCTTCTATTAGCCATGGTTGCTGACCATCCAGCACTGTCCTGGAGTCTCAAGGAATTCAACATTAATCTCCAGGACACTGCTACAAGCAAAACTCCAGGAGAAAAGACAGAGAGGCAATTCATTTCCTTTAAGCATTTTCATTCATGGTTGTGAAAACATACGAACATACGAATGAGGAGCAGGAGGAGGCCACTCGGCCCCTCTAGCCTGCTCCACCATTCAATACGATCATGGCTGATCTGATTGTAACCTCAACCCCACATTCCTGCCTACCCCCGATAATCTTTCACCCCCTTGTTAATCAAGAATCTATCCAGCTCTGCCTTAATAATATTCAAAGACTCTGCTTTCACTGCCTTTTGAAGAAGAGAGTTCCAAAGACTCACAACCTCTGACAGAAAATATTTCTCCCCATCTCTGTCTTAAATGAGCGACTCCTTATTTTTAAACAGTTCTAGGTTCTCCCACAAGAGGAAACATCCTCTCCACATCCACCCTGTCAAGACCCCTCAGGTCAGATCTTAAAGGTTTAATTAAACCGCCTCTTACTCTTCTAAACTCCAGTGGATACAGGCCTAATCTGTCCCACTTGTCCTCATAAGACAACCCACCCATTCCTGGTATTAGTCTAGTAAACCATCTCTGAACTGCTTCTAATGCATTTACATATTTTCTTAAATAAGGAGAATAATACTGCACACAATACTCCAGATGTGGTCTCACCAGTGCCCTGTACAACTGAAGCATAACCTCCCTACTTTTGTATTGAATTCCCCTCACAATAAACAATAACATTCTATTAGCTTTCCTAACTACTTACTGTACCTGCATACTAATCTTTTGTGATTCATGCACCAGGACACCCAGATCCCTCTGCATCCCAGAGCTCTGAAATCTCTCACCATTTAGATAATTTGCTTCGTTTTTATTCTTCCTGCCAAAATGGACAAATTCACATTTGTCCGCATTATACTGCATTTGTCAGATCTTTGCCCACTCACTTAACCTACCTATGTCCCTTTGTAGCCTCCTTATGTCCTCTTCTCAACTTACTTTCCTACCCACCTTTGTGTCATCAGCAAATTTAGCAGTCATATCTTCAGTCCCTTCATCCAAGTCATTTATTCCGTTGAAGAGTCATATGGACTCGAAACGTTAACTGTGCTCCTCTCCGCAGATGCTGTCAGACCTGCTGAGTTTTTCCAGGTATTTTTGTTTTTGTTTTTGCTTTGTGTCATTTATAAAAATGGTATCTTGACCAACACGTCAGGAATCATTCAATCAGAATAAGAGAATCTGTTCTCTTTCCAATGGGTGAGGGGAGGTGGAGCGTCGTGAGGGTTGATGTGTTGGGTGACCAATGGTGGGAGAGTGGGGGAGGGATGGTTTAGAGGCAAGCAGCCATGTGGAAAATGGTCAACGGGACTTGGCAACACTACTCTGAGCCAGCCGCTCTGATCTGAGGCCCAATGCTCACTATGTGAAGGATCCATGCCACAGAAACAAGCCATTCGGCCCAACCAGTCCATGCTGGTGGTTATGCTCCACTCAACTCTCCTCCTATCTTTCCTCATCTAAATCTATCATCGGAACTCTCTGTTCCCTTCTCCCTCATGTGCTTGTCTAGCTTCCCCTTAAATACATCTATATTATTCGCTTCAACCGCTCCCTGTGGTAGTGAGTTCCACATTCTCACCAATCTCTGGGTAAAGAAGTTTCTCCTCAATTCCCTATTGGATTTCTTGCTGACTATCCCAAATTGATGGCCCCTAGTTCTGCTCTTCCCCACAAGAGGAAACCTTCTCTCCGTATCCACTCTATCAAAACCTTTCATCATTTTAAAGACCTCGATTAGGTCACTTCTCAGCCTTCTTTATTCAAGAGGAAAGAGACCCAGCCTGTCAATCCTTTCCTGATCAGTAAACCCACACATTTCTGGGATCATCTTTGCGAATCTTCTCTGCGCCCTCTCCTGTGCCTCTATATCTTTTTTATAATATGATGACCAGAACTGCACACAGTACTCTAAGTGTGGCCTAACCAAGGTCTGACAGAGGTTTCACATAATTCCCTTACTATTCGATTCTATTCTTCTAGAATTAAAGCCTAGTGTTTGGTTTTTTTTTAACAGCCTTGCTAACCTGTGGCATAAGGTTTAGTGACTTTTTATATTTGTATTCCAAGAGGTGCAAGTTCTCCTCTAAGCCACTCACCATCCTGACTTGGAAATATATTTTCCGCCGATGCTGCCAGACCTGCTGAGTTTTTCCAGGTAATTCTGTTTTTGTTTTGGAAATATATCGTCGTTCCTTCAATGTCACTGAGACAAAATCCTGGAACTCCCTCCCTATCAGCACTGTGGGTGTACCTACACCACATGGACAGCAGCGGTTTAAGAAGGCGGCTCACCACCACCTTCTCAAGGGGCAATTAGGGATGGGCAATAAAAATGCTGGCCTAGCCAGCGACACCCATGCTGCGTAAAAAGCATTTTTAAAAAGGTGTCCAGCATTCAGGGTCCTTAAACTCTAATGGATGGTGGGAGACTTCCCACTCAACAAATGCAACTGAATTCAAAACCAGGCCTTAGAGGTGAGAGGCCAGTGCCTGACCCATTGCAGACACCCCTGGTCCTATGATTTACTGTTGTACAGGATTAGCTCCCATATCCTCATGTTTTTTGGGTCCCCCCCAGAGAACTGATTCACCCATTACACCATCCGGGGTCCATTTGTTTATTTTGATTAAGGAGTTGCCAGGGAGGTCCGCTGCCCAGTGGGTAGTGTCCCTACCTCTGGGCCAGAAGCTCCAGGTTCAGGTCCCACTTCAGGGCTTGATGGTCATGGAAGGCATGGCCAAACAGGTTGAATACCAGCCTGTAAATCCTACCAATATCCCTGATGGGAGGTGGCAAAGAGTGGGAGAGTTTCCTGGGCAGACTTACACGAGGCAGTGGGAAACTACTTTAGTACTTTGCCAAACATAATCATGGACCAATCCAATGGAAGTCTTGAAGAAGGAGGAAAGAGTTGCCAAAGTATGTTTCAGACACAATCATGTTCCTCAATAGAAACTTCTATATAGCCACTCTCATCCTTTTCTACATCTAGGGGATGGCAAAGTGTTGGCCACCCCAAGGGTCCTTCGCTGTGAATTGTACTCCACGGAGCTTTTACTCAATTGGAATTACTCATAAGTCTGTGGCTTTTTTTTAATCTAATTGTCTAGTGACACATGAACCTCGGACTGCAGTTATACTGCCTTAATGAACTCTGAGTCCAGTTCATTATATGTTTGCACTTCAGGCTAGTTCTCGCCTTTTGGAGTGTTGACACAGTGAGCAAAATGAAAAGGTTTATGTTTAACCTAATAAGGCTCCTTCCTTAAACTTGGCTCTCTGTTTGAAAGGAATGAGAGACCATGTTTAAAAGGGGTTCTCCACAGTGACGCCCTATCCCTTTAAGGAGGGTCCTCCTTAATGTTGCCTTCTTGTCCTGAGCACTGACTAGGTCTTTTTTTTTAAATAGTGCCACAGTACCTTTTACAGGACACACGGGGCCTCAGTTTAACGTCCACTCTAAAAGACAGCACATCCGACGGTGCAGCACTCCCTCGGCGCTGCACTGGGAGCATCAGCTTGGAGTTTGTGCTCAAGTCTCTGGAGTAGGGCTTCAGGCCAGAACCTTGTGCCTCAGAGACAGTTGCTACCTTCTGAGGCAAGGCTGACACACTGAAGGCGATGAAGTTGGGGGTGTTGGCCCCTGTTCTACCATGAATCTGGGGCGGAGTGAGATCGGCAGTGGGGAAGTCATAGAATCTTTACAGCACAGGAAAAGGCCATTCAGCCCATAGCGTCCAAGCCGGCAGGAGGGCCGGGGTTGTAACCCGCAGTTTTATTGTGGAACTGGGAGCAGCCCCCCTGCTGCTTCTGGCTCTGCCGTGAGGTAAATAAAAAATATTGACTTCCTTTAATCTGATCACCTCCTGCAGCCTGCTTAGAGACAGCTGTTGTTTGCATCTAATATCAGAAAGGGTCTTAAACAGGCCCCATTAACCTAAGTAATGGGCCTGTTTCAGGAATGTATCCTGACCACTATGGCATACGAAACGAGTGCATGCCATTTTGAATCCTTCGGCAATTGCATGGGTCAGCTCCATACCCCAGTTGGTCAGGGACAGGACCAGGTGCAGGCTGGTGGCTGCTTTTTGGATGCAAGGGAAGCGCACTCACTCAGAGAGCACAATGGACAACGACGGCTTCTGTGGCTGAATAATCCATTGACACTTCATGTGCTGGGCCACACACAAAGAGCGGCCATCTGGACAAGGTGCGATTGCAGGGCCTGAAGTGGTGGTGTCATGCCTCATAAATAGCATATTGCAAGACAGGTCCTGTCAATCAAACGCATGGCTCCCCATTGGTAATGCAGCCTCCCAGTGAGGTGCTGTCTTGATGCGATGTTCATACACCTTTAAGGGAACAAACCTTAGACTGGTGTCCATCATTACCCACCATGAGCCAGGATGTGATGTATAATCCCATGACTATGTCGACAGAATACAGAAGCAGTCCTACAGGTCAGACATAGTCTCCCAGTTACCATTGTCTGTTTATAATTCTATCTTCAGTTAGAAGTCCCGCATTATGGTTATGCCAATCCTTGATTTTTTGATTGCAATAAACAAAGAAAGACAACAGTGCCACGGAGTACTGTAACAATATTCTACCAATAGTCAAACTGCTAAATACAGAATGACAGCAATTAGCCCTCAAGATGGAGTTTGTAAGCCAGGAGATGCTTTTAAATGGTGTTGTGCTTGGAGTAGTTTAAAGTCCAGCTGAGTCTCCTCTACATTTTAAATTGAGAATAGAAGAAAAATAGCAGCCCAACCTGTAGAGAGAGTAACTTCCATCAGAGAAAAGCAGGTTAAAATAGGGACAGGTCTTTTATAAAGGTTTAGATAGTCTGCTTTGATTACAGGCACTCCTCTGCCTGGCTCTCAATCACATCTTCTCCCAGGCAGGTTGAAACAAACTCTGCAGGTTACAATAGATCCTTGTTTTTGAGGAACTGTACCTGATCTTTCCCCAGTGTGCTGTCCATGGCTTCGAGGAGATTCTTGGAGCAGTGCCTCCCGAGTGGCTGACGATCCTTCAGTCTGGGGCTTTCTTGAGGAGGGAGCTTTTCTGGTCGCTCACTGATAGGGGCAGAAGCAGTTGGTTTTTGTTGTCACGTGTGTGAGAGAGAGAGAAGTCGGCACAAGCCACACCTGAGTTGTGTTACAACCTGTCTGACTGCAAGAAGGAAATATGCATTACTGTGAGGATTGATCAGCAAACAGAGCAGAAACACAATAAGTAACTAGCTGGCTGAAGGGATTACAGCCACAAGGTAGAAATTTAAGGAGGTTGGCAGCAGAATGAGCAATAACTACTTTATGCAATCAGTAATTTGCAATCTGTCTGATAGGGCGACGGAAACAGAATTCATTAGCAGCTTTGAAAAGGGAGCTGGATAAACACTTGACTTCTTGCAGTACTGAGGCTGTGCTTCACTGTCAGATGTGCCATCTTTAGGATGAGATGTTAAACCCAGGCCCCGTCTGCCCTCTCAGGTGACCATTTTGAAGATGAGTGGGGGGTGGGGGGATGGGGGGGTGGGGGGGGGGGGTATTCTCCCTGGTGTCCCCTGCCAATAGTTATCTCTCAGCCAACATCGCAGAAACAGATCACTTCTGTTGGTGGGGATCGTGTTCTGTGCAAATTAGTTACCGCATTCCCCACATTCCAACAATATTCAACACATTTCAAAACGTATTTAAAAGCAAAATACCGCGGATGCTGGAAATCTGAAACAAAAATAAAAATAGCTGGAAACCTGCTGGGTTTTTTCCAGCTATTTTTATTTTTGTTTCACGTTTCAAAACGTACTTCATTGGCTGTAAAGTGCTTGGGCACATCCTGAAAGTCGCTGTATAAATGTAAGCCTTTGCTTTCCTATCAACATATCCTTCCACTCTTTTCTCCCGCATGTATTTATGTAGCTTCCCCATAACTGCATCTCTGCCATTCCCCTCGAGTACTCCATATGGTGGTGAGTTCCACATCTCATTGTTCCGATGAGATGTTAAGTGATGATAAGTGGCTTGGCATGGTCGGTATCTTGAAACTACTTACAAAGACTTCATGGTAAGTACATGGTTCTATGGACACTGACTGTTCTGTGTCTTGCTCTCTTTGAGCTCTTGGTTTGGCTGACCCTGATGTCAAGCTTAAATTGTCATTAATGTCACTGTCTCATTAATATAACCATTAACCCTTTACTCCATACTCACCACTCAGTATTACAGTATCTTTACAGTGCAGAAGGAGGCCATTCGGTCCATTGAGTCTGCTCTGGCTCTCTGAGAGAGCATTCCACCTAATTCCACTCCCCTACCTTATCTCGGTAACCCTGCATATTCTCTCTTTTCAGGTAGAAACCCAATTCCCTTTTGAGTACCTCGATCGAACCTGCCTCCACCACCCTTTCAGGAAGTTTGTTCTGGGTTCCAACCATCCCCTGGATGAAAAGATTTTTCCTCACATCACATTTACTCCTTGTGCCCATTATTTTGAACCTGATCCCTCTGGTTCTTGATTCTCTCTTGAATGGGAACAGTTTCTCACTATTTATCCTGTCCATACCCCTCAGGACCTTGAATACCTCTATCAAGTCTCCTCTCAGCCTTCTATTCTCCAAGGAGGAGAGTAGCAATCTCTCTAATCTATCCTCACAGCTACAGTTCTTTATTGCTGGAATCACTCCCTGAATCCTGAATTCCTTATAATTATCTGTTCGTGGCTACCTTACATTTATGGCCCCTAGTTTGGATCCCACTCACTCTGTGCAAACTGTACAATATTCTTGGGTGAAAGACAGAATACTGTGGATGCTGGAGATCTGATATAAAAGCAGAAAGTGCCGGTAAAAACTCAGCAGGTCTAGCAGCATATTGGACTAGAAATGTTAACTCTGCTTCTCTCTCCACAGATGCTGCCAGACTTGCTGCGTTTTTCCAGCATTTTCTACTTTTATTCAATATTCCTGGGCATTTGTTAAGACTTAGAACCATAGAACCATAGAAAAGTTACAGCACAGAAGGAGGCCATTCAGCCCATCTTGTCTATGCCAGCCCTAGGGCACTCAGGTGTCCTTTCTAGTCCCACCTTCCTGCACCCGGCCCATAGCCCTGCAGCTTACAGCACTTTAGGTGCAGATCCAGGTACTTTTTAAAAGAGTTTAGAGTTTCTGTCTCTACCACCAACTTGGGCAGT
This sequence comes from Isurus oxyrinchus, assembly GCA_026770705.1. Classification (NCBI taxonomy): domain Eukaryota; kingdom Metazoa; phylum Chordata; class Chondrichthyes; order Lamniformes; family Lamnidae; genus Isurus; species Isurus oxyrinchus. Next base: position 24,865,113 of record JANJGN010000030.1, read on the forward strand.
GAATTCCAGACACCCACTACCCTCTGTGTAAAAAAGTTCTTCCTCATGTCCCCCCTACACCTTCTGCCACTTATCTTGAATCTATGCCCCCTGGTTCTAGAATTCTCCACCAAGGGAAACAATTTTATCCTATCCACTCTATCTAATCCCCTCATAACTTTGCACACCTCAATCAAGTCACCTCTCAGCCTTCTTTGTTCAAAGGAAAATAACCCCAACCTATCCAATCTCTCCTCGTAGCTACACTTTTCTAACCCTGGCAACATTCTTGTAAACCTCCTCTGCACTGTCTCCAGAGCTATTACATCCTGTAATGTGCTGACCAGAACTGCACACAATACATCAGTTGTGGCCTCACCAGTGTTTTATACAATTCCAACATTATATTCTTATTTTTATATTCTATACCTCTGCCAATGAAGGAGAGCATTCCATATGCCTTCTTTACAACCTTGTCTACTTGAACTGCTGCCTTCAGGGACCTATGTACTTGTACGCCAAGATCTACCCACCTTAGTATATTCCCGTTTAGTTTGTAACCCCTGTAACTGTTTGAACTCCCTAAATGTATGACCTCACATTTCTCTATGTTAAAATCCATCTGCCACTTTACCGCCCTCTCCAACAACCCATCTATATTGTTTTGGAGATTATGGCTATCCTCTACACTATCCACTATTTAGCCAATCTTTGTCTCATCTGCAAATTTCCCAATCGTGCCCCCCATGTTCACGTCCAAATCGTTAACATATAACACAAACAGCAAGGGTCCCAACACTGAGCCCTGTGGAGCACCACTTGGAGACAACTTTCCATTTGCAAGGGCATCCATCGACCATTACCCTTTGTTACAAAGCCAACCTTTTATCCAGTTTGCCACATTACCCTGAATCCCATGGGCTTTTACTTTCCTGACCAATCTGCAATGTGGGACCTTGTCAAATGCCTTGCTAAAATCCATGTACACAACATCCACTGCACTACCTTCATCAACCCTTCTTGTCACTTCCTCAAAGAATTCAATCAAATTTGTGAGGCAAGACCTTCCTTTAACAAATCCATGCTGACCATCCTTGACTAGTCCATGCCTTTCCACATAATCCTATATCTCAGGATTGATTCTACTAATTTGCTCACCACTGATGTAAGACTAACTGGCCTATAATTGTTTGGCATTTCCTTTGATCCCTTTTTAAACAATGGAACTAAGTTTGCATGTCTCCTTTCTCCAGACCTCCTCTGAAGATTGGAAAATCATTGTCAGAGCATCTGCTATCTCCTCCCTGACTTCCTTCAGCAGCCTTGGAAACAATCCATCTGGCCCTGGTGACATATCAACTTTCAAAGATTTCAACCCTTCGAGTACTTCCTCTCTCTTGATGACTATCCCAAACAATATCTCGCAGTGTTCCTCCTGAACTGCTATATCTACATCCTCCCTTTCCTTTGTAAACACGGAGACAAAATATTCATTCAAATCCCTTCCCACATCCTCTGCATCTACACACAAGTTTCCATCTTCATCTCTGATAGGTCCCACTTTTTCCTTAACTAACCTTTTAGCATTAATGTATTGGTAAAACATCTTTGGGTTATCTTTAACTTTACTTGTCAATCTTTTTTCATGCCCTCTCCTTGATTTCCTTATTTCCTTTGTTACTTCGTCCCTGCACTTCCTAGAGTCTCCTGCTCCTTTAGAAAATGGACGTTTACTCAAGAATCTAATTACTGAGAAATGTTTAATAGCGAGCTAAGGAAGGAGAAGAAAAACAAGTGGATGCCTCTAGTTGCTCATGTTGTAAAATGAGAGTGGGAATAAAAGATGGAGGACTTGCACTGAGGAGGAGAAAAGACAAGTCATTGTTGATAAGCTACAGCAATAATGTTTGGCAGTTATTTATTGCTCAGTGTTGGAATATGCTGTGCTGCAGATTGGCAGCATGCGTGCTCCATGCTTGCGCTAACCATATGTTGACGAGTTTCTGTTTCCCTCAAGGAGAAAGGTACAACAATGCAAAACACAGATCTAATGATGAAAGCTTTTTTTTTTAAATGAGGAAAATTGTTACTTGCGGTGACCAATCCAATACGTTCTATCTGTATTCACTGAAAGTTTGAATAGTTACATATTGAGCCTGAATTTGCGTGGAGTGGCAGAGTCGAATTGCCACACCGCTCCAACTTTCCTACCTGGAAATCCAGGCAATCCTTTTTGTCCAACCTTCTGACTCAGGCCTGGTAGGGTGGGAAGGTGGGGTAGCATGCTGCAGTGGGAGTCTGTAGCCCGGGTGGGGTGGTGGGGTGCAGCTGCGGGGAACTAAATGCTCTCACCATAGCACTTGGTCGAGTTACCCAGAGACAGCAATGCTCAGAAGACATTTATTAACTTATCATGCATAATATAATGAGGCAAAAAGAAATCACTAAGAGCCATTACTTCACTTACCTCAAACTCCTTTGTAAGTACAGGGTCAAACTGCTAGTGCATTGAGTGATGCTCATTGGAGATAAGCTGGAGATTACTCAAAGAGCTATCTGCTAACATAACCAGCACCTCATAAGCAGCAAGTTGGCTATTGACTGCACTGCACTTTGGATGAAAATTCTTCTCATACAAAGGAAGAGAGATATGAACATTGAAAATATCTTCAGGGTTATTAAAAAAACACAGCTTTCTCCACAATGAATCATTAGCTTTAAGTCACAAAATGAGCCGATTACATGCTCCCCTTAGAGGCTTCCACCTAAAATTGGGGATGGGGTGTCCTCTACTATACAAAGACTGTAATTGGTTCAATGTTTCAAATACCAAGAGCAAAGCTCCCAATACAGAACCTTGCTGGAGTGAAGCACAGGTTAGAGCATCGGGTGTGGAGATCCCTGTGTCCAGTATCCAGTGATTCATCGCAGGTGGACATGGAAGATCTTTGTGGACCATTTGGAAGAAGAACAGGGAAGCTCTCCTCAGCATCCTAGCCAACATTTATCCCTTAACTACTAAAAGCAGTGCTAACACTGCGGCCGATGTTATTCACTGAAGAAGCCAAATCCCAGCGGGAAACTTGTCTTACTGATCGTAACACTTTTTTTGTTATTTTAAAATGAGGGGAAAGCTACAAATCCCAGAAGCATAGAATTCCAGCTACACTTTTAGAATTTTAAAATGAGGAGATTCATTAACAAGGAGGAAAAAAAATTTAAGGATACAAGATTAAAATTATACAGAAAAAAATTTAAGCATACAAGATTAAAATTACAGTTAAACAGTCTTACAAAACATTCCCCCAAAAAACACACTTGATCAGAACACGCAAGTAACTCCTTTATAGATTTAAAAAACAAAAGGGTTTCATTCTGACCAAGGTTATGTAGAGCCACAAGAACTCAAGTTAAAAGTCACAAGAATGACTTAAGTTAGGATTCTTCAGCCTCACAAAGAGACATTACGTCAGGGAACAACATAAAAATCCAGTAATATTACCCAAGGCAAAAACTGCTACTACTTTAATAAAGTATACAATACAACTTCTTAAGCTCTTCCACTCTGCTGTGGAAATACCAAAGGAAGTTCAGAAACAGACTGTTTCCTGGAAACAAAGGCTTTTCTGGCTTGAAACTAGATGGCTGCTTCAAAATCACAACATTCCTCAGCACAGAGCTGGTCTCAGGACATCTCCCCTACATAGCTAACAAAACTCATCTAAACATCTTTCCTAAAATATCCTTTCCCCTTTTCATCTTAGACTCCATTGTCCTAAGCATCTCTTTGAACTCAATTTTTCCAAAATATAAAAGTCTTTCATGTCTTCCTATTACCTCCACTTTTGGGTAAAATAAAATTTAATAACTTCCCTTGTTTATCTATAAATCCCAGGCGAACCATGTAAGGGACATTTCCTTTTACTTTCTGCTGGGCTGTGGATTAAAATTACAATGGTTGCAGTTTGAAAGACATGTCCATTGGAACAGGATGAGAGATATATACAATGTTGTAGTCCTGGAACAGAGTGTGCCATGAAAGACAGGATGGTGATGGAAAGGAGTTCTGGACCAAGGCAGCTGCCTGGCAACAATGTTTTAATTGGCTCCTGACCAGGTGACAAGGTTTTTTTGTGAGAGCAGTTCAGAAGAATAGCTCCTAGCCTGAAAGGAACAAGACCTAAAACCTCTCTCTCCTGTGTGTGGAAGATTCCAGTAATCCCACAATAATAGCTCGCTGGCTTTTTCTCCTCATGTCTCTATAACCTGTTCTCCCTCTGAAAACCCCTGCCAAGAGGCAAAGGGGAAAAACTTTCTTAGAGATATTGAAAGGCAAGTGCTCAAATAGTGAGCTAAATACTACAAGTGCTGGAAGACCACCTCATGTCATCAAGAAGAACTGAAAGGAACTTGGAAGACATTGATCAAAATCAACCCATCGAATCCTGTACTCTGGAATTGGTGCTATTTTATGTGTCTTATGTGTCTTGTATGAGTGTGTACAGGGATTTAAGAAAGGGTAGAGTTTAGGTTATAGAGTTAGAAATTAGTAGTTCATATTTCTTTCTTTAGCCACTGGTTAATGACAATTTGTTCAATAAACAGTTATTTGTTTATTAAATTTACAAACCTGGTGCTCGTATTCTGTTAACCTAAATTAGACAGTTCGGTAGAATTGGGGCAATCTGGTGGTTTGGTCAAACTTCACATTTGTCATGGCTCAGAGAACAGAGGGGCTCGATATTACAGCACACTATCCCTAGAGAGTCGTGACAAAGTTATAAAAGTCCCTTATCACTTCTAAGCTCCCTTTGAAATTTAACAGCTGAAAAGTCAAGTCTTTACTTATCACCTAATGCAAATGTCAGAATCCAAAGTATTTACTTGTACATTCAACTTCACCATAGCCTCTCGTTACAAATGTATGCATCAATCACCTTTGTCTTTCATCTCTCACCCTTGTCTTTCATCTCTCTGCTTCCACAGACAAGCTGTCTTTACTAACCTTCCCCTAGTTTAATTATGCATACACACACACACATGCACACACGCACACACACACACACACGCACACACACACACACACACACACACACACGCACACACACACACACACACACACACGCACACACACACGCACATGCATACACACACACACACACACACGCACACACACACACACACACGCACACACACACACACACACACACACGCACACACACACGCACATGCATACACACACACACACACACGCACACACACACACACACTACAGCCTTCTTTACAGAATACCATCATAACATCCATCTTCACAAGCAGATTATCTGTTCATTGTTGCATTACTGTTTGTGGGAGTTTAAAGTGTGCATTTTAGCTGCTTTGTTTTCTATATTGCAACTGAGGCTGTTGTGTTTTGATAATGATACAATGGCACCAATCTCTCATAAGGAATGCGGTAAAGACATTTATTAAGACTAGGCTCAAAAGAACATGTATACATGGATATAAAGCTTGAAGGTATCAGCAGAAGAATCATGTGTGCCTTGTGTCTTTCTCATAGGCCAAAGTGAAACTGAAAGTGGATCACATGGCCATATATGACACAGATTTGGGGAAGGTTCCATTAGATTGGAAAATAGCAAATGTAACCCCTTAGTTCAAAAAGGGAAGGAGAAGAGCGCTGGAACTACCGGCCAGTTGGTTTAACATCTGTCTTAGGGAAAATATCGGAAGATATTATTCAGGACATTGTAGCAGGGTACTTGGGAAAATTCAGGTAATCAGCCAGAGTCAACATGGTTTTGTGAAAAGGAAATCACGTTTAACCAATTTATTGGAGTTCTTTGAAGAAGTAACATGTGCTGTGGATAAAGGGAACTAGTGGATACGCTGCACCTAGATTTTCAGAAGGTATTTGATAAGGTGCCTCATCAAAGGTTGTTTTGGAAAATAAAAGCTCATGGTGTAAGGGGTAACGTATTGGCGTGGATAGAAGATTGGCTAGCTAACAGGAAACCGGCGTAAATGGGTCATTTCCTGGTAAGCAGGATGTAATGAATGGCTTGTCACAGGGATCAGTGCTGGGCCTCAACTTTTTACCATTTATATAAATGACTTGGATAAAGGGACCAAAGGTATGGTTGCTAAATTTGCAGATGACACAAAAGATAGGTAGGAAAGGAAGTTGTGAAGAGGAGATAAGGAGGCTACAAAAGGACATAGATAGGTTAAGTGAGTGGGCAAAGTTCTGGCAAATGGAGCATAATGTGGGGAAATGTGAAATTGTCCACTTTGGCAGGAAGAATAAAAAAGAAGCATATTATCTAAATGACAGCGAGATTGCAGAGCTCTGAGGTGCAGAGGGCTTTGGGTGTTGTAGTACATGAATCACAAAAGGTGAATATGCAGGTACAGCAAGTAATTAGAAAAACTAATACAATATTATTGTTTATTGCAAGGGGAATTGAATACAAAATTAGGGAGGTTATGCTTCAATTATATAAGGCATTGGTGGAACCACATCTGGAGTATTTTGTAAAGTATTGGTCTCCTTATTTATGGTAAGGATGTAAATGCATTGCAATTCAGGGAAGGTTTACTAGACTAATATCTGGAATGGGTGGGTTGTCTTATGAGGAAAAGTTGGACGGGCTTGGCCTATATCTGCTGGAGTTTAGAAGAGTGAGACTTATTCTTCTTAAGACTTAATTGAAACACATTAGATCCTGAGGGATCTTGATAGGGTGAATGTGGAGAGGGCATTTCGTGAATCTAGAACTAGGGGTCACTGTTTAAAAATAATGGGTCACCCATTTAAGACAGAGATGAGGAGAAATTTTTTCTCAGAGGGTCGTGAGTCTTTGGAACTCTCTTCCTCAAAAGATGGTGGAAGCAGAGTCTTTGAATATTGTTAAGGCAGAGCTAGGTAGATTTTTGATAAACAAGGGGGTGAAAGGTTATCGGGGGTAGGTGGGAATGTGGAATTGAGGTTACAATCAGATCGAACATGATCCAACTGAATGACAGAGCAGGCTGAAGAGGCCATGTAGCCTACTCCTGCTTCTAGTTCGTATGTACTTCCCTTCCAGTGATGACATGTCGCTATCCCTTAAAGGCACATTTCAGACTGTTGAACACCAATTACATGCTACTTGCGTCAATAAGTGCAGATTATGGTCATGTTCTCGCTTTGCTCTTTTCACAATAGCAACATCATCGGTGATCCAGATGCATCCTGGCATAAGACATGCAATGCTGCCCATATGAGATTGAAAGAGACCCTGGCCAATAACAGGTAGTTACCAACTATCTTGACGGATACATAATTTGTATTTTGGCAAACACTTCTTTTCCAGTGATCCATGCTGCTATTCCTTAAAGGCAAATTTCAACAATGACTACACTTCAAATAGTTCTTCACCTAGTTCTGAAGAAGAGTCATATTGCACTTGAAATGTTTCTCTGTTTCTCTCACCACAGATGCTGCCAGAGCTACAACTGAAGTCTCTGACTGAGTAACAATTCAGAGGAATAAAGAACAGCCAGCTCTAGAGACTGGGAAAGAATGCTCATAGCCCAGTGGATTCATACACCAGCCAGTGTCCTATAAGTTGGGATAATGTGGGTTACAGGACGTGTCTGATAAAGAAATCTTCGTAGTTTTCTGTATGTTCACAGCAAGTCTATATTAACTACTTGTAACTATATACATATATAGATTAAAGGGTACAGGCCAGGAGCTATCTCCATCTCTAGATCTTAACACATCTCTGGCCAACACCACACTGACCCTTGGTCTAGGTCATATGCCTTTTTACATCACTGTGTGGGTGGTACTGCATTCAGTCCCACATTAACCCTGTATATGCTGGACCCTTGTACTACACCACAGGCCAGGTTGTGGTCTCGGTTGTTTGAGTGCTGGGCCCTCACACCCAGACATTCTGCACACCAGGGCTCAGCATGGCCGAGCCAGGAAATTTAGACAGCCTTACATCAAAAGCTATGCCTATGAGCTCAACAAATAGAGACACATTGGAAATAACCAGCAGTGAACAGTCACCATACTCACACTGCTGCCCAATCGAATGATGCTGTCGTGAGGATATTGGAATCTAAAAATTTCCAAGCGTATGAATGCCTCGGCTCAAGTTTCTATCTCCCAGCATTATCTCATCAGAAAGAAGCCAGCAGCATGGAATCTATATACACACAACCCCACAGACACAGACACACAGTCACCCCCAGAGACCCAGACACAGACACACACACTCATACTCACACACACACACACACACTCACACTCACACACTTATTCACATACACACACACACACTCATACTCTCACTCACTTACTCACATATGCACGCTCACTCACACACAAACACACATACTCACTCACATACGCATACTCACTTACACACACACTCACACACTCACACACATTCACATACACACTCACATACACACACTCTCACTCACTCACATATGCACATACACACACACACACACACACACACACACATATGCATACTCACATAAATACACACACTCACATACACACACACACCTCTAGAGATACAGACACACACTAACACACATACACACAAATGTGGACACTGACACACACATACACAAACACTCACACCTACACACTCACTCACATGCACACACACCCAGAGACACAGACACACATTAACACATACACACACACACACACACGCGTGCACACACACACACTTACATTCACATATAAGGTGTTCAAACAACATCAGAACAGTTTAAGTTTTGCAGAGCTCACTGTTTGAATTCACTAAAGCTGCAATAAATTCAAGAATTTAATAACCATTTACTTATTGTTGCCTTCTTCATGTTATATGGAGAATGCCGGTCTACTCAGGAAACTTCTTTCCCCCAAACTGGACAAATCGACTTAGCAGATGTGGTTAATTCTCATCCCTGTTTTTAAATCTCTTCATAGCCCTCCTCCTCGCTTACCACATTAAAGGCACCACATAAATGCACACCATTTTTGATGTATGCATTTCAAGCCTTGGTAACAGAGTGTGTGTGTTGTTGTTGGGAGGGGGCAGGGGGTTGGTATCATATAAGATTGAAGCCTTGACAGGGGTTTTTTTCAGAATTTGCAACCCCAATGGCCAGCAGTTAAGTGTCCACTCCCCTTGCCTACCCCTCTCCACCAAACCGCCCCCCCTGCCCCCCACCTGCACTGGCCCCACCTCCCAGTGTCCAATAGAATGGATTCAGTAATGGGTAAGCTGGCACAACGCTAAGGTAGATCTCTGGGACCCTGGGTAATGTTGGCAAACATCAGCAAGCAGTTCCTCCTCACTGGTGAGCACTCATTGGGGAGGAGGGCAGGGACTGAAATTGCCTTTGATGCCTGCTCTGCTCAAGTAGCTCACTGTACATAAAAAAATAATCACTACCTGCTGAATTTCTAAGAAATTCTGCCTCCAACAGGGGCCAGCACTTGTGGAATATTGGCTAAAAACACATAATACCCTCCAGAGAATATATTTCATTGGCAAGTTGATTAAATCCTGTTTTCTGTCGCCCATCCCTTTTTGACATTCAATTCCGATCTGTGGCTAAGAGCTTTGAGTTTAGGTTAATCAGGCAATGGAACTGGCTTTCAGCCACGAGCCCCTCTTTCCCTGACACACAAACACACTTGAGTGTCGCTACAATTGTTGGGAGTGGGTTGTGAAGTTTGAAGAAGGGTGGGGGGAGGGGGAGGTTCCAAGCCACTGGCCGTTTACAGACATTTTTTCCAATGCAACAGAGAAAGTCTTTTAATATCCGGCCAATGGCAGGGTGACACGGTTGCTATTAAAGGAGTCGGAGCCTCTGAGAATGACCTCTGGCTCATGTGGACCCTCAAATATGGCAATGTGATGCCACAGCCTTGTCAGGACGACTATATTAAAAGTCTCCCATGACTCGACGAGGAATTCATTTGCTACTGCTATTAGGCAGGAGACTTCACAAGCCAAGGGCCACCTGGTGCTATCAATCAAACAAACAGACCATTTGTGGAATACAGTGATCCAGAGGAGTTGCTTTAGACCTGACGGCCCTCGATACTTTCCCCCGTTTTGGATCTGCCTCTCATTATTTACATATATTTCTTTCTTAAGAAATTTTGGAGGGTTTATATTTGCTGCCTTGAATTGAGTTGCTAACAACATGGCCTCCCAAAAGGTTTGGCTTTTCTGTCTGTTGCTGACTTTTGTGTGCTCCATTCACATCAATGTCATCCCTAGAGTCGCGGCTGCTGCTGCTGCAGATGGTGATGATGATGATGATGATAACAATGGTGGAGAACATGGAGATTTGAAGGATGTAGGAGCCGGGAAGGATGATCATCATGATCATGACGACGACGACGATGACGCTGATGAGGACGACCATCACCACGACGATGATGACGATGACGACCATCACCACGACGATGACGACGATGACGACCATCACCACGACGATGATGACGATGACGACCATCACCACGATGATGACGCTGACGACCATCACCACGACGATGATGATGCTGACGACCATCACCACGACGATGATGATGCTGACGACCATCACCACGATGATGATGATGACGATGATCATCATGATGATGATGAGGACGATGATGATGATGATGATGACGATGATGACGACAGTGACGACGATGATGATGACGATGATGACGATGATGACGACAGTGACGATGATGATGATGACGATGATGACGATGACGACGATGACGACGATGATGATGACGACCATGTCGACAAGGACGATGATGACGGTGATGATGATGACGGTGATGATGATGACGGTGATGACGATCATGGTGACAAGGATGATGATGACCACGATGATGACCAGGACGATAACGATGATGATGACCATGATAATAAGAAGCATAAACATGAAGATGGCAACACTGACGATGATGATGATGATGACAAGAAGGAAGATGAGGAAGGTAACGATAACTAAATAAGAGAAACAAAGCTTGCACTCTGAACTAGTGATCATTGCTAAGTTACTTCCTTAAGAGCAGTCATTCTGCTGGCACATGTGCTATTAAACAGATTCCATAAGGAATAGAAGCATCACACTAGCAACACAAATGGAAAATAATGGAGTGACAGCTTTAGGATATTTTCCGAATGTATTATTCAGAGCTTTGAGGTCCACAAACACAGTGTGGACTTGTGTGACATTATAACACCTTCCGATTGGGATACAATCTGTTGCGGCAACTCTTTACCAAAGTCAACTTAATTAATTGAGACACTGTATAGTGTAACATTAATAACAAGTAACAATTGGTCTATCTGCTCCTTGGTATCTGAGGTATAAATTTTAGCCTCTCTGCAAAAATACTGTGAACATTTAGAAAAAAAAATTAAACATGTCACAATAAAACTAAATAAAGAACCTTGCAAGTAGTCACTCCAGTTTGTTTCCCTGCATGTTAATCGGGTGCACTGATAATTAGATTTTGGCTTCGGGTGGGCCAGGAGGGTGAAGAAGCAGATTAGATTCTCTTTACAAAGTCAAGGGCTACAATACTTGTTCCATAACACGCACAGTGAAAGAGGAGCTCGGAAACGTTTCAATCTGTTAAAAGAATTGAAGAGGGGGAGAGTGGCCAGGAAAATCTGCGCAATTCACTCCTTGCGTTTTATATTGAAAAGAACACATCAAAATTAGTCCTTCAAGTAATTACTGTAAAAAGAATGTGCTGTCATAGGTTCTTTTTTGGAGATAAGATGTTGGGAGGGATACTTTGAGAAATGAATATTCCTCCTTCTAGATTGTTCTTCCCTCTTAAGAGATGAACGATCGGTTTGGTTTATTCCTGGGGCCCTCCCTGCTCGTGCTCTGTGTTGGGGTGGAGTTCGAAGACTCTGGGAGGTGTAGCTCTTGACACAACTGACAACAGGTTCATCCTTTATCAGGGTATTTAGGCAGACTGAATATATTAACCCCCTACTCCAGCTAGTTGCAGTTCTGTGCATGCCTGGGGTCGTGGAGTTATCGCTGATGGGGTTGTGGCTATATGGTTGGTTACTAAAAGCCAGTTGGTGCTTTATCAAAGGAACTTTGTGCATTATTCTGCTGAATCTCTCAGTACAGCACTGGGTGGTATTTGTTACGATGCTGCAGAAGTTACTTGGTGCTTCCCTGCTGCAGCTGTCTTAATGCCAAAAGCACACCGTTAAGTTCAGATTGGCTCCATCCGATCATCTGTCTGGTTATTTTACCACCTGTCCCCTGCTCCTGTTAAGTCAGGTTATGTATGCTGGAATTTCCCTCTTCTTCCATTTCCTTGGGAGAAAAACTAACAGAAGATCCAGGGGAAAGAAAGTTCTCCGATTGACCATGTTTTGTTAGCAGAGGAGCAGTAAGTAATGATTTTTGTTTAGCTGTTTCCCCTTGCGGGGGAGACTAGAATTAGAGTTTCACTGCTTAAAAATAAGGGGTCTCCCATTTAAGATGAAGATGAGGAGAATTCTTTTCTCTCAGAGGGTCGTGAGTCTTTGGAATTCTCTTCCCCAGAGAGCAGTAGAGGCAGGGTCATTAGGGGGCGATGGTAAAGTAGTGGTAATATCACTGGACTAGTAATCCCAGATACCCACCCTAATATTCTGTGGGCATGGGTTCAAATCTCATCAAGGCAGCTGGTGGAATTTGAATTCAATTAATAAAATCTGGAACATGAAGCAATGATGGTGACTATGAAACTATCATTGATTGTTGTAAAAACCCATCTGGTTCACTAATATCCTTTAGGGAAGGAAATCTGCCGTCCTTACCTGGTCTGGCCTACGTGTGGCTCCAGATCCACAGCAATGTGGTTGACTCTTGACTGCCCTCTGAAATGACCGTAGCAAGCCACTCAGTTCAAGGGCAATTAGGGATGGGCAACAAATGCTGGCCTTGCCAGTGATGCCCACATCCCTTGGAAAAATAAAGCAAAGTCATTGAATACTTTTAAGGCAGGGGTAGATAGATTTTTGGCTAACAAAGGAGTCAAAGGTTATAGGGGGGTGAATGAGGAGTTGAGGCGACAGTCAGATCAGCCATGAGCGTATTGAATGTGGAGCAGGCTCAGGAGGCCTAGTGGTTTACTCCTGCTCCTAATTCATATGTTTGTATGTATTTTTGTATGGTTTGTGAGTAGTGGTAATGTCACAGGACTTAGTAATCCAGAGATCTGGGCTAATGCTATGGGGATAAGATTTCAAAGCTGGGGAAATTTAAATTCAATTAATAAAATCCGGAATGGAAAGCCAGTCGCAGTAATGGTGACAATGAAACTATCGTCAAATGTTGTAAGATCCCATGTAATTCACTAATGCCAGAAGAAAATCTGCCATCCTACCTGGTTTGGCCTACACATGACACCAGACGCACAACAATGTGGTTGACTCTTAAATACCCTATGAACAAGGGCAGTTAGGGATGGGCAATAAATGCTGGCCTAGCCAGTGACACCCACATCTCGTGAACAAATTGAAAACACTTATAGTAACAGGGTGGCTGAAATGGGAGTGCATTCAATGCCTTTCATCAGGGTCCATTCACAGGGGTTTAAAATCTTGCAGGATGCAACAGCATTGAAAGTTCACCGCTTTTAACTACAACTCAATATCAATCTCCACTCAACTTCTCCCAGCACAGGCTAGGTGGGCCGAGTGGCCGCCTTCTGTGCTGTATCATTCTCTGATATTCCGGAAATCACTGCAACCTTATTGTTGGCTGTTGAGACCTAATAGCACGCATTTTTACATGGCTGAAGGAACTATCAAGGCTCTTCCTCATTACAGCACTGCCAGAGGTGTTATCTTTCCAAGCAGATGTTTATGTCAAGGTCCTCTCAGGTAGACACGAGAATTTCCATGACACTATTGGAAGAAGGGCCAGTCATAACCCAGATATCCTTCAACCAACACCACTAAAACCAGATCAGTTCTGGTCAGTTTCCCATTTCAGTGAACTCCTAAAGTGATAGACATAGGAGCTGTAAAGAGGTTTAGGGATCCATGCACATAAGTCATTAAAATGCTGTGGAGTGGTATGGAAAATACAGAGGGGTGGAATAGAAGTGGGGGTAGATAGGGGAGATGGTGGCATAGTGGTATTGTCACTGGACTAGTAAGCCAGAGGCTCAGGCTAATGCTTTGGGTACGTAGGTTCAAATCCCACCACAGGTGATGTAGAATTCAGTTAACAAAATATGGAATTGGAAGTTAGTCTCAGTAATGGTGACCATGAAACTACCACCAATTATCATTAAAAACCCATCTGGTTCACTAATGTCTTTTAGGGAAGGAAATCTGCTGTCCTTACCTGGTCTGGCCAGATAAAGGCTCCAGACCCACAGCAAGTGGCTGGTTCTTAACCACTATCACTCAGTTCAAGGGCATTAGGGATGGGCAACAAATGTTGACCTTGCCAATGACATCCACATCCCATGAAAGAATAAAGGGGAACTTATGTCACAGCTATACAAAGCCCTGGATCACAACTCTAATACCATGTTCAGTATTGGGCTCCGCATCATAGGAAAAGGATATTGGCCATGAGAGAGTTACAATGTACATTTGCCCGAACAGTACCTGGGTTAGATTTCGAGGAGTGATTACACAAACTAGAGTTGTATTTCCTGGAATTTAGAAAGTTAAGGGTGATTTGAATCAAATTTTCAAGATATTAAGGGGGGGACAGATAGGGCAGAGGGCAACTATTTCTGCTGTTGGGTGGGGGGGTGGTCTAGGATGAGGGGGCATAGTCTGAAAAATCAAAGCAGACCTTTCAGGAGTGAAATCGGGAAACACTTCTACGCACAAAGGCCAGAGGTTTAGGTCCCGCGGGTGTGCCTGACCCATCCGGCTGTGAAATAGCACAAGACGACATCAGGCGAGCGTCCCAATGTCATCGCACACTCGCACGAGATCTGGCTTGGTAGTCGGGTGCAGCGGTCAGAAGTGCGCCCGCCGACAATGAAGGGGGTAATTAAGCCCATTGAGGAAGCAATTGAGAGCGATTTTTTTTTTGTGGCTCCCGTCCACTTTTACGGCTGGAGGACTGGCCATTCTCCCAGGCGGCCTTCACATTTTTGCTCAAACCTCGGTCCAGAGTGGGATGAAATCTCTGTGGGGAAACAGAAGAGAAAGAGATATCTGGGGACCGGGTTTTTTTTTTATTTGAGATGCGTTCGGGCGCTGGATTGTGCTGCACGGACGTGTTTTGCAGCATTTTTGTTGTTCTGTTTATCCTGTCAAGCCTTGGGGGAGTTCAGTGGAAGCGCTCAGCAGTTAATTGGCCAGCCAGCCTGAAATCACAGTCAGGGGCCTATTTCCCATCCGCTCTCAGGCCCTCCAATCACACCCGGAAAATTCAGGCCAGAGACCCAAGTTTGGAACTTTCTTCTTCAATTGTTAATTTTATTGCCGATGGATTTTTTTTGTCAATTTAAGGTTTTAAGGGAAATGGGGCAAAGGTTAGGAGATATGTCACAGATCACCATGATCTCATTGAATGGCAGAACAGGCTCAAGGCGTTGCTGCTATGTTATCACATTGCTGTCTGTGCTGGTAGTGGTTAGTTACAGTTCACTCAGGGAGTGCAGGTTGCTATGGCAACATGTATTTTTACATGCATGTTGTAGTCACAAGAAATGGGGGGAGGAGTAGACCAGCCTGGCATTGGTGTGTATTTGGCCACATTCCCTGGCCATCAAGCCCTGGAGTGGGACTTGATCCCAGAACTTCTAGCTGAGAAGCGACCCATTGCGCCGCAAGACCTCATTGCTGCTAGTAGGGTCTTGCAAATGTGACTTCACAGTGCCTGTGCTTCAAATAGCCTTAAGAAGCTTTGGGGTGCCCCTAGGAAGGAAAAGGCATTAGGTAAATGAAAGTTCTTTCTACTTTTCTAAAAAAAAGTCTGCTATCATCTGAACCAACAGCACTTGTACATGTCTACATAGGAACAAAGGAATTGCCAGATAAAAAAATGAACAAGGTCCATCTAGTTCGCCTTCTACCATTCTGTTAGAGACATGATTCAACGATAATAGAGTTGTTGATTAATCACTGCAATCAATGAGTCTACAACACAGACCCCCTAGGCGTGAAGGGGTATTTTTATGCAGGCGATGAGGGTCACACTCACTGGCGGGAGGGCTGCATAGTGAGAGACCCATGCTGCCTTCTTTGGGGAAGGCCCACTGACTTAAAGGTGAAACAGGCACATAACAAGCCACCAGCAGGCCTTCTGCAGGATCAGGACCCCAAGGGTGGAAGCCCTGTCCCTCGACAGTTGCTGGCCAATCGGAGACCAGCAGCTCTTCTGCTCATCAGCGCCACCATGGAGGTGGTGGCTGCTGCTGGAAGTACACCCACTGGAGGTCCAGGAATGAGGAGTGACCCAGGCCATAGGTAGGTGATGGTGGGAGGGGTTCTGCGAGGTGGGGGTGGTCATAGGGAAAGGGGCGTAGGTGGGTTCATCAGCAGGGGCAGGGTTTGACTCTCAGTGGGGATCCCCCCTTCCTGGGATGCTGGGACCCTCAAACAGGCACTGAGAGCATTTGAATGAGGGACCCATCCCCCAGACACCACAAGCAACCGGCACAGTTTTGCTTGCCATTCTCCTGACGTGGCAAGCCCCCTGCCCGCTGCAGGGTTAAAACCAGCAGGAGCAGGATGAAGCTCATGAGCAGGCATTAATTGCTGACTTAAGGGCCTCAACTGTTGGCAGGGCAGGAAGGCAGTCCAAAGGCCTTCCCACCCTGGACTTAATCAAAGTGAAGGCAGGAAGGTGGCATGGTCCCAACCCACCACCATCCCCTGAATTAAATGCCCTCCCCACCTCCAAACCTGCCTCAGGGGAGGGCATAAAATACCGCCCCTAAATCCCTGTTGGTGGAGTACTTAGGGAGGCGTACACCCAGAGTTACCTGTTGCCTCCAAGCTCGACTCACCACACACCATGTCCCAAAATGCTCATACTGCAAAGTGTGATCTTCTGAAAAAAGTGAAGCTCCACAGGGAACCTGGTCCATAGATTATTCATTCACCCACTGCAATATCGCTTCTGCGGATTCGTTTTGAATTCAACCCTTCTAGTGCAGGACATATCTGGTTTTACTATTCTGGATAAGGTGAAATAACTTGTTGTGGACAACATTATCCAGGCCCTGTAGAATCCTAAAATCAGCTGACCTATCCCTTCTTAACCCTCTCTTTTCCAGTGAGAACATGTACAGTACACAGTGAGGAAGAGCTATTGATTCATCCCCCTCTTTATATGTATTTATGTTCCCTGTAGCAATAGATCTGATATTTGAGAACAGTACCTGCAGATTAGTAATGTGACAGTTGAGTAATGGAATTCACTGTAGTATTGAAAATTGCACTATGCATTTTGTCCACTTGATGCTACCATACACACTTGTACCAGCAGAGGGAGTCTGCTAGGAGTAGATAATAATGGATCCATGTTTAACTGCTTATGCAGTTCTAATTCTAAATGACTCAGGCTGAATATATAATTGTTTCTGTCCCAGGAATTTCACACCCACCTGATACAAAGAGTGTGTCGTACATGGGGTATCTGATTAAGCACGATTAACTTTCCGCAGTGTATTCTATATTCGGTATTTAAGAATGGAGGGCATCATCTCTTGAGCAAGCTTCTGCTTTTTCCAAATGGTGAACTTGAGGAACATTTGTGAATGTCTATCCAATCTTCCATCTCAGTGTTGGCTTCACATTTTAACACACTAGTAGGATCCTGGGGTAGAATACACCATTGGGGTTCAACAGCATTCCAACAGCTTGCATTAATGTAGTGCCTTTAACATCCCAAGGAGCTTCACATTGGAAAGCATGGACACCAAGCCTGAGTAAATGTGTTTAGGTAATCTGACCAAAGTTATGGACAGATTATTCATGTGGAGGTTTTTAACGGTTGTTTTGGGAAGGACAACCCAGTATGGATTGTTCCTCATGATCAGTGAGTGTTGACCACAATTGGAAATGTGTGTATGTGTGTGTGTGTGTTGTATGTCTGTGTTGGTGTGTGTGCACACGCATATGTATGTTCAATGATTGTGTCTGTTGTTTTTTTTAATTCATTAATGGGATGTGGGTGTCGCTGGCTAGGCCAGTATTTATTGCCCATCCCTAACTGTCCTTGTTCAGAGGGCATTTAAGAGTAAACCAGGGTCTGAGGTCACATGTAGGCAAAGCCAGGTAAGAATGGTAGGTTTCCTTCCCTAAAGGGCATTATTGAACCAGATGGGTTTTTATAACAATCAGCAATGGTTTCATGGTCATCATTAGACTTTTAATTCCAGTTTTTTTATTGCATTCAAATTTCACCATCTGCCGTGGTGGGATTCGAACTCAGGTCCCCAGAGCATTATCCTGGGTCTCTGGAATACCATTCCAGTGAATGGCTGTGTGTGGGTATGAGCGTGTGTCTGAGTACATGTGTGTATTGTATGTCAATGTGTGTGTGTATGTGTGTGTATTGTAATTTTGTGTGTGCGCATGTGTATTGTAACTCAGTGTGTTCATGCATGTGTGTATTGTATGTCTGTATTTGTAAATAGATGTGGACATAACATCTTGATAGGAATGAATTGACAGACTCCCTGGTAGGATAGTCTGCCAATACACCAATGCCCAGATTCCCACATAGTGAATGGCTGAGGTGTAAGACAGATGGTAGCACCTTCAGAAGGGCAACAATTGGAAATATTAGTTTTATTTGCAATGAATATTTCTTTTTGATTACTGGGCAAGCCGGCTACATAGTAAAGGTGCAATGATACCAGTTTATTCAGAGAGTATTGTGAAAATCTATGCATCACTCAGTCAGTAACCGGGACTCATGGGAGGTGAAGGGCTAGGTAAGTGTAACATCAACTTACAAACAAACGAATTAAAAGCAGAAGTAGGCCATTCGGCCCTTCAAGCCTGCTCCCCCATTCAATAAGGTCGTGGCTGATCTATTTGTGAGTTCCACATTCCTATCTATCCCCGATAGCCTTTGATT
The DNA here is from genome assembly GCA_026770705.1 of Isurus oxyrinchus. Taxonomy (NCBI): domain Eukaryota; kingdom Metazoa; phylum Chordata; class Chondrichthyes; order Lamniformes; family Lamnidae; genus Isurus; species Isurus oxyrinchus. The sequence goes on from JANJGN010000030.1 coordinate 24,884,184, forward strand.
CTCTTGCCTGACAGGAATCTACCTCTGCCTTAAAAATGTTCAATGACACCCCTCTTCCACCGCCTTCCAAGGCGGAGAGTTCCAAAGTACACCTTATACATTACAAAGGATGCTATCTCCCTTTTGGAGATATCCGAACACTGCCTGCTGCCTCTCAGTCCCTCTGTCCCAGGGAGGTGTCTATGGGGCAGAATTTTCACTTTGGCAGAAGCACAGCTGACCCGCTCGAGCGTGAGATGACACGCGTTGGTGTCGGGCGCACATCCTGACATCAACACGCAGTCGCACGATAATTCAGTTGGCGTGGGCACGCAGGAATCGGCAGTGCGCCTGTCAACAGTTAAAAGATCTGTTAAGGCCATTAAAGTGTCAATTAAGTAAAATTTTAGCAGCCTTTGCATTTGTTTTGGAAACCTCATCCGTGGGTGGGATGAGGTTTCCAACACCAAATAAAAATAAAATATTTTAAATTTCACTTATAACACGTCCCCACTCATGTGACAGAGTCATGTCTTTATTAACGTTTTTCACATCTTTAATATTTTTTTTTAAAGCTCTCCATCTCCCCGAGGCAGCTCTGTGCCTCAGGGAGATTCTCAAGTGTACACTCAGGCGCATGCGCGAAGTCTGCACTCACCCCGCTCGCCCTCATCACCCCCAGCTTCCCCCCCTCACCACCCACCCCCCCCCACCCCCCACTTAATTGGCCCCGTCAGCGTGAAATCGCCTTCCGGCCCCGATCACGGGCAGTGGTCAGCGGTCAGCTTCATGACGACCCCCGCCAAGCCCGTCCTTAAGGGCTAAATTCTGCCCATAAAGTTTTTTTTTCAATTCATTCATGGGTTGTGGATGTCACTGGCTAGGCCAGCATCTATTGCCCTCGAGAAGGTGGTGGTGAGTTGCCTTCTTAAACCGCTGCAGTCCATGTGGTGTAGGTATACCCACAGTGCTGTTAAGGAGGGAGTTCCAGGATTTTGACCCAGAGACAGTGAAGGAACGGTGATATATTTCCAAGTCAGGATGGTGAGTGGCTTGGAGGGGAACTTCCAGGTGGTGGTGTTCCCATCTATCTGCTGCCCTTGTCCTTCTACATGGTAGCAGTCATAAGTTTGGAAGGTGCTGCCTAAGGAGCCTTGGTGAGTTCCTGCAGTGCATCTTGTAGATGGTACACACTGTTGCAACTGTATTTGGTGGTGCAGGGAGTGAATGTTGAAGGTGATGCTAATTAAGTGGGCTGCTTTGTCCTAGATGGTGTCAAGCTTCTTGAGTGTTGTGGGAGCTGCATTCTTCCAGGAAGGTGGGGAGTATTCCATCACACTCCTGACTTGTGCCTTGTAGATGGTGGACAGGCTTTACGGAGTCAGGAGGTGAGTTACTCACTGCAGAATTTCTAGGCCCTAACCTGCTTTTGTAACCATAGTATTTATATGTCCAGTTCAATTTCTGGTCAATGTTAACTCCCAGAATGTGATAGTGGGGGATTCAGTGATGGTAATGCCATTGAATGTCAAGGGGTTATATTCTCTCTTGTTGGAGCTGGTCTTTGCCTGGCATTTGTGTGGCATGAATATTACTTGCCACTTGTCAGCCCAAGCCTGGATATTGTCCAGGTCTTGCTGCATTTGGACATGGACTGCTTCAGTATGGTGCTGAACATTGTGCAATCATTAGCGAACATCCCCACTTCTGACCTTATGATGGAAGGAAGGTCATTGATGAAGCAGCTGAAGGTGATTGGGCCTAGGACACTACCCTGAGGAACTCCTGCAGTGATGTCCTCGAACTGAGATGATTGACCTCCAACAACCACAACCATCTTCCTTTGTGCTACGTATGATTCCAACCAGTGGAGAGTTTTCCCCCTGATTCCCATTGGCTCCAGTTTTGCTAAGGCTCCCTGATGCCACACTCGGTCGAATGCTGCCTTGATGTCAAGGACAGTCACTCTCACTTCACCTCTGGAGTTCAGTTCTTTTGTCCATGTTTGATCCAAGGCTGTAATGAGGTCAGGAGCTGAGTGGCCCTGGCAGAAACCAAACTGAGCATCAATGAGTAGGTTATTGCTAAGCAAGTGCCACTTAATAGCACTATTGATGACCCCTTCCATCACTTTACTTATGATTGAGTGTAGACTGATGAGGTGGTAATTGGCTGGGTTGGATTTGTCCTGCTTTTTGTGTACAGGATGTCCCTGGGCAAATTTCCACATTGCCAGGTAGATGGTTGTGCTGTTGCTGTATTGGAACAGCTTGGCTAGGGATGCAGCAAGTTCTGGAACACAAGTCTTCACTACTATTGCCAGAATATTGTCAGGGCCCACAGCCTTCAGCTGTTTCTTGATATCATGTGGAGTGAATTGAATTGGCTGAAGACTGACATCTGTAATGCTGGGGACCTCCAGATGAGGCTGAGATGGATCACCCCCTTGGCACTTCTGCCTGAAGATTATTACAAATGCTTTTGCACTGATGTGCTGGGCTCCCCCATCATTGAGGATGGGGATATTTGTGGAGCTTCCTCCTCCAGTGAGCTGTTTAATTGTGCACCACCATTCACGACTGGATGTGGCAGAACTGCTAATTTGCTTAGCTCCATCACTTGCTGCTTATGCTGTTTGATACTCAAGTAGTCCTGTGTTGTAGCTTCACCAGGTTGACACCTCATTTTTAGGTATGCCTGGTGCTGCTCCTGGCATGCCCTCCTGCATTCTACATTGAACCAGGGTTGATCCCTTGGCTTGGTGGTAATGGTAGAGTGGGGGATATGCTGGGCCATGAGGTTACAGATTGGGGTTGAGTACAATTCTGCTGCTGCTGATGGCCCACAGTGCCTCATGGAGGCCCAGTCTTGAGTTGCTAGATCTGTTCAAAATCTATCTATTTAGCACAGGGTAGTGCTACGCAACATGATAGAGGGTATCCTCAATGTGAAGACGGGACTTTATCTCCACAAAGACTGTGTGGTGGTCACTCTACCGATACTGTTATGGGCGGATGCATCTGCGACAAGCAGGTTGGTGAGGATGAGGTAAAATATGTTTTTCCCTCTTGTTGGTTCTCTCACCACCTGCCGCAGACACAGTCTAGCAGTTATGTCATTCAGGATTCGGCCAGCTCAGTCAGTATTTGTGCTACTGAGCCACTGTTGCTGATGGACATTAAAGTCCCCCACCCAGAGTACATTCTGCTCCCTTGCCTCCCTCGGTGCTTCCTCCCAGTTGTGTTCAATGTGGAGGAGCACTGATTCATCAGCTGAGTTGGTGGGGGTTTGGGGGATGTGGATGGTTTGTGGGGAGTGGTGGGTGGGTGCAGTACATGATAACCAACAGGAGATTTCCTTGCCCATGTTTGACCTGATGCCGTGAGACTTCATGAGGTTCAGAGTCAATGTTGAGGATTCCCAGGGCAACTCCCTCCTGACTGTAACCACTGTGTGACCACCTCTGCTGGTTCTGTCCTGCCAGTGGGACAGGACATACCCAGGGATGGTGATGATGGTGTCTGGGACATGATCTGTAAAGTATGATTCCGTGAGGATGACTATGTTAGGCTGTTGCTTGTCTAGTCCGTGAGACAGCTCTCCCGATTTTGACACTAGCCCCCAGATGTTAGTAAGGAGGACTTTGCAGGGTTGACAGGGCTGGGATTGCTGTTGTCATTTCCGGTGCCGAGGTCAATGCTGGGTGGTCTGTCCAGTTTCATTCCTTTTTGTGACTTTGTAGTGGTTTGTTACAACAGAGTGGCTTGCTAGGCCATTTTAGAGGGCATTTAAGAGCCAACCACATTGCTGTGGGTCTGAAGCCACATGTAGGCCAGACCAGATGGCAGATGAACCAGATGGGCTTTTAATGACTATGGTTTCATGGTCATCATTAGACTTTTAATTCCAGATTTTTATTGAATTCAAATTCAAACCTGAGTCCCCAGAGCATTCACCTGAGTCTCTGGAACACTAGTCTAGTGACTGTACCACCACACCACTGCCTTCTGCCTGGTGTCTCTCAGCCCCTCTTCCTCTGGGAAATATCTGTACACTGCCTGATGTTTCTCAGTCCCTCTCTCTTAGGGAGATATCTGTACACTGCCCAGTGTCTCTCGGTCCCTCTCTATTTTGGAGTTAGCTGTACACTGCATGGTGTCTTTCAGTCCCTCTCTCTCAGGGAGATATCTGTACACTGCCCAATGTCTCTCAGTCCCTCTCTCTTTGGGATATATCTGTACACTGCCTGGTGTCTCTCAGTCCCTCTCTCTTTGGGATATATCTGTACACTGCCTGGTGTCTCTCAGTCCCTCTCTCTTTGGGATATATCTATACACTGCCTGATGTCTCTCAGTCCCTCTCCCTCTGGACAGCATCCAAACCTTTCACAGTATACATTAAATTCCTGTTTGCCAGTCAACCCCTTGAATACACTACATGGTCTCGACCAGCTCACAATTGTCTTACCTCAGCAACACACTCTGCAATGGGTTACATATACCACACAACATAAAAGCAAAATACAGCAGGAGCTGGAATTCTGAAATAAAAATGGAACTGTGAACTTTGCGGAATCTCCGTTCAGTTTCACTTTCATATTCCGCCCCACTCCCATTCTGGCCTCTCTGTCCTCAGCCCTCTACACACTTCTCTGGAACACTAGTCCAGTGACTGTACCACTACTCCACAGCCTCCCGCCTGGTGTGTCTCAGTCCCTCTCCCTGTGGGAGATACCCGGACAATACCTGATCCCAGTGAAGCTCAACTTAGGTTTGAGGAACAGCACATCACCTTTCGGTGAGGCACTTTCGAGCCTGCCGGACTTAACATTGAGTTCAACAATTTCAGCTGATAACCACTGCCCCAAGGAGCAGCGGGTGATGATTCTGATTTTCAGGTTTATACCTCCTCTAGACGCAACTTCTGTTTCTTTACTTACCCCGTTACCTTTTCTTTTAGCTTCGTGCCACCAACCCTTTTGTCATTTAATCTCTCCTGCCTTCCACTGAGCACCCCTCTTCTGTTCTTTAACCCCCCCCCCCCCCGCCACCACCCCCACCAAACCCCCCCCCTACCCCCCCGACCTTTTCTTGCCTCTGGATTTGCCTCAGTCGAGTTGCATCTCTAACTTTTTTCCATCCAAGACCATCACTTCAAACGCTAACTCTGTTTCCCTCTCCACAAGTGCTTCCTGACCTGCTGAATACTTTTATTTTAAAAGACAACATTTTGTTTAGGAGATAAAATGAAAACTGCATGGTGGTAAATAGCATTGGGATAGCTCACAGTCTGAAGTAGGTTAACACAGGGGCTCCATTTTGTCAAATAAGTCATAACACACAAACTGGATGATGTCAAATATAAAATAGCATCTAATTTGGAGAATATTGCATCAGAATAACACACAGGCAGGCGTAGATTACCAACAGGAATGAGTTAACAATTACACTGCAACGAATGAACACATATCAAACGCAAAAGAGTTATCCCTAGCCTAATGAGGATGTCAGCTCTCCTTGCCTATGTCGATGAGGGCCCTAAGGCCTGTTAAAGACCCTTCTGGCACATTCGATGGCACTGAGGAGTTCAGGCCTACCCCATACAGGCTTTGCAGCTGCAAAATTCCAGTGCGATACCAAGGCCAGGGCTTTTCAGTCGGCCTGTAGAGGGGCGGGGGCGGGGCCTACACGCCGGAACGTAAAATGACGCGCGATGATGTCGGGCGTGCATCCCAATGTCATCGCGCTGTCTCGCGTTATTTCGTTCGGCGGGTGCGTGCCGGAGTTGGCTACGCGCCCGCCGATAATTAAAAGGCCTGTTGAGGGCATTAACAAAATAATTAAGTTCAACTTTACGCTGTCCGTCCAACCTTACGGCTGGGGGGGAGCAGGCGAAAAGGCCAAGCGGCCTTTACGTTTTTTTAGGAAACCTCATCCACGAGCGGGATGAGGTTTCCGAAAGCTTTTACATCTTAAATAAAAGTTTCTATGAAAAATAAAAACATGTCCCATCTCGTGTGACACAGTCATACGAGGGGATGTGTTTCATCAAATTTTCGTTGTTTTTATTTGTTTTTTTAACAATCGCTCCAATCTCCGAGGCAGCTCCGTGCCTCAGGGAGATTGAAGTGTTCTTTCACGCGCATGCGTGAAAGAACGCTGGACCCGACTCTCTCTCCTCCCACCGCCCGCACAAGTAGCTCAGCGCTACCGATTGCGTATTATGCTGGGTGGGCCTTAGTTGGCCTGCCTGCGTAAAATGGGCGGAGCGGAGTGGATCGTGGGCAGCGGTCAGGTCTGCTGCCACCCCTGCCCGCTCCCACTCAGCCCACCCGGTGCGGGGACGGAGTGCTGCACTGTCAGAGGTGCCGTGTTTCAGGTGAGATGCTAAGTCCATCTACCTGCGCGGGTGGAAGTAGGAGATCCCATGGCACCATTTCAAAGAAAAGCAGGTGAGTTTTCCCCGGTATCCTGGCCAAAATTTATCCCTCATTCCCTCACTTTGCAAAAATCAGGTTATCCGGTGATTAGCGCATTGCTGTGTGTGGGAGCTTGCTGTGCACAAATTGGCTGCCGTGTTTACAACAGCGACAACACCTCAAAAGTACTTCATCGGCTGCAAATTGGGGCATCCAGTGGTTGTGAAAGATGCTATATAAATGCAGGTCTTTCTTCCTTTTCAAATGTAGCCATTTTTCAAATAGTAGCCCTCAAGGGGACCGCTGAAGGAAAAATGCCAAATACTAGATCTATTTTTCAAACTTACTTTAACACGGAGGCTTAAAGAGTTCTTCTTCGAGATTCACAACACCACTGCCACCATGCAAGTTCAGGATTCCAGTGGTTCCCTGGCCTGTCACGTGTCAACTCTTGCTGACGTAAACCAGCGGCTTTTCACAGCCGGAGAGGCTTTTTGTCAGAAGTTGTCTGCATGCAGCTCCAGAAGATTCCCTTGTGCACAGTGTGAGAACTTGGGGGGGGGTTACCATGCAGGCCTTCGTGAAAGACATGCGAAGGTTGGGAGATGACGTGGGTCCACATTGACCAAAGGCTAAAGGGATTGACCAATCGCCCGACCATAAGAATCGGTTACAACAGGACATAGGTACACTGTGTGGAACCGGGCAGACAAGTGGCAGATGGGCTTTCACACAGAGAAGTGAGAGGTGAAGTATTTTGGCAGAAGCGGTGGGGAGAGGCAGTAGAGACTCAATGGCACAACTCTAAAGAGTGTGCAGGGTCAGAGGGACCTGGGCTTCATGTGCATTGACCTTTGAAGGTGCCAGGACATAGTGAGAGAGTGGTTAACAAAGGATATGGCACATTGGGCTTCATAAATAGAGGCATTGAATGCAAAAGCAGAGAAATGATGCTGAACCTTTATAAAGCTCTGATTAAGCCACAACTGGAGTACTGCGACCAGTTCTGGTCACCACACTTTAGGAAGGATGTAAGGGTCCTTGAGAGGGTGCGGAGGAGATTTACCAGAATGGATCCATAAATCGGGGTGGGGGGGGATTTCAGTTACAAAGTTATGTTGGAGAAGCTGGGGTTGTCCTCCTCGGGGCAAAGGAGGTTGAGGGGAGATTTGATAGAGGTGGACAAGGCTATGACAGGTTAATATAAGATAGACAATGAAAAGCTGTTCCCATTAGCTGATGGGATTTAAGGTCTTGGGTAAGAGATACAGGGGGAGCGTGAGGAAGAACCTTTCTCCGCAGCAAGTGATAATGACCTGGAACTCTCAATGAGGGTAGTGGAAATGGAGAATGCTAATGATTTCAAAAGGAAATTGGATGGACACTTGCAAGAAATAAACGTGCAGGGCTATGGAAATCATCGGGGGAGTGGGACTGACTAGGTTGCTCTGGGGCCAGCCAGCAAGGTCTCAATGGGCTGAATGGTCTCCTTCTATGCCGTAAATGACTCAATGACATTTCTCCTGAATTCATGAGGCTATACTTGTGGGACAAAAGAGTTGATCATTTCCAGTACAACAGGTGCCTGTGTCATGAGAACATAAGACTCTGATTGGCTGAGGTGTTGCCATGGAGAAAGCAGCCGGAGCCAAAGGCTCCCCCAAGCTCCCGGGTAATTCAAGAAGGGCTTGACTATGTTCCTTTTGTTTGCAGAGTACAGGGCCATGCGAATGAACATATATAGCTTCTAGCAAGCAACAATGAGCCACGTTACAAACTCAACCGATTACCCTAAATTGGTTGTTAACATAGCTATTAGCGCACTCAGGATTTTTCAGCAAGTGCTGCCCAATCGCAGAATCACATCTAACTGCAGACATTTTGTTTTGGATTTTTCAGGCGTGGTCTGGTTGAGTTGAGTATGCTCTGTACTCTGCTCATTACTCTCTGTCTGTTAGATGTGATTCTGTGGTTCCTCGTCCAATCAGAGTTGACTTGCCAACAAAATCAGCATCCTTTTCTCCTGTAGTATAAATTTTTATGATTATTTGAAATTTGGCATTCTTGCTTTTATCCCGATGAGTGCAAGATGAAAAGCTTCAGCAACATGCCTCTCTTTTAGGTAATATTCAGGCTCTGTACCACCAAGTGACAGTTAATGTTGACGGTGTTCCATTCTTCAAATGAAACAAAGACAGAACAAGCATTTATATAGCGCCTTTCATGACTGCAGGATGTCCCAATGTGCTTTGAGCAAGTTAAGCCCTTCTGTAATGTCTCTGCAGCTCCACCGGCAGCAACAAGGTAATGATCAGGCCACCTGTTACAGAGACATTAATTGAGGGATAAATATTGGCCAGAACGCCAGGTCCAATGCCCCCGCTGCTCTTTGAAATAGTGGCCATGGGATCTTTACACCCACCTGAGAGGGCATGAGGGGCCTCGGTTTAACGTCTCATACAAAAGATGGTCCTTTCCCTCCCTCTAGTCATGCTCAGTTATAGTCAGTAAAACTGCAGGTGCACCAATATGCAGCGTGGACTTCTGATAAGGAGAGGTATTTGTTGAGTTGGTTGTTCATTATAGAGTGCAGCAGAACATTACATGTTGTATATGATTCAATAAGATCACCTCTCGTTCTTCAAAACTCAAATGGGTATAGGCCCAAATCATTCAATCTTTCCTCAGAATGGGTTGCGTATGAAGAAAGGTTGGACAGGCTGGGCCTGTGTCCATTGGAGTTTAGAAGAATGAGAGGTGATCTTATTGAAACATAAGAGGAGACACAGTTTAAAAATAAGGGGTTTCCAATTTATGACTGGGACGAGGAGAAAATTTTTCTCTCAGAGAGTCTTGAAACTCTTTTCTCCAGAAAGCGGTAGAGGCAGGGTCATATTTTTAAGGCAGTGGTAGATAGATTCTTGACCAACAAGAGGGTCAAAGGTTATAGGGCTAGGTGGAACGTGGAAGATGTGGAACCTGTGGGGAAGACTAGAACTAGGGGACATGGTTTAAGAATAAAAGACTTTTAAGACGGAGATGAGAACTTTTCTCTCACTGAAGGTCGTTATTATGTGGAATTCTCTTCCCCAGAGAGCAGTGGAAACTGGCTCACTGAATATATTCAAGGCTGAGTCAGCCAGATTTTTGATCGACAAGGGAGTCAAGGGTTATGAGGAGGGAGGTTGGGGGTCAGGTAGGAAAGTGCAGTTGAGGCCACAATCAGATCGGCTGTGATCTTATTAAATGGCAGAGCAGGTTCAAGGAGCTGAATGACCTGTTCCTCGTTCTTGTGTCCTGTGCATATTGTAGGGAGTAATTGATTCTTTGTATATTTTTATTTCATGTTATATCTATTGCAAAATGACAGCAGCCAGTCAGAGGTGGTGGAGCTAATCAGAAGGCTCTGACATAGTGTGCAGCCCTGGTGCAAGTAGTGAAGATGTTTAATGGGCCAATTTACACTCAGGACATGAGATCCAGTGATAGTGGTGACTGGTGTCACTAAAATCAAGAAAAATTGTAGCCTTAAAACCAGATGTAATAATTCATTTAAGATAGAATCAGCATGAGACACCTCTTATCTTCAGCCGAGTCCTCCTTGTAGAAGATAATTACATTTTCAGATTTATGTATTGGTTCATTGCTATTGTGGGAGAATGAAAGATGGTGCAGTGCATTGGAGCTTCTTGAAGCTACAGCATGAAATTTATTTGCATGTTCAACAAGAAATGGTCATTATACATATCTTTGGAAGGATCTAGGAGTTATCCCTCTCACCACATCTGTCTCTATCTGTGGGTTCCTGAGGAGGATACCCATGACATGCTGATGCACCCTGATTCTATTATTTTTTTACTCATTCACGGGATGTGGGCTTCACTGGCTGGGCCAACATTTATTGCCCATCCCTAATTGCCCTGGAGAAGGTGGTGGGTGAGCTGCCTTCTTGAACTGTTACAGTCCCGGTGGTGTAGGTACACCCACTGTGCTGTTAGGGAGGGAGTCCCAGGGTTTTGACCCAGCGACAGTGAAGGAACGGCGATATATTTCCAAGTCAGGATGGCGATTGGCTTGAAGGGGAACTTCCAGGTGGTGGTGTTCCCATGTGTCTGCTGCCCTTGTCCTTCTAGATGGTAGCGGTCGTGAGTTTGGAAGGTGCTGTCGAAGGAGCCTTGGTGAATTGCTGCAGTGCATCAACTTTCATATGTCTTTTTTATTTAAACCTTTCCTTTTTGTTTTCTTTGGCAGCTGAGGAAGATGAGGAGGAGGCAGGTGACTACAAAGATGGTTCTCTCTGCAGTTACTGTGCCTTCTGTGAGGTGAGCAACCCTGCAGCACTGTTTTTGAAGATTGATTGATCCAATTTCTATAGCAGGGTGAGACACAATAGCTGGCTGTATCGGAGAGACAAATAGGGACCGATTCTCCAACTGACAGCCCGAGCGTAACATTGGTATTGTGGGTCAACTGCCCATTACAGGAACCACTCATTCCCTGCAAGTGAAAGGGCAACTTTCCAATCAACTTTAATTCAATGAGATTTTCATACAATAAGCACTAGAGTAACATATATTTCTCCAGCAACGAGAGACTTTATTCCCCTCTGAAGATAACCAGTCAACCTCGTTATGCGACTTGCTTATCAGAAGCAATATACATTCAAATGCAGGTTCTCTGCAAACAAAAGGAATATGTTCAAGCTTTGCACTTTTTTTGAATTATCCAGGAGCTTGGGGAACCTATAGTTCCCTATTACTTCCTCCATGGTAACACCTCTGCCAATCAGAGTCGACTTGCCAACCAATTAGCACCCTTTTCTCCTGTTGAATTGTATTGTTGTGATTGTTTGAAATTTGGCATTCTTGCATTTGCCCTGTTGAGTGCAAGACAAAAAAGCTTCAGCCACATGCCTCTCTGTTCAGCAATATTCTTCTCTGTTCGCCCTGGATTTGAACCTGTTTTTCTTTTTGGGTGCTTTTTACCTTCTCTTTTCTTCGACAAGTTTCTTACGTTAAACGCATTACTTTTCTCCTGTTCCCATAGAACTGCAATGAATGTGATAAGTGTCCTTGCGAAGAAGGAGACAAGAGTGAGCATTGCGAGGACTGCAAGGTAAGACGGTTCACCTCCCCATCCATCATAGCGATGCTGGCCAAGGCTCGGTACCAGGAGCATATTGGGAAGCCGCATTGGTGCAGTCCAGGTTTCTATTGAGCAATGTCAGGGGTTAAGTGTACATGTTCCTGTTGGACAAGGCCCCAATTTAGAACTGCACAGCTTGATATTCATACTCAATATCCAGTCAGTGATCTCCAGTTCTTCAATGTGTTTACATTATTGTTCCCTCCATCTCTATTCCTTCAGTGTGTTTGTCCTGTGTCTTCACTCTGGCTTTCTCTGTCTCCAATTTTGAAATGTGTCTATGCCTCCTGTTGTATATTTTATGTGTTGGAGCTAAGCAGAGGTGACACTGGTTTCCAGTTGTATAACAGGTTTTATTTACAGTGCTTTAACTTGCCTGCTCCATACTTCCAGCTCTAACTTCCAGCTCTTTCTAGAGTTGTTTACCTTTCCCTGAATCCACACCCAGGCTTAACAAATCAAGCCTAGTGAGCATCAATACTAAACAGACTCACATAATCAAACACAGAACAATTGAACACTATACCTCCATCTCCAGTCCTTCATTGAATCAGTGAATCTTACAGCACAGAAGGAGGCCACTTGGACTATTGTGCTTCTGTTGGCTCTTTGAAAGAACTATCCAATTGTACCTGTGCCTATGCTCTTTCCCCATAGCTCTGTGGCTTTCTCCCCTTCAAGTAGCGATCCAATTCTCATTTAAAAGTTATTATTGAATCCACTTTCACTGCCATTTCAAACCGTGCATCGTAGATCATAACTCACAGTGTAAAAAATATTCTCCTTTCCCCTCTGGGACTTGGTCAAAGGTCTTCACTATGTATCCCTCTGGTTAGCCACCCTCCTGCCACTGTAAATAATTTCTCCTTGGTCTTGTGAGGTAGTGGATAGTATCCCTGCCTCTGAGCCAGAGGCCCTGGGTTCAAGTCCCTCCGCAGGACTTGATGACCAAGAAAGGTGTGTTCATAATGTGACCAAACAGGTTGAGTATCAACCTGCAAATCCTTCCAACACCCATCAATGGCAGTAAGAGTGGGAGAGATTCCTGGTCAGCCCATGTGGTGGAAAGAATGTTGGAGCCTCTACCATCACCATCCATAACTCCAGACTACAACGTGAATGTAAGAGTGTGTGCTGCTGCAGCAAGTCGAACTCCATAAGACATAGGAGCAGAAATTAGGCCATTCGGCCCATCGAGTCTGCTCCGTCATTCAATCATGGTTGATAAGTTTCTAAACCCCATTCTCCTGCCTTCTCCCCGTAACCTTTGATCCCCTTACCAATCAAGAACCTATCTATCTATTCCCTGAGTTAACTGTAACACACCATCACCATTGTATCAAAACCCTTCATGATTGTGAGTACTCCTGTTAAATCTCCCCATAAACATCTCTTTTCTAAGGTGAACAGTCCCTCCATGTATGCTTTTGCCTTTCTCTCCAATGCTGCGATGTGCTACCCCTCTGTCTTCAGTCTCTCCATATGTATCCCATCCCTCGGAGCTCAATCCTTCATTGTCCTTTGTAACCTTTGACCCTAACTAGTATTATTTAGCGAGATCCACCTCTGTTTCTAATCTGTATTATAAAAAACATTTATTTTCTATTTCTTCCACAGTACTGTCAGTTCTGTTATGTCTGCCCCGTAATATGTGAAACAGTTTGCAAACCAGGTAGGTAATGTTTGAAACTCTGTCATCTCTATCCCAGCCCTGTCATTTTATCATAATCATTGCAACCATGTGACATTCTGAAGTGTCATTTTGGGGATAGGTAATGGGATGGTAATTCAGAGGCCTAGAGGAATTTATTTTATTCTTTCACCGGATGTAGGCGTCACTGACTAACCAGCATGTATTGCCCATCCCTAATTGCCCTTGAGAAGGCAGTGGTGAGCAGCCATCTTGAACCGCCGCAGCCTCTCCTGTGGTGTTGTTAGGGAGGGAGTTCCAGGATTTTGACCCGGCAACAGTGAAGGAACGGCGATATATTTCCAAGTCAGGATGGTGAGAGGCTTGGAGGAGAATTTGCAGGTGGTGGTGTTCCTGTGTGTCTGCTGCCCTTGTCCTGGAGACATGGGTTCAAATCCCACCATGGCGGCTGCAGGGATTTAAATTCAATTATTTAATAAGTCAGGATTCTCGTCTCATTAATAAGGGTTATGAACCTACCGGATTGTTATAAAAGCCCACCTGGTCCACAAGAGTTCTTTAGGGAAGGAAACCTGCCAACCTTACCCTGGTCTGGCCTACATGTGACTCCAGACCCACAGCAATGCGGTTGACCCTTAACTGCCCCCTGAAATGGCCTAACAAGCCCCTCCGTTGCATCAAACACCTACAGAAAGAAGCACTGTGGGCATACCAACACCACAAGGACTGCAATGGTTCAAGAAGGTGGCACTTAGGGTTGGGCAACAAATGCTGGCCTTGCAAATGAATCCAAAGAAACTGTAGTTGGAAACTGAACTGAAATGCAGGCCTTTATTGAGTTAGATGCTGCCAGGGATTTTCAGGGCCAGAGAGATCTACTGGGCTAATTTTGAACACCTAGGGAGCTGATCAATTAGATTAACCATTTCTCAGTTCATTTTCCCTGCATTTTTTGCCTCTACCAGGAGACCACGTGGTTTCAGGTGGGGTACAACGTGTATATATTGTGATCCATGATGCACTGGGGGCCTTGTGGTGCAGTAGGTAACATCGCTGCCTTTGGCCCAGAAGTTTCTGGGTTCAAATCTCACTCCAGGACTCAATGGCTAAGGAAGGTGCTTTCTTAACATAGACAAACAGGCCAATTATTGGCCTGTCAGTCCTTCCAACTCAAACCAATGGCAGGTGGTAAGAGTGGGAGAGATTCCTGGTCAGTCATGTGATGGATGATAGGGCATTAGAACTTCCACCATAGCTCCACATTACAATAAGCATGTAAAATGTGCATGTTTCCACAATAACTTGGACTACCTGTGTGAAAGCAAAGAGGGGGCATGAAAGAATATTGGCATAGTGAATCCAAAGACATTTTATCAATATACTAAGAGTAAGAGGGTAACTAAGGAACGAGAAGGACCCAAAAGACAAAAAGATCACCTATATGCAGAGACAGAAGATGTTGGTATGGTTCTCAATGAATACTTTGTGTCTGCCTTCACAAACGAGGGGACATTGTAGTTAAGAAGGAGGAGTGTGAAGTACTGGATGTGATAAACATAGGGAGAGAGGAAATATTAATGGGATTAGCATCCTTGAAAGTGGATAAACCACCAGGGTTGGATAAAATGTATGCCAGGCTGTTTAAAGGAGCCAGGGAGGAAAGAGCAGGAGGCCTGACCATCATTTCCAATCCTCACTGGACACAGGTGAGGTCCAGAAGACTGGAGGACTACTAACGTTGTACCTTTCTTTAAAGAGGGGGCGAGGAATAGACCGAATAACCACAGGCCAGTCAGCCTGACCTCAATAGTGGGCAAAATATTGGGAATTAATTCTGAGAGACAGGATAAACTGTCACTTAGAAAGGCACAGATTAATCAAGGATGTTCAGGATTTGTTAAGGGAAGTGCGTGTCTGACAAACTTGATCAAATTTTTTGAGGAAGTAACAAGGAGGATTGACGAGGGCAGTGCATTTGATGTGGTCTACATGGACTTTAGGATGGTTTTTGACAAGGTCCCACATGGCAGACTGGTTAAAAATATAAAAGTGCATGGGATCCAGGGGAATGTAGCAAACTGGATACACAATTGGTTCAGTGGCAGAAAACAAAGGGTCATTATTGATGGGCGTTTTTGTGACTGGAAGGCTGTTTCCAGTGGGGTTCTGTGGGGCTCAGTACTAGGGCCCTGAATTTTTGTGGTATATATTAACAATTTGGATGTAAATGTAGAGGGACCATGATCAAGAAGCTTGCAGACGACACACAAATTGGCCGCGTGGTTGATAGCAAGGTGTGGAGCTGTAGACTGCAGAAGAATATCCATGGATTGGTCAGGGGGCCAGAAAAGTGGCAAATTGAATTCAACCCAGAGAAGTGTGAGATGATGCATTTGGGGTGGGGGTGGGGGGGGTGGTCAAACAGGGTAAAGGATTACACAATTAAGTGGAGAATATACTCAGAGGGGTAGATGACCTTGGAGTGAATGTCCACAGATCCCTGAAGGCAGCAGGGACAGGTCGAGAAGATGGTTAAGAAGGCATATGGGATCCTTTCATTTCCCAGAAGGAATAAAAGTTCGGACCAGTGCTCTTATTTCCCGATTTTTATTGGTCTTCCATTTTAAGGTAGACAAAACCAGTTCGGACCAGTTTTCTTATTTTTCCCAGTTTTTACTGGTCTTCCATTCTAGGTTATTAGCTGAGGTATAGAATATGAGAGCAGGGAGGTTATGCTGGAACAGTATAAATCATTAGTTAGTTAGGCCACAACTTGAGGACTGTGCGCAGTTCTGGCCATCTCATTACAGAGAGGCTGTAGCTGCACTAGAGAGGGCACTGAGGAGATTTACAAGGATGTTGCCAAGACTGGGAAACTGCAGCGATGAGGAGAGATCGGATAGGCTGGGGTTGTTCTCCTTGGAACAAAGGAGGCTGAGGGGGGATTTGATTGAGACGTACAAAACTGTGAGGGGCCTGGATAGAGTGGATGGGAAGGGCCTATTTAACTATTTTTATTATTTGTTCATGGTATGTGGACATCGCTGCCTAGGCCAGCAGTCATTGCTCATCCCTAATTGCCCTTGTTCAGGGGGCATTTAAGAGTCAACCGACATTGAGGGTCTGGAGTCACGTGTAGGCCAGACCGGGTGAGGATGGCAGATTTCCTTCCCTAAAGGGCGTTAGTGAACCAGATGGGGTTTTTACAACAATGGGCAATGGTTTCATGGTCACTATCAGACTCTTCATTCCAGGTTTTTATTGGATTCAAAATTTCACCATCTGCCGTGGTGGGATTCAATCCCTAGAGCATTACCCTGGAGTTTCTGAATGACCAGTCCATTGGCAATGCCACTACAGCACCACCTCCCCACTTAGCAGAGGTGTTGGGGGGATGGAGGGGGGGGCAGGTGATAGGTTTAAAGTGATTGGTAGAAAGATTAGAGGGGAGATGAGGAAAGGCTTGTTTTCAGCCAGAGGACTGTGGGGGTCTGGAACTTACTGAAAGGGTAACGGAGACAGAAACCCTCAACTCATTTAAAAGTTGGCTGGATATGGACCTGAAGTGCCGGAACCTGCAGGACCACGGACCAAGTGCTGGAAAGTGGGGTTAGGCCGGGTGGCTTGTTTTACGGCTGCCGTAGACACGATGGGCCGAGTGGCCTCTTTCTGTGCCGTAAACTTTCTATAATTTCTATGAAATGTAACACGCCGCCACCACAGAGTACATCACAATGGTGTGGCACACACTGGATGAGCTAAAGGATCTTTACCAGCCGGTCAATGGCTATATGGCACGGTGAAGGCCCAGGTCCCACATTAATGGACATCACGACTGCTGCAAATGATAGAAAGGAAGACAAAGTCAATGAGGCTTATTGGGGCAGATGGTGGCGTAGCGGTAATGCCACTGGGCTAGTAGTCCAGTCTAATGCTTTGGGAACGCAGGTTCAAATCCCACCACAGCAGCTGGTGGAATTTAAATTAAATTGATAAACCTGTAGTTATAAAGCTCATCTCAGTAATGGTAACCATGACAACTAGCATCAATTGTTGTAAAAACCCATCTGGTTCACTAATGCCCCTTTAGGGAAGGAAATCTGCCATCCTTAGACCTGCAGCAATGTGGTTGACTCTTCACTGCCCCTGAAATCGCCCCAGCAAGCCATTCAGTTCAAGGGGTAATTAGGGATGGGCAACAAATGCTGACCTTGTCAGTGACCCCCACATCCCATGAAAGAATAAAGAGGTGGGGGGGATGAAGAAAGGTTAACGCGTGGCTATTAAAAAATCAGCAATTGTGGAAGAGGCTGAGGGACATAAGGAGTTCCACAGTCTCAGGATTTTGGAAGGGAATGGATTTGACCTGACTTCAACACGATGAGGACTGACTAGGAGACAGAACTCTCGAGACAAACATGACAGGATTAACAAGACAGATTAATGAAACACTGGCCGTGGATGTTGATAAATCTGAGACAAGTGTGGTTGTGACACGTGGAAAGAGTTTGGAGGCTCTTTGCGAGAGTGAAACCGGTTCTGACGTGACAGGGTCGATCCTGGATCATATCCAGAATTCTGGAAATGCCAGACAGTCACAGGAGGGTAAAACTCCTGGCGTCCAAGTTAACGGGTGGAATTGCCCCAGATTTGCACTAAGTGTGGTAGCCGTCAAGAAAGAGGACATTTTACCCATCGGCTGCAATGGCGGCTTTTCACACCGTATCGTCCCAATCCCATCTCATTAATCATGCACTCCCGGGAAACACACCGGTTCGATGGTGGGCAGGCTCCGATTCACCCGCCACGACATCATGTCGCCCCTTCATCACACCGGGCACCAGCCGTGCGCTCACCTCCCAGTGCTTCCAGTCCAGGGCTGCAGCAAAGAAGACAAGGCTCCGAAAGGCAAGAAGGCTTCAGCCCCATCCCACCCCCCTGGATTTAGTGATCCCTCGAGCGCCTTTTGGAGGCTGTGATGTCCTCTACCCCCACTCTGCCACAGGAGGGGCAGCTACATTACCACTCCGGCTTGGTAGACAGTGGCAGTGGTGGTCAGTGCCAATGCTGCACAGATGAGGTTGACCATCCAGTGCAGAAAGAGTGTGAATGATCTCATCTGTGCAGCCCAAGGGTAAGGCAACCACCTCATCACTCTAAACTCACACACTCAAGCCCATCACACATTCACTGGCATCTCACTCACTGCCAGCTCAAGGGACATCACCACCCATTCTCTCACACACACCCTCACATGTCCATCTGGCCTCTTCTCCTCTGGAGACTGCCTCCTCAGCCCTCACCATCTTGAGGCCACTTGCACAGATCATCATGTGCCCCCATGTACACCCTGGGATACCCCTCTTCCCCAGTGCAGCCCCTGTCCTGCAGCCTCTTCCCTTGCCTAATGTCACTTCCTCCCCTTTCCCCAAGCAAGCCCTAGTCCTGCAGCCATTGAAAAGCCACCTACATGTGGCTGGTCTGGTAGGTAGAGACCTGCCTGTGGGCCCCTCTAACAGTGATGTGGTGCTGTCTGTGAAGCCTGGCGCTGATGACCATGAGTGCTGCCTGAAGCAAGGTCGGCAAACAAACCTCAAAGTCCCGAGTGATGTGCAGCTCACCAGACGCATGTCACTTATGTTCAGTTGTGAAACACATTGATGTGCAATCACACCGCTGTACTCGGCTGATCCAGTGCAGAGGGGATGATGCCAGTGAGCTGGGCTTGGAATGATAGGCAGATCTGTTACCATGGGGTTCCCGATGTTTGACAGTGGGAAACACAGCCCCGCCACTGACAGGCAGAGGGGATGATCGCAAACTGGTTTCACGGCCTTGTGAAACTGATTTTTGGACTTCTCACCATATTGTCTACTCAAACCACCAAACACGCCCAATGCCGGCGGGCACAGAAAATTCCACCCAGTGTTTCAAAGAGTTAGTCACAGTGTCTAATCTGTAACCTCACCCACTTTCTGATGTTATAGAATGGAAGGAAAGTTAAAGGGTGCAGAGTTCCAGCAAGATGTGGATCACTGACGGTGTAACTGTAGAGAGTACCTGTTTATTCAGCAGAATAAAGATCACTCATGGTGTAACTATAGAGAGTACCTGTTTATTCAGCAGAATAAAGATCACTCATGGTGTAACTATAGAGAGTACCTGTTTATTCAGCAGGGTAAGGATCACTCACTGTGTAACTATAGAGAGTACTTGTTTATTCAGCAGGGTAAAGATCACTCACTGTGTAACTATAGAGAGTACTTGTTTATTCAGCAGGGTAAGGATCACTCACGGTGTAACTATAGAGAGTACCTGTTTATTCAGCAGGGTAAGGATCACTCATGGTGTAACTATAGAGAGTACCTGTTTATTCAGCAGGGTAAGGATCACTCACTGTGTAACTATAGAGAGTACCTGTTTATTCAGCAGGGTAAGGATCACTCATGGTGTAACTGTAGAGAGTACCTGTTTATTCAGCAGGGTAAGGATCACTCACTGTGTAACTATAGAGAGTACCTGTTTATTCAGCAGGGTAAGGATCACTCATGGTGTAACTATAGAGAGTACTTGTTTATTCAGCAGGGTAGGGATCACTCATGGTGTAACTATAGAGAGTACCTGTTTATTCAGCAGGGTAAGGATCACTCATGGTGTAACTATAGAGAGTACCTGTTTATTCAGCAGGGTAAGGATCACTCACGGTGTAACTATAGAGAGTACCTGTTTATTCAGCAGGGTAAGGATCACTCACGGTGTAACTATAGAGAGTACCTGTTTATTCAGCAGGGTAAGCATCACTCACGGTGTAATTATAGAGAGTACCTGTTTATTCAGCAGGGTAAGGATCACTCACGGTGTAACTATAGAGAGTACTTGTTTATTCAGCAGGGTAAGGATCACTCACGGTGTAACTATAGAGAGTACCTGTTTATTCAGCAGGGTAAGGATCACTCATGGTGTAACTATAGAGAGTACCTGTTTATTCAGCAGGGTAAGGATCACTCATGGTGTAACTATAGAGAGTACCTGTTTATTCAGCAGGGTAAGGATCACTCACTGTGTAACTGTAGAGAGTACCTATTTATTCAGCAGGGTAAGGATCACTCACTGTGTAACTATAGAGAGTACCTGTTTATTCAGCAGGGTAAGGATCACTCACTGTGTAACTATAGAGAGTACTTGTTTATTCAGCAGGGTAAGAATCACTCATGGTGTAACTATAGAGAGTACTTGTTTATTCAGCAGGGTAGGGATCACTCAAGGTGTAAGTATAGAGAGTACCTGTTTATTCAGCAGGGTAAGGATCACTCATGGTGTAACTATAGAGAGTACCTGTTTATTCAGCAGGGTAAGGATCACTCACGGTGTAACTATAGAGAGTACCTGTTTATTCAGCAGGGTAAGGATCACTCACGGTGTAACTATAGAGAGTACCTGTTTATTCAGCAGGGTAAGCATCACTCACGGTGTAATTATAGAGAGTACCTGTTTATTCAGCAGGGTAAGGATCACTCACGGTGTAACTATAGAGAGTACTTGTTTATTCAGCAGGGTAAGGATCACTCACGGTGTAACTATAGAGAGTACCTGTTTATTCAGCAGGGTAAGGATCACTCATGGTGTAACTATAGAGAGTACCTGTTTATTCAGCAGGGTAAGGATCACTCATGGTGTAACTATAGAGAGTACCTGTTTATTCAGCAGGGTAAGGATCACTCACTGTGTAACTGTAGAGAGTACCTATTTATTCAGCAGGGTAAGGATCACTCACTGTGTAACTATAGAGAGTACCTGTTTATTCAGCAGGGTAAGGATCACTCACTGTGTAACTATAGAGAGTACTTGTTTATTCAGCAGGGTAAGAATCACTCATGGTGTAACTATAGAGAGTACTTGTTTATTCAGCAGGGTAGGGATCACTCAAGGTGTAAGTATAGAGAGTACCTGTTTATTCAGCAGGGTAAGGATCACTCACGGTGTAACTATAGAGAGTACCTGTTTATTCAGCAGGGTAAGGATCACTCACGGTGTAACTATAGAGAGTACCTGTTTATTCAGCAGGGTAAGGATCACTCATGGTGTAACTATAGAGAGTACCTGTTTATTCAGCAGGGTAAGCATCACTCACGGTGTAACTATAGAGAGTACCTGTTTATTCAGCAGGGTAAGGATCACTCATGGTGTAACTATAAAGAGTACCTGTTTATTCAGCAGGGTAAGGATCACTCACGGTGTAACTATAGAGAGTACCTGTTTATTCAGCAGGGTAAAGATCACTCACTGTGTAACTATAGAGAGTACTTGTTTATTCAGCAGGGTAAGGATCACTCATGGTGTAAGTATAGAGAGTACCTGTTTATTCAGCAGGGTAAGGATCACTCATGGTGTAACTATAGAGAGTACCTGTTTATTCAGCAGGGTAAGGATCACTCACTGTGTAACTATAGAGAGTACCTGTTTATTCAGCAGGGTAAGGATCACTCATGGTGTAACTATAGAGAGTACCTGTTTATTCAGCAGGGTAAGGATCACTCACTGTGTAACTATAGAGAGTACCTGTTTATTCAGCAGGGTAAGGATCACTCATGGTGTAACTGTAGAGAGTACCTGTTTATTCAGCAGGGTAAGGATCACTCACTGTGTAACTATAGAGAGTACCTGTTTATTCAGCAGGGTAAGGATCACTCATGGTGTAACTATAGAGAGTACTTGTTTATTCAGCAGGGTAGGGATCACTCACGGTGTAACTATAGAGAGTACCTGTTTATTCAGCAGGGTAAGGATCACTCATGGTGTAACTATAGAGAGTACCTGTTTATTCAGCAGGGTAAGGATCACTCACGGTGTAACTATAGAGAGTACCTGTTTATTCAGCAGGGTAAGGATCACTCACGGTGTAACTATAGAGAGTACCTGTTTATTCAGCAGGGTAAGCATCACTCACGGTGTAACTATAGAGAGTACCTGTTTATTCAGCAGGGTAAGGATCACTCACGGTGTAACTATAGAGAGTACTTGTTTATTCAGCAGGGTAAGGATCACTCACGGTGTAACTATAGAGAGTACCTGTTTATTCAGCAGGGTAAGGATCACTCATGGTGTAACTATAGAGAGTACCTGTTTATTCAGCAGGGTAAGGATCACTCATGGTGTAACTATAGAGAGTACCTGTTTATTCAGCAGGGTAAGGATCACTCACTGTGTAACTGTAGAGAGTACCTATTTATTCAGCAGGGTAAGGATCACTCACTGTGTAACTATAGAGAGTACCTGTTTATTCAGCAGGGTAAGGATCACTCACTGTGTAACTATAGAGAGTACTTGTTTATTCAGCAGGGTAAGGATCACTCATGGTGTAACTATAGAGAGTACTTGTTTATTCAGCAGGGTAGGGATCACTCAAGGTGTAAGTATAGAGAGTACCTGTTTATTCAGCAGGGTAAGGATCACTCACGGTGTAACTATAGAGAGTACCTGTTTATTCAGCAGGGTAAGGATCACTCACGGTGTAACTATAGAGAGTACCTGTTTATTCAGCAGGGTAAGGATCACTCATGGTGTAACTATAGAGAGTACCTGTTTATTCAGCAGGGTAAGGATCACTCACGGTGTAACTATAGAGAGTACCTGTTTATTCAGCAGGGTAAGGATCACTCATGGTGTAACTATAAAGAGTACCTGTTTATTCAGTAGGGTAAGGATCACTCATGGTGTAACTATAGAGAGTACCTGTTTATTCAGCAGGGTAAAGATCACTCACTGTGTAACTATAGAGAGTACTTGTTTATTCAGCAGGGTAAGGATCACTCATGGTGTAACTATAGAGAGTACCTGTTTATTCAGCAGGGTAAGGATCACTCACTGTGTAACTATAGAGAGTACTTGTTTATTCAGCAGGGTAAGGATCACTCATGGTGTAACTATAGAGAGTACTTGTTTATTCAGCAGGGTAGGGATCACTCACGGTGTAACTATAGAGAGTACCTGTTTATTCAGCAGGGTAAGGATCACTCATGGTGTAACTATAGAGAGTACCTGTTTATTCAGCAGGGTAAGGATCACTCACGGTGTAACTATAGAGAGTACCTGTTTATTCAGCAGGGTAAGGATCACTCATGGTGTAACTATAGAGAGTACCTGTTTATTCAGCAGGGTAAGCATCACTCACGGTGTAACTATAGAGAGTACCTGTTTATTCAGCAGGGTAAGGATCACTCACGGTGTAACTATAGAGAGTACTTGTTTATTCAGCAGGGTAAGGATCACTCACGGTGTAACTATAGAGAGTACCTGTTTATTCAGCAGGGTAAGGATCACTCATGGTGTAACTATAGAGAGTACCTGTTTATTCAGCAGGGTAAGGATCACTCATGGTGTAACTATAGAGAGTACCTGTTTATTCAGCAGGGTAAGGATCACTCACTGTGTAACTGTAGAGAGTACCTATTTATTCAGCAGGGTAAGGATCACTCACTGTGTAACTATAGAGAGTACCTGTTTATTCAGCAGGGTAAGGATCACTCACTGTGTAACTATAGAGAGTACTTGTTTATTCAGCAGGGTAAGGATCACTCATGGTGTAACTATAGAGAGTACTTGTTTATTCAGCAGGGTAGGGATCACTCAAGGTGTAAGTATAGAGAGTACCTGTTTATTCAGCAGGGTAAGGATCACTCACGGTGTAACTATAGAGAGTACCTGTCTATTCAGCAGGGTAAGGATCACTCACGGTGTAACTATAGAGAGTACCTGTTTATTCAGCAGGGTAAGGATCACTCATGGTGTAACTATAGAGAGTACCTGTTTATTCAGCAGGGTAAGCATCACTCACGGTGTAACTATAGAGAGTACCTGTTTATTCAGCAGGGTAAGGATCACTCATGGTGTAACTGTAAAGAGTACCTGTTTATTCAGTAGGGTAAGGATCACTCACGGTGTAACTATAGAGAGTACCTGTTTATTCAGCAGGGTAAAGATCACTCACTGTGTAACTATAGAGAGTACTTGTTTATTCAGCAGGGTAAGGATCACTCATGGTGTAAGTATAGAGAGTACCTGTTTATTCAGCAGGGTAAGGATCACTCATGGTGTAACTATAGAGAGTACCTGTTTATTCAGCAGGGTAAGGATCACTCACTGTGTAACTATAGAGAGTACCTGTTTATTCAGCAGGGTAAGGATCACTCATGGTGTAACTATAGAGAGTACCTGTTTATTCACTACGGTAAGCATCACTCACGGTGTAACTATAGAGAGTACCTGTTTATTCAGCAGGGTAAGGATCACTCATGGTGTAACTATAAAGAGTACCTGATTATTCAGTAGGGTAAGGATCACTCACGGTGTAACTATAGAGATTACTTGTTTATTCAGCAGGGTAAGGATCACTCACGGTGTAACTATAGAGAGTACCTGTTTATTCAGCAGGGTAAGGATCACTCATGGTGTAACTATAAAGAGTACCTGTTTATTCAGTAGGGTAAGGATCACTCACGGTGTAACTATAGAGAGTACTTGTTTATTCAGCAGGGTAAAGATCACTCACTGTGTAACTATAGAGAGTACTTGTTTATTCAGCAGGGTAAGGATCACTCATGGTGTAACTATAGAGAGTACCTGTTTATTCAGCAGGGTAAGGATCACTCATGGTGTTACTATAGAGAGTACTTGTTTATTCAGCAGGGTAAGGATCACTAACTTCCTCTTTTTGTCTTCTTTGTAGGGAGTTACGTAGATGAATTCTCATCAACAATATACCAGTGAGTAAAACTGTCAGCCCACATTATACAGCACAGAGACTTTTCAGATATTCCAAAAGCTGGGACAAAATAACACAGGGATGTGAGGGAGGGAGGACTGGAGAGTGAGGGATGGGGAGTGAGTGAGTAATGGAGTTGGAGAAAGTGATGGGAATGGAGTGAGTGAGTGATGGGGATGGATTGAGTGAGTGATGGGGATGGAGTGAGTGAGTGATGGGAATGGAGTGAGTGATGGGAATAGAGTGAGTGATGGACTTGAAGTGAGAGACTGATGAGAATGGAATGAGTGATGAGAATGGAGTGAGTGATGAAGAGAGTGAGTGAGTGATGGGGATGGAGTGAGTGATGAAGAGAGTGAGTGAGTGATGGGGATGGAGTGAATGATGGAGGGAGTGAGTGAGTGATGGGGATGGAGTGAGTGATGGAGATAGTGAGTGAGTGATGGGGATGGAGTGAGTCAGTGATGGAGGGAGTGAATGAGTGGTGGGGATGGAGTAAATGATGGAGATGGAGTGAGTAATGAGGATGGAGTGAGTGACGGAGAGAGTGAGTTAGTGATGGGGATGGAGTGAGTGATGAGGATGGAGTGAGTGATGGGGATGGAGTGAGTGTTGGGGAGAGTGAGTGAGTGATGGGGATGGAGTGAGTGATGAGGATGGAGTGAGTGATGGCTGGAGTGAATGAGTGATGGGGATGGAGTGAGTGATGAGGATGGAGGGAGTGATGAGGATGGAGGGAGTGATGGGGATGGAGTGAGTGTTGGGGATAGAGTGAGTGATGGGGAGGGAGTGAGTGATGGAATGGAGTGAGTAATGGGGATGGAGTGAGTGATGAGGAGAGTGAGTGAGTGATGAGAATGGAGTGATGGGGATGGAGTAAGTGATGGGGATGGAGTGAGTGATGGGGATGGAGTGAGTGATGGGGACGGAGTGATGGGGATGGAGTGAGTGATGGGAACGGAGTGATGGGGATGGAGTGAGTGATGGGGATGGAGTGAGTGATGGGGATGGAGTGAGTGAGTAATGGAGTGAGTGATGGGAATGGAGTGAGTGATGGGAATGGAGTGAGTGATAGAGATGGAGTGAGTGATGGGATTGGAGTGAGTGATGGGATTGGAGTGAGTGATGGGAATGGAGTGAGTGATGGGGATGGAGTGAGTGATGGGGATGGAGTGAGTGATGGGGATGGAGTGAGTGATGGGGATGGAGTGATGGGGATGGAGTGAGTGATGGGAACGGAGTGATGGGGATGGAGTGAGTGATGGGATGGAGTGAGTGATGGGGATGGAGTGATGGGAATGGAGTGAGTGAGTAATGGAGTGAGTGATGGGAATGGAGTGAGTGATGGGAATGGAGTGATGGGGATGGAGTGAGTGATGGGGATGGAGTGAGTGAGTAATGGAGTGAGTGATGGGAATGGAGTGAGTGATGGGAATGGAGTGAGTGATAGAGATGGAGTGAGTGATGGGATTGGAGTGAGTGATGGGAATGGAGTGAGTGATGGGGATGGAGTGAGTGATGGGGATGGAGTGAGTGATGGGGATGGAGTGAGTGATGGGGATGGAGTGAGTGACGGAGAGAGTGAGTGAGTGACAGAGAGAGTGAGTGAGTAATGGGGATGGAGTGAGTGATGAGGATGGAGTGAGTGATGGGAATGGAGTGAGTGTTGGGGAGAGTGAGTGAGTGATGGGGATGGAGTGAGTGATGGGATGGAGTGAGTGATGGAGGGAGTGAGTGTTGGGGATGGAGTGAGTGATGGGGATGGAGTGAGTGTTGGGAATGGAGTGAGTGATGGAAACGGAGTGAGTGATGAGAATGGAGTGAGTGATGGGAATGGAGTGATGGGGATGGAGTGAGTGATGGGGATGGAGTGAGTGAGTAATGGAGTGAGTGATGGGAATGGAGTGAGTGATGGGAATGGAGTGAGTGATGGGAATGGAGTGAGTGATGGGAATGGAGTGAGTGATAGAGATGGAGTGAGTGATGGGGATGGAGTGAGTGATGGGAATGGAGTGAGTTTTGGGGAGAGTGAGTGAGTGATGGGGATGGAGTGAGTGATGGGATGGAGTGAGTGACGGAGGGAGTGAGTGAGTGATGGGGATGGAGTGAGTGATGAGGATGGAGTGAGTGATGGGGATGGAGTGAGTGATGGGGATGGAGTGAGTGTTGGGGATGGAGTGAGTGTTGGGGATGGAGTGAGTGTTGGGGATGGAGTGAGTGATGGGGATGGAGTGAGTGATGGGATGGAGTGAGTGAGTGATGAGAATGGAGTAAGTGATGGGAATGGAGTGAGTGATGGGAATGCAGTGATGGGGATGGAGTGAGTGATGGGGATGGAGTGAGTGAGGGGAATGGAGTGAGTGATGGGAATGGAGTGAGTGATGGGAATGGAGTGAGTGATAGAGATGGAGTGAGTGATGGGAATGGAGTGAGTGATGGGAATGGAGTGAGTGATGGGAATGGAGTGAGTGATGGAGATGGAGTGATGGGGATGGAGAGAGTGATGAGAATGGAGTGAGTGATGGGAATGGAGTGAGTGAGTAATGGAGTGAGTGATGGGGATGGAGTGAGTGATGGGGATGGAGTGAGTGATGGGGATGGAGTGAGTGATAGGGATGGAGTGAGTGATGGGGATGGAGTGAGTAATGGGAATGGAGTGAGTGATGGGATGGAGTGAGTGAGTAATGGAGTGAGTGATGGGAATGGAGTGAGTGATGGGAATGGAGTGATGGGGATGGAGTGAGTGATGGGGATGGAGTGAGTGAGAAATGGAGTGAGTGATGGGAATGGAGTGAGTGATGGGAAAGGAGTGAGTGCTGGGGATGGAGTGAGTGCTGGGGATGGAGTGAGTGATGGGAATGGAGTGAGTGATGGGAATGGAGTGAGTGATGGGAATGGAGTGAGTGATGGGATGGAGTGAGTGATGGGAATGGAGTGAGTGATGGGATTGGAGTGAGTGATGGGATTGGAGTGAGTGATGGGATTGGAGTGAATGATGGGAATGGAATGGGTGATGGGGATGGAGTGAGTGATGGAAATGGAGTGAGTGATGGGAATGGAGTGAGTGATGGGGAGAGTGAGTGAGGGATGGGAATGGAGTGAGTGCTGGGAATAGAGTGAGTGATGGGGAGAGTGAGTGAGTGATGGGAATGGAGTGAGTGTTGGGAATGGAGTGAGTGCTGGGGATGGAGTGAGTGCTGGGGATGGAGTGAGTGCTGGGGATGGAGTGAGTGATGGGAATGGAGTGAGTGATGGGAATGGAGTGAGTGATGGGAATGCAGTGAGTGTTGGGGAGAATGAGTGATGGGAATGGAGTGAGTGTTGGGGATGGGGTGAGTGATGGGAATGGAGTGAGTGAGTGATGGGGATGGAGTGAGTAATGGGGATGGAGTGAGTGATGGAAATGGAGTGAGTGATGGGAATGGAGTGAGTGCTGGGAATAGAGTGAATGATGGGGAGAGTGAGTGAGTGATGGGGAGTGAGTGATGGGGATGGAGTGAGTGATGGGAATGGAGTGAGTGATGGGATTGGAGTGAGTGATGGGGATGGAGTGAGTGAGTGATGGGAATGGAGTGAGTGATGAGGATGGAGTGAGTGATGGGAATGGAGTGAGTGATGAGGATGGAGTGAGTGATGGGGATGGAGTGAGTGATGGGGATGGAGTGAGTGATGGGAATGGAGTGAGTGATGGGGATGGAGTGAGTGATGGGGATGGAATGAGTGAGTGATGGGAATGGAGTGAGTGATGGGGATGGAGTGAGTGATGGGGATGGAGTGAGTGATGGGAATGGAGTGAGTGATGAGGATGGAGTGAGTGATGAGGATGGAGTGAGTGATGGGGATGGAGTGAGTGATGGGGATGGAGTGAGTGATGGGGATGGAGTGAGTGATGGGGATCGAGCGAGTGAGTGAGTAATGGAGCGAGTGTTGGGGATGGAGCGAGTGATGGGGATGGAATGAGTGAGTGATGGGGATGGAGTGAGTGAGTGATGGGAATGGAGTGAGTGATGGGGATGGAGTGAGTGAACGAGATGGAGTGAATGATGGGAATGGAGTGAGTGATGGGGATGGAGTGAGTGATGGGGATGGAGTGAGTGATGGAGATGGAGTGAGTGGTGGGGATGGAGTGAGTGATGGGGATGGGGTGAGTGATGGGGATGGGGTGAGTGATGGGAATGGAGTGAGTGATGAGGATGGAGTGAGTGATGGGGATGGAGTGAGTGATGGGGATGGAGTGAGTGATGGGGATGGAGTGAGTGATGGGGATCGAGCGAGTGAGTGAGTAATGGAGCGAGTGTTGGGGATGGAGCGAGTGATGGGGATGGAATGAGTGAGTGATGGGGATGGAGTGAGTGAGTGATGGGAATGGAGTGAGTGATGGGGATGGAGTGAGTGAACGAGATGGAGTGAATGATGGGAATGGAGTGAGTGATGGAGATGGGGTGAGTGATGGGGATGGAGTGAGTGATGGGGATGGAGTGAGTGATGGAGATGGAGTGAGTGGTGGGGATGGAGTGAGTGATGGGGATGGGGTGAGTGATGGGGATGGGGTGAGTGATGGGAATGGAGTGAGTGATGAGGATGGAGTGAGTGACGGAGAGAGTGAGTGAGTGACGGAGAGAGTGAGTGAGTGACAGAGAGAGTGAGTGAGTAATGGGGATGGAGTGAGTGATGAGGATGGAGTGAGTGATGGGAATGGAGTGAGTGTTGGGGATAGAGTGAGTGATGGGGAGGGAGTGAGTGATGGAATGGAGTGAGTAATGGGGATGGAGTGAGTGATGAGGAGAGTGAGTGAGTGATGAGAATGGAGTGATGGGGATGGAGTAAGTGATGGGGATGGAGTGAGTGATGGGGATGGAGTGAGTGATGGGGACGGAGTGATGGGGATGGAGTGAGTGATGGGAACGGAGTGATGGGGATGGAGTGAGTGATGGGGATGGAGTGAGTGATGGGGATGGAGTGAGTGAGTAATGGAGTGAGTGATGGGAATGGAGTGAGTGATGGGAATGGAGTGAGTGATAGAGATGGAGTGAGTGATGGGATTGGAGTGAGTGATGGGATTGGAGTGAGTGATGGGAATGGAGTGAGTGATGGGGATGGAGTGAGTGATGGGGATGGAGTGAGTGATGGGGATGGAGTGAGTGATGGGGATGGAGTGATGGGGATGGAGTGAGTGATGGGAACGGAGTGATGGGGATGGAGTGAGTGATGGGATGGAGTGAGTGATGGGGATGGAGTGATGGGAATGGAGTGAGTGAGTAATGGAGTGAGTGATGGGAATGGAGTGAGTGATGGGAATGGAGTGATGGGGATGGAGTGAGTGATGGGGATGGAGTGAGTGAGTAATGGAGTGAGTGATGGGAATGGAGTGAGTGATGGGAATGGAGTGAGTGATAGAGATGGAGTGAGTGATGGGATTGGAGTGAGTGATGGGAATGGAGTGAGTGATGGGGATGGAGTGAGTGATGGGGATGGAGTGAGTGATGGGGATGGAGTGAGTGATGGGGATGGAGTGAGTGACGGAGAGAGTGAGTGAGTGACAGAGAGAGTGAGTGAGTAATGGGGATGGAGTGAGTGATGAGGATGGAGTGAGTGATGGGAATGGAGTGAGTGTTGGGGAGAGTGAGTGAGTGATGGGGATGGAGTGAGTGATGGGATGGAGTGAGTGATGGAGGGAGTGAGTGTTGGGGATGGAGTGAGTGATGGGGATGGAGTGAGTGTTGGGAATGGAGTGAGTGATGGAAACGGAGTGAGTGATGAGAATGGAGTGAGTGATGGGAATGGAGTGATGGGGATGGAGTGAGTGATGGGGATGGAGTGAGTGAGTAATGGAGTGAGTGATGGGAATGGAGTGAGTGATGGGAATGGAGTGAGTGATGGGAATGGAGTGAGTGATGGGAATGGAGTGAGTGATAGAGATGGAGTGAGTGATGGGGATGGAGTGAGTGATGGGAATGGAGTGAGTTTTGGGGAGAGTGAGTGAGTGATGGGGATGGAGTGAGTGATGGGATGGAGTGAGTGACGGAGGGAGTGAGTGAGTGATGGGGATGGAGTGAGTGATGAGGATGGAGTGAGTGATGGGGATGGAGTGAGTGATGGGGATGGAGTGAGTGTTGGGGATGGAGTGAGTGTTGGGGATGGAGTGAGTGTTGGGGATGGAGTGAGTGATGGGGATGGAGTGAGTGATGGGATGGAGTGAGTGAGTGATGAGAATGGAGTAAGTGATGGGAATGGAGTGAGTGATGGGAATGCAGTGATGGGGATGGAGTGAGTGATGGGGATGGAGTGAGTGAGGGGAATGGAGTGAGTGATGGGAATGGAGTGAGTGATGGGAATGGAGTGAGTGATAGAGATGGAGTGAGTGATGGGAATGGAGTGAGTGATGGGAATGGAGTGAGTGATGGGAATGGAGTGAGTGATGGAGATGGAGTGATGGGGATGGAGAGAGTGATGAGAATGGAGTGAGTGATGGGAATGGAGTGAGTGAGTAATGGAGTGAGTGATGGGGATGGAGTGAGTGATGGGGATGGAGTGAGTGATGGGGATGGAGTGAGTGATGGGGATGGAGTGAGTAATGGGAATGGAGTGAGTGATGGGATGGAGTGAGTGAGTAATGGAGTGAGTGATGGGAATGGAGTGAGTGATGGGAATGGAGTGATGGGGATGGAGTGAGTGATGGGGATGGAGTGAGTGAGAAATGGAGTGAGTGATGGGAATGGAGTGAGTGATGGGAAAGGAGTGAGTGCTGGGGATGGAGTGAGTGCTGGGGATGGAGTGAGTGATGGGAATGGAGTGAGTGATGGGAATGGAGTGAGTGATGGGATGGAGTGAGTGATGGGAATGGAGTGAGTGATGGGATTGGAGTGAGTGATGGGATTGGAGTGAGTGATGGGATTGGAGTGAATGATGGGAATGGAATGGGTGATGGGGATGGAGTGAGTGATGGAAATGGAGTGAGTGATGGGAATGGAGTGAGTGATGGGGAGAGTGAGTGAGGGATGGGAATGGAGTGAGTGCTGGGAATAGAGTGAGTGATGGGGAGAGTGAGTGAGTGATGGGAATGGAGTGAGTGTTGGGAATGGAGTGAGTGATGGAAATGGAGTGAGTGCTGGGGATGGAGTGAGTGCTGGGGATGGAGTGAGTGATGGGAATGGAGTGAGTGATGAGGATGGAGTGAGTGATGAGGATGGAGTGAGTGATGGGGATGGAGTGAGTGATGGGGATGGAGTGAGTGATGGGGATGGAGTGAGTGATGGGGATCGAGCGAGTGAGTGAGTAATGGAGCGAGTGTTGGGGATGGAGCGAGTGATGGGGATGGAATGAGTGAGTGATGGGGATGGAGTGAGTGAGTGATGGGAATGGAGTGAGTGATGGGGATGGAGTGAGTGAACGAGATGGAGTGAATGATGGGAATGGAGTGAGTGATGGGGATGGAGTGAGTGATGGGGATGGAGTGAGTGATGGAGATGGAGTGAGTGGTGGGGATGGAGTGAGTGATGGGGATGGGGTGAGTGATGGGGATGGGGTGAGTGATGGGAATGGAGTGAGTGATGAGGATGGAGTGAGTGATGGGGATGGAGTGAGTGATGGGGATGGAGTGAGTGATGGGGATGGAGTGAGTGATGGGGATCGAGCGAGTGAGTGAGTAATGGAGCGAGTGTTGGGGATGGAGCGAGTGATGGGGATGGAATGAGTGAGTGATGGGGATGGAGTGAGTGAGTGATGGGAATGGAGTGAGTGATGGGGATGGAGTGAGTGAACGAGATGGAGTGAATGATGGGAATGGAGTGAGTGATGGAGATGGGGTGAGTGATGGGGATGGAGTGAGTGATGGGGATGGAGTGAGTGATGGAGATGGAGTGAGTGGTGGGGATGGAGTGAGTGATGGGGATGGGGTGAGTGATGGGGATGGGGTGAGTGATGGGAATGGAGTGAGTGATGAGGATGGAGTGAGTGACGGAGAGAGTGAGTGAGTGACGGAGAGAGTGAGTGAGTGACAGAGAGAGTGAGTGAGTAATGGGGATGGAGTGAGTGATGAGGATGGAGTGAGTGATGGGAATGGAGTGAGTGTTGGGGATAGAGTGAGTGATGGGGAGGGAGTGAGTGATGGGAATGCAGTGATGGGGATGGAGTGAGTGATGGGGATGGAGTGAGTGAGGGGAATGGAGTGAGTGATGGGAATGGAGTGAGTGATGGGAATGGAGTGAGTGATAGAGATGGAGTGAGTGATGGGAATGGAGTGAGTGATGGGAATGGAGTGAGTGATGGGAATGGAGTGAGTGATGGAGATGGAGTGATGGGGATGGAGAGAGTGATGAGAATGGAGTGAGTGATGGGAATGGAGTGAGTGAGTAATGGAGTGAGTGATGGGGATGGAGTGAGTGATGGGGATGGAGTGAGTGATGGGGATGGAGTGAGTGATGGGGATGGAGTGAGTAATGGGAATGGAGTGAGTGATGGGATGGAGTGAGTGAGTAATGGAGTGAGTGATGGGAATGGAGTGAGTGATGGGAATGGAGTGATGGGGATGGAGTGAGTGATGGGGATGGAGTGAGTGAGAAATGGAGTGAGTGATGGGAATGGAGTGAGTGATGGGAAAGGAGTGAGTGCTGGGGATGGAGTGAGTGCTGGGGATGGAGTGAGTGATGGGAATGGAGTGAGTGATGGGAATGGAGTGAGTGATGGGATGGAGTGAGTGATGGGAATGGAGTGAGTGATGGGATTGGAGTGAGTGATGGGATTGGAGTGAGTGATGGGATTGGAGTGAATGATGGGAATGGAATGGGTGATGGGGATGGAGTGAGTGATGGAAATGGAGTGAGTGATGGGAATGGAGTGAGTGATGGGGAGAGTGAGTGAGGGATGGGAATGGAGTGAGTGCTGGGAATAGAGTGAGTGATGGGGAGAGTGAGTGAGTGATGGGAATGGAGTGAGTGTTGGGAATGGAGTGAGTGATGGAAATGGAGTGAGTGCTGGGGATGGAGTGAGTGCTGGGGATGGAGTGAGTGATGGGAATGGAGTGAGTGATGAGGATGGAGTGAGTGATGAGGATGGAGTGAGTGATGGGGATGGAGTGAGTGATGGGGATGGAGTGAGTGATGGGGATGGAGTGAGTGATGGGGATCGAGCGAGTGAGTGAGTAATGGAGCGAGTGTTGGGGATGGAGCGAGTGATGGGGATGGAATGAGTGAGTGATGGGGATGGAGTGAGTGAGTGATGGGAATGGAGTGAGTGATGGGGATGGAGTGAGTGAACGAGATGGAGTGAATGATGGGAATGGAGTGAGTGATGGGGATGGAGTGAGTGATGGGGATGGAGTGAGTGATGGAGATGGAGTGAGTGGTGGGGATGGAGTGAGTGATGGGGATGGGGTGAGTGATGGGGATGGGGTGAGTGATGGGAATGGAGTGAGTGATGAGGATGGAGTGAGTGATGGGGATGGAGTGAGTGATGGGGATGGAGTGAGTGATGGGGATGGAGTGAGTGATGGGGATCGAGCGAGTGAGTGAGTAATGGAGCGAGTGTTGGGGATGGAGCGAGTGATGGGGATGGAATGAGTGAGTGATGGGGATGGAGTGAGTGAGTGATGGGAATGGAGTGAGTGATGGGGATGGAGTGAGTGAACGAGATGGAGTGAATGATGGGAATGGAGTGAGTGATGGAGATGGGGTGAGTGATGGGGATGGAGTGAGTGATGGGGATGGAGTGAGTGATGGAGATGGAGTGAGTGGTGGGGATGGAGTGAGTGATGGGGATGGGGTGAGTGATGGGGATGGGGTGAGTGATGGGAATGGAGTGAGTGATGAGGATGGAGTGAGTGACGGAGAGAGTGAGTGAGTGACGGAGAGAGTGAGTGAGTGACAGAGAGAGTGAGTGAGTAATGGGGATGGAGTGAGTGATGAGGATGGAGTGAGTGATGGGAATGGAGTGAGTGTTGGGGATAGAGTGAGTGATGGGGAGGGAGTGAGTGATGGAATGGAGTGAGTAATGGGGATGGAGTGAGTGATGAGGAGAGTGAGTGAGTGATGAGAATGGAGTGATGGGGATGGAGTAAGTGATGGGGATGGAGTGAGTGATGGGGATGGAGTGAGTGATGGGGACGGAGTGATGGGGATGGAGTGAGTGATGGGAACGGAGTGATGGGGATGGAGTGAGTGATGGGGATGGAGTGAGTGATGGGGATGGAGTGAGTGAGTAATGGAGTGAGTGATGGGAATGGAGTGAGTGATGGGAATGGAGTGAGTGATAGAGATGGAGTGAGTGATGGGATTGGAGTGAGTGATGGGATTGGAGTGAGTGATGGGAATGGAGTGAGTGATGGGGATGGAGTGAGTGATGGGGATGGAGTGAGTGATGGGGATGGAGTGAGTGATGGGGATGGAGTGATGGGGATGGAGTGAGTGATGGGAACGGAGTGATGGGGATGGAGTGAGTGATGGGATGGAGTGAGTGATGGGGATGGAGTGATGGGAATGGAGTGAGTGAGTAATGGAGTGAGTGATGGGAATGGAGTGAGTGATGGGAATGGAGTGATGGGGATGGAGTGAGTGATGGGGATGGAGTGAGTGAGTAATGGAGTGAGTGATGGGAATGGAGTGAGTGATGGGAATGGAGTGAGTGATAGAGATGGAGTGAGTGATGGGATTGGAGTGAGTGATGGGAATGGAGTGAGTGATGGGGATGGAGTGAGTGATGGGGATGGAGTGAGTGATGGGGATGGAGTGAGTGATGGGAATGGAGTGAGTTTTGGGGAGAGTGAGTGAGTGATGGGGATGGAGTGAGTGATGGGATGGAGTGAGTGACGGAGGGAGTGAGTGAGTGATGGGGATGGAGTGAGTGATGAGGATGGAGTGAGTGATGGGGATGGAGTGAGTGATGGGGATGGAGTGAGTGTTGGGGATGGAGTGAGTGTTGGGGATGGAGTGAGTGTTGGGGATGGAGTGAGTGATGGGGATGGAGTGAGTGATGGGATGGAGTGAGTGAGTGATGAGAATGGAGTAAGTGATGGGAATGGAGTGAGTGATGGGAATGCAGTGATGGGGATGGAGTGAGTGATGGGGATGGAGTGAGTGAGGGGAATGGAGTGAGTGATGGGAATGGAGTGAGTGATGGGAATGGAGTGAGTGATAGAGATGGAGTGAGTGATGGGAATGGAGTGAGTGATGGGAATGGAGTGAGTGATGGGAATGGAGTGAGTGATGGGAATGGAGTGAGTGATGGAGATGGAGTGATGGGGATGGAGAGAGTGATGAGAATGGAGTGAGTGATGGGAATGGAGTGAGTGAGTAATGGAGTGAGTGATGGGGATGGAGTGAGTGATGGGGATGGAGTGAGTGATGGGGATGGAGTGAGTGATGGGGATGGAGTGAGTAATGGGAATGGAGTGAGTGATGGGATGGAGTGAGTGAGTAATGGAGTGAGTGATGGGAATGGAGTGAGTGATGGGAATGGAGTGATGGGGATGGAGTGAGTGATGGGGATGGAGTGAGTGAGAAATGGAGTGAGTGATGGGAATGGAGTGAGTGATGGGAAAGGAGTGAGTGCTGGGGATGGAGTGAGTGCTGGGGATGGAGTGAGTGATGGGAATGGAGTGAGTGATGGGAATGGAGTGAGTGATGGGATGGAGTGAGTGATGGGAATGGAGTGAGTGATGGGATTGGAGTGAGTGATGGGATTGGAGTGAGTGATGGGATTGGAGTGAATGATGGGAATGGAATGGGTGATGGGGATGGAGTGAGTGATGGAAATGGAGTGAGTGATGGGAATGGAGTGAGTGATGGGGAGAGTGAGTGAGGGATGGGAATGGAGTGAGTGCTGGGAATAGAGTGAGTGATGGGGAGAGTGAGTGAGTGATGGGAATGGAGTGAGTGTTGGGAATGGAGTGAGTGATGGAAATGGAGTGAGTGCTGGGGATGGAGTGAGTGCTGGGGATGGAGTGAGTGATGGGAATGGAGTGAGTGATGGGAATGGAGTGAGTGATGGGAATGCAGTGAGTGTTGGGGAGAATGAGTGATGGGAATGGAGTGAGTGTTGGGGATGGGGTGAGTGATGGGAATGGAGTGAGTGAGTGATGGGGATGGAGTGAGTAATGGGGATGGAGTGAGTGATGGAAATGGAGTGAGTGATGGGAATGGAGTGAGTGCTGGGAATAGAGTGAATGATGGGGAGAGTGAGTGAGTGATGGGGATGGAGTGAGTGATGGGAATGGAGTGAGTGATGGGATTGGAGTGAGTGATGGGGATGGAGTGAGTGAGTGATGGGAATGGAGTGAGTGATGAGGATGGAGTGAGTGATGGGAATGGAGTGAGTGATGAGGATGGAGTGAGTGATGGGGATGGAGTGAGTGATGGGGATGGAGTGAGTGATGGGAATGGAGTGAGTGATGGGGATGGAGTGAGTGATGGGGATGGAATGAGTGAGTGATGGGAATGGAGTGAGTGATGGGGATGGAGTGAGTGATGGGGATGGAGTGAGTGATGGGAATGGAGTGAGTGATGAGGATGGAGTGAGTGATGAGGATGGAGTGAGTGATGGGGATGGAGTGAGTGATGGGGATGGAGTGAGTGATGGGGATGGAGTGAGTGATGGGGATCGAGCGAGTGAGTGAGTAATGGAGCGAGTGTTGGGGATGGAGCGAGTGATGGGGATGGAATGAGTGAGTGATGGGGATGGAGTGAGTGAGTGATGGGAATGGAGTGAGTGATGGGGATGGAGTGAGTGAACGAGATGGAGTGAATGATGGGAATGGAGTGAGTGATGGGGATGGAGTGAGTGATGGGGATGGAGTGAGTGATGGAGATGGAGTGAGTGGTGGGGATGGAGTGAGTGATGGGGATGGGGTGAGTGATGGGGATGGGGTGAGTGATGGGAATGGAGTGAGTGATGAGGATGGAGTGAGTGATGGGGATGGAGTGAGTGATGGGGATGGAGTGAGTGATGGGGATGGAGTGAGTGATGGGGATCGAGCGAGTGAGTGAGTAATGGAGCGAGTGTTGGGGATGGAGCGAGTGATGGGGATGGAATGAGTGAGTGATGGGGATGGAGTGAGTGAGTGATGGGAATGGAGTGAGTGATGGGGATGGAGTGAGTGAACGAGATGGAGTGAATGATGGGAATGGAGTGAGTGATGGAGATGGGGTGAGTGATGGGGATGGAGTGAGTGATGGGGATGGAGTGAGTGATGGAGATGGAGTGAGTGGTGGGGATGGAGTGAGTGATGGGGATGGGGTGAGTGATGGGGATGGGGTGAGTGATGGGAATGGAGTGAGTGATGAGGATGGAGTGAGTGATGGGGATGGAGTGAGTGATGGGGATGGAGTGAGTGATGGGGATGGAGTGAGTGATGGGGATGGAGTGAGTGATGGGGATCGAGCGAGTGAGTGAGTAATGGAGCGAGTGTTGGGGATGGAGCGAGTGATGGGGATGGAATGAGTGAGTGATGGGGATGGAGTGAGTGAGTGATGGGAATGGAGTGAGTGATGGGGATGGAGTGAGTGAACGAGATGGAGTGAATGATGGGAATGGAGTGAGTGATGGAGATGGGGTGAGTGATGGGGATGGAGTGAGTGATGGGGATGGAGTGAGTGATGGGGATGGAGTGAGTGATGGAGATGGAGTGAGTGGTGGGGATGGAGTGAGTGATGGGGATGGAGTGAGTGATGCGAATGGAGTGAGTGCTGGGAATAGAGTGAATGATGGGGAGAGTGAGTGAGTGATGGGGAGTGAGTGATGGGGATGGAGTGAGTGATGGGGAGTGAGTGATGGGGGGTGGGTGGTGGGGATGGGGTGAGTGATGGGGATGGGGTGAGTGATGGGGATGGGGTGAGTGATGGGAGTGGGGTGAGTGGTGGGGGGTGAGTGATGGGAGTGGGGTGAGTGGTGGGAGTGGGGTGAGTGGTGGGGATGGGGTGAGTGGTGGGAGTGGGGTGAGTGGTGGGAGTGGGGTGGGTGATGGGGATGGGGTGAGTGGTGGGATTGGGGTGAGTGGTGGGGAGTGGATGGTGGGGATGGGGTGAGTGGTGGGGATGGGGTGAGTGGTGGGGAGTGGATGGTGGGGATGGGGTGAGTGGTGGGGATGGGGTGAGTGGTGGGGAGTGGATGGTGGGGATGGGGTGAGTGGTGGGGATGGGGTGAGTGATGGGGATGGAGTGAGTGATGGGGATGGAGTGAGTGATGGGGATGGAGTGAGTGATGGGGATCGAGCGAGTGAGTGAGTAATGGAGCGAGTGTTGGGGATGGAGCGAGTGATGGGGATGGAATGAGTGAGTGATGGGGATGGAGTGAGTGAGTGATGGGAATGGAGTGAGTGATGGGGATGGAGTGAGTGAACGAGATGGAGTGAATGATGGGAATGGAGTGAGTGATGGAGATGGGGTGAGTGATGGGGATGGAGTGAGTGATGGGGATGGAGTGAGTGATGGGGATGGAGTGAGTGATGGAGATGGAGTGAGTGGTGGGGATGGAGTGAGTGATGGGGATGGAGTGAGTGATGCGAATGGAGTGAGTGCTGGGAATAGAGTGAATGATGGGGAGAGTGAGTGAGTGATGGGGAGTGAGTGATGGGGATGGAGTGAGTGATGGGGAGTGAGTGATGGGGAGTGGGTGGTGGGGATGGGGTGAGTGATGGGGATGGGGTGAGTGATGGGGATGGGGTGAGTGATGGGAGTGGGGTGAGTGGTGGGGGGTGAGTGATGGGAGTGGGGTGAGTGGTGGGAGTGGGGTGAGTGGTGGGGATGGGGTGAGTGGTGGGAGTGGGGTGAGTGGTGGGAGTGGGGTGGGTGATGGGGATGGGGGTGAGTGGTGGGATTGGGGTGAGTGGTGGGGAGTGGATGGTGGGGATGGGGTGAGTGGTGGGGATGGGGTGAGTGGTGGGGAGTGGATGGTGGGGATGGGGTGAGTGGTGGGGATGGGGTGAGTGGTGGGGAGTGGATGGTGGGGATGGGGTGAGTGGTGGGGATGGGGTGAGTGGTGGGGAGTGGGTGGTGGGGATGGGGTGAGTGGTGGGGAGTGGGTGGTGGGGAGAGGGTGGTGGGGATGGGGAGTGATGGGGATGGGGTGAGTGATGGGGATGGGGTGGTGGGATTGGGGTGAGTGGTGGGATTGGGGTGAGTGGTGGGATTGGTACAGCAGTTTTTTTGCTGTGAGTGTCCCCAGTTCCTGACTGGGTAAAGGCAGCTTTGTTGTGATCGGGGCGATTTGGATTCATGATCTTTTGTCTTTCAGATCCATCGCCAACATCTTCGAGCAGCCAGAGCATTAGTTCTGTCAGTGTGTGGTCTGGAGGCCGGAGAGCCAGCTGTTAGGAAACAGATGCCACTTCACACCTCCGCCTGTAACGCTTTGTGCTGATGAACTGTGTCGCTGATCTTTTTTTTTAAAGAAATCCCCAAAGTTCAAAACTTACTCCAAGTGAGCCCCTTGTAACAACACAGAATCCATTGCATAGGAGAGGGGGGGGAGGCAGGGGGAGGGGGGGGGTAAATCCCAATGGCCCTCAGCCTCCCCCTCATCTTCCCTCGGGAGCCAAACCCCAACCCATCATGAAGATTTCCAAGGACTCGCCTGTTAAATGCAGCCGGCCTTTGAAATACCTGAACGCTTCACTGGGGCCCCCTTTCAGGGGAGGGCCCACCACCCTGACCCTGCCTGGGGCCCACGCCTGACCCCAGTTTGGGCCGAGCCTGGATGACTCTTCACCGGCCTCACGGGGTCTAGCGAGACACTGAAGCCTACCACCACCACCTACTATCAGCTGGCAACCAGAGGCCTGCTTTTGCCTGGGAACGAACCGAGATAAAGGACTGGGGATTGACCGAAGGAGCTTCCACCTCTGGGCTGGTGAAGAGGATTGGCGAGGGTGGGGGGTTGTGGGAGTGGGGGTAAAGGGCGGTGGGGGGCCCTCACTGTTAGGCCCAGGCCTGTACAGGCTGATTGAGGCCCGGTCTCCTCATTAACCGACTCGACCCCTTTCCCTTGGAAAATGCTACTTCCTCCATTACAGAAAGCGCTCTGCACAAGCCTCTGACCCCTCTCGGTCAGTATTAACCATCATCAAGCCCTTCATTTAAGTTAACACCTCCACAAAAGTAAAGGAGGAATGCTGCACAGGCCTTTTAAACATTGGCGACAATCATTCCCATACTCTTTAACCACTGTTGTCCACCCAGAGCTAATCTGTCTCCCTGCCCCCTGTCCCCAAAGTGATCAGATCCTGGTATAACCCTGTCTTACTTATAGTTTTCAATCCAATCCCACATGCATTGAGTCTCAAATCCCTAATGAGACTCAAAGAATAAAACTGCACGGTTAAATTCAATCCTCCAATTACTTTTTTCTTTATGGCCCTGCTACCGGCCCATTGTTGTGTCAGTATTTATTTAAAAATCTGCTCATTTTGTCTTATTAAACTGGACGCGCCCGTGCCTTTTCCCCCATGCTGCCTGTTTTGGTGGGGCCGGGGTGGGTGGCGGCATGTGGTGCTGGGTGCTCCATACGGAATATGAACCTGTGATAAATTATTAAAATGGGAGAGGGTCGGAAAATCTCCCTCTTGTTCCGGTTGTGTGACTCAGTGATTTATTCTGCTTTAGCCAAACCTCACCAATCTTCTTCTGAGGGAACAAGCTCCTTATCTAGGTTACAGGTTCCGCGAGTTCGCTCTAGAACCTTCCACACCCTTGCCGCTCTTCAGGCCCGTAGCCTGAATGGTTGGGTTATTCAGCAGGGCCCAATCTGACTACCCCTCGATTTTGAAATCCCTCCATGACCTCACCCCTCGCCGATCACTGCAATCTCCTCCAGCCCTACAACCCTCTGAGATCCCTGCTCTCCCACAA
The DNA here is from genome assembly GCA_026770705.1 of Isurus oxyrinchus. NCBI lineage: Eukaryota > Metazoa > Chordata > Chondrichthyes > Lamniformes > Lamnidae > Isurus > Isurus oxyrinchus. The sequence continues at coordinate 24,925,973 of JANJGN010000030.1, forward strand.
TTCCAGCCTCTTGTGCATCCTCGATTTTAAACGCTGCACCTTCCCTTAGCTACCTGGGCCCTAATCTCTGGAATTCCCTCCCTAAGCCTCTCCTCTTCTCGTTCCTCCTTTAAGATGCTCCTCCAAATCTCTCTCATTGATCAAGTTCTTAGCCACCTGTCCTCGGTGTCAAATCTTATTGGATAACACCGCCGTGAAGCACCTTGGGACTTGAAGCACCGTGGGTGCCACATAAATTCAAGTTGTTGTTGTTGGTCTTACCCGACAGCCACATCGAATTTCTCCAATGGGATTGGGGTCACTAGGCAGCCATCAGGAGCTGGCTAACTTTATTAAGCATTCTGTTAGCATCGTTGTGGATCTTACATGAGGTTGTCCTTGGTTAGGATCAATAGAGGCTGTTGGAAGCAAGACTGTTGGTAAAATTTACCTTTTAATAAACATTCTACTAACTATGTCCAATACAAGGCTTAGCACGAGGCTCTACATGGAACTGTCTCTCAACATACTCTGTCGTCATGTGATCTGACATTACTGATGATGTCGACTGTCTATTGACACATCCAGCATTAACCCTTTAGCACCATCTAAAGGGTTATCCAATAAGATTTGACACCGAGGACAGGTGGCTAAGAACTCTCAATGAGGGAGATTTGGAGGAGCATCTTAAAGGAGGAACGAGAAGAGGAGAGGCTTAGGGAGGGAATTCCAAAGATTAGGGCCCAGGTAGCTAAGGCAAGGCGCAGCGATTAAAATCGAGGATGCACAAGAGGCTGGAATTGTGGGAGAGCAGGGATCTCAGAGGGTTGTAGGGCTGGAGGAGATTGCAGAGATCGCAAGGGGTTGAGGCCATGGAGGGATTTTAAAATTGAGGGTATTTGTTGAATATGTAAAAGGCATCATCTCACAAGATATTTACGAACAGGAGTAGGCCATTTGGCCCACTAAGCCTGTGCTGCCAGTAGCTAAGACCATGGCTTGTCTGACTGTGGCCTTAACTCCACCTTCCTGCCGGTTCCCCATAACCCTTGACTCCCTTGTCGATCAAAGATCTGTCTCACTCACTTTTGAAAGTATTCAATGACCCAGCCTCCGCTGCTGTCTGGGGAAGAAAATTCTACATAATAACGACCTTCAGTGACAGAAAATTTCTCCTCATCTCAGTCTTTAGTGGGAGAACCCTAATTTTTAACCTGTGCTCCCTAGTTCTAGACCCCTCCACAAGGGGAGATATCCTCTGTGTAATCTCCTCTGGCCCTACAACCCTGTGAAGATATCTCCAATTCCAGCCTCTTGTGCATCCTTGATTTTAACTGTGGTACCATTGGTGGCCTCGACTTCAAATACCGGGGCCCTAAGCTCTGAAATTTCCTCCCTGAGCCTCTGCCTCTCTTTCTTGCTCCAAATTTCCGTCATTGACCAAGCTTTTAGGTGGCTTGGTGTCAAATCAAACCCTGTGAAGAGCCTCGGGTTGTTAAGAGTCGAGGTGGGTGCTACATAAATGTAAGCTGTTGTTGGTGGTCTTACCTGACACACACACGCACACATACACTCGATTTCTCCAACAGGATTGGGGTCACTAGGCAACCATCAGGAGGTGGCTGATTTCCTTAAAAATCATCTCCCCCACCCTCCCCATACTCCTTCTTTTGCCCATGAGACCACCAACTGGAAACACAACTATGGTCAAGACTCACGTCTGACACCTAACCCAGCATGGAAACATATCAGGATGGGGGCAGAGGTATAGGCAACATTACACTCTCTGAGGCAAGAACAGCCCTTGTCACCCTGAGGTCCCTTCCCCCTCCCAGGGTGCAGCTTATCAGGATGCGTTCCCCAACCTGACCCCCGCTAACTGGCTATTTTTAGCAGTGTGACTCCTTCTCACGAAGAGGCCATAATCCTTCCCATCTCAGGCAACGACAACTGGCTGGACAGAGTTTCCAGCACAGCCCGTCTGCCTGGATTGGCTAAAGGGAACATTCAGAACACCTCCGTTTCCCCTCCCACCCTCTGGATCTTATCCTTGTCAGTGAAAACTTATAAGGTCTTCGGGTTTGCTTCGGGCGCTGGAGATTAACTATGGATAAAAAAAAGAAACGCCTGCATTTATTTAGCACCTTACATGACCTCAAGGTGTCCCAAAGTGCTTTGCAACCACTGAAAGACTTTTGAAGCGTGGTCGCTGTTGAAATGTAGGAAACGCGGTAGCCAATTTACGGACAGCAAGCTCCCATGAACAGCAGCGTCACTGTGGCCCAGGTCATCTGTTTTTCTGTCTTTGATTGAGGGGTAAATATTGGCCAAGGTGCCAGGGGTAACTCCCCTGCTCTTCTTCAAAAAAGCGCCAATGGGATTGTTTACATCCTCCCGTTTTAACATCTGACCTGAAATATGGCACCCCTGACAGTGCAGCACTCCCACCGTACTGCATAGGAGTGTCAGCCTGGATTATGTGCTGTCTCTGCGGAGTGAAACCCTTCGAGCCATCATTTGTGCATTCTGAGTATCCCAGAGAAATGTAGCGATGACTCTAGTTTCTAAGTGTGCAGTAGCTTTATTTACAAGAGTTTTAAAATATCTCTGCAACCACAAAACATCAACACTCATGCTTACAGCTCAGCTTCTAGTAGCTCCTGTGGTGTCTGTTTACTTTGCTCTGGGTCAGCACCCAGGCTTAACCAATCGAGCACAGTGAGCATAGATTACTTACCTGATTCATAATTAAACACAGAAATACTGAAGCATTGAGCACAACAATACTCTTTATGTGTTCAGTAAAAGAGCCCCATTTCTTGGAGTCCAAGAGTTCTTGGCCCCTTTACAAAAGTATTCGCCATAACAGAACAGAATCCAAGAAAATGATATTGTTACCGCAATCTCCGCACAAGCCTCTGATCCCTTTTGGTCTCTTAACACCCAGTTCTGCCAGAGCCACTCACTGCCTGACCTCATTACAGCCTTGGTGCAAACATGGACAAAAGAGTTGAACTCAAGAGGTGAGGTGAGAGTGACTGTCCTTGACATCAAGGCAGCATTTGACCGAGTGTGGCATCAAGGAGTCCTAGCAAAACTGGAATCAATGGGAATCAGGGGGAAAACTCTCCGCTGGTTGGAGTCATACCCAGCACAAAGGAAGATGGTTGTGGTTGTTGGAGATCAGTCATCTCAGCTCCAGGACATCACTGCAGGAGTTCCTCAGGGTAGTATCCTGTGCCGAACCATATTCAGCTGCTTCGTCAATGACCTTCCTTCCATCATAAGGTCAGAAGTAGGGATGTTCGCTGAGGATTGCACAATGTTAGAACCATTCATGACTCCTCAGATACTGAAGCAGTCCATGTCCAAATGCAGCAAGACCTGGACAATATCCAGACTTGGGCTGACAAGTGGCAAGTAACATTCACACCACACAAGTGCCAGGCAATGACCATCTCCAACAAGAGAGAATCCAACCATCGCCCCTTGATGTTCAATGCATTACCATCACTGACTCCCCCACTATCAATATCCTTGGGGGGTTTATTATTGACCAGAAACTGAACTGGACTGGCCATATAAATACTGTGGCTGCAAGAGTAGGTCAGAGGCTAGGAATCATGCAATGGGTAACTCACCTCCTGGCTCCCCAAAGCCTGTCGACCACCTACAAGGCACAAGTCAGGAGTGTGATGGAATACTCTCCACTTGCCTGGATGAGTGCAGCTCCAACAACACTCAAGAAGCTTGACACCATCCAGGACAAAACAGCCCCGCTTGATTGGCACCCCATGCACCACCTTCAACATTCACTCCCTCCACCACCGATGCACAGTAGCAGCAGTGTGTGTACCATCTACAAGATGCACTGCAGAAACTCACCAAGGCTCCTGTGGCAGCACCTTCCAAACCCACAAACTTCTACTATCTGGAAGGACAAGGGCAGCAGATAGATGGGAATACCACCACCTGCAAGTTCCCCTCCAAGCCACTCACCATCCTGACTTGGAAATATATCGCCGTTCCTTCACTGTCACTGGGTCAAAATCCTGGAACTCCCTCCCTAACTGCACTGTGGGTGTACCTACACCACATGGACTGCAGCGGTTCAAGAAGGCAGCTCACCACCACCTTCTCAAGGGCAATTAGAGATGGGCAACAAATGCTGGCCCAGCCAGCGACACCCACATCCCAAGAATGAATTAAAAAAACCCTCCACTTATGTTAATTAATTAACACCTCAGAGAAAGTAAAGGAGAAGGAACAGACGTGTTAAGCATTGGCTATGCTCATTTCCATACTCTTTAACCACTGTTGTCGATACCCAGAGATAATCTGTCTCCCTCACAGCAGTCCCCTGTCGTGTCTCGAGAGGCACTTAGATAAATGGATGTTCTCTTTCCTTTTTACCTTGGGACCAAATATCTGCCGAGTGATTCTTAAAAATAAGAAACACAGGAGAATTGACTGCCCTCTCCCTCACCTGATACCTCAAAGCCCCAGTGATAAGAAGCTAGCTGCTCCACTCCTGACACTCTGTTCCTTCCATCAATCCCCATATCTGTGTGTACCTCATAGAATCAGAGAGGCTTACAGCACAGAAGGAGGCCATTCATTCCGTCATGCCTGTGCTGGCCTACAAGCAGCCATCCAGCCTAAGCAAGATGCTGGAGATCTGAAATAAACAGAGAGAGTTCTGGGAAAACATGACAGGCCTTAGCAGCATCTGTGGAAAGAGATACAGAGTTAACACTTCAAGTCCATACAGAGTTAACACTTCAAGTCCGATATACTCTTCTTCGGAACCAGAGAGGCAGGAATGTGATGGGCTTTCTGCTGTTGAAATGGTGGGGGGGAGAGGCAGGTGGAGCAAAAAGGAGAAGGTCAGGGATAGGTTAGAGGGCAAGGGGAGATTAAGTGACAAAGATGTCATGCAACAAAAGTCAAAGAGAGTGGTAATGGATGTAGTCAAGGAACAAAGCATTAGTCCAGAGTAGGTGTTAATAGCAGAATAAAGGTCAGCGCTGTCTAAAAGCAAAACATGAGAACAAGATGGAGACTGGCACTTGGGGAAAAGAATACAAAATGGAGTACAGGGTTCATGGTCTGAAGTTGTTGAACTCAATGTGAGTTCAGAAGGCTTTAAAGTGAGGTGAAGATGAGGTGCTGTTGCTCCAGCTCACTTTGGGCTTCACTGGAACATTGCAACAGGCCGGGGACAGAACTGTGAGCATGATGGTGAATTGAAATGGCAAGCGGCTGGCTAGGTCATGGTCAGGGTTGTGGGCTGAGTGCAGTTGTTCCGCAAAGCAGTCACCGAGTCTGCGTTTGGTCTTCCCCAGTGTGGAGGAGACTGCGTTGTGAGCAGTGGAATACACTGGAATCAATTGAATAGAGTGCAAGTGAAATGCTGCTTCACCTGGAAGGAGTGTACGAGGCCTTGGACAGTGAGGAGGCAAGAGGTACAGAGGCAGGTGTCAGCCACCCAGCCTAACCCCACTTTCCGGCTCTTGATCCGTAGCTTTGTATGTTTTGTCACTGTAAGTGCATATCCAGGTACTTTTTTAAATATTATGAGTGTTTGTGTCAACCACCCTTTCAGGAAATGAATCCCAGATCCCCACCACCAGCTGGGTGAAAATCTTTGCCCCCAAATCGCCTTTAAGCCTTCCACCTCTTGCCCTAAATCTATGCCCCCTGATTAAAGACTCCTCAAACAAGGGGAATAGGGACTTCCAATCCACTCTCTCTAGACTCCCTCATGATTTTGTACACTTCAGTGAGGTCTTCCCTCAGCCTCCTTTGTTCCAAAGAGAACAAGCCCAGCCTGTCCAATCTTTCTCATAACTAAAATTCTCCATTCCAGGAAAAATCCCCGTAAATCTTTAACATTCCTGTAGAAACATGTTGTCTAAGCTTATTGTTTTGCATTCATCAGGACAAATGCAAGAATGCCAAATTTCAAACAATGACAACAATTTATACTACAGGAGACTGGTTGGAAATTCAATTCCTGAGTATGCTGATAACTACATTAACTACTATTTTAAGATAATCAGCCAAGCTCATGATGTGGCTCATTTATGCTTGCTATAAGCTTTGTACATTCATACACAGGGACCAGTTCTGTGCAAACAAATGGAATATGTCCAAGCCTTGCACCTTTTCTGAATTACCCAGGAGCTTGGGGAGCCTATAGTTCCCTATTGCTTTCTCCTTGGCAACGCCCCGGTTAATCAGAGTCGACTTGCCAACCAATCAGCTCCCTTTTCTCCTGTAATATAAATTGTTGAGTTCGTTTGAAATTTGGCATTCTTGCATTGGTCCTGGTGAGTGCAAGATGAAAAACTTTGACAACATGTCTCTCTTTTCAGTGATATGTAAGGTGACATCTTTCCTATAGTATGGTGACCAGAACTGCACGCAGTATTCCAGTTGTGGCTTGTCTAGTGTTTCGTACAGTTCCAGTAAATTCCACGTAATTAGAATGCCCCTGTAACTATGGTAAAAGATTGTGAATGTGAACACGCTGAATGTAATTAACATCACCAGTTCCTAATGCCAGACGAGGAAGCACCCACGCTCCCAGGGTCCCTGCCACGCTCCCAGGGTCCCTGCCACGCTCCCAGGGTCCCTGCCACGCTCCCAGGGTCCCTGCCACGCTCCCAGGGTCCCTGCCACGATTCCAGGGTCCCTGCCACGCTCCCAGGGCTCAGAGTTGGCAAGCGGAAACTTTCTTGAAAGGCAGTGTTAATCCAAGTCCAAGCCAGTTGGAAAAGTATTAAACTGGACACTAATACTTTTCTTAATTGTTGGTTTATTTACAGAATGTGGCATTACATATGTTTGTTTCCTACCTACCAACTTCCAGCAGTCTCTCTTTACAAGTGCTCTAGGTACTTAATTAAGCAATTCCTTTCAACCTGTGTATCTTAACAATATAATTAATATCCTACTGACAGATGGGGCCCAGCAGGTTCAGTGTGTCAATCCACTGTCAAGTGAGGCTTTTGAGCCAATGGTCCTCGGTTGCCAGTATAGGGGGCAACACTTGCCCTCAGCGCTGGTGAGCTGGCCGGGGAGGGGTGAACATTCAGGAGAGACAACAGCAAAATACTGCAGGTGCTGAAATAAAAACCGAAAACACTGGAAACACTCCTCAGGTCTGGCAGCATCTGTGGAGAGAGAAGCAGAGTTAATGTTTCAGGTCAATAAGCCTTCATTAACAGTATGCACTGATCCCTGATGGAAAGAACCACTGTGTCTGCGTGTTCATGTGTTTCTGTGCACGTGTGTGTTTGGGTTTTTGTGTGTGTCTGTGTGTGGATGTATGTGTGTCTGTGTGTCTGTGTCTGCCGTGTGTGTGTATATATATTTCTGTGTGTCTGTCTGTCTTTGTGCCTGTCTGTGTTTGTGTCTGTGTCTATATGTCTCCATGTGTCTGTGTGCCTGTGTGTCTGTATGTGTGTGTATATGTGTGTATCTATGTCTGTCTGTCTGTGTGGGGGGGTTGTCTGTGTGTTTGTGTGTGTGTGCGTGCATGCGTGCATGTCTGTGTGCGTATGTCTGTGTGTGTGTGCATGTCTGCCTGTGTGTGTCTGTCTGTGTGTGTGTGTCTGAGTCTGCGTGTGTGCGTGTGTGTCTGAGTGTATGTGTCTGTGTGTGTGCATGTGTGTGTGTGTGTGTGTGTCTGAGTGTGTGTGTGTGTACCTGTGTGTGTGTGTGTGTGTGTGTGTGTGTCTGAGTCTGTGTGTGTGTGTGTGTCTGCATGTGTATGTCTCTGAGAATGTGCATGTGTGTGTCTGAGTGTGTGTGTGTGTGTGTGTGTGTGTGTGTCTGATTGTGTGTGTGTACCTGTGTGTGTGTGTGTGTGTGTGTGTGTGTATGTGTGTGTGTATGTGTCTGAGTCTGTGTGTGTGTGTGTCTGCATGTGTATGTCTCTGTGAATGTGCATGTGTGTTTCTGAGTGTGTGTGTGTCTGAGTGTGTGTGTGTACCTGTGTGTGTGTGCCTGTGTGTGTGTATGTGTGTGTGTGTGTCTGAGTCTGTGTGTGTGTGTGTCTGCATGTGTATGTCTCTGTGAATGTGCATGTGTGTGTCTGAGTGTGTGTGTGTGTGTCTGAGTGTGTGTGTGTGTGTCTGAGTGTGTGTGTGTGCCTGTGTGTGTGTGTGTCTGAGTCTGTGTGTGTGTGTGTCTGCATGTGTATGTCTCTGTGAATGTGCATGTGTGTGTCTGAGTGTGTGTGTGTGTGTGTGTGTGTGTCTGAGTGTGTGTGTGTACCTGTGTGTGTGTGCCTGTGTGTGTGTATGTGTGTGTGTGTACCTGTGTCTGTGTGTGTGTGTGTGTGTATGTGTGTGTGTGTGTGTGTGTACCTGTGTCTGTGTGTGTGTGTACCTGTGTGTGTGTGTGTGTGTGTACCTGTGTCTGTGTGTGTGTGTGTGTGTGTGTGTGTATGTGTGTGTGTGTGTGTGTGTGTGTGTGTGTGTATGTGTGTATATGTGTGTGCCTCTCTGTGTGTGATGACTATGAGCTTCAATATTCCTCTCTCACACGTCCATCAATTCTTATGACCCAGGGGAGGGATGGGAGTGAGCTTCATGAGGGAGAGGTTCAACATGAGGGAGGGGGTAGGGAGTGAGGCTATATTAGTCTGAGTGCAGGCGTCTGCAAACATCTGGGTCTCCTCAGGATTCCGATTAGCAATGGCCACCCAACACCCATACACTAATCCTCCTGCAGCTATTGATAGTCCTGACAGTATCTAATTACACAGAAGCTTCAACCCCACAGTTAGTAACTGTCCCACACAAACTGTTGACTGTGCGGAAACTCCTTCAAACTGCAGTCCTATCCTCTTTTCACCCTGTCCGTCTCTGGTGGAGGGAGTGAATGTTTGTGGGTTGGGGTGCCAATCAAGCGGGGCTGCTTTGTCCTGGATGGTGTCAAGCTTCTTGAGTGTTGTGGGGGCTGCACTCATCCAGGCAAGTGGGGAATATTCCATCACACTCCTGACTTGTGCCTTGTAGATAGTGGAGAAGCTTTGGGGAGTCAGGAGGTGAGTTACTCACTGCAGGATTCCTAGTCTCTGACCTGCTCTTGTAGCCACAGTATTTATATGGCTGGTCCAGTTCAGTTTCTGGTCAATGGTGACCCCCAGGATGTTGATAATGAGGGACTCAGCATGGTAATGCCATTGAATATCAAGGGGTGATGTCTGAATTCTCTCTTATTAGGGATGGTCATTGCCTGGCACTTGTGTGGTGTGAATGTTACTTGCCACTTGTCAGCCCAAGCCTAGACATTGTCCAGGTCTTGCCGCATTTGGAAAAGGACTGCTTCAGTATCTGAGGAGTCACGAATGGTGCTGAACATTATGCGTTCATCAGCGAACATCCCCACTTCTGACCTTATGATGGAAGGAAGGTCATTGATGAAGCAGCTGAAGATGTTTGGACCGAGGACACGACCCTGAGGAACTTTTGCATCGATGTCCCGGAGCTGAGATGACTGATGTCCAACAACCACAACCATCTTCCTTTGTGCTGGGTATGACTCCAACCAGCAGAGAGTTTCCCCCCTGATTCCCATTGATTCCAGTTTTGTTGGGGCTCCTTGATGCCACACTCAGTCAAATGCTGCCTTGATGTCAAGGGCAGTCACTCTCACCTCACCTGGTAAAAGATCCTATTTGAAGAAGAGCAGAGGAGTCCTCTCTGAACCAATGTCACCAAAATAGACCATTGTTGTTTGTGGGAGCTTGCTGTGCACAAATTGGCTGCCACAACAGTGACTACACTTCAAAAATACTTCATTGGCACTTTGGGACATCCTAAGGGCGTGAAAGGCACTATATAAATGCAAGTCTTTTTTTTTCCCCTCTTCATCATTAACCTGAACTCTTGGATGGAAAGACTTCAGCCAAGAGGATCGATCAGCAAAGCTGCAGTTTCCAGAAGAAAAGGTCGAGAGGAGGTTTGCTCGAGTGGATCAAAATAATGAGGGGTCCGGACAGAGTAGAGAGGGAGAAACTGTTCCGGCTGGTGGAAGGATAAAGGAGAGGGCACAGATTTAAAGGAATTACTGACAGAAGCAATGGAGGGTGTTGCTCAGCTCAACCTTCCTGCCTCTCCCCACAGCCCCTCAAATCCCTGAGGGCAAAAATCTAAAATAAGGGCAAAAACTACGGGTGCTGGAAACAGAAAATGCTGGGAAAACTCAGCAGGTCCTTCAATGTCTGTGGAGAGAGGAACGGAGTTAACTTTGCGAGTCGAATATTCTGAATAAGAAGCATATTGGACTGGAGACGTTAACCCTGTTTCTCTCTCCACAGATGCTGCCAAACCTGCTGAGTCCAGATATCTGTCTATCTGATTCTCTTTCTCACTCTTTTACCTCTGCCCCTTGCAGTCTGCCTCTCTCCTGATCTACTTTTCAACCTGACCTCAGTCTCTGTCTCTTGCTCTCTTTTTCTGACTTGCTGCCTCTGTGTCTCTCCCTCTGTCCCTCTCTCTCTGTCTGTGTCTCTCCCTCTGTCCCTCTCTCTCTCTGTCTGTGTCTCTCCCTCTGTCCCTCTCTCTCTCTCTCTGTCTGTGTCTCTCCCTCTGTCCCTCTCTCTCTCTCTGTCTGTGTCTCTCCCTCTGTCCCTCTCTCTCTCTCTGTCTGTGTCTCTCCCTCTGTCCCTCTCTCTCTCTCTGTCTGTGTCTCTCCCTCTGTCCCTCTCTCTCTCTGTCTGTGTCTCTCCCTCTGTCCCTCTCTCTCTGTCTGTGTCTCTCCCTCTGTCCCTCTCTCTCTCTCTGTCTGTGTCTCTCCCTCTGTCCCTCTCTCTCTGTCTGTGTCTCTCCCTCTGTCCCTCTCTCTCTCTCTCTGTCTGTGTCTCTCCCACTGTCCCTCTCTCTCTGTCTGTGTCTCTCCCTCTGTCCCTCTCTCTCTCTGTCTGTCTCTTCTCCCTGTGTCTCTCTCTGTATTTCTCTGTCTGTCTCGCCCTCTGTGCCCCTCTCTCTGTCTCTCTCTCTCTCTGTCTCTCCTCTCTGCGTCTTTCCCTGTGTGTCTCTCTCTCTGTGTCTCTTCCTCTGTGTCTGGGTTCTCCCTCTGTCTCTCTCTATTGTGTCTCTTCCTCTGTTTCTCCCTCTGTGTCTCTCCCTCAGTGTCTCTCCCACTGCGTCTCTCTCTCTGCGTCTCTGTGTGTGTCTCTCTCTCTCTGTCTCTCTCTTGACCTGTCTCTCCTTCTACGTCTCTTCCTCTGTGTCTCTCCCTCTGTCTCTCCCTTTCTGCCTCTCTCGCTGTGTCTCTCTCACCCTCTACCGCCTTCTTTCGTTTTGTCTTTCTGCCTCCTGCTCTCCACACTCTCAGTTCCTCAGTCACTCTCTGCCTGCTTCTGTTTGGAAACTGCTCTTTACCAGAGCGACAATAATGTCAGATGTCCAATGTCTAAATGTCGGAGCTGATCCTGTCGGCGCTGCTCCATCTCAGACCACAAGAGGGCAGTGGCGTACAACAGACGCTTGGCACCTACACAGTGACTCCCTCCCCTGCTCAGCAAAAACACCCCTGAGAGCCGCAGAATAAACCGAGAATCGCTGAATGAAAGAAATAGTGGTTTTAAATTGGTGCCACAAATGTTTAATGGCCTTTCGTAGTCATTGAGTCATTTACAGCACAGGAGGAGGCCATTCGGCCGGCTGAATCCATGCTAGCTCCCCCCTGGAGCAACCCAGTCAGTCCCACTCCCCCACTCAATCTCCATAAGATGCAGCCCCCACGTCTATCCACTGGCCCGTTAACAAAATCGCATCGCTTTGGCCTGAACTGACGCTCAGTTAGTTTCTGTGGAGCCTCCTCCCCTCGCTGCAGGTGTGCCCAACGTACCGCGCGCTTTCACGGCTTCTCTTTCCCTCTCCGATTCCCCACCGCGCACAGGAATTCTGTTTCTCAGTGGGACGGGCGGAGGGTCTGAAACACGTCCTGGCGGGGGGAGGTCCTGAGCCCGCGAGGGGAGAGAGCGAGGGTGGGTCAGGGCAAGGATTTAGTCTCAGAGAGAGGGTCGGCCAGCCCTTGACCAACCAGCCAGGGTGTGGGTGCAGACTCGATGGGCCTCTTCTGCACTGAGTGATTCTGTGCCCGTGGTCATGCCAACGCATGAAATAGGAGCAGGAGGAGGCCATTCGGCCCCTCGAGCCTGCTCTGCCATTCAATAAGATCATGGTTGATCTGTCTGCATCTTGAGTCCCACATTCCCATCTACCCCACTCCCTTAACCATTGATTCCCTTGCCTAACAGGAATCTATTTACCTCCACCTTAAAAATATTCTGTGACCCCGTCTCCACCACCTTCTGAGGCCTCACCAGTGCCTGCGATCACCAACCAGTGCCTGTGATCACCAATCAGTGCCCGTGATCACCAATCAGTGTCTGTGATCACCATCCAGTGCCCATGATCACCAACCAGTGCCTGTGATCACCAACCAGTGCCCATGATCACTAACCAGTGCCTGTGATCACCAATCAGTGCCTGTGATCACCAACGAGTGTCTGTGATCACCAAGCAGTGCCCGTGATCACCAATCAGTGCCCGTGATCACCAACCAGTGCCCGTGATCACCAATCAGTGCCCGTGATCACCAAGCAGTGCCCGTGATCACCAATCAGTGCCCGTGATCACCAATCAGTGTCTGTGATCACCAATCAGTGCCCGTGATCACCAACCAGTGCCTGTGATCACCAATCAGTGCCTATGATCACCAACCAGTGTCTGTGATCACCAACCAGTACCTGTGATCACCAATCAGTGTCTGTGATCACAAACCAGTGCCCTTGATCACCAACCAGTGCCTGTGTTCACCAACCAGTGCCCGTGATCACCAACCAGTGCCTGTGAACAGCAACCAGTGTCCTTGATCACCAACCAGTGCCTGTGATCACCAACCAGTGCCTGTGATCACCAACCAGTGCCCTTGATCGCCAACCAGTGCCTGTGATCACCAACCAGTGCCTGTGATCACCAACCACTGCCTGTGATCAACAAACAGTGCCCATGATCACCAACCAGTGCCTGTGATCACCAACCACAGCCTGTGATCACCAACCAGTGCCCTTGATCACCAACCAGTGTCTGTGATCACCAACCAGTGCACATGATCACCAACCAGTGTCTGTGATCGCCAACCAGTGCACATGATCAGCAACCAGTGCCTGTGATCACCAACCAGTGCCTGTGATCGCCAACCAGTGCACATGATCACCAACCAGTGTCTGTGATCGCCAACCAGTGCACATGATCACCAACCAGTGCCTGTGATCACCAACCAGTGCCCTTGATCGCCAACCAGTGCCTGTGATCACCAACCAGTGCCCTTGATCGCCAACCAGTGCCTGTGATCACCAACCAGTGCCTGTGATCACCAACCAGTGCCCTTGATCACCAACCAGTGTCTGTGATCACCAACCAGTGCCTGTGATCGCCAACCAGTGTCTGTGATCACCAACCAGTGCCCGTGATCACCAACCAGTGCCTGTGGGGAAGGTGTAGGAGTCAGGGTGAGGACGAGGTTAATCACATCCAGTTGTGGCTCAGTGATCAGCACTGCCAGTCAGAGGCTGTGGGTTCAAATCCCAATCCAGTGACTGAGGCAAATGGACTGACACTCTGAGGGAGTGCAGCACTGTTGGACGTCTTTCCAGGTGAGCTGTTAAACCGAGGTGCTGTCTGCCCTCTCAGGGGGGCATAAAAGATCCCATGGCACTTAACTGAAAGAGGAGTTTGTTCTGGTTAGTATTTATCCCCTCAACCAACATCCCTGGAAACAGATTGGCTAATACCACTTTGCTTTTTGTGGGAGCTTGCTGTGCACAAAATGGCTGCAGCGTCTCCAACATTACAACAGTGACTGCACATCCAAAACTCCTTCATTGGCTGTCGAGCACTTTGGGACAGCTGAGGCCATGAAAGGTGCTATACAAATGTAAGTCTTTCTTTCTTGGCAATGGGCACGCAGCTGACCCGCCGTTTGTTGGCGAGGGGGTGAGGGGTGGTGTGTGAGTGTGGGTGCCAATACGCCAGGGTGGGGAGGGGGTGGGCATTGGTGGGTGGGGGGGGGGGGGGCGGTCATCATTCTCTGCACCACAACAACTTACATTTACGAAACCTTGCCATGCTGCTTGATAGGGGCAATAACAGTCACGGAGGGGGCAGCGGGAGAGGGTTTCACTGGAGGACATCAGTGATCTTGCCGATGAGGTAGGTATTTGAGGAGGCTTTTGCAGGTTGAGAGGGAGAGAGAGAGAGGGAGAGGGAGGGAGAGAGAGAGAGAGGGGTGGAGGGTGGGAGAGAGAAAGAGAGAGGGAGATAGAGAGAGAGAGAGAAGGAAAGAGAGAGAGAGAAGCAGAGAGGTTTAAAGAGGGAATTTTGGAGCTTAGGGCCCAGTGAGGCAACGGTGAAGTAAAGGGAGAGGCTGATGAGGGTGACTGAAGTCACTTTATCTGACTGAACAAGCTGAGTGGACTCCTGCTTCTATTTCTCATGAGCTTGAGGCCAGGGATGTGATAATAAAGCAGGAAGAGAAAAGTGGACCAAAAAAATAACCTCTTTTAAAAATGACTTCAAAACTCAGTGCAGTTGCAACAAGGCCCCGGAACGCAGGAGTGCGATTTTCCGATGTACCTGTTGGCCATCGAGAACAGAGGGAAGAGTGAGCGGCCCTGTTGAGGTGTGGGGGGGGGGGGGGGGGGGGGGGTGGGGATGTAACGGCGAGTGGTGGCCACGAGAGGGGAACAGAGACCACAAGATGATTAATGCCAGTCAGGCCCTCTCACAACAGGTTGGAGTTGGTCACAGAGACAGGGAAGGGGCAAGGCCCTGGAGTGTTGAAGATGTTCACCACCAGCTTGTCAAAGGGCAAAATGTAAGGCGATGATGGGACTTTGTGCCAGAGACAACACGGGCAGCAAAGTTTTGGAATGAGCTGAAGATAGTGGAAGGTGGGAGGGTGGCCAAGGAGGGGATTGGAATAGTCGAGGTTGAAGGTGACAAAGGCAAAGGGAGGGAGGGGGTTTCACTACAGATATGGACACGCAAACGTGTGAACATATAAATTAGGGGCTGGAGTTGGTCATCTGGCCCCTCGAGCCTGTTCCAGCGTTCAGTAAGATCAGGTCTGATCTGATTGTGGCCTCAAGCTGCGTTCTGCTGGTCACACTGGCTTGTGAGTTCTCCTCTGACTGAAGAGCCAAATAAAGGGTGAGCATTCTGATACTGTGGTGGGGATTAAATCACCCCCCAGAGTCATTTATAGCACAGAAGGAGGCCATTCAGTCCATCGAATCCATGCCAGCCCTCTGTCGGGTAATTCAGTCAGTCCCACTCCTCTGCTCAATACCCATGGCCCTGACAGTGTATCTCCTTCAAGTGTCCACTCAATTCTTATTGAAACCATTGATCGTCTCCACTTCCACCAGCCTCGTGGACAGCGAGTTCCAGCTGTTCTATTCTCACCTCCAGCGGGTTCCAGCTGTTCTATTCTCACCTACAGCAAGTTCCAGCTGTTCTGTTCTCACCTACAGTGAGTTCCAGCTGTTCTATTCTCACTTACAGTGGGTTCCAGCTGCTCTATTCTCACCTACAACGAGTTCCAGCTGTTCTATTCTCACCTACAGCGGGTTCCAGCTGCTCTATTCTCACCTCCAACGGGTTCCAGCTGTTCTATTCTCACCTCCAGTGGGTTCCAGCTGTTGTATTCTCACCTACAGCGGGTTCCAGCTGTTCTATTCTCACCTACAGCAGGTTCCAGCTGTTCTGTTCTCACCTACAGCAAGTTCCAGCTGTTCTATTCTCACTTACAGTGAGTTCCAGCTGTTCTATTCTCACCTCCAGCGGGTTCCAGCTGTTCTATTCTCACCTACAGTGAGTTCCAGTTGTTCTATTCTCACCTACAGTGAGTTCCAGCTGTTCTATTCTCACCTCCAGCGAGTTCCAGCTGTTCTATTCTCACCTACAGCGGGTTCCAGCTGTTCTATTCTCAGCTCCAGCGGGTTCCAGCTGTTCTATTCTCACCTCCAGTGGGTTCCAGCTGTTCTATTCTCACCTCCAGCGGGTTCCAGCTGTTCTATTCTCACCTACAGCGAGTTCCAGCTGTTCTATTCTCACCTACAGTGAGTTCCAGCTATTCTATTCTCACCTCCAGCGGGTTCCAGTTGTTCTATTCTCACCTCCAGCAAGTTCCAGCTGTTCTATTCTCACCTACAGCGAGTTCCAGCTGTTCTATTCTCACTTACAGTGAGTTCCAGCTGTTCTATTCTCACCTACAGTGAGTTCCAGTTGTTCTATTCTCACTTACAGTGAGTTCCAGCTGTTCTATTCTCACCTACAGCGGGTTCCAGCTGCTCTATTCTCACCTACAGTGAGTTCCAGCTGTTCTATTCTCACCTCCAGCGGGTTCCAGCTGTTCTATTCTCACCTACAGTGAGTTCCAGTTGTTCTATTCTCACCTACAGTGAGTTCCAGCTGTTCTATTCTCACCTCCAGCGAGTTCCAGCTGTTCTATTCTCACCTACAGCGGGTTCCAGCTGTTCTATTCTCACCTCCAGTGGGTTCCAGCTGTTCTATTCTCACCTCCAGTGGGTTCCAGCTGTTCTATTCTCACCTCCAGCGGGTTCCAGCTGTTCTATTCTCACCTACAGCGAGTTCCAGCTGTTCTATTCTCACCTACAGTGAGTTCCAGCTGTTCTATTCTCACCTCCAGCGGGTTCCAGTTGTTCTATT
This sequence comes from Isurus oxyrinchus, assembly GCA_026770705.1. NCBI lineage: Eukaryota > Metazoa > Chordata > Chondrichthyes > Lamniformes > Lamnidae > Isurus > Isurus oxyrinchus. The sequence continues at coordinate 24,942,709 of JANJGN010000030.1, forward strand.
CTCACCTCCAGCAGGTTCCAGCTGTTCTATTCTCACCTCCAGATGTCTCAGTGAGGTACAGGAAAAGTCAGGAGTGACCAATATCACCCAGGAACTGTAGTCAGCTTCAATCTGTCACTGCTGCACATCCAGGAACAGGCACAGCGTTCGGGATTCCAGCTGTCATCGAGCCTAACAGCACAGGAGGGGAGGCCATTTGGCCCATCCTCTCATGTGCCAGCTCTTTGAAAGAACTACCTCGGCATTAAAAGCTGTGAAACTCACTCCATTAACCTCCCCCCCACCACCGGGCCCAGCAGACCCCCCTCCCCCCTCCCCCCACTGGGCCCGGCACCGCCCCCCCCCCCTCACCCACCAGCACCCCCTCTCCCCCCCCCCCCCACCCCCACCAGCACCCTCCCTCCCCCCACCGGGCCCGGCATTCCCCCTCCCCTGTTCCCCCACCGAGCCCACACACCCCCTCCTTTAAGACGCTCCTTGAAACCCACCGCTCTGACTAGACTTCCGGTCACCTGTCCCCGATAGGTCCTTCCACCACCACCTCAGTGTCAAATGTTGCTGCGAAACGCCTTGGGGTGTTTTCCCACGTCACGGGCGCTATACAAATGCACGCTCTCGCCACAGTTGTGGTCCCGCTGCCCCTGCTCGCTCGCTCCCCCCATCGCCCTGCAAATACTCCCTTTCCGATGGGTCATCCAACTCCCTTTTGAAACCTGCGGCAAGTCACAGTGAGTTCAAACTCATCGTGGCTGACCGGAGAACTGTTGCGGACATGCTTTGGTTGCCCCTCCCTGAAGAAGGGGGTATCATTGCATTGGAAGCAGGATGAGGGGTTTGTCCTGCGAGGGGAAGGTTGAGCAGGTTGGGCCCGGATCCATTGGAGTTTGGAAGGACGGGGGGGTGATCTTACCGAAGGTGAGACCCTGAGGGGCCTGGACCGGACGTTTCATCGTGTGGGAGAGACTCGAACTCAGGGACACAGGGGCGGAGATGAGGGCCGCTGAGGGAAGTCAACTGGCTTTTGACCGCCCTCCAAACTTTCCCATTCTGCCCACTGCTGGTGGGATCGGAAAATCCCAGCCGAGGGGAGATTGTTATCGCTCAGAGGGCCGGGAGTTTGAGGAACTCTCTTCCCCACCGAGCGGCGGAGGCTGGGTCACTGAGTATTTTTAAGGCCGAGGGAGCGAGATTCTTGACTAACCAGGGGGGGTCAAAGGTTATCGGGGTGGGGGGGGGGTGGGGAAGTGGAGTCGAGACCACAGTCAGATCAGCCGTGATCTTGTCGGATGGCAGAGCAGTCTCGAGGGGCCGAATGGCCTCTTCCTGCTCCTAATTCATATGTTTGTTTGTAAAAATAATCCTTCCTGTGCTGGTGACCTTCAGTCTGCCTCCCCCGGTTTCCCCCTCGCTCCTGTCAGTGAACACCATCTCCCTCCATCCAAAAATTCAGCACCCACTTCACACCAAGTGAACAGGGTTTGGATGTTTATATGTGAAGATTCTCGGGTTATAAACAGCGACGGGTAATCTATAGACGGGTCCTCAGTTTACACTTCATCCGACGGTGCTGCACTCCCTCAGTGCTGCACTCCCTCAGTGTCTCACTCCC